>JARYHS010008074.1:181358264-182078388 GCA_031002005.1 Vandiemenella viatica
GCTACCGACATCTACAACCATAGTGCACTACATGAGATACGATTCTACTACCAAACACAAACACCAATGCTCTATGCTATGTACTTGTGGCAGAAAAGTGACATATACGGAGACAGTCGAATACGAAAATATCCTTGGTCGGCCACTTACAACCCCATATCTACCACAGTACCAAAGTTTCTGAAATTCGGCCGCTGTTGTGATCGAAAGGTGACTCTGTGCTACTACTACACACAAACACCAGTTATCTGTGATCTATAGTTTTCACTGAAAAGTGATACACCATGACACTTTTGTCTTTGGCAGAAGTATGAAATTGCCACAGGTCGATCACTTTCAACCCCCATATCTCCCACACCCCCATAGCTACCGAACATCTAACAACCATAGTGCACTACATGAGATACGATTCTACTACCAAACACAAACACCCAATGCTCTATGCTATGTAGTTGTGGCAGAAAAGTGACATATGCGGAGACAGTCGAAATACGAAAATATCCTTGGTCGGCCCACTTACAACCACCATATCTACCACAGTAACACAGTTTCTGAAATTCGGCCGCTGTTGTGATCGAAAGGTGACTCTGTGCTACTACTACACACAAACGCCAGTTATCTGTGATCTATACTTCTCGCTGAAAAGTGATACACCATGACACTTTTGTCTTTGGCAGGAGTATGAAATTGTCACAGGTCGATCACTTTCAACCCCCATATCTCCCACACCCCCATAGCTACCGACATCTAACAACCATAGTGCACTACATGAGATACGATTCTACTACCAAACACAAACACCAATGCTCTATGCTATGTAGTTGTGGGCAGGAAAAGAGACATATGCGGAGGAAGTCGGAATACGAAAATATCCTGGTCGGCCACTTACAACCACCATATCTACCACAGTACCACAGTTTCTGAAAATCGGCCGCTGTTGTGATCGAAAGGTGACTCTGTGCTACTACTACACACAACGCCAGTTATGTGTGATCTATAGTTTTCGCTGAAAAGTGATACACCATGACACTTTTGTCTTTGGCAGAAGTATGAAATTGCCACAGGTCGATCACTTTCAACCCCCATATCTCCCACACCCCCATAGCTACCGACATCTAACAACCATAGTGCACTACATGAGATACGATTCTACTACCAAACACAAACACCAATGCTCTATGCTATGTAGTTGTGGCAGAAAAGAGACATATGCGGAGAAAGTCGAAATACGAAAATATCCTTGGTCGGCCACTTACAACCACCATATCTACCACAGTACCACAGTTTCTGAAAATCGGCCGCTGTTGTGATCGAAAGGCGACTCTGTGCTACTACTACACACAAACACCAGTTATCTGTGATCCTATAGTTTTCGCTGAAAAGTGATACACCATGACACTTTTGTCTTTGGCAGAAGTATGAAATTGCCACAGGTCGACCACTTTCAAACCCCCATATCTCCCACACCCCCATAGCTACCGACATCTAACAACCATAGTGCACGACAGGTAAGACGATTATAGTACCACACACAAATACCAAAGGTCTATGTTATGTAGTTGTGGCAGGAAACAGAAGTATACGGAGATACGAATTTTTGGTCGAAATATGAAAACGCCCTGCACTGATCAACTTTAATCATTATATCTCCCACATCCCCACAGCTATCGGCATTCGGCGAACGTTGTGCACGACAGGAAACTCCATGCTACTTCCACCAACAAACATCAGTGATCTGTGCAAGGTAGTGGTGGCTGAAAAGTGAAATATAGGAAAAAAACACGTCTATTTTTATATATATATATAATAACAATGAGCAGGAAAAAGCAATAAAACTGTTCCAGCCACCTTCATATATATATATGTATAGTTCGAATTTTTCTGCATCTTTTGAGTTATATCCTGGGTGCTATTTTTTTAACCTATGGTTGCACCTCATTTGGATCGTGATCTCCTACTTGACCTGTGTTCATGGAGGGATTAAAATGTGTTAGAAAATAACCAAACCACTTGTATAGTCAATGTATACAATTTATCATGATCGAACTTTACTGTTTAACCCTACTTTTTACCTGAAAACTGCTAAAGTACTGTTGTATTCTTATGAGCTCTTTTAACTAATTTTCATCATCTATTGGTAAAATTAAGATTCTAGGACAAACACACACTAATTATCTTCTTTTTTTTTCTAATAAAATTCAAAATCAAAGAAATATTGGTAGTATCACTAGTTCTTTCTTTATTTTTGATTAGTTGTGTAATTATCTATTTTATTCTCTTCACTTGATCCTTTCTTCCCGAAAGTAGTAGTTGTTAATATGTGAGGTATTCAAATGTTAGTATTTGTTGAAGGAAGTCATTCTTATCTTTGATTTTTGTCTTGGGCTCAGTTGAATACATATTATAAGAACAGTCACTTCTTTCTAAGTATAAGATAATATATTTTTTCCTTTTTAGAAATATAGTTCCACTGAGCATGCTGAAATGAAGGAGCTACAAAATCTAATACATAAACAGGAAGAACAAATAAAACACTTACAACATCTTCTAATAGTGCAGGTAAATATTGAAAATTCTTGGTAGATAATAAATTACTTCGTGTGTTTCTAAGCAACTTGCAACCACCACTAATAATATACTGTGAAATATGAAAATAAATTTCATACAATCTGCTTCATTACTTAACACAGAGAGACCAAAAGCATTCAGTCACATTCTTGTCCCCTCTCACATTTGCTGACTTTTTTGTATAAGAGACTCTTTCATAAGAATATGTAAGACAAGTTTTTTGGCGTTTCAGTACATGCTATTGTTCATAATCATGATTTTTTCTTGCTAGTGGACTGGGTACGGTAATGAACACACCTCTTCTCTAATCTCCTGTCTTACAATCACTTCTCTTTTAGTATCTTCTTCCACTCTAAACTACAAGTGGCCAGATTTTTATGTACTTTGTTCTAGTCTATTGACTTTTTCACAATTACAGATTTTTTCAAAATACTGCTGGGACATTGTTGTCATATTGATTGATCTATTTTATCAATTATTTATTTAGTTACTGCTAATGTATAAGGTAGGAAGAATAAAATTCTGTGATGAACATGATATAAAAGGGTTTTGTGTTCCAGCAGGTTGCTCATGGACTGATCATGTGACACGACTACATTGCTATCTTATATTTTTAAATAAACAATTCTTGTATATATCTATATGTTTGGGATTTTGGAAACAGATCTAATGATTTGGATGACATTTCATATTTAGATAATGTTTTCTTTTTTTAGTTTACACAGTATATAGAGGATGGGTATGAAAGAGGACAGGTTACAGGTGTGGCATTCATCGATCTCACAGCGGCTTATGATACAGTCAACCACAAAATTTTGATAAGTAAGGTATATTCCATCACAAAAGACTACCATCTTACACAAGTCATCCAGTGTTTACTACAAAACAGAAGGTTTTACGTCACCCTCCACAATAAGAAGAGTTGATGGAGAACTCAGAAGAATGGCCTCCCTCAGGGTAGTGTGCTGGCCCCGCTCTTGTACAACATATATACAAATGATCAACCAATTATTCCTGGAACAAGAGCATTCATTTATGCTGATGACACAGCAGTTGCAGCTCAAGGCACAACCTTTGAGGCGGTGGAGGTGAAGCTGACAACAGCTCTTGAAGATATGGCCAAGTATTATGATGCTAATCACTTGAAGCCCAACCCTGGAAAAACACAGGTCTGTGCATTCCATCTGAGAAACAGAGAAGCCAGAAGGAAGTTGAACATCAACTGGAAGGGGCAACAACTACTACACTGCGATACTCCAAAATATCTAGGAGTAGAGCTTGATCGATCTCTCACATTCAAAACCCATTGTGAGGATCTGAAACATAAAGTATCTGCCCAGAACAACATCATCCGGAAACTTACAAGTACCTCCTGGGGAGCACATCCAAATGTGCTTCGTTCATCTGCCCTGGCACTTAGTTTCTCTGCAGCAGAATACACAGCTCCAGTTTGGCAAAACTCTGCACATGCTAAGCAGGTTGATATAGCATTGACTCATACTGGTCGCATTGTAACAGGTTGCCTAAAACCAACTCCTATTAGTAAAATATACCAAATCATGGGTATAGCACCACCTGACATTCGTAGGAAAACAGCTGCAGAGAGGGAGAAGAGGAAACAAGAAACAGACCCCAGAGACCCTTTGTTTGGACACGAACCTCAACCCACAAGGTTGAAGTCAAGGAAGAGCTTCGTACAATCAACTACAGCCATAACATGTTCTACTGGAGCACGCTGTCTAGAACTATGACGAAATTCATTGCCTGAAGAACAGTGGAGGAACATCAAAGAGGCACCGGCTGCGGGATGTAATCAGCCATATGCTATATGGAAGGCTCTAAACAGATTAAGAACTGAAGTGTCCCGATGTAAATATAATATTGAAAAATGGGGGTACACTAATAACAACGATCTATGTGAATGTGGTGAGCTTCAGAACCCACAACATCTTCTGATATGCAGGAATCTCCCTGAAACCTGCAATATCGACGACCTTTATAGGGCAAACGAGAAGGCCATCAAGATTGCGGAATTCTGGTCACATTCTATTTAATTGTGTTTATAGTTTAATATTAATTAATTAATGTTATTTGTTTTTTCAACTTGTTATGTCCTGGACACGAGAAATAAATAAATAGGTATATTCCCTGCAAAAAATGTGATTTTACAAAAAATCAACAGTTCATGTATTTGGTATTCGGAAACTGCTCTAACGCCATCTTGTAGACATTTCAGGTACCAACTAATGTTAGTTAAGTTCTCTTTGCTTCAATCTTCAAACGAAAAATTTCTATACACTTGTGAATAGTAGCATGGTCAGTCACCGAATGGTAATATAATAACGCGGAAATAAATAAATTCAAGTATTTATTAATGAAAGTTGTTTTATTTTGAAGACTAGTAATAAATACCACTTTTACTGTAAAAATTCGTTATCATCAAATACTACATGTTTAATTGTAAAACATTTTGAAAGTAGATATTATTATTATTATTATTTTAAATATTGACTTTCTCAAATGTTATTTTTTTTAAACATCTTTACTTTACAAAACTCCTTTGAAAACTATTAGCAGTTAAAATGTGATCATCGTTGACTTTTTGACTGTATGTGTCTTTAACAAAAGAAAAAATTAATATTATGGATATACAAATTCGTTAAAAAGCCAAGCATGAGTGTCCATACTAAAACACAGGTTCTGATAATTTCAATCCTGCCTTTTGAAGTGTCTGACCTTAGTGGAGGTTACTTCTATTGGGAATTGTTTTCTTACCATTTGGAAAGGCATGGTTGATCAGAAGACGTGAGGTTAATGCGAGGTATGAGCATAGTTTTACTGGAGAGACTTAATTTTGCACTGATGATGTACTCATCTAGTGTTGTAAAAAAACGTTTTTTTTCTGACTTGGAGAAAAAAAAAAACATGAAAAAAACTATGAAAAAAAACACGTTTTTTTTTCTGGGACATGTTTTTTTTTTTTTTTTTCCATAACTACTAAATCTCAAATTTGTAAGGCACTTATCGTTTAATATGACTGTTTTAGAGTTTATACTAAGTACTTATCTTAATTTTTCTGGTTCAGTAGAAAAGAAAATTATGAAAATATTGGCAACATTGAATGAAGTTTTCTTTTATGAACGGGGCTGCCCGAAGAGGGTAGGTTCTGCGAGAAGGAATCCCTGTTACCCATTGTTTGGATTGATACTCGCTATTTGAACTAGTGCTGCCAGTCCTGCGAATTTGTCTGTAGACCTACGGATCTTTTCACAAAATTAGGAATTTTAAATTTATCTACGGTTTTTTTGCCTCTTTTTATTCCTTTTTGTGCTTTCCTTATATTCGTAAACTCTCAGCTAGTAATACTGAGACATTAAATTGTCAGTAAATATGAATCTTTTCCTTGCAACCGTTGGCATAAACCAATGGTTGAAAAAGAAATAAAGCTCCCATTTTGTATGATAATAAATTTAAATTCATACTTAAAAGACCATAACACAGAATTATTGGCACAGTCATTATGCACAGTGTGTACTTTGCTCACAATTTTAAATTTTAATCTCAAAATCTTTTGCGTACAATACAAGATCAACCAGTAAAAGAAAATGTAACTATCTCTGAAGTTATGGATCTAGAGGAGACAGAAGAAGAAACAGAAAATTCCGACACAAACCAAACTAGTGTTGGTAGTGCTGATACTAGTGAATGTTGTACTGAAATAGAGGATGAATAAAATTATGTTACCTGTATAGATACATTTATGAATCATTATGTAAGACATCGTATGATTCGGTAAGATTTAAAACACATGTAAAATGTAAGTTCCATAAATGAAACTATAATTTATCAAATTTACTGTTTTCTGAGAAAAAAAGAATATTTAGAAAAAAACAAGGGTGCTAGGTTATTTTTCATGTTTCTTTTTTTCACAAATCTGAGGGAAAAAACTTTTTTTTCAATTTGCAACACTATACTCATCTAAGTGAAATACCACAGATCTTATACCATTAATTATTGGCTGATTAGTATTAATATTTGTATATTACCTAGTAATGTCCCAGGCATTTAGATTTGGATTTTCTGTGGTTTCCCCAAATCACTCCAAGCGAATAATGCTTCCTTCAAAAGTCCATGGCCGAATTACTTCCTATTCCTTGTACACAGTTCTTTCCCTCATCTAATCACCGTCTAAGAGGTGTAAAGCCAAAAGGAAAAAAGACGACATCATAATAATAGCATTTTTCTTTAAAAGCAATTTATGAGGTGATAAACCAGACACACTCGGAAATGGCTCTAGCGATTTGGATGAAATTACATAAGTAGATAACATTTTTGTTTTCAAGTTTGTAACCTGATTTTACAAAAAAAAGGGGGGGGTAATCCTTGTATTTGGTATTTCAGAAACAACTCTAACCTCATCTCATAGAAATTTCAGGTACCAGCCTACTGATGTTAGATAAGCTTCTCTTTGGTTAGAGGGAGGAACTGTGCACCTCAAAATGCCTAGGAAGCCTTCGGGAAAAATGTTTTACTTTAATCAAAGTTTACTCAAAATTTGGTTATTGAACATAAATTGAAAGATACTGAGCAAAAATCAGTCACCCAGGTACTTAATCATGATATGAGCAAATTTGATTTGGGTATTGCTATTAACCATCATGCTGGAGTACATCTCAATTTTACAATGTATTAACTGGAGTAACCAATATTACATAGCTGAGTTGATAACGCAAAGAACAATTCTTAAAGAACAGAGTTAAAAATATTTATTAGGTATTACAAAATTGTCATTGTATAAAGTTGCAGTCTTTGAACGAGACGTTTCTAATCATTGCCCATGTTTTTATTTTGTTCTGGATCATTTTATGACAAATTTAGCTACCCAGATGTGTATGACAGGCATTGGTTTAAACTAGGCTTACCAGACGTCCCCGTATTTAGCCCTCTGTCCCCGGACAAATTTCGTCCCCGGATTTTTACTGTGGTCCTCAGAATTTTTTTGTTTTTTAATCAAGCGAGAGCCCTGATTTGCTAATGCATTCGTTTAAACGAGATATGAAGCACACCTCTTTCCTTGTATGTGCCTAGGAATAAAAGAAAATTACAAGGATACTGCGTCTTAGACACAACAGCTTTGGAAAATCAAGTCTCCTTGCTGTGTGCAACATGCCTGTCTGTGATCCTCATTTAAAACACAAAATATAAACAATATGTGGCTTTTAAGTTAACCTAACCTTTAATCATATAACTTATAAAAGTACAACACGTATTAGGACAAATACCGGAAAGTGTCCCCGGATTTTGCTGAAAAAGTTGTGAAGCGTCCCCGGATTTGTAGAAAAAATTCTGGTAACCCTAGTTTAAACTCAAGTCTGCATTCAAGAAAGATATTAGTAGAACTGTCTCCTCTTTCTTTCCATACTAAATTATCATCATTTTGTTGATAGTGTTGTTATTTCTGACACCCAAGGTCAGCTGGCGACATGAACAATGGATATGTGAACTGAAGAATCATTTGTGGCATGATGTGGACAAAACCACAGGTGACCCTCATTAGCTATGTCCACACTTAAGTCTCTCCCTTTCAACTTGCCTTTTCCTCTTGCCCGTTCCTCTTGCAATACTTTAATCTTGAGGCATGCCTTTTAGTGTCCACATTAATGCCTCATGAGGCATGCCACTCAGCTTTATGGTGTACCCGCAGCAAGATGGATGACCCAGAATAAATAAATACTTAAAATTCATTTTGAAAATAAATTCTTTCCATAATATTTTGTTACTTGTCATAGTCAACAAGTCTGACTATTATTGTAATATTTAGTAATAAGATTGATAAGTTTGATTAACATAGAAGGCATTCCATTCCAATGAATAATCTGAACTTCCAGAAATTTTTAAATAGATGACTGGTTGCTACTGTAGAAATGACTTTTGTTTATTCAAAATGTTTGATAGTACTTTCTCATACACAAATAAATGCATCTGACTGCTTATTACAACAAATGTTGTTTACTGTTGCTGAATAATATGATACTTGATGCTGTTTAAATCTGTCTATTGATATACTAAGTACATAATGAAACTTGAACATTACCTCCATATGTTAAATGAGATTAAATATTGCCTACATGAATACTGTATACTGCACACTGAATATTACGTGATCTGCGCCAAATGTGTGTGCAAGAATCTCAGTGAAACAAACAAATCTACATTCTCAAAATTCTTTACAACAATCAATCAATGCATAATATTGATTAAAATGAGCTTGAATTGAATTACTAAATACTGATAAGTACGGCCACTTAAATGAATAACCAAAAAACGTATGAAATAATGTCACAAAAGTGCCGCAATACTGCACAAGCTTACAAGAGTATTGTGAAATGACTCTGAAATAGATTAAATGAATTTAATTAGTTAAGGTAGGCCAAGAAGAATGACAGAAGGAAACAAGATTGAATCGCTAGGTACTGACTTCTGCATTTCTATGTTTCCATTAATCCCGTGTCCAGCAACCTCTTCTATTTCTTACATTTCCCCCAGAATAATCGTATCGGATATGAACGGGATACTATTATACATAAACCATCATTAACTGTAATTTACATCACCGCTCTTCTTGGAAAGGACTTTCTGCTGCTTTCTGGAAAAGTATAAGCTTAGATTCTTTCCTTTTTCACTGCACCTACATCCATCGAATATTTTCCCCAAGGACCTTAGGGTATCTGCCCCCTTGATTTTGTTAATATAGTACTATTTTTGACCTTCCGTAACAATGGGAACAAACAGTACACTTCCAAAAATGAAAGTGTTTCCTTGTTGGAGAGTGATGTATAGCAAGCGGAGACACATGAGAACCCACTTCAACTGGAAACACTTGCAGTATGCCATGCCTCCTGGTTTGTTGAACGAACTGAGGATCTTGGGCATGCCCCTGATGCATGCCTTCCGAGCCTCTGTCCCATGCAGTATGACACATACCTCTGACAACCAAAAGTTGAATAAGTGTGGAAGCTATTAATTTCCTATGTTCCCTCCCCACTACATGATCAATGAAACCACCTCTTACATCCACTGCAACCCACACAATTTTCCATCTATCTGTAAATTTATTTGATAATGTAGTTTACTTTTTTTTATATATAATAGTAGATAAAATATTTTAATCATGATATTGTTACTAACAAATTGCTATTTTAATATTTTATAAATAGTTAAAAAAGAAAGTATTATATTTACATCAGAACTAGTTTAATAAATATAACTTTTTTTTTAAAGACCAGTGATACCATTGATTTTGTTCCTACAATAATCAGAATCTAAAGTACTTATTTATTTAGTTATACAACAATTTAAGTTGCTAAAATAATTTATACCAAAAAGTTTAACTACATTTTGCTGTCTTTAATCAAACTATCAAGTTTTCAGCTATTTTTAAATTATTAAAACCAGAGAAAAAGAAATGATGATTAACTAACAATAGGTGATTTTAAAACTACTATTTTGAAGTGGAGATATTAATATTTAGTCTCTCTAACAATAAATATTTACTTTATAATTCAAAGTTTTAAACCAATTTAGCTAGTAAAATATAGCTGGTGATGAAATAATTACCAGTTTACTGCACAACAATTCACTCACACACACAAAAGGATGACACGTTACTCAGACAACCAAGGTGTTGTAAACAAACATGGCTGCAGAAGCCTGTAACTACTGATTAGTTGATTCCTGCACTTCTAAATAAAAGATGTCTCACACATTATTTGAGGGGTATCCCATGACTTTTGGATTTTTATGTGTTCAGCTAATGCTTATCCCATAATTTCGCTGAGTGCAAGTGTTTTATTATTTTAATTTCATAGAAGTAACAAAGATTAAACTGTTTACAAGAACTTGAAATTAGCAGAGCTGAACAGGAAGTCGTTACTAGTCCTTTTGACTATAGAAAAATAAGACTGTTTCTATGGTCAGACATGTGTAGACTTCAAGTTAGGTAAATATTTAATTTTGGGCCTTGTATGAGATGAAACTGTACTCATTGGAATGAATTCGGTCAGGGTAACTAAGAAGATGAACTTAAGTTATACTGGTTTTTCCTTTAGGCAGAGAATTCGAGTAAAATGTTGGAAGAGCGTCTATGTTTGCAAGAGCAAGTTTGGAGCAGCCGCCTGCAAGAACTAGAAAAGCAAAACAGTAGAGCAATGGAACAGCTGAAGCAGCAGCAACCGGTGACATCCCAGTTACCACAAGGTAATTATGCTATTTACCGTCATATTTTCTTTTTTCATATTAACTTCATTTGTTTATGATTTATATGGAATGAGATAAAATTATAATCACATGGTTACAGCTATATATATATAAAAAAAAAAGGGATAGCGAAATGAACCACCACTTAACTTAGATGACGGTATCATGGGATGAACACATAAATAAGCACAAGACACAGGAAAACCAATGAATATTTTGAGACTTGGCTCTTTGTCAACAGGAGAAAATCAAGGAGGGAGGAGACCATTTCACAGAATGACCATTAATCAGGAACATGGTGGGAGTAAATTTAAACAGAGGACAAGGAGAGGGGGATCTAAGAATGCAAAAAGTGCAGAAAAATATATTAAAATTTTCATAACATAAACTTGAGAAAGTAAAAGTAAATAAGTGAACAAAATAAAATTGAAAAAATATAATGATAATAATAATAAAAGAATCTATGTAATATACTAGAGGTGATGTTTAACTACATGGATTCTTTTATTATTATTATCATTATATTTTTTCAATTTTATTTTGTTAACTTATTTACTTTTACTTTCTCAAATTTATGTTATGAACATTTTAATATATTTTTCTGCACTTTTTGTAACATTTTGCATTCTCAGGTACTGTCCCCCTCTACCTGTCCTCTGAATTTACTCCCACGATGTTCCTGATTAATACTCATACTGTGAAACGGTCTCATACAACACCTTCCCTTCTTGATTTTCTCCTGATGACGAAGAGCCATGTCTCGAAATATTCATCGTTTTTCCTGTGTTTTGTGCTTACTTATGTGTTCACCCCATGATACCATCATCTAAGGTAAGTGGTGGTTCATTTTGCTATACCTCTTTTTTTGTAAATCCATTCACTAATTAGCTCCTATTATTTCCTGGTAACTATATATATATAACTAAGGAAAGAGAGGGAAATATGACCCAATACTTACCACAGATGAAGGTAGCTGGGAACAACCAACACAAAAAAGAACAAACACAAGAAACGCGCAATATTTTGGCATATAACCTTATTCGTTCAAAAGTGAGACACCAGGTGAAGCCAGACGTGTACACAATGACAGCCGTGGCTTTTGAACGACAATCTGACTACCAGGATTGAGAAAAAGACTTCTGCTCTTCTAAAGATAGCTGGGCTTCTCCCTGATATCATCAGAATCCTCAACCTCTTGTTGCAAGACCACCCAGACTTTACAGCCTGTCAAACATACACATAGAACATGTATCATTGTGCCCTATTGTGAGTGCCATAGGGACACCTACATACAACTGGTCTCTGCTGTGATGCTGCAGAGCTTGCAGTTATTTGACAGGGACATCATGGTTAGCTTCAATATTGTACTATTGTTCACCAGGGTACGTCTGAAACGTTGCAGCTTTGGCATTGCTATTTTGAAATCAATATTCCAACTCCATACATATTTTACATATGGTGGTAAATTCTATGTACAGACAGACGGTGTGCCAATGGGGTTACCTCTGTCACCAGTAGTGGTCAATCTGAACGAGAAGAACTTGGAAAGAGTACTGGAAGGTACAGCACTAAGTGATTTTGCTATTACGTCAATGATACCTTTGTTGTATGACCCCACAATAGCAGTGCATCAAATGAATCCCTGCAATACCTTAGCGGAATTTACCCAAACATTGATTTTCCTTTGGACATGGGAGAAAATGTCTGCCTTCCTTTCCTTGATATCCTTGTCAGGCAAATGCAGGATGGAACTTTAGCACATGGTGTGTACCAAAAATCAACACACACAGACTGCTATTTTTATTCCAGCAGCTATCACTATTACACTCTGAAGAATATACAGTGTAATATACCATGGCACATAGAGCAAGAGAAATTTGTTAAGCAGAAATCGTGCAGACAAAACTCCAACATCTCCTGAAATTCTTTAGGTAGAATGGATTCTCCAAATATCATATAGAAAGGGGAAATCACACTAAGGATAGAAAACAACCATCAGAGTAAGGAGGCTGATCAAAGGCTTTAACTTTGGTCTCGTATGAAGGAGATTTTTTTCGGCAAAGGTAGGTCTGCACAATATGTCATTGCCAGTGGCATAAAATAGACTTTGCAAATCTGCAAGTGCTGGCCTGGACCTCTCATTTTTGGGAGTCTGCCATAAAAGAAGAAGCTATTGAAATAAATCTCATTTACAACACCTTTAACAGAGATGAGGACTCTTTCTGAGTGGTGCATTGAAACTGACACTTTCAATCCTCAAACAGGAGAGAAGCAAGCTTAAGCCAATCTGTCTGCTGTTGTCTGATAGTGAACTTCTCAATTCTCGAAAGCAAGATACCGGATGAAAATGACAGAGGATGTTGACATCTTTTTATGACATTATCTGGCTACAAACTCAGGAAGATTATGATTCAAATTTTTTTTATGTATACTTGTTTTATAATAATAATTGATAAAATTGCGAAGGAGTGCCTGCTCCGGTGGCAATCTCCCTATACACCCCTCTTTCTCCTTTCCTCTATCAATCTACTTTTGCCCTCTATTAATTCTTACTTTAAATTCCTTCTGCGTATCCGGTATGTTATTCATCACTTTGCATGCCAATTTATTCCAGTCCCTTACACCCTTTCCTACGAAAGAAAATTTTCTCACACCCTTTTGCCTGAAATCAAGTGCCAGCTTGTGGTCATGGTCAACCTTATCCTTCCAAGCACCTCTCTTAATTTTCCCACCAATATCTTTCCATGCTTCATCACCAGTATATGCCTTGTACACACCCATGACTCTCTTCACCCTCCTTCTATCCTCCAATGAATCCCACTCCAGCTCCTTTACCATATTAGTTACCGATTGTGTTCTGCAGTAATTTCCAAAGACGAATCTGGTACCAAGCGTGGTGGGTGAGTGGATAAATCTCTGGCCTCGCATTCGGGAGGATGCTGGTTTGAATCGCCGTCCGGGTATCCAGATTTGGGTTTTCCATGGTTTCCCTAAATCACTCCAGGCGAATGATAGGATGCTTCCTTCAAAAGGCCATGGCCAAATTCCTTCCCATCCCTTGTCCTCAGTGCTATTCCACCTCTAATGACCTCAGTGTCGACAAGGCGTGAAGCCACAATCAAAAAATAAAAAAAATAAAAAAAAATCTGGCAGCCCTCCTCTGCACCCCCTCCCGACTCCTGTATTTGATACCCATATTGTGGGTCCCAAACTACACCACCATATGCCAGCAGTGGTTTGACCAAAGTTTTATACCCCAGTTCCCTTACTTCTCAAGAGCATCCCCTCACCACTCTTTCTTACAGGTGAAAGATTTTGAACTCATTCCCTATTACCCGTCCAATTTGTCCTGCCCAGTTCAGTCTGCTAACAGATGTTATGCCAAGGAGGCGACTTCAATCTGCCTTATATTGACTGGCGTGATTACGTTCACATCACAGGTAGCAGGGATAAGGCATTTTCTGAAGTAATTCTCGAGTTGTTTTCAGATAATCATCTCGAACAGCTAGTTAATGTACCTACGTGGTGTCATAATGGTAGCGAAAACATTTTAGATTTGCTGATTACCAACAGGCCAGAATTATTCACCGACATTTCAACGACCACAGGAATAAGCGATCACAAAGTCGTAATTGCGACTATCAGATTATTTACCAAGTGAAAAAGGAAAAAAGGGCGGATTGTATACAGATTCAGTATGTCCTCAATGGAGTGTGTTAGAACCTACCTGAGGAATAATTACCATAACTTCAAGTCAACAAAGGACACCGTTGAATATATGTGGCATCGATTTATACATATAGTCAGGGAAGGTAGGGAAATACATATACCAAAGCGGAAAATAAAGGGAGGGAATGATACACCGTAGTACACATGCGAAGTCAAAAAATTACTCGAAAAACAAAGGAAAATACACGCATGCTCAAGAAAGAAGGGGTGTCGCAGCAATTTAGAAACATTTGCTGAGTTAAGAGGACGTATTAAAAATGCAATGTGCGAGGCCTTCAACGATTTTCATTCCAATTCTCTGTCTAAGAGTCTCACAGAAAACCCAAAGAAATTTTGGTCGTATGTACGAAAAGTTAATTGTACCAACAGCAATATTCCAGCACTAATTCCGAGGTTCCGAGGTTAAAGAAAGCCGTGATAAAGCTAACGTACTAAATACTGTATTCAAAAATTCATTTACAAATGAAAATAAGGATAGTATTCCCGTTTTTTCCATGCCATGGCTAGTCGATGATGGAATCTTTACGAATAGATACTGCAGGTATCATTAAGCAATTAGAGCTCCTGTAGTGGGGGGAAAGCACCGGGGCTGGATGGAATTCCAGTAAAAGTATTTTCAGTGTATGCAATGGAAATCGGGTCATTTCTGTCTGATATATTGAGTAAATCATTAGAAGAGTGAAAAGTACCTTCAGACTGGAAAATAGCGCAAGTAACTCCAATTTTCAAGAAAGGTGATCGAAGTGATCCTGGAAACTATCGTCCCATATCTATAACATATGTTTGTAGTAGAGTTATGGAGCATATTATATGCTTGAACATTATGAATTTTCTAGATTGTAATAATTTGCTTACAACAAATCAACACGGATTTCAGAAGAAATAATCATGTGAAACACAGCTGGCCCTATTTACACACAACACAATGAAAGTTATTGATGCAGGTTCACAAGTAGATGCAATTTTTTTAGATTTCCAGAAAGCTTTTGACTCTGTGGCACACATCAACCTTTTAGCGAAGCTTCGAACGGTATATTAGATCAACTTTGTGAATGGATAAAGGATTTTCTAACTGGTCGGTCGCAGTATGTCGTTGTTGAAGGAGCAAGTTCTTCTAATGTAGATGTTACATTGGGTGTACCTCAAGGAAGTGTAATAGGACCATTTCTTATCTTAATTTTTATAAGCGATCTCGGAGGCAAAGTGAAAAACCTTTATAGATTGTTTGCTGATGATGCGGTTATTTATAGGGAAGTAAGAAATTTGGCCAATTGCTTAGAAATTCAGCGTAATCTGGATGTTATTTTGGCTTGGTGCGCTGAGTGGCAACTTACTCTAAATTGTAAAGAGTGCAATACAATGAGCATAACTAACAAAAAGAATCCAATTGTTCAGAAATACAAGTTAAACAATACAGTTATTGATATGGTCAAGTCTTTGAAATATTTGGGAGTAACAGTACAAAGGAACATGAAATGGGACATACACATTAATTCGTTAGTAGGTAGAGCAAATTCTAGGATGCGATTCATATGTCGAATCTTGAAAAATTGTTATGAACAAACAAAGGAGATAGCGTACAAATCACTTGTGCATCCACATTTGGATTATTGTTGTGC
The DNA here is from genome assembly GCA_031002005.1 of Vandiemenella viatica. Lineage (NCBI taxonomy): Eukaryota > Metazoa > Arthropoda > Insecta > Orthoptera > Morabidae > Vandiemenella > Vandiemenella viatica. Next base: position 181,374,437 of record JARYHS010008074.1, read on the forward strand.
CATTTGGAACCCGTTTCGTAAGGGGTTGATCGAAAGTATTGAGAAAGTACAGAGAAGAGACGCTTGATTTGTGACCTCATTCTACAGTCCTTATGAAAGTGTCACAGAACTGATTAGTAGACTAGGCTGGGAGTCTCTGGTAGATAGACGACACACGTTTCGTTTAAACTTATTGGTAAACGTACGTACTCCCACTTTCACTTTTGAGTGTAGTGAAATACTTCTTCCACCAACCTATTTGAGTCGGAAGGACAGGAAAGATAAAATTAGAGCAATAAGGTGCCGGACTGATTCTTATATGAATTCTTTTTTCCCTCGTACCATTAGGGAGTGGAATGCACAGCAAGGAGATTAGCTTTGGTGTTGAGCACCCTCTGCCACCCACGATTTTGTGAATTGCAGAGCATATATATAGATATGTCATCTGCAAACAATCTAACAGTAAACCATTAACACAATCATTCACTAGAATAACAAATAACAATGGTCCAAATACACTACCCTGTGGGACTCCCATGTTCACTCCTGCTTGTTTTGATACTGCATTTCCTACCCAACGTTTTGCTTTCTACCTTTTAGAATTTCTTCTACCCAGCAAATCACCTTTCTATCAATTCCAATAGTTTTTACCTTATTTAGCACCATTTTATGGCTCACTCTGGCAAAGGCCTTTGAAAGATCTAGTGTTACACTATCAACTTGACCTACCCTGTCAATTTCATCAGAAATATCTCGCATATAGCCTACTAACTGAGATTTACATGAATATCCTTGTTTAAAGCCATGTAGCTGTCTTGAAAACCACTTATGTTCCTTACGGACACTTCTAATAAGATGCAAATTAATCTCTCCTTTAATTTACCTAACACTGGTGTTTCAAACTGATTGGCCTATAGTTTTCAATCCTGTTTGTCACCGCTCGTTTATGGACCGGTACTACTTTCGCACTTTTCCAGTCATCTGGTTAACAGGCAGTATCCAGACTCAATTTAAATAATGTTTCAAGTGAAGGTACAATGTCCCATCCAACTATCTTTAAGACATCTGTTTTAAGATATATTATCAACACCGGGCCCTTTATACTTTTTTAGATTCCTTAGTTCATTCATGACATCATCTATTTAATTACAAATTTACTAATCTGCTCACATGCAACTGTATGGATAGGCTCATTTTTTGATATTACCCCTGAATTATTGTCCCTAATGGTCGCATTGAACCAGTTACGTAAAAACTCTGCCTTTTTAAATCCTCACTTACTTCTTCTTATGTATACTTTAAAACAAAGAGAAAAATCCTGTCAACATTTGGTCTGTCAAAGTTCAACCCCCTCCCTCCTTCCACCCCTTTAGTTATTGTCAATGTTCTTCATACAAGGCTACACTCGACACCGTTTGACTGATTATCATCAAAGTTGGCATATACATGTAATTTTTCGTAAGAATCTGACCAAGAAATAAATAAATAAAAAACCACCCCTCTCCCCTTTACACCCCTTAATTTTTATACTAACCCACATTTGTTATCCGATTTCGATGAAACTTTGGACATAGAGTCAAAAATAAGGAGAAAAATACTGACAACTTATGGTTTGAAAAAACTGAAGCCCTCTCCCCCTATCCACCCCCTAAATTTTTACCAATGTTTCTTATCCGATTTTTATTGAACTTTGCCATGTATAGTTTAAAACAAAGAGAAAAATACTGTCAACATTTGGTTTGCCAAAGCTCAACCCCTTTCCCTGCTTCAACCCCATAAACTTTTGTCAAGGTTCTTTATAAAAAGCTACAGTCGCAATCGTTTGACCGATTACCATGAAAGTTGGTGCTTATATGTATTTTTTCACGAAGAAGGTGTCTGACCAATAGGTCTAAAAACCACCCCCTCTCCCCATTTAACCGCTTAATTTTTATACACACCTACAGTTTTTATATGGTTTAGACAGAACTTAGCATATTTTTACTATAAAACAGAGAAAAATAATGCCAACTCTTGGTTTGCAAAAACTGAACCCCTCTCCCCGTTTCCACACCCTTGATTTTTGTCAATTTCTTTTTAGAAAGCTACAGTCGACACCATTTGACCGTTCTTTATGAAAGTTGCCGCATACATATGTAATTTTTTATGAATAATATTTCTGACCAAAAAATTAAAAAAACTCCCTATTGATATTTGTACAAAACCCACATTTTAATCCAATTCGGTGGATCTTCGCATTCGTATACTTTAAAACAAATAGAAAAATACTGTCCACATAACTTTCACAAAAATGCAAACTCTATCCCCCTTTATACTCCTTTAATTACTGTCAATGTTCTTTATACAAAGCAACCGTTTCTTTCTGATTTTGATGGAAGTATGCACATTTATACTGCAAAACAAACAGAAAAATACTGTCTAAATTTGGTTTTGAGAGTCCAAACTCCGCTCCTTTCTTTCCATCCTTTAATCTACAGTTTCTATCCGATTCTGAAGGAAATTTGCACACGTATACTTTAAAACATACAGAACAATTGAGTTTAAATTAGGTTGCAGAAGCCCATCCCCACTTCCCTTCTACCCCCACCACTCTTAATTTCCAATGTTCTTTATAGATACCCACAGTTTTATCAGATTTCCATGCAACACTGCACATGTGTACTTAAAAACAAAGAGAAACATAGTGTCTACATTCTGTTTACAAAACCCTACCACTCACTCCCATATCCCATTTTATTTTTGCAAATGTTCTTTACACAAAGCTACAGTTTGTATATGATTTCGATGAAAATTTGCACATGCATACTTTAAAAGAAAGAGAAAAATACTGCCCACAATAGCTTTACAAAAGCCAAACTACTCTTCGTTTTTACACCCCTTAATTGTTTTTCATACATACCTTCAGTTTTATCTGATATCAATAGAAATTTACACACATATACTTTAAATCAATCAGAAAAGGCAGTCTACATTTGGTATACAAAAGCCCAATCCCTCTTCCCCTTTACCCTCATCCCTTTTAATTTCCAATGTTCTTTACAAAAATCCACAGTTTTAAATCCCGTCAAATTCAATTAAGCTGTTTTTAAGTCATGGCATAATATTTATAAAATAAATGTGTCATAATGTCTTAACATGTACTTCAGATTTCAACTTGGATCCCAAGCTTTCACGTTGTGAAAACCAATTAAAAATCTATATTTTCTGTGTGATGCCAGAGCAAACAGATATATTCCAGAGACAGATTTCTGTATGTGGTATGTATAATCCCCAAATGTTCCATGTTTCAGTTATCGACCAGCAGCTTTAACAGATGTTATCATACGATCGAAACATTGCCGGGATTAAAATGTAAACTGACATTCCTTAACACAACACCCAATTCACCCCGTTCTGGAAGTAGTTGTGGTATATAAAGACAGAATTCTTCTTTGAAAGCAAGCACTTTAATCCCTGAGCTACCAGGAAGTTCACAAAATGGGAACTGCTGCGGCATATTTAAAATACAAAACGAACTATAATACCACTAAAAATTTAAAAATGAAATAATTGTTTAAAAAAACATAAAAACTGCTTAAAAAAAAAGCACTAAAAATTTTCAAATAACTTTATACCTTGCTAAGGAGAAAGTAAATCTAAATGGACAATATTTTACATTACTGTCATTGAAATTTTTACATTAATTAGTTATTTTTGCAGTCGGTGCCAGCGAATGCAAGAAAAACAAAAAGATAAAAGCAATAATTAATAACAATAAAACATAACAAATCATGTTACTGCTTACCTACAATTAATGCTAGAAACATGTTTCAACAAAACGGAAACATGCAGATGATACGCCGATATTATACTAACTGTAAATCGTTTACAGCATTATGCAACCTATCAACTGACACTGTAGCACCAGAGATATGCCTCGATGACCAATAAGGCCGAGCCACAGATTAAAATACTGTTAATTTGTTTCCCTAAGCCGTCTCCCAAAATAACACTATCTGCCTCACAACATGCTGTAAAATATTGGGAATTTTTGTTCATACTCCCCGTTTCGCCTCTAACACCAAAAGAAGTTCAGTAATTCCAGTAATTCGATCTTCGTGATGTGACAGCTGGCACCGACTCCAAAAATAACTAAATTAATGTAAAAATTTCAATGAAAGTAATGTAAAATATTGTTCATTTAGATTTACTTTCTTCTAAGCAAGGTATAAAGTTATTTTAAAATTTTTAGTGCTTTTTTTTTTTTTTTTTTTTTTTTTTTTTTTTTTTTTTTTTTTAAATTCTGGCCACTGGTTTACTGATCCCCTTATATCCATCAGAACTGCATTGTGATCACTTATTCCTTCAGTTACTTGACACTTGATTAGGTTATCATTCAGCTTTATTATGAAGAGACCAAGCATGGTAGGTGAATGGTTAACGTTCTGGCCTCGCATTCGGGAGGACACTGGTTCGAATCCCTGTCCGGTCATCCAGATTTGGGTTTTCCATGGTTTCCCCAAATCACTCCAGGCGAATGCTGGGATGTTTCCTTCAAAAAGGCCATGTCCGAATTCCTTCCCATTCCTTATCCCCAGTCCCATCCCACCTCTTAATTGACCTTAGCCGTCGACGAGGCGTAAAGCAATAAGTAAAAAACATTTACTAGGAAGATATCCAACATGTTCCGTCCCCTCAACCAGCTGTGTAAAGCATCTTTCCCTTACTAAGGTATTTGCAAATCTCTGTTTCCTTTGTGTTAATATTATTTCCTACCCAGTTGACACATGATAAGTTCAAATCCCTACCAATAATGACCATTCTATGCTCACTTTTAAACTGTAAATATGAATTTAGTTTCTCCCCAAGAACCTGATCCTTTTCATTCATTTTTCCACTATGTTAAGTAGCCAATACCCTGACTTTTTATTTCCCCAAAAGTCTAGCCCAAGTAACTTAGGGTCATGATCTCTGATCACCAGTGAACTGTAGTATACTTTGCAAATCAGCATGATTATCCGTCCCCCAGTTGCTCCTCTATCTCTGCGGCACACTCTGTAACCATCGGGAAGAACCTCATTGTCTAGTACTCCTTTCTTTTAACTAGGACTCTACCCCTATAACTACTTGAGGTTCATGTATCTCTATTAAGTTTGCAAACTACAGTTCTTTGTTCTTTAAACTTCTACAGTTTACCAGTAACACTCTTATCACTGGCTTCCCATATCTGCCCCCCTCCCCTTTTCTGATATTGTTTCAAAATTTTCTTCTACTTCTTTAGTATTAGTGTTTTTTCTAACTAGGGATCTACACTCAGTATCCCTATGTTCACCTGTTTTTTACCCCCTCACCAGCAGTCCTAAATCTAGTCACAGTCCCAACCCCGTCGCCATTGAATTGTTGCATTTATATGCCAGGAATATCTCCATTCACATATGAGGAACTCCCCAGTTATTGGTCTTTAGCCCAGATTCATCCCCTTCATTAGAAAGGTGATAGAATGGATGTTAACAACTATCATGTTATTTCTCTCCTCTTATTCATCAATGAGATTATTTTAAATGCTCTTCATACTATAGCAAAAAACAACTGGATCTTTGGAGGATATCAGGGAGAATTCAGTAAAGGAAACTCATGTATAAAACAGCTTATCAACTTTAAATCTATTCTTTCAAGTTCAGAAAACAAAAAATTAGTTGTGGCATTTATTGATTTTAAGAATTCTTACAATTTCACTCTAAGTATCATTCTAATCCTTGTCCTAAAGGAATTGGGCTTGTTATATACGAGGCGTATTCCAAAAGTAAGGTCCGGGGTACAAGATGTCACAGATGATGGGCCTGAATGACGTTTCCCACCTGCAGCGCCATCTACCAACTCCTGGTAAATATGCAGTATTGTTGGCGTGCCGCAGTAGCCGTATATCTATTGTTGAGAGCAGTTTGAAATGGCCGCGACATTCGTAGCTCCCGCCAGTTGTGAAGTGCGCGGTGTGATTAGATTTTTGTTGGCAAAAGGATCGTCAGCTGCGGACATCCATCGCGAATTGTGTGTAGTGTATGGACCAAACATAATGAGTGAGTAACAAGTTCAACACTGGTGTAGAGAATTTCAAAGTGGTCGCACAGATGTGCACGATCAACAGCGGAGTGGCACGCCCAGTATTCGGACCGACGACATCGTCGAGCAAGTTAACCAAAGACTGCGAAGTGATCGGCGTTTGACGATTAGTGGTCTGGCTATGGAATTCCCAAATGTTGCTAGAACCTCAATTTACAGGATTGTCACTGAAGAGCTTGGATATTGGAAGCTTTGTGCGCGGTGGGTGCCAAAACTGCTCACCGCTCAGCACAAAGAGCAACGAATGCATAGCGCACGACAATTTTTGGAGCACTATAGACAAGATGGAGACAGTTTGTTTTCCCAAATTGTTACGGGAGACGAGACGTGGATAGCGTACACCAACGCAGAATCAAAACAACAATCAATGCAGTGGCGCCATTCCGATTCACCCAAACCAAAAAAGTGTAAGCAATCGCCGTACACGAATCGCAAAATGATGGCTTCCGTGTTTTGGGACAAAAAGGGCGTCCTTTTGATCGAATTCATGGACCGTGGGACAACCATTACAGCTGACGTGTACTGTGCAACGCTCACCAAACTGAGACGTGCCATCCAAAATCGACGCCGCGGGAAACTGTCGTCTGGCATCATCCTCCTGCACGACAATGCACGCCCGCATACCGCTTCCAAAACCAAAGAGAAGATTCAAGAGTTTCGCTGGGAAATCCTAGACCACCCTGCTTACAGTCCAGATTCTTCGCACCAAGCGACTATTTCTCTTCCTGCATTTGAAATGGTGGCTTGGTGGACAACGATTTCAAACCGATGAAGAACTCAAGACGAGCGTTACCAATTGGTTCAGGTCCCAGGTGGCAGACTTTTATGCCGAGGGGTTAAAGAAACTGGTACAGCGTTACAGAAAGTGTATAGATATGAACGGCGATTATGTGGAAAAGTGAACTAGATATGTAGTTACATACTGACGTTAATAAAAACCTTGTATCCTGAACGATGTTTTTATTATGATCAAACGGACCTTACTTTTGGAATACGCCTCGTGTATATATATATATATATATATAATGTCGCACATCAAGTGAATCAGGCCACAAAGAAGGAAAGACTGTCGTAGCGTAGTGGTTATGCTAAGAGACTGTGGGACTAAAGGTCGTGGGTTCGAATCCATTAAGTGCTGTAAAATTTTAATTTCTTAACTTTGTGTAAACCATTCTGGAATATTCTTGTTGTTACTAGTGTTAATGTTCTAGACTGTTCTTCATCACTATATAAGCGATACTCCTTTCTAGCCGAAGTCAGTTCGCTCCGTGCTTCTGTACTGTGCCAACTGTTAATAAAGCTTCGTTGCCTTAAACTGAGTGTTTCGTCTACGACCCCGCTACGCCCTAGGATTCTGAATTTGGTTTACTACGTGACATTATTTTGGTGATCCTCGTGACCGCTAAAATCTACAACAATACCGTGGCCCCAATCAAACCACGAGAGAGCCGTCGCTTACGAGGCGAGAAGCCAGAGTATGAGCCGTATTCTACTGATTGGAAGCCGTCAGAAGGAGAAGAAGAAGTAAGGACGACGATGATGCCAACCGCCTGCCAGCACATTCGTCATCCGGCATTATTTTCAGGCGACGACGACCAAGACCCACGCAACTGGCTGAAAGGCTACAAACGTATCACTAAATTCAACAACTGGGACGATACAGTGTGCCTGGCAAATGTATTTTTCTACCTCTAAGTAACTGCCAAACAATGGTTCGAATATAACGAAGAGAAACTGACTAGCTGAGCAGCATTCCAGAAAGAACTGCAGGCATGCTTTGGAGACGCACAACGGCAGACACGCCATGCCGAAGAGAAACTAAAGTGTAGAGCGCAGTGCCAGGGGGAAACGACACAGTCATACATACAAAGTGTTTTGGGGCTGTGTAAAATAGTCGACTCCACAATGGAGGAAGAAGACAAAGTAGCACACCTTATGAAAGGCTTTTGAAGGAAATTTCCACAACAGACGACTTTATTAAGTGTTGCCAATACATTGAGACGATGCACCAGAAAAGAATTGGATGAAAAAAGTTTGAAAGATTACAAAACGTCGTATCAATGACCGCAGTGGAAGAGGACACAGGTATTAGAGACATTATTCGAAAAGTAGTGAGAGAGAAAGTTGAAAGGGTGATGGGAATGTATATTGGGCCAAAAACTGAGACTCTTGAGGAAATAATATGGGAGGAAGTGGAACAAACGCTGGCAGCCATCTCTTACCGTGCAGCCCCAGCAAAAACTGTTAAACCGCCAAGGTCAAAGAGAATTCACGCCACTACGACGCAACGCGAGGATCCTGCAAACGTTCCCAGGAAAACCGACGTCTGGAGAACGAGGGACAACCAGCCGGTATGTTTTCACTGTGGGCGACCAGGACATGTAGTGCGGTACTGCCGAGAGAGACGGCAGACATTTAATGATGCCCACGAAAGGATATTCTAAGCATGTTTATGTGGCTGAAGACCCCAGGACGACAATGAAGATCAAGCCGTAACTTCTGGATGACATAGATCACCGTCGCCGAAGGCTGGCCGCTTGAGAGGGTGCTCGCCGACACGCCGATTAAGGTCTCTGTCACCATTCCGGCGCTCCAGCCAGTCTCCTAGCCGCTGCAACCTGGAAAACTAAAAGGTGCGACCTTAGAGGTGAGGCCGCTCTAGGGAAAAATTCTCCGTCACCGATCATTACGAGAATGTTGGCAAATTACGTTGAAATCCTCTTGGATAGCCAACCAGCTCGTGCTCTTGTGGACTCTGTGGCATCTTTTTCTGTTATTTTGGAGAAGTACCGGCGCCAGTTGCGGAAGACGATGTTCGTCGACAACAAAAATGTTTTGCTCAGGGTGGCTAATGGGAACCACGTGCAGCCTACAGGAAGGTATTCGTGTCTCCTACAAATGACCACGAGCAGCCCTTTGAGTACGTTGTATTACAAGAATGCAGTCATGACGTTATTCTTGGTTGGGACTTTCTGAAGGCCTCACAAGCAATTATAGACTGTGGTCGCTCGAAGATTTTGCTAGACGTTGTGAGAGTTGAGGAGGGGGAAAACAGTCCTTCCCATGCCTGGAAAGTTTGTGTGATGGATGACGTCATAATTCCTGCCACCAGTGCTCAGAAGGTAACTGTCATGTGTCATACGCCACGTACTTGTATGGACCTCCTAGTGGAATGCAATAGGAATTTACCACTGGAGAAAGATATGTTCATCCCTGCCTCCGCCGTCTCATTTGAGAACGGAATTGGTCAATTGTGGGTAGTCAACTGCTGCAAGGTGCCACATATTCTCCCAAGGCGCCAGTATATAGCATACGCCGAGACGTTAATTGAAGGGCATCTGAGTGTCATGGAAACCTTTTGCGAAGAACCCACAAGTGTGAATGTAACGAAAGCAACGAGAGTAAACATTCAGTCCCGACTCTCGCCGGATTTGACTAAGGAACAACAGGAGAAGTTATTCGCGGTTGTTCAGGAATTCTATGAATGTTTCAGTCCACAGGTGAAGAGCAAGTCGACCCCATTGAACGTACAACATCGAATTGACACTGGCGACCATCGACCTATCAGCCAAAGACCGTATCGAGTTTCAGCAGCGGAGCGCCGAATAATTCAGCAGGAAGTAGAAAAGATGTTGAATGACAACATCATTCGGCCGTCTCAGAGCCCATGGTCATCGCCGGTAGTGCTCGTGAGAAAGGACGGCCACTGGCGGTTCTGCGTCGATTACCGACAGCTCAATAAGGTGACTAAAAAAGATGTTTACCCTCTTCCGCGAATTGACGATACGTTGGACTGTCTGAAGGGAGCTAAGTTTTTCTCGACTATGGACCTACACTCAGGATACTGGCAGATAGAGGTAGACGAAAGCGATCGAGAGAAAACTGCATTTATTACCCCCGATGGCCTGTATGAATTTAATGTAATGCCATTTGGTTTGTGTAATGCGCCAGCAACATTCGAACGTATGATGGATAATCTTTTACGTCATCTGAAGTGGACGATGTGTCTCTGTTATTTAGACAATGTTATAGTGTTCTCCGAAACCTTCGATGAACACGTGAAAAGACTGAGAGCTGTTCTTATGTGCCTGAAACAAAGTGGCTTGCAGCTCAACCCAAGAAAGTGTCTTTTCGGAGCTAAAGAAATAAAAATACTTGGGCATCTTGTGTCAGGTGAGGGTGTGCGGCCAGATCCCGACAAGGTGAGATCTATAACGGAATTTCCTATTCCTAAGAATACCAGTGACGTCAGGAGCTTTCTTGGCCTATGTTCTTACTATCGACGCTTTATAAAAGACTTTTGCATGAAAGCCAGGCCGCTCCAAGAATTGCTAAAAAGTGGTGCTAAATTCCTCTGGGGTAGATCTCAACAAGATTCTTTCCTCATTTTGCAAAAGGCTCTGACGACCTACCCTGTGCTTGGGCTGTATGATGAGAAAGCGCCTACTGAGCTGCATACAGACACTAGTGGTTATAGAATTGGCGCTGTATTAGTACAGATTCAGGATGGGAAAGAGAAGGTAATTAGCCTATGCTTCCAGGACTCTCAACAAAGCCGAAAGAAACTACTCAACAACGGAACGTGAGTGTCTTGCTGTCATATGGGCTGTCTGCAAACTCCGACCATATCTCTTTGGACGACCATTTACAGTTGTAACAGATCACCATTCACTTTGCTGGCTAACAGGCCTTAAGGACCCATCAGGACGACTTGCCAGGTGGGCATTACGTCTTCAAGAATACGACATTAGTATAGTCTACAAAAGTGGAAAGAAGCACCGGGATGCTGACTGTCTCTCGAGGAATCCAGTGGAGGAACAGCAAGAAAATGAAGTGAGTACTGACTGTCTCGCTACTCTTCACGATCTCTCTGAGGAAAAAAAGAAGAAGGACGCCAAATTGTTGCAAATTAAACTTGCCTTAGATCGCTCAGAGGATGTGAATGGAGAATTTAAGATGATAAATGAGGTACTTTACAAGAAAAACTTTGTCCCCTTTGGAAAGAGATGGCTTCCAGTGATTCCCAAGCACATGCGCATCGAAATTCTTCAACATTTCCACGACGCGCCTACAGCAGGCCATTTAGGGTTTATTAAGACTTATGACAGAATCCGGAAGAGATTTTTCTGGCCAGGATTATTTAGAACTGTTCGTCACTATGTTTCGCACTGTCGAGAATGCCAGAGAAGGAAGACAGTTCCTCAGAAACCACCTGGACGATTTATACCAATTCCGCCTGCAGAAACGCCTTTCCAGCATGTCGGTATTGACTTACTCGGACGATTCCCGATTTCTACCAGTGGCAGTAAGTGGATTATCGTTTGTACTGATTATCTGACTCGGTACGCCATTACAAAACCTTTGAAAACAGCTGAAGCCCCTGAGGTTGCAAAATTCATTGTGGAGGACATTTTATTAAAACATGGGGCCCCAAGCTCAGTGATCACGGATCGAGGAAAGGTCTTCCAGTTGAGACTTGTGAACGAGATCAACCGTCGATGTAACATCACACATCAAATGACGACTGCTTACCACCCTCAAACTAATGGCCTTACAGAACGTTTCAACAAAACACTGGCTGACATGCTCTCCATGTACGTGAGTGTCAAACAAACCAACTGGGAAAGAGGTGCTGCCTTTTGTGACGTTCGCCTACAATTCTGCCAAACAAGACACAACCGGATTTACGCCATTCTTCCTGGTACACGGACGTGAAGCAACAACGACCATAGACACTGTGTTCCCGTTCCATCCTGACGACGTGAACGACGATTACATCGCCAAATTAGTAACAAGGGCTGAGGAGTGTCGGCAGTTATCTCAGCTCCGCACACTGCAAGCTCAAGAGAATGACCGCCGGAGGTATGATGCAAGTCACTGTTCTGTTTCATACCAACGTGGCGACCTCATCTGGATATTTACTCCCATCCGTAAGGTTGGCCTGTCTGAGAAGCTCCTCAGACGTTACTTTGGACCATACAGGATTGTACGAAGGTTGTCTGATGTCACTTATGAAGTCGAGGATTTCGATCCACGCTCAAAGCGACGAAAGGTGAGAGAGACAGTTCTAGTGCTCCGACTGAAGCCTTACATGGACCCTTCGAACCAGAGTAGACTAGACGATCCAGCATTCTTCAGTAAACCAAAGGGCCCCAAGAGCTGTATGTCTCTTCCGGGCTCGAAGACATCGACGACTAGAGACGTCACCGCCCGTCAGGAACCAAAGCGCGCGGGAACTACGACTCGCTCCATGACCAGGGCAACGTAACATCGGGACACTGTTCCCTTAAGGAGGGAGCAATGTCGCACATCAAGTGAATCAGGCCACAAAGAAGGAAAGACTGTCGTAGCGTAGTGGTTACGCTAAGAGACTGTGGGACTAAAGGTCGTGGGTTCGAATCCATTAAGTGCTGTAAAATTTTAATTTCTTAACTTTGTGTAAACCGTTGTGGAATATTCTTGTTGTTACTAGTGTTAATGTTCTAGACTGTTCTTCATCACTATATAAGCGATACTCCTTTCTAGCCGGAGTCAGTTCGCTCCGTGCTTCTGTACTGAGCCAACTGTTAATAAAGCTTCGTTGCCTTAAACTGAGTAGTTTCGTCTACGACCCCGCTACTCCCTAGGATTCTGAATTTGGTTTACTACGTGACAATATATAATAATATATATATATAAAGAGCTATTGTCCAACCAACCTTGACTAATACAGCAACCTAAGAAAAATTCACGGTAGAGATTTCAGACATCTTTGAAATGAGGACTGGTGAAGCAAGCAGATGGGCTTTCACCTCTATGCCCCAATTGTACAATTGGGAAAGTCATCTGGGTTTGGAAGAAAGAACTAAGTAATGAAGAGACTGAAAATTGTGACTGACTGGGCTCCAGGGGTATGAACTTTAAAATTTAATGACTATCTTCCTCAAACAACCTCACAATTTTTTAGATTTTATAGCCATGGTCAGAAAACAAATCACCCATCTTAAACACAAGGGGCAAAGGCCAATCTGGTAGTAAATAAGGTAAAAACAATTGGAGTGGATGAGAAAGTGATTTGCTGGGTAGAAGAATTTTTAAAAGGTAGAAAACAGAAAGTTAGGGTTGGAAACGCAGTGTCAAAAGAAGTGAAAGAAAAGATGGGAGTGCCGCAGGGTAGTGTATTGGGACCATTGCTATTCATTATTCTAATGAATAATTGTGTTGATTGTTTACGATCTGAAATTAGATTGTTTTCAGATGACATAATGCTATATAAAAGGATCAAAGCGATAGAGGACTGTAAACAGTTGTAGTGCGATCTTTACAGGATATCTAGATGTGTTGGCAAACATGGGATGAAGATAATTGCAAAGAAAAGTCAGCTAATTAGATACACAAATAAAAAGCGAAAGGTTAATTTTGAATATAGGGTGGGGAAAGAATTGCTTGCTGAAGACGTGAAATGTAAATATCTTGGCATTACATTTTATAACAAGCTTAACTGGGCAGGACACATTGGACAGGTTGTAGGAAAGAGTTTCAAAATTCTGCACTTATTGGAGAGAGTGATTAGGGGATATATGAGAGAAGTAAAGGAATTGGGTTACAAAACTTTGGCCAGACCATTGCTCGAATATTGTAGTGTAATATGGGACCCTTATTTTGTGTATCAAATGCAGGAGTTGGAGAGGGTACAAAAAAGGGCTGCTAGATTTGTTTCTGGAAATTATCACAGAATGCAATCAGTGACAGATATGATAAAGGAGCTGTAATGGGATTCATTGCAAGACAGGAGAAGGATGAGGAGGGTCATGGGAATGTACAGAGCATATACTGGTGATGAGGCATGGAAAGATATTGGAGTAGGTATGAAAAGTAGTGCATGGAAGGGAAAAGATGACCATGACTACAAGCTGGCACTCGATTTCGGGCACAAGGGTGTGGGAAGATTCTCTTTTTTAGGTAAGGGTGTAAGGGATTGGAATGAGTTACCAACGGATATGATGAATAACTTAGCGACAATGTTGAAAGAATTTAAAGTTAAAATTTGTAGAGGGCAAATGTAGGTGGGTGCAGCATAAGGGAAAGATGGGTGTGTAGGGAAATTGCCACTGGAGCGTGTGCTCCATTGCAATTAAATTAGTCAGGTGTGGCCAACCCAAATGATCTTGTGAGCCACTTTGGAAATGCATCATAACTCCGCGGGCCCCATATAAAATTAGGTATCCCCATATTTGATATAGACCCACTATAAACATTTTTTTGAGTGAATATATTCTAATTATTCTATGAACTCATAACTGTAAACCCATAAATAAAACAGGCAATATCTGTCATATATTTGCATGATAATTATTTTAAAATCAAAGTTAATTTTTTCATAATTTAGACACTTAATTTTTTAATATATGGATGCACAAATAATATATTCTTTTTTAATACATTTGTTTTCACTACTCTGACCATTATTTTTAAAAAATATATATTTTTTAAAAGTGCAGGCCAAAAAAATGTTCAATACTCCTGGTTTAAGTGGTACCCAGAGTGGTACGAGTGTGGCAAAGAAAAATTAAGTTAATGAAACAGTTTAAATATCTAGGTGAGTGGGTAGAACCACGTTATGAATGAACAAAATGGAAATATTTTAGCAACTAACCAAAGGAGTCTGCACCAAAAGATCGTTATACATCAATACTAAGCTTAAGACATTATTCAGCTGTCGGTCAACTCCTTGGACATGGGTAGGAATGTTCTGACTGAGAAGTCAGAAGCCTAAGAATGAAAAACCCTGATCAAAGAAAATGGTGAATAACAATGAATTATTCACACATGTGGAAAAGATCACATACAAGATTCAGAAAATAAGGATTGCTTTCATGGTCATGGTCACAGCTTTTGGTATGTTTAGATATCTAATCCAACAAAATGTTGTGGAAAGAGTTGTGCTGAAAATGTGAATTATATGTGAAGACATCCAAGAGTGATTTTCCTCAAGAATAATAAAAAAACCCAGAAAAGCCAAAGTTAAGAATAATCAAAATGTGGACTGAAACAAAGAAGTAAGAATGCCATAAATGAATATGGTGATAACTTGGCAAAAGTAAAAACTAAAGGAGAAAAAAACAGTTGAAATAAGGTAATCTACAGTTGGGTGAAGGAATAAAAAATACATTAGAGGCAGTAATCACTGCTTACCACAGTTGAGGGAGGGATAAATTGTTACATGTATGTACGTAAAATACTGTGATTGTCAAATTTTTATTTGTTATCAGCAGACACACACAGTGTGCACATAGTGTGAGTGCAGATAAAAACAGTGTTTGTTCTCATGACCTGGCTGTACTTCTAAGAAAATACATAAAATGTTGTGTGTTTTGGTTCTTCTAGTTTGCATTGCCCTAAGCCTTTGATCTTCTCTTGATGAAGGTATACTACCCGGATAATAACAGTGTTTTATGAGGGCGTATATCAGTTTGTGTGTTGACAGTGTTGTGTCATCAATTGTGATAAATGATGGTTTATCTCTATCTTAATTTCTATCTGAGTTTGTTACCCAGCTCTTAATAAAAATGATTAATTTTTTGCCTTTTATTATTATTTTTACCTTATTATTTATTGCAATATAATTAATAAATGACTGGGGTGGAATTGGGAAGGAGGAAGTTACTGCTGAAAATATACGAGGCGTATTCCAAAAGTAAGGTCCGTTTGATCATAATAAAAACATCGTTCAGGATACATGGTTTTTATTAACGTCAGTATGTAACTACATATCTAGTTCACTTTTCCACATAATCGCCGTTCATATCTATACACTTTCTATAACGCTGTACCAGTTTCTTTAACCCCTCGGCATAAAAGTCTGCCGCCTGGGACGTGAACCAGTTGGTAACGCTCGTCTTGAGTTCTTCATCGGTTTGAAATCGTTGTCCACCAAGCCACCGTTTCAAATGCAGGAAGAGAAAATAGTCGCTTGGTGCAACATCTGGACTGTAAGCAGGGTGGTCTAGGATTTCCCAACGAAACTCTTGAATCTTCTCTTTGGTTTTGGAAGCGGTATGTGGGCGTGCGTTGTCGTGCAGGAGGATGATGCCAGACGACAGTTTCCCGCGGCGTCGATTTTGGATGGCACGTCTCAGTTTGGTGAGCGTTGCACAGTACACGTCAGCTGTAATGGTTGTCCCACGGTCCATGAATTCGATCAAAAGGACGCCCTTTTTGTCCCAAAACACGGAAGCCATCATTTTGCGATTCGTGTACGGCGATTGCTTACACTTTTTTGGTTTGGGTGAATCGGAATGGCGCCACTGCATTGATTGTTGTTTTGATTCTGCGTTGGTGTACGCTATCCACGTCTCGTCTCCCGTAACAATTTGGGAAAACAAACTGTCTCCATCTTGTCTATAGTGCTCCAAAAATTGTCGTGCGCTATGCATTCGTTGCTCTTTGTGCTGAGCGGTGAGCAGTTTTGGCACCCACCGCGCACAAAGCTTCCGATATCCAAGCTCTTCAGTGACAATCCTGTAAATTGAGGTTCTAGCAACATTTGGGAATTCCATAGCCAGACCACTAATCGTCAAACGCCGATCACTTCGCAGTTTTTGGTTAACTTGCTCGACGATGTCGTCGGTTCGAATACTGGGCCTGCCACTCCGCTGTTGATCGTGCACATCTGTGCGACCACTTTGAAATTCTCGACACCAGTGTCGAACTTGTTTCTCACTCATTATGTTTGGTCCATACACTACACACAATTCGCGATGGATGTCCGCAGCTGACGATCCTTTTGCCAACAAAAATCTAATCACACCGCGCACTTCACACCTGGCGGGAGCTACGATTGTCGCGGCCATTTCGAACTGCTCTCAACAATAGATATACGGCTACTGCGGCACGCCAACAATACTGCATATTTACCAGGAGTTGGTAGATGGCGCTGCAGGTGGGAAACGTCATTCAGGCCTATCATCTGTGACATCTTGTACCCCGGACCTTACTTTTGGAATACGCCTCGTAAAAAAGCCACTGGTGAACTGTAGAAGTGTAATGAACAAAGTAATAGAATTTGAAAGCTTGATAGAAATACACGAACCACGTGTAATTATGGGTGTAGAATCTTGGTTAAAAGAAGCACTAGACAATGAGATTTTTCCAACAGTTACAGAGTGTACCGCAGAGATAGAGGAGCAGCTGGTGGAGGGGTTTTTATACTGGTTAACAAAAACTATTACAGTTCGATGATGTTCATTGATCATGGCCATGAATTACTTGAGGTAGATATCTGGAGTAATAAAAAAGAAAAATCCGGGTATTTACAGTTTGCCACAGTGGAAGAATGAGTGATAAAAATGAGGTTTTAGGGGAAATTAAATTCATACTCAGATTTCAGAGGTGAGAATAGAATAGTCATTACTGGAGGGGATTTAAATTTATCAGATTTAAACTGGGTAGGAAATAAGATTAATAATTCAGGGGAACAGAGATTTGCAAATACCTTGATAAGAGGAGAAGGATTTACACAACTCATAGAGCAGAACACTAGGGAACAAAAAATGTTGGATATCTTTCTAATAAAACTGAACGATAACCTTGTGGGGTGTCAAGGAACTGACAGGAATAAGTGATTACAAAGCAGTTCTGATGGATATTAGAGGGTATTCATTTAACCAGTAACCAAAATTAATGGATGATATAGACACAATTATAAAAAGGCACCGATTTCAAACTTGAATAGTTGTTTCAGGGAAAGTTTCAGCAAATGAAAGGATGGCATGAGTACAGTAGAGACAAGTTGGAAAGAGTTCAAGGCGATAAGGGTAAAGAAATATTTATTCCAAAACAGAAATTAAAGAGAAGTAAAGAACCTACCTACTATAATAGTGAGGTGTGGAGATTCAAGAGGTTGGTAAGAAGAGAACATAACAGAGTTGAGAGACAGGATGGTAGTAGGAAATATTTTAAACAACTTAACAAGGAATTGATAATAGCAAAGAAGAGGGCTAAAGACGGGTTTATGAAGAGTATTATCGGTGAAGGAGGACCACTGACTGATGCATCTAGAAATTTCTATGGCTATATTAGAAAACTGAGGGGAAGGTTAAGTGTTGACACAATTATAGATAAGAATGAAGAAGTAGTTACTGAAGATTTGAAAAAGGCAGCGATTTTAAGTAACTGGTTTAGTTAGATCATTAGGGACAATGAATCAGAAATGGGAGGATGTAAATCGGATAATGAGCTTAACAACACAATTAGAAATGAGAAGGCCAAAAAATATGAAATTCTTCCTGAGAATTTCATGAAGGAACTAAGAAAGCTGAAAAAATGTAAAGTAGATAGTGTAGATAACATTACTACAGATGTCTTAAAGATAGCAGGATGTGTCATAGTAACATAGCTTGAAATTTTATTTAAACTGAGTCAGAATATGTGCTGCTTATCAGAGGACTTAAAATGTGAGGTAGTATCACTGGTACATAAATGAGGGGTGAGAAATAGGGTCGAAAATTAGAGACCAGTTTGAAATCAGTGGTAGGGAAATTAATGGAGAGATCGATATGCAAACACATCAGAAATATATGTAAGGAGCGTAAGTAGTTTTCAAGTAGGCAACATAGCTTTAGGCAAGATTATTCATGTGAATCACAGTAGGTCTTCGACAGAAAGAGCCATAGAATGGTGGTAAATAAGGTAAAAAATATTGGAGTGGATAAAAAAAGTGATTTGCTGAGTAGAATAATTTGTAAAAGGTAGAAAGCAAAATGTTAGGTATGAAATGCAGTATCAAAAGAAGTGGAATTGAAAATGGGAGTGCCACAGGCTAGCATATTGGGACCATTGTTATTCATTATTGTAATGACGATTATGTTGATGGTTTACTATCAGAAAATAGGTTGTTTGCAGATGACATGATTCTATATAAAATGATCAAAACGGTAGAGGACCATGAACAGATACAGTGGGATCTTGGCAGGATATTTAGCTGGATTTGTAAACACGAGATGAAGATAAATGCGAAGAAGAGTTAGCTTATTAGATACACAGATAAAGAATCTAAAGGGTGATTATGCTATAAGGCGGGGAAAGAATCTATTGTTGAAGACTTGAAATGTAAAAATCTTGGCATAACATTTGATAACAACTCAACTGTGCAGCACACATTAGACAGGTGGTAGTAGCAGAAGGTTTCAAAATCCTTCACTTGTTGGAGAGAGTGATGAGGGGATGTAGGAGAGAAGTAAAGGAATTGGGTAACGTAACTTTGGTCTGAATATTGCTTAAATATGTTGGTGTAGAATGGGACCCACATTTTGGGTATCAAATACAGTAGTTGGAGGGGGTGCAAAGATGGGCTGCTAGATTTGTCTCTGGAAATTAACGTAGAACACAATTAGTAACCGATATAACAAAAGGGCTGGAATGGGATTCATAGGAAGGCAGGAGTAGGGTGAAGAGAGTCATGGGAGTGTACAAGCAATGAGGCATCAAAAGATATTGATGTAAGAATTAAAAGTAATGCATGCAAGGGAAGAGATGACCATGACCACAAGCTGGCATTCAATTTCAGGCACGAAGGTGTGTGAAGATTTTCTTTTGTGGATAAGAAAAACAGGAATTGGCATAAGTTACCAAGAGAATTGATGAATAATTTACCAAAAACATTGAAACAATTTAAAGTTGAAATTTGTAGAGGGCAAAGTAAGTGGGTACAGAAAATGGAAAAAATGGGAGTATAGGGGAATTGCCACCGGAGCGTGTGTTCCATTTCAATGGGGTACTTGACTAATTTTGGGAAAGTAGTCAGTATTGTAGCTGGGCATCTACTATAACCCTTGGGGGGGGGGGGGGAACAAATGGGAAAATTCTAAATATTGAATTTTTATGCACCGATTTGAATATTGGCACCAAAATGCTCGCAGCTGTCATGGCATCTCTTGTGACATCACATCTCTGCTCGTGCTGGTGTAAACATATGGGCAGTTTGCTTATTTCATGGATCAAATGAGTTCTACAGTTTGCAAGTGGTGTGTAGAATTTAAAATACAAAACAAATTGTTTATTTATTTCAACACATGGGGAAATATGCCGAATAAGTGGCTAATGCTTGCACGACGTGACTTAGTGTATTTGCCTACAAAGTCTTCAATATATTTTTGTCTACTTTGACGTATGTTTTAACTTAATAAGCTATGTACCCCAATGTATTGTTAAGTGAAATACTTAAAATTTTATCCATAAATAAATTATAACTTCAGACATTAAATTTTTTATTAATACAGTTCTCAAATGATATGGAAAATTACATGAAGTATTATAGGCAGTATCATAACCGTGGCACCGCAATTTGATGTAACTCATGAAACAAACCGAAGGTAAAAAAAAAAATGCTCCCTTAGTTCTCGAAATATCGAATGTCAAAAATCAGTTATAGGTATAGTTTGTTGTCTTTGGATGACGTTTTTCTTCTGATCCAGGCTGTATTTCAACCTAATCTCAACTGCTAGGGAGATAATAAAACACCAATTGTGCATGCCCAGCATGTAGTTCCTTGTGGTTTCCACAAATCACTCCAGGCGAATGCTGGGATGCCTCCTTCAAAAAGGCCATTGCTGAATTCGTTCCTGTTCCTTGTCCCTAGACCCATCCTCCCTCTAATGGCCTAAGCCGTCGACGAGGTGTAAAGCCGTAACTAAAAAAAAATATGAAATATTCGAAATTACTCATAATGTAGACCCACTGATTAAAATCACGAATTACAGATTTGTGTTATGTAAAACACTCCACTAACGCACATGCTTCTAAAATACCTTATATTCAAATATTTTATCGTAATATGGTATTATGTATAACGTAACAGATATACTTACCTGGATGTTTTGAAATTACGGAATTCTGCTGAGCAGAAATCACTGTTTAATGAAAGAAAAGAAAACATTCCCAGCATCATCACGTCAATTCAGGGCAAGTTATAACTATTTGTCTTGATAAAACCAACTTCCATTTCGAGTATTAGTAAAGTAGTTGTTTTACAACCAGCACTGAAACCTTAAAAATCTTAAGTAAGTGGCGGAAAGATTGTCAATAAACTTAAAACACGACAGCTAAACAGCGAAAGCTGATAACTGACGCCATGCGCTCCGATTGGTGTTTTGTATCACGTGACTGACAGCTGTCTTTTTTTTATTAACTCCTATCCAACAAATGAAGTTGATTTTCGGTATCCTTACAACTTACTCTATCAGTGTAAATTAAAGTTTCATAGTTGTTGTCAAGTACCCCATTCAATTAAATTACTTTATCACTGTTATGTCATTTCATGGTCTTCTCTCACCACTCTCTCTCTGTCAATCCAGTAATCAACAGAAAATTCATTTCATTCAGTTAGTCTCTGAAGTCTACAGATGCACTTATGCCGTGCTTCTAAAAGTGCTCCAAAAATAGTGTATTTATCTTTCTATTTTCCTATATCATAACAATTATTCTGCCTGTGACTTTGGTAAGTGGTGAGTTTAATTTATGTGTCTTTATTTGTATTCACATTACCTTAAAACATTTATCATTTAGTTATTATAATCATTAATGATTTTGTGAAGCATATATACATATAAATTGATATCACTCATCCAATAATTTACAGCATATTAGTTCATAAAATGCCTCAATGGTGCGTCACGTTGTAGCAATGACTAAGTAGCAACATTTCAGGAATGGCCTATATTCCTGTGTCATACTTAAGGGGAATCTGGCAGGCAACAGAAGTTTATCAGCAGTGCAACATTGTTTTGCAGGAATGAATTTCTAGAACATTCCTCACTGTTTACTAAAAATAATAGAATGAGAGCCAGATGAATTAAAAAACCATGAACAATATTTATAAAGCCGTATAAAAACTTCTCGGGTTTCAAGCTGCATCAAAATTAAACTGTCTGGTGACATTTCAGAAGCTTACCCTGCTTCCATTGTCAAGCCTTGCTATGAGTAGTATTACAGGAATTCAGTCCAGCATACACTAGGATATTATAGACAGCTTCAGAAACGTTGCCAGACGATTTAATTTTGACACGGCTTGAAACCCGAGAAGTTTTTATACAGCATTGCCACCACAAAAATATACGTAGTTATCTAATATTTACAATATTTTGGTTAGTAATAATACTCATATTGGAGGCAAAACGTGGCAAGGGGAAAAATGTGTACACATCTTAGTTTCATTGTCACCATTATTCACTGTTTATTAATACATATTTATCTAATAATGGCAATAATGCAAGTTTTTTAAGCAAAGGTTTCTTTGTGTCACTGAGTAAAAGTCCTTTTTTGCTGCAGAGGATAATTGTCACTATTAGTTAATGGAAATATGAACATTAATAACCTATGAGCAGTATTACAGGAATTCAGTCCAACATATACCAGGATATTATGGACTTCGGGACTGAGCAACTTGTTAAGGTGTGGGAAGCATAGTACATGACCGAGGACAGTCAGAATACATAAAAGGCAAATTCCATTACTGATATTACTTTTTTTTGCCTATGACTATGCCTCGTTGACATCAATGCTGTTAGAGGTGGAAAATGAGCAAGGAATGAAATGATTTCCACCTTTATCCTGATGTTTGACTCTCCAATGTAGCCCAAGACATTTATAGCAGGTTTCATAAATTTGAATGTACATCTACATGTATGGTAATCATGACTTAGGAGCACATGGGCCTGGTAGTCAGTACATCCTGCCACAGATGTCACATCAACTGCTCAGGGTTGCACCCAGCCTAGAGGAAGGAGTTTAGAGAGTATGTTGAAGAACGTGTGTTTCAAGGGTTGAAAACCAGAAATGGTGTACCATATAATGAAGTGAAACAGTAGCTCTAGCCTCTTGGCTCCAACTGGGTTTGCTAATAGTTTTGCTAAGATTTTGACAACTCCCATCAGTAAAGAAACGGTTGCTATGCATATTTGTTGCAAACAAGAGCACAGGTACAATGTGGATATGTGTTGCAAAATCCTTAAATATCGTAACACCCAAGACTTCAGTGATCAGCACATTACATCAGCATACTAAAATTACAGGGCTAGTCAATATGATTGCAGTGATTTCAGAAAATTACTACAGATTTATTATTTGACATATACTTACAAGATTACACAGATATATAAATATATGTATAAATTGTGAAAGTTGTTTTGAGTGCCTACAGATGCTCAATATGTGCACCTTTAGTGACTCTGCACGCAGCAAGTCTATAGTTGAGTACCTGATGCAGCATGTCTCTGTCAATGAGAGCAAATGCATCGGTGATGCGAACCCACAGGTCTGGCAGATCAACTGGTACTAGTGACAAGAACACTGTGTCTTTTACGAAACCCCAATGGTTTGCATCACCAATGCATTTGCTCTCATTATCAGAGGCATGCTGCATCGGGTATGGGAAGAACTCGATTATAGACTTGATGTGTGCAGAGTCACTAAAGGTGCACATATTGAGCATCTGTAGACACTCAGAAAAACTTTTATCAGTTTGTTTATATATCTGTGTAATGTTGTAAGTATATGTCAAATAATAAATCTGTAGTATTTTTCTGAAATCATTGCAATCATTTTGACTAGCCCTGTTCTACAACTATGGTACCCATAGTAGTAGTAGCAGCAGCAGTACTCTGAGTACAGTTGAAACCTTTGTGTCACTGTCTCTAGGAGACAAACCTTAGAACTACATACTACCCATGGTATGACCTTTATAAAATGTGATGTTTATAGGAAGGACTATACTGAGGGAGATCAAGTGAAACATGGAGTGGTTATATTTATCAGAAACACTATAGTAACGATTCTGTACATGTTGCTATCATCTCTGCCTTACAAGCAGTCACAGTGAAAATATATGGTGCTATACAATTGATTGTATGGTCTATATGTCTACTGTCCAGTGTACTGAACTGGCTAACATCTTGTTGCAACTGTTGGGAGATTTCAATCCTCATAGTACATGGGGGTTGGGGGAGGAGAGGAGGGTTGAGAACTAATTCCACCAGTGTTCGAGTTGTTTGTTGACTAAGAAAGCATATTAGACGGGTTGCTGGGTTTCTTAATTTATGCATATGAATTTAATTTTCATAATCTCCGGAAGCCAAAATTTAATTCCTTGGAATTTATTGAAAATGGAAAGGGTTCTTTCATGAAATTGCATACCATCACAGATACATCTAACATTGTCATAACCTGGTCATTTATTCTTTAACTCAAATTTAAATTTCATAAGGGTGATTCAGGCTATGTAAACAACAATGACAAAGACTATAACCTTGTTTATGATACATATGATCAGCAACAACAACAGAATATAATTATAGACATACAAAATGAACCTGTCACTTCAGCCAGCATTACAAAGCTATTATGTGATATTAATAACTTGCAATCAAAATTAATTATTCAAAAATATAAAGCACAATGTTTGTTTTACAATCAAAAGTAATTAAAACATATGCTTTGGCTAAAAGTCATGATTGTTCGATAGATTGAGATTATTTTCAGCAAGTTTCCTTGCCAGGGCCATTATGTAAGCAAGAGAGCTCATTTGAATTTTAGTGCACAGTTCAGAGTATATACTGTATAAGACTGCACTGCTTGTTGAGCAATACACTCACATGATCTTCCATTAAGAATCTAAGTTCTATCTGAAGTAGTGAAACACTCATAAAAGTATCTGTTCACTGTTGCCGGCTGATCAAAGTTGTGTACTGTTACTGGATCAGACCTTGTTGCGATCCTCACCACTTGCCTCAACACCTCAGGAGGCGTTATTCTCCCCTCAACTCAAAAGTCGGTAGCACCAATTACGTCTCAAAGTTCTTCCTTCAGGCTCCCGAAATGTCCAGATATGAAACATTATTGCTGCATTTGACAGTTACACAGACTACTATTCATCATCAAAATATAAGAGGAATATTTAGTAAAATTGATGACATTACCTTATGCCTGGAAGAGATTCAATATTCCAGAAATTTTAATGTAGATGTTTTGTGCATATCTGAACATCATTTGTCTGACACAGGAATACCTCAGCTGTCCATCCCAAATTATAAACTAAGCACCATTTCTGCAGATGTAAAATGGAGGAAGAGGGAGTTACCATTTTTGTTAAAAATAATATTTACTGCAACAGTGTAGGTGTAAGTAACTGTACTGTGTAGAACAACACTTTGAATGCTGTGTTACAAAACTGGAATATGGCAAGGAAGAGCTCATAGTAATAGCGATTTATAGGGACCCCTCATGAAATTGTAGACTGTTTTTATCTCAGTTAGAGATACTACTAGGTTTCAGAAATAACAAACAAGTAGTTTTATGTGCAGATTGTAATGTTGGCTTTCTTAATCACAGCAATGAGAGGCTATATTTGGAAGCCTTGATGTTGTCTTTTAACTTAACGGCACTTGTAAATTTCCCTTCAAGAATCAAAATAATAGCATGACTTATATATATATATATATATATATATATATATATATATAATAACAATGAGCAGGAAAAAGCTTTAAGGCAATAAAATTAAGGAAGGATAGGGAAATATGACCCAGCACTTACCACAGATGAAGGCGGCTGGGACGACGAACAGTCCGGCTGTCTATGTGTACACATGTGACGCCGCCTGGGGCTTCACCTTCTGCACGTTTAAGGCTGCTGTAGGCCGAAATATTGCACTTCTCTTGTGTTTGTTTTTTGTTCGTCGTCCCAGCCGCCTTCATCTGTGGTAAGTGCTGGGTCATATTTCCCTATCCTTCCTTAATTATATATATATATATACATTATGGATATTTCTCAGTTCAATGATTACAACGTTCTTCCAGTAATAAATGGTATCTCAGATCATGATGCCTAGCTGTTATGTATCAAGTCCAGAAGCACTGTTAAACAGATAAAGAAAAACTGGGTATATAGAAGAAATATTAATGAAAACAATATAAAACATTTCATAGATTCCTTAAATAATGAACACTGGTCAGAAGAGTACAATGCACAGGGTGTTAATGCAAAATTTGATTCCCTTCTTAATCTATTTCTAACACTTTTAGATGGAAGTTTCAAAAAAAGAAAAGTTGTCAACACTCAAAACAGTGAATTGGGTAAGGGATGGATAGCAAAAGGTATTAGAGTATCTAGTAAAACAAAAAGGGGCCTAAAATACTAAGAAATGCAATAAGAAAGGCCAAGAACAGGTATATATCAGAGAAAATAGAGAATTCAGACAATAAAATAAAAACTATATGGAATATAATAAAAACTAAAACAGAAAAATCTGTAAATCACTCTGAACACACAAAAAGTAGAACAAAATGGATTTGTGCATAGTGGAGAAGGGGAAATATTTAACAAATATTTTTATTCAGTTGTAGAGAAGTTAGGCATAGAAAAGCAATCCCCACATAAGACTTCTTCAGACTGCTTTCACAAATAGACCAGTATCAGTCTCAGAAATAAATAAACTCATGAAACAATTAAAATCTAAAAATTCATCCAGCTATGATAATATTTCAAGTAAATTACTGAAAAGATGTTCACATTCTGTCAATCATGTACTTGCCCACATTTGTAATGAATCCTTAGGGCAAGGTGTATTTCCAAATAGACTAAAATATGCAATTGTAAAACCGTTGTTTAAAAAAGGAGAAGTAACATGTGTAGATAACTATCATCCCATTTCATTATTTTCTCGATTCGCAAAGATTTTTGAAAAAGTCATGTTTCATAGAGTAATAAAACAAGTTAGACAATAAAATATCCTCACTAATTAACATTTGAGTTCCAAAAAGAATCATCCAAAGAAATGGCCATATATTCGTTTTTAAATAACACATTTGAAGAACTGAATAATAAAATGAGCCCTGTAGGAATATTTTGTGATCTTACAAAAGCATTTGACTGTGTAAATCATGAATTACTTTTGAAAAAAATGGAATACTATGGTATTTATGGAACTGCGAGTAAATGGTTTAAATCATACATGGAAAGTCGAATACAAAAAACTTTCATTTTTTATTCTAAAATAACTAAAGATGCTTCATCAGACTGGGAGAAAATAAAACATGGAATTCCACAAGGTTCTGTCCTAGGACCCCTCCTCTTTTTGTTGTCCATCAATGACCTTCCTGGAAACTTATCTGACAAAGTTAAGAGTGTTTTATTTGCAGATAACTCTAACCTGACTGTGAGAAAAACACCAAACAGTAATCTAGAATTTAACGAAAATGAAGTACTTAGTAAAGTAGAAAATTGGTTTTAGGCAAATTAATTAAAATTAAATTTAAAAAAACCGTTATATTAGGTTTAAAACAAAACAATTATGCACAGCCAGATTTGCAACTAAGCTATAAAAATAACACAATCTTAGAAACAAAGTGTATAAAATTCCTTGGTATTAAAATA
This sequence comes from Vandiemenella viatica, assembly GCA_031002005.1. Lineage (NCBI taxonomy): Eukaryota > Metazoa > Arthropoda > Insecta > Orthoptera > Morabidae > Vandiemenella > Vandiemenella viatica. Next base: position 181,401,920 of record JARYHS010008074.1, read on the forward strand.
AATGAGAAACTCTGTTGGCACGAACATTTCACTTCACCACTGAAGAAGTTAAGTAGTGACACCTATGCAATATGAACACTTTCTCTAACAGTAGATCTAGTATTAACGAAACAGGTGTACTCTTCATATTTCCATTCACTGATGTCATATGGCATAATTTTTTGGGATACTCTTCACAAAATAAAAAGTTTTCATAGCACAGAAAATCTTCTAGGGCTTTCCACCTGGATAGCGTGTCAGTAACTATACACAGCGATGTTTCGGAGCCGGTCTCTGGATCCATCTTCTGTCGAAAACTCACCGAGAAAGCCTACATTGTTTCACAGAAAGAGCTATTAGGATGCTGTGTACAGTAAAACCAAGAACTTCCTGCAGAAAACTTTTTCAAAAACTCGATATTCTTACAACGACTTCTCAGTACATATATTCTCTCATGTGCTTTGTCATAGAACATTTTAACCTGTTTACATCTAATTCACAGGTACACAGTTTCAATACAAGAAACAGAAATAACTTGCACAAAACACAAACATTTCTGTCATTAGTACAAAGAGGAGTTAATTATTCTGGGATACATCTGTTTAATAAACTTCCCAATAGTATAAAACAATTTGGAGAAAACAAAGATATATTTAAAGAAAAACTGAGAAATTATCTTATTGGCAACTCCTACTCCATTCAAGAATTTGAACAAAATAATTAATTGTATTCAATAAGACCTTTTGCAAAACTCAGTTGTAAAAATTAATGTTTATTATTATTCCCCTTATTTGTCTTTGTAACATGATTTTCACTATGATCATGACTCATATTGTATGCATCTTATATCTTTAAGTGAGCAATTCTTGTATATATATATATTTTGGATCTCAGAAACGTCTAAATTTATTTGGCTGAAACTTCATATTTAGCTAATGTTTATCTAAATAGGTGTGTTCCCTGCAAAAACACGAATTTACAAAAAACAAACAATTTTTGAGTTTGGTATTTTGGATATGGCTCTAACGCCATCTCATAGACGTTTTAGGTACTAGAAGCCTACTAATAGTTAGGTTCTCTTTGGATTCAACAAGAAACTTTTATCTTTAAACGAACAATTGATGTATAGTAACTGACCCATGCAAATATTTCGCACAATATCATGATCAATCACTGTATGGTAATATAATAATGAGGAAACAAGTAAATACAATTAAGGTATGTTATTTTTAAGAGTAGTAATAAATATAAATTTCACTGTAAAAAGTTGTTAACATTAAATACTTTAGATTTAATTTTAAAAATTTTTAAAACTAAATACTTAAAAAATATTGGCTTTGTCAGAAGTCATTTTTTCAATCTGCTTTACTTCACATAACTTTTCTGAAAACAGTATTAGCAGTTGTAATGTGATCATCGTCAATTTTATGATTGTATGTGTATCTAACACAAAACTAATATAGGTAACAATGAAAGGAAAGAAATGCGAAGAGGCAATATTTACATGGAAAATAAATATTAATGAATCTACAAACTCATGAAAAAGCCACATACGTGTATCCATACAAAGAAACAGGTTCTGATAAATATAATCCTGCCTTTTGAAGCATCTGACCTTATGCTTTATTAATGTTCAAATTGTTTTCTTATCGCTTAGAAAGGCAGGGTTGGTGGTTTGAGGTTAATGCGAGACAAGAGAATCGTTTTATTGGAGTGAATTAATTTAGCACTGATGATGTTCTCATCTAGGAGAATTACCACTAATCTTGCACCATTAATTAATCTGTGATTGGCATTAATAATTCTATTTAAGATAGTAAAAACATTTTTCTTTAAAATCAATTTATGAGGTGATAAACTGGACGGTCCCGGAAATTGCTCTAACGATTTGGATGAAATTTCTTATGAAGATAACAATTTAATTTTCAAGTTTGTAATATGGTTTTACAAAAAAACAATTCTTCAATTTGATATCTCGGAAACAGCTCTAGTCTCATCTCGTAGGATTCAGGTAACAATAAGCCTACTGATGTTAGCCAAGCTTCTCTTTGCAGGGAATTTTGCACTTAAAAATGTCTATGAAGCCTTCAAAAAAATCTTTAACTTTAATCAAACTTTACCCAAAATCTTGCATATTGAATAGGATTCGAAAGATGCCGAATGAAGAACGGTCACCCAGGTACAGTGTATTAACCATGTTATGTTTCACATCCCAGAGGTCCTTATTCAGCAGGGATCCATGAAACAGGGTGGTTAAAAAAAATAATAAAAAAAAAATTCTTGACCATGTGGGAATCCTGGATAACGAAGTGGCGGATGAATTTGCCAAGTTGAGTTGTAGTATGGTTAGAATTGATATTGTTCTGATCCCAGTATATTTTGGGCAGATCAGCATAGTTTTTAACAGGGATGGAAGGTTACTTCACAGCCATTGTAACAAGTGTTATGTTTTGAGGTGTTTCCTTTTTTGTTACTACATCAATTTTAAATTTCGTTGGGACCTTTACGGCCAGACACAAATATTGTTTTAATGTGTGTTATATCTGGTTTTACAGTCAGCAAGACAGTCTGTTGGTATGGATAATTTTTATAGCTAGATGTCTTATTCTTTTGCCACCCCCCCCCCTTTTTTTTGAATTGAAGGTGAAGATTTCTTTACCTCTTAAAGTACGTCACTAGATCAGTGGCACTGCCATGGGCACCCGCATGGCCCCATCCTATGCCAACATATTCCTTGGTCGTCCGGAGGAACATATCCTGGACCACATTCTCTTTAAACCCAATGTGTAGTTGAAATACATAGATGATATATTTCTGATCTGGACCCACAGTGAAAACCAACTCCTTGAATTTCTCCATTCCCTTAACAGTAGCAACAATTTCACCTGGACCTACTCCTGCTCACACATCACATTCCTCGATGTTGACATCACGCTAAGGCTTGGTGCCATTCATGCCTCAGTCCAAATCAAAGCTACTAATTTACAGCAATATCTACACTTTGATAGCTGTTGTCCATTCCATAACAAACGTTATTTCCATTACAGTCTTGACATCCGTGGAAGTTGCATTTGTTCTGATGCTAATTTTTTTCTGTTGATATGCGCAGATCCCATCCCAAGTCCTTATTACCCTTTATTACCCCACGACTCTCATATATAAACAGATTTCCCATTGCAATCACTCACCCACCACGTAACCACTCCTTCTTGCCTCCTACAAAAACCAACCATAGCCCTCCCTTTGTCACCCAGTTCTCTCCTGGCCTCGAGTCCATCAACCATATCTTGCGACAGGGGTATGACTTCCTTCGCTCCTTTCCAGAAATGCGTACCCTTCTACCCAATGTCCCTCGTCAATGTTTTAGCAGACCATCCCATCTTAAAAACATCTTAATCCACAAATACCCTCGATCATACTCTCCAAAAACACCATATGGATCTTTTCCATGCAATAGACCTCTAGATCTTACTGTAAAGCTTGCAACATTCTACACCACTACATATTCCAATCCTACCACAAGGGAAACTTTCCCCATTATTGGACATGCCATGCTTTCAACAACTCATGTTATATACCAAATATCTTGCCGCCACTGCACGAGTTCCTAACAAACAGTCCACACCCACAACTTGTACCTACAAAAACCCGAACATGCCAATAGCCATGGTTCCAACAATCTCAAAAACTGCTTTACTGTGAGAGCAATCAGTGTTTTCCCTGATAGCACCACTGCAGCAGAACTAAAGAGATGGAAACAAGCTTACCAGAAAATCCTGGATACCAGACATCCACCTGGCCTTAACCATTGATAAAATCCAACCACTTAAACCATTGATTTTTAATTCAATTAATTTTTTATTTATTTATTTTGTTTTTTTGGTTTCCCCATGTTAGGCACGAAGCTGTTGCTGGGGGCTAGCAACACTTGGCATAAACTGTGAACCATTAAGTTCATGACCTGTTTAGCCTTCTCGTACCTTCATATTTAATAAAGCTGTTGCCACGTGTTCATATTATAAACTCCAAATGTGTAGAGTAAAATAAATAAGTTCACTTGACTCAGTTTTAGAATCACAAAATACTTAAATTCTTGAAAAGTTCTGTCTTACATTGTCGGCACCAGAATTGTGAATAAAGCATCGGACAACAGTTCCATTGAAGATTGTCAGATTAAGCACTGTCACTCGAGAAGACAAACACTCACTAAGTTCCCCTAACTTTAGTGAGAATGATTATGGCATGTTAAGATGTGCTGCAACAAATACTCACATGGAGGAGTTCGCTCTGTGAACCGTCACGAAGTTAACAGTTTAAAATCTCGTGGAAGACTGGTATACATAGTGATACGAAGTTACCTCTTTGAAAACTATTGAAAGACTGGGCATCTTCAAGATGGCTGCAGGTACTTTTATCAACTTTCCCTTTTCAATTATGTCAGCAAAATCTTTGAAAAATTAATATTTCCCAATGTACTGGATAGGGAGCACCAGAGCTGCACTCAACTTCAGTGCAGCTCTGGTGCTCCCTGCATAACATCTTTACGTGAAGATGACAGCAGAGCCAGCTGCCGAAATCTCGTTGCTGTTTTTCTTCAACACCATACGGCGGAGAACCTGTGAAGACTTCATATCATCGATACGCCATGAAAGCCTTCGTTCTTACATCATCAGATTACCGCACTTCCTCAACAATTCACAATAATTTCTTTCGAAAATCTTAATTATCTTACCAATGCTTAAACTTTTTACCAAAATCAAGGTATAATTTTAATCCTATAAATTTAAACTATCTTCTGATATAAATTTTTCAGTTTTATCTCTTTTAGTTAAAATCTTTATTTTTTCTCTTAATTAGAAGTGGTAATTAATTTTGGACTAGTTAGTTAATTTTACTTTCAAAATATGCTAGACAGTGCTGACTATAGCTAGTGATAAAAGATCAGCTGTAACTTTACTTGATTCAAAGTTATTTCAAACCTTATATTCTAGCTTTCCTACCCTTGTGGGTTAAAATGTAAACAAAATAAATTATCTCTTAAATTTTTCCACACATAATGAATGCTCTTAAAAATGATTCTTATGGTAAGCTTAAGTCGTGGAAATGAGTGCAAGAAGATCTGTTCAAGCTGAAAACTACTTTACGTGAAATTTCTGTCTCCTACATAAGCAACTTAAAAATCTAACTATAGAGTATATTACTGCTAGGGATAGCTAGTGGAAATGCTTTTGGCGAGCTAATAAGTACCTTACACCCATCTTTTTTTAAACTACTAACTTTTTGTGTCAGTATTAGGTACTCTTGCTCATATTCATTTTTCCTTCACCTGTAATGTATTATCTCAAACATTGCCGAAATATCAATAATCTACTCCTTAGCCATTCCCCCACCATTTCTCCCACTATCTAGCTAGTCGTTGGGTGACGTTCTGTGTGCGCACGTGTCCTGTACCTAATAGCCTGTTTCTCTACTACTTGAAGGAGTTCATTACCTAAATATTGTATATTTGTTTGTCCGCTTTTCATGTTTTCTCTCACCGCAGCTGTCAACTTTGGTATGTGGTTGGTTCATTTCCCTTTATTATTATTATTATCTGCAATTGGACCCTGTCATATCACACAAAGGCTTAATGATTCAGTTTTATGAGATTCCATACAGCTCTCATTTTTTCTCCATGGATTATCTTCCTTTCTTCAGTCCACTTCATCTCCGGTCTCTTAGTGACTTCATTTTCTGGCGTTATTTCCCATTTGTTAATTTTTTGTCTGTACGTTTGTCTGTCTGCAATTTCTGATGAGTTTATGTTGGCTTTTTCCAGGTCTTCCTTTATCTGCTAAACCCAGGACATTGTTTTTTAGCTGTTCTATGTACATCATAATTTTATGAACGAGTCATGTTCTGGGAGTCTGTGGATATGTCCATAAAATCTTAATCTTATTTTCCTGATGTCTGCCGCAATGTTTGAGAGTGTTTCTGTTGCTTTTCGGGATCTGTTTTTTCTGGTCCAAGGATCTTTCATATAATTTTGCGTTCTTCTTTCAGAATCCTTTCTAGGTCACCTTTCCTGTGCAGTGTTAAAGTTTCACTGCCGTACGAGGATTCAGGTTTATTAACTGTGTTGTAATGTCTGACTTTGTGTATATGGACAAACTTTTTTTATTATTTATGTTGTAGGTTCTACTGTAGGCTATCCTAACTTTTTCCTTTATAATTTATAATAGGATCAAAATTAGAAAAGAATTTGAACACTACAGGGAGACCTGGACAGGATATCTAGCTCAATCTGTCAAGTAAAGAGGAATGTAAATGCAAAATATTAAAAATTGTTTATTGTTATAGTGTGTGGAAGGAATTTCTTAGTGAAGTTAAAATATCATGACACAACATTTGATAAAAATTTGACTGGTCAGGTCACATTGAGCAGGTGATAGGAAAAGGTTTCAAACCCCTTCATTTACTGGAGCGTATGTTGAAGGGACATAATAAAGAAATGAGGGAGGTGGGTTACAAAACTTTGGTCAGACAATTGCCACAATATGATGGTGTAATTTGGACTTAACAAATATCAGAGTTGGTGGGGGTGAAAGGCAGTGGGTCTAGATTTGTCTTTGGAAATTACCGCAGAACATGTTCAGTAAGTGATATAATAAATGAGCCGGGTTTGGGATTAATTGGAAGACAGGAAGAAGGTGAAAAGAGTGCTGGAAGTGTACAAGTTGTTTGTTGGTGATTAGCTGCACCCAAAACTCCATCCACTCAGAATATTCACAGATAAACTTTCAAAGAAATATTAGCTTGTAAAAGTTTACGAGGAAAACATTTGCTGCAAGTAAGCTGGGAAAAGGTATCAGAAATTTTACAAGTGGTATTTTCTACGATAGGAAACACTTCTCCAGAGGTAAGATTGGTGAAGGTGGTGGCAACCAGGTGCATATTACAGACTTTTACAAATGAATTTAAATAACGAAGTCATTGTAGTCAGACGAAAATCATTGGGGGTAAGTTGGGACTCTGTGTTGGATGTTACAAGCATTCCAAATGAAATGTTTGCAACAGCTCCATAGTTTGTCTTGTTGTGTGAGGGCAGGCATTGTCATCCACAAGAATCACACCTGCTTGGGTCATTTGCGGCGAATTGTGGTGCAGTATGATGTGGCATTCACAGTCTCACCATGAATATGAAATTTCTACAGTATGATGTCTTGTGTGTCCCGAAACATGGTGAGAAAAATCTTGTGGGCTGATGGAATCGTCTTGAACTTTTTTCTTTTTTTGGGGAGGGGGGGATGTTTCCATTCTATGGGGGATTACAGTTGAAAATAGTGAACCCAAGACTCATTCCCTGTAACAATTCGTGTCATGAAGTTCTTAGTGCACTGTAAGTATAGACCTATTTTATTAATTTTATGTTCCTTAGACAACTTGCTTGACACCTATCCGTGCACAAACTTTGCAAAATTTCAACTGCTCATGGATGATGATGTAAACAGTTTCATGTGAAAAATCCATAGCATGTGCTATGTCACCAATCATCACACACCTGAAATTTTTAATGATTTGCACTGTGGTTTCAGTTGACATTTCCACAGGATGCCTAGGATACTCTGATGTTTCACCTTCCTGCATTAAACTTCTTAATCCAATTAATTTGTGTTCTTCTTGTGTACACTCCTGCAACACACCAGCTATCTTTTTTCTGGCTGTCACTGACTTATCATGTGATGTTGTGCATCCACAATGACAAGCATACATATGCTGCCATCTGCTGGCAAAATACATACATGAAACTTAAATGTGTTATATGGTAAACTGATGTTTTCACAATGCTTTTCTGAAAGTTCTTCAAATTTGGTATGATATTTTTATGAAAGTGTTCATGGATATTTTCATGTAGTCATTTTGCACAGTACAATTGGATACTTTCATGGTGTACTGATGCAATGTAATCTTCACGTGTGTTCAGCTGGATGATGTCATATACACACACTGTTTTGACAGCTGGCTCTGCTGTCTTCATCAGGTGTTGTATAACTTCAGATCTTGCTAGGTGGATGTCACCATCACCAGCTGTCGAAATGTTGTGATTACATATCACCATCCGGTTGAACTACTGTGAAAATACAGTGCTTTTTACACAGTACTTGTTTTGTAATTGAATGCAACCCAGTATTAATTTGTCAAAAGCTCACAAAAAGATGCCCAAATTGAAATCTGGTGAACAATAAGTCTATCCAAGGGTGTAGTTATGTATAGCTCTTCATACATGTTACATTACATAATGCATATCTCCAAGAACATAAAATTCCTGGTATTTATGGACTTTATTCCTTAATTTTTAATTTTTTTATTTTTTTATTTCTCATATTTTTCCTTGAATTCTTTTTTTTTTTGCATTGAATACCTGCTATTATCTTCATAGTAGTCAATAATTTTAGGCGGAAAAATAACTAAATGCAATCTTTGTCTGAGGTATTCATTTACAGTATTTAGTCAGTAATAAGATTAGTTTAGAGTATTATTTCAACCAACCTTTGAGGGTTTTGAAATTTATGTTTTTAGATGATGTGCCAGATGCTGGGCTTTATACATATGCAGCCAGATTAATCCAGCTGCAAGAACTATCCATGCACCAAGAACAGCAGTTACAAGAGCAGACTCATCTAATTGACCAACTAAAAGCAGCTCCCGAAAAAAACAATATTACAGCAGTTGTTGATAAAGCTCCACATGCAGCTTTCACAAATCCAGTTGCAAAAATTTTAGTCTCTAATGGTGTTGCAAACTCTCAGGCAGAATCACTCAGTTCTGTTAAAGAGATGTCTACCACAATTCACACCCCAGATAGTATTCAAGACTCTGCAGATTCTGTTCTTGACTTTCAAAGAAGAATTATGCCGTGTATGGTAAGAAATGTCAGTTTTTCTGTGTAATCAAATTTGTGATTTTCTTGATCTACTGTTTGTTGGTGCACTAAGGTGCCTTTAACAAGTTGTGATGTTTAAAAAGCTTTGTCATGTTTATACTGTGTGACATTTATTATGTCTGAACTATTGTAAATGTAGCACTAACACAAAATTTAATTTTGAAATCTAAGTATGTTCTTCCGGCCTAATGTAGCTGTTGAAGTAGGTAATGTGCAGCAACCCTTTAAGAAATGAAGCATTGAAGGAAAAAGTAGGAAGAAGTAGTTTGTGCTGCTAGGTAGTAGCCATGGGAGAGGTGTAGGCCCTCTTCTCATGGCTCAGTTAGAAGCATATGGGATGTCTTTGTAGCGATTTTGCTAAGAAGGATAGAGTAGTGACAGTTGGAGGAACAGGAAACAATATGAATAAAAACCCATGTTATAGTATAGAGTGTGATGTGAGTAAAGTGGTGAAGGAGGCACAACATACCAGGGTAGAGCTCATGCAGGTCCTAAGTCACCATGATTTAATTTAATTGCAATGGAGCACATGCTGCAGAGGCAATTTTCCTACACACCCAACTTCCCAATATCTTACACTCACCTACACGTGCCCTCTACAAATTTTAACTTTAAATTCTTTTAACGTTTTCGGTAGGTTATTCATCATTCCCCTTGGTAACTCATACCAATCGCTGACACCCTTACCTAAAAAAGAAAATCTTCCCACACCTTTGTGCCTAAAATCGAGTGCCAGCTTGTGGTCATGGTCATCTTTTCCCTTCCATGAACTACTTTTCATACCTACTGCAATATCTTTCCATGCCTCATCGCCAGTATACGCCCTGTTTAATCACACTGTGAGGTAGATAAATGTGGAAACAGAAATGCCACTTAGGAAAGCATTAATTCTGTCTTGGCTGTTGAGCCTGTGGTTACCATTCGTAGGTGGGATTTCACTGGGCATGGCCTATACCTAAATAGAAGGGATAAGGGAATACTTTCTGAGTTGTTATCTAAAGCTGTAAAGTATCCCACTTCAATTAATGATAGAGTTAGAGCTGTAATTTTATTAGGTGAGATACTGCTGGTAGGGAGATAAAAATAGGTGATCATTTATTACAAAACATAAAATATAAAGAACACAACCTACACATCATAATAGGAAAGCTAGTAGCTGCTAAGAAAAGAAAAAGAGAGTTACTTGAAATAATAAAACAAGGAATTAATAGTATAAAAGTGGGAAGCTAAAGATGGGTTTATTAAGAATATTACTAGTGATGCATGTAGAAGTTTCTATGGTTATCCTAGAAAACGTTAGGGAAGGGAAGGAATTCAGACAGTTGCAGATAAGGATCATTTGAAAATGAGAGATATTAAGTGACTGGTTTAATGAAACCATTGGGTACTAACATCCTGGGATCGGAGGGAATAAATTATGGATGTGTATTAAGTAGAAGTAAGCAAATTAGAAATTTTGGAATAGTTGGTCAGGAAATTATGAAGGAAATAAGAATGCTAAAAAATGTACAAAGAGTTGGTGTAGATAATATTACTACAGATTTATTAAAGATAGGTTATCAAATACAGGAATTGGAGAGCATTTGAATGAGAGCAGTTACGTTTGTTTCTGAAATTTACCACAGGAGGCAATCAGTAACTGATATGATAAAAGCTGAATTGGGAATCATTAGAACACAGGAGGAGGAGAGTGGTGGGAGACTACAAGGTACGAGTTGGTGATGATGCTTGGAAAGATATTAGTCAGAGAATTAGAATAATGCATGGAAGGGAAAAGATGGCCATGAGGACAAGCCAGCACTCTATTTTGTGCATAAGTGAGTGGGAAAATTTTCTTATGTGGTAAAGCATGTAGGAGATTGGAATAAATTACCAAGGATAGTGATGAATAATTGTCAAAAGCACTAAAGAAACTAAAATAAAAATTTGTAAATGCCAAATGTAGATGGGTGAAGGAATTTACACTCAAAATATGTAAGGTAGTAATAATAATAATAAAGGAATAAATAGAAAAGTGGGTAAATTGCCACCAGTGCATGCACTCCATTACACTTAAATTCATTTCAATAAATTAGAATCCAGATGATAAATTAACTCTTGAATAATGGATTGAACATTTTATTTAAATACTAGCTGGTACCCACGACTACGTTCGTGATTGTAAGGAATTCATATTGACAGCTATAGACATCTAACCACCATAGTGCACGATGGAAGACTCGATACTATTACCACACACAAATACCAGTCTTCTGCGCGATGTAGTTCCGGCAGCAAAGTAAAATTTACAGATACACACAAGTCTTTGGATGAAATACGAAAATATACATGATCGACCAATTTCAAACACCATATCTCACACACTCCCACAGTTACCGAATTTCGGCCAACGCTGTGATCGATGGGAGACTCTGTGTTACTACCACACACAAATGCCAGTGATCTGCGATTGATAGTTTTCGCTGAAAAGTGATACACCATGACACTTTTGTCTTTGGCAGAAATATGAAATTGCCGCAGGTCGACCATTTTCATCCCCCATATCTTCCACACCCTCATAGCTACAGACATCTAACAACCATAGTGCACGACAACAGACATGATTCTACTACCACACATAAACACCAATGCTCTATGCTATGTAGTCGTGGCAGAAAAGTGAAATCTGCGGAGACACATGCCTTTCGTTGAAATACGAAAATATCCTTAGTCGGCCACTTACAACCACCATATTTCCCACACAACCACAGTTTCTGAAATTCGGCCACTGTTGTGATCGAAAGGTGACTCTGTGTTACTACCACACACAAACGCCAGAGATCTGTGATCGATAGTTTTCGCTGAAAAGTGATACACCATGACACTTTTGTCTTTGGCAGAAATATGAAATTGCCACAGGACGACCACTTTCAACCCCCATATCTCCCACACCCCCATAGTTACCGAAATCTAACAACCAAAGTGCACTACATGAGATATGATGCTACTACCAAACACAAACACCAATGCTCTATGCTATGTAGTTGTGGCAGAAAAGTGACATATGCGGAGACAGTCGAAATACGAAAATATCCTTGGTCGGCCACTTACAACCACGATATCTACTACAGTACCACAGTTTCTGAAATTCGGCCGCTGTTGTGATCGAAAGGTGACTCTGTGCTACTACTACACACAAACGCCAGTTATCTGTGATCTATAGTTTTCGCTGAAAAGTGATACTCCATGACACTTTTGTCTTTGGCAGAAGTATGAAATTGCCACAGGTCGACCACTTTCAACCCCCATATCTCCCACACCCCTATAGCTACCGACATCTAACAACCATAGTGCACGACAGGAAAGACGATTCTTCTACCACACACAAACATCAAAGGTCTATGTTATGTAGTTGTGGCAGGAAAGAGAAGTATACGTAGATACGAATTTTTGGTCGAAATGTGAAAACGCCCTGCACTGACCAACTTTAATCATTATATCTACCACATCCCCACAGCTATCGGCATTCGGCCAATGTTGTGCACGACAGGAAATCCCATGCTACTTCCATCCACAAACATCAGTGATCTGTGCTAGGTAGTGGTGGCTGAAAACTGAAATATAGGAAAAAACACGTCTATTTTTATGTATATATAAGATTGTTTTTTTTTATAATTTAGCAAATAATATTGCCAATTTCTTTGTAAGGTACAACAGCCAACTTCAGAAGATTTTGTGGGAAATTTGCAAACATCCGTACCATCAGAGTCCCAAGAAGAAGAAGAGACATATGAGACTGAATCAGAAACAAGTGTTACAGAACAATCACAAGATGTGGTTAGTGATGAAGATATGGAAAGGTAAGCATAAACTAATAGTGTATGTAGTGCCATAAAATTTCTATCATATGGTATGTCATCCTTCAAGAACGTACAGTTGTCATCAAATGTCATCATCAGGTATCATTAGTGTTACTTGTTTGTACATTTAAATGTTAGCTGTGTCAAAAAAAGAAAAGAAAAAGTTGCTGATGTGAGGAAAATCTGTCAGGACTGACATTTTAAAGATCAATTGAATATGGCAGCTAGTTTCAACTGAAATGTTCAAAATCTTTAAATCTGTTTTCATAGTTGATAGTCTGTTATTCTTTTATAAAGTCATATCATACTTCATATAAATTTAGCTGATAATTTTGCCAAATTCTTTGTAAGGTGCAACAGCCAGCTTCAGAAGGTTTTGTGGGAAAAGTGCAAACAGCCTTACCATCCTCGACTTGTAAGTAAAATTTAATTATTATTGTTGTGTAATGAATGCCATTTTGTTTCACTCGCAGATATAGAATTCATACTTCAAGTGAGCATTTGAAAAAAGGCATACGTGAGGAACTTCAACTTATTCTAGACCAAAGATTGCGAGAACTTGGTATTGACCCTGAGTGGACTCATCTGCCTCAAGCATCTTTGCAACACAATTTGACAACCTTGCGTCATCATCAGAAGATCACTGCCAAGGTGTGAAATTAAAGCTTAGTATTTTTAAACAAGTAATTTGAGGTTAAATTGAAATCTATATCTATAAAACGAAAACCGGACATATTGGTCGTATAAAAACTCGGAAACTACGGGACAGATTTCGATGGAGTTTTCACCATTTTAAAGCTTAGAATCTTAATTCACTTGTCTGGCATGTCTTATGTTTCAACGTTAAATAATGTAGGAGCATTAAATGAAATGCTGAACGTATGGTGAGAAATTCCACAGGAGGAATCACTAGATGCTGCCTACTCCACACAACACAATGTCTCTGACCATAGCCCTTAATTAAAGCAATATGATAACTTATAGTAATAACTATTTTGCACACTAAACAAAACTTTAAGTATTCTTTCTTTTAATTTGATATATTCAATTTTTAAAAGCCATAGTTTGAAGTACGAGGGCTATCCAGAAAGTAACAGACGTTTTGAAATAAAAACTAAACAAAGTGAAAAAAACAATTTTTATTATATACATTTTGGAGGTAAACTCTTAGGCTATTTTTCTACATAATCGCCATTTAATTTAAGGCATTTATCATAACATGGTACAAACTTTTCAATACCCGCTCTGTAGAAATGTGCCGCTTGCGAGCTCAACCACTGGTTTACACCGGCATGCAGTTCAGCGATAGTGGCAAAGCGTTGCGTCGCGAGCCACGTCTTCATCACTGGGAACTGGTGGTAGTCACTCGGTGTCAAATCCGGGCTGTATGGCGGATGATTGAAAACTTCCCATCCAAAAACCATCCAACAGCTCTTGGGTACGGATGGCTGTGTGTGGACGGGCGTTGTCGTGGAGAAACAAAACTTTCTCGCAGAGTTTTCCCCGGCGCTTGTTTTGTATCGCGCGTCTCTGAGTTGCTTTGCCCAAGTCTGGTCGCCAGTTACCATACATTCAATAACTTGGTTTCCACTTTTGTCGTAGTCTTCCAGAAATGTCAGTGCTGCAGAAAGTCTCTGTTTTTTGTGGTCTTCCGTTAGGATTTTCGGAACCCACCTCGAACAAAATTTGTGGTAACCAAGTTTACCAACCACAATTTCATGAACCAAACTCCGTGAAATTTGGGGGAATTGTTCTGAGAGTTCCGTAATCATGAAACGGCGATTTTCACGTATTTTTTCGTTGATTTTCGGCACCAATTCATCACTCACAAGACTAGGCCTACCACTGCGATCCTCGTCGTGTACATTGGTTCGGCCATTTTTAAAATCAATGCACCACTGCCTCACTCGGCTTACACTCATTATTCCTTGGCCGTACACATCACAAATCTGGCGATAAATTTCAATTGGTTTGTGATTTTTTGCCAACAAAAACCTTATCACAGCTCGCACTTCACAACTGGCGGGATTTTCTATTGAAGCGCTCATTTTAAAATTCCACTGTATACAAAGTACGACAGGCACGATGCACAAACTACCATGGCTGGTTGTGTGCTGAGTGTAGGGACACTCTGACTTCAAGATGGTGGCGCTAGCCCCTCCCATTGCCGCACCAGATCAAAACGTCTGTTACTTTCTGGATAGCCCTCGTATTCTTTCCTTTAATTCGAGATATCAATTTTTAAACGACATAGATAGCCGTAAAAACAACAGAGATTTTCTTTTAGTACTATCTCTGGACAATATCTCTGGCCTTTAGAATTAGTCTTCTGTTTTCAATAATATTATTCTGGTTCACTTTTGATATTTTATCTGCAGAGTTAAAGGATCTGACGTTTCGAACCACAAGTATATCCATTCACTTAGCAATTGAATCAAACGTAAGTTTTTAACATAATCTGGGGTTGTTCAGTAATGTAGTAATGAAATTTCTTAACCAAATTATCAAAGCTTGATATACATGAATCTTTTCGGATGAATGAAAATAGTATACGTGCAAATAAACTTCAGTCCACCAGTTTCTTGGTATGGGGCGGGGGAATGTAAGTTTGCTTTAATTCCGAAAAAGTTTGCGCATATTTTATGAAACTTTGTACAAATGTTTTGCGGGAATAAAAATAGGGTACGGTTAAATCTACTCCAACTATACCAGGCAACGCCGGGAACTCCGCTAGTATATATATATATATAAAATATTGCCTACCACAGTTGTTGGTAGGACAGGATTAACACACAAATATATATACAAAATAAAAGATAAAAAAACACTGTAATAATTGTGTTTATACCATTCATTCCTTCATCAGTAGAGGTATATGGTGTGTACCGTGGTTATAGTGGATGATATTGGATTTGGGTAGAAGTGAATTAAAAAATTAACAATAAAGGATAGTAAGTAGGATTTGGAGATGAAAAGAACAAAGCCATATTTTGTATTCCAGTCCTATCAAGGAAGAATCTTTAAGGTATCACTTTTATTAGATGTGGATTTTTTAATTTATATATGTTTTGTATAACTTTTTATCTAATCTCAAATTTTAATTTTATGTTTTGTATCATTTTATTTTAGAACTGTGCAGAACATTTCCCAGATTTTACTTTACCACAATTTTTGATTGTCTGATGTCTGTTTCTCCGCACAATTCCCATTCCCATACATCCCATCTTGTTGAGCTCTGGCTTCAGTCATAATGCACATCTCTCAGGTTTTTGCCTTTCAACTACCACTCCATACATCTCAAAATGTTGATTTGCTCCCCCATGATCCATCGACCGAGTGTGGTGGGTGAGTGGCTAACACTCTGGTCTTGCATTCTGGAGGACGGCTGTTTGAATCTCCGTCTGGGCATCCAGATTTGGGTTTTCCACAGTTTCCCAGAATCACTCCAGGCAAATGCCGGGATGCTTCCTTCAAAATGCCGTGGCCGAATTCCTTCCCGTTCCTTGTCCCCAGTCTCATGCCGCCTCTAATGACCTCAACATCGACAAAGCGTAAAAGGGAAAGAGAGAGAGAAGCGATCCACCAACCAATGATCCATGCCTCCAGTTTGTGACCAACCATTATCATGCAGATACACACAGCTGGCCAGGAAACCGTTAATCTGTTAATTGTTAAGTAATTAAGTTAACAAAATTGCAAAAATTTAACTTTTAAGTTAACCTAAAAAATCATTAACGGTCTTCTTAACTTCCGTTAAATTTAACTGCCATTAACTTTAGTCTGTTACATTGGTAGTTGATGTTATTTGGTTTGTTTGAATTGCGCCCCATGCCATGCTCGACCGTTTGGCTAGTCGGATGGCAAATGAATTAGGTAATACGAAGTGCAAGTGTGATGCATATACAACAGTTATGCTAGGCATGGCATGGTTGTGAGTAGGAAATCTAGAATTTTGGAGCGTTTGTATTTTACGTTTGCAAACCGGAGCTCACTACTCATTTCTAATTCAATCAGTGATTGATTTTGATATTTTTATAACCTAACTTTTTTTGCTGCCAGGAAAATTTCACTTTTTAGTTAATAATTTTTTGGTGTTCATTAGTGAAATAAATTAAACTGACATTCATTACATGATTGTCATGGAAACTGCACTCTTGAATCTGTTAGTGAAAGCAGCAACGCTAACAATAGCAACGAGAATATTAAAAATCCTTGGTAACATTTATGCGATTATGTTTCATTTAAATCACGACTGGTAGAACAATTGATATATGAATGAAAACTGTTTGCCTGAATTTTCTACAATCAAGACTCACGTGACTAGTCTTAATAATCTTGAACAACATATGAAGAGTATGCATATATCCAAATATGAACTGTTTGAAGAAAAAGTAACACCAGGGCCAACTTGCAGGGAAAAATAAAAATAATTCAAAACCTTCTTCAAGTGCTGTGGCTTCTTCTGATGTAGATAACAGCAGAATTGATTTGATTTCACCTCCATCCGCTAATAAAAGTTTACGTCAATAAAACATTTGGCATCATAGCTACCGGACCGTCGTATTCAAGCTGGTGTGGATCGATGTATCGTAAACCTTTTCATTGCCAACATAATCCCACTACATGTTGAAGAATCCGATTCATTTGATAAACTGGTTAAAATGTTGAAGTAAAAACTCAATTTCCAGAAGGACATTGGGTAGACGTATTATTGATTAACATCACGGTACATAGCAGCTTGGTACTGCTTGCAGTAATACCTATTTCAAAATATAATCATCAGTTCCACTATTGGATGGTTAATTTTAATGGTTAAATATAACTTGCATTAATTTTGCAAATGTACTTCATTAACAATTATTGGAGTTAATTTTTTAAGTAGCAGATTAACGAAGTTAACTTTTTGATTAACTGTGCCCACCTATGCAGCTATGTCATTCTGTTGATGAATGGAAATAAGGGTATAAACCCAAAGGTTTCAATGCTCAATGTGTGGACATAACTACGTACATTTTGATCCAGTTCTCTTTTCATCTCTCCAAAGGTTTAATTTATTCAGCTTTAACGGTTATTCTCCTATCCAAAGGTTTAATTTATCCAGCTTTAACGTTTGTTTGTCAAAAATAATATTCACGAAAGTTTTCTGACATAGCTGACACAATCATCTGTAATCAATCCATTCACAACAATGGTGGTATTTGATTGTTATGACACAGTGCAGTTGATGGGGGCGATGTAAACAATATCTGTGGAAATGATACATGCAGAAAAGAAATTCATCATGATAAAATGAACTTGTATATGAAGGGGAAGATATACTGCTGTTTTGGAGGTCTTTTTTAGCACAGACCATGAAACAAGAACCATATATATTATTTATAAAAGGTGTTTTTTTCCACTTTGGTAACATCGTTAATTAAGAAAGGAATTTTTCAATATTTAGCCCATAAGTGGCTAAATTATAAACAATCAAGGTCACTGCTATGCAATACTTTACAGTCGAGCTGTTAGGCTTTTCTGGCTTCAGTAGGTAGTGATCACATTACTGCTAGATTGTAGATTCACATATTACAGAATTATTGATAAACTATACATGTCTTTTTAGAACGATGAGATTTTTGTTTATGTTAGGGAAACATTTCATTATTTTTAATTGTTTCTTATTAAGTTATAAATGTTTTACCAAGTACCTATTTCAGCTGAAAATAAAACAGATGCTATGAATTACATGGTTCTCCTTTCATCCTACTGCAAACCACCAACCTCGCTATTCATTGTATATCATCCACGGATGTTTTACATTGACCACCTAGGTAAACGTACTGGTGTTATGAGAGGTGGCAAGAATGGCTAATGGTTTGGTTTGTGAACACTGTCTGTTGATGGCCATTCATTCTTATGGTTAGTTGGTAGCTAATGACTGTGGTTGCAGGTTAACATCATATTTTTTGTTTCAGTTTTTTATGTTTATTTACTTTTATTTTTATTCTATGAGTGGTTGCATAGACTACAAGGCTTGCACAAACTCAGCAACTTACTTCGTTTAACTTGACAAATAGTTTAACCCAAAATGTTTTTTATATGCTCTTTTTGCCCACCCATGTCTTTTTGATATTTTGCAATGCTTGAGTATTTCCTTCAAATCACCACTCCCTCTACCTGTCCTCTGTTAAACTTACCCCCACCATGGACCATGTACCTTGTTCAACAGTTACTGTTTTAGGCTGTCTCATACAGCACCCATCCTCAGTGATATTCTGCTTGCTGATAAAGGGCTAAAACCCAAAAAATTCAATGTCTTTCATGTTTATGTATTATGTTTGTTCACACTCATTTCCTTCGCTCACTTCATTCCGCCACAATCCTTATCTCTTTTGGTATCAGTTTCATGGGTAATTACTTGACCTCGTCCTATGCAAACCTATTCCAGGGCCATTAGGTGCAACAATTTGGACAAAACTTGTCTAAAATCTTTAGTGTTTTATTCAGATACAAAGATGATATATTTATGATCTGGCCTGCCAGTGAAAACTATCTACTAGACATCTTCACCGAGAGTGATGGTAACTCTCTGACATCATGTTCGGGAGGACATGGGTTTGAATCCCCATGTGGCCATCCCCAAATTGCTACAGGTGAATGCTGGGATGGTTCCTTTAAAAGGGTATAGCCAAAATCCTTCCTTGTCCACAGTCCTTTCCTTTCTCTAATGACCTTACTATTGACGAGTCATACAATCATATGATATCTTCAGTTTTCGAAACAATAACCAAACCATCAGCATCACTTGGTCGTACTCCCACAGAAATTACCTTTCTGTGTTTTGAAATATATTTCTATACCTCAGTTTACATCAAGCCAACAAATTTTCAATACTTTCACTTTGACTGTCATCATTTGTCAGGCCACAAGGCTGCACGGGGGTTAAGCAACACCTTCACCTGAACTGTGAACAATTAAGTTCGTGACCATGTGTAGCCCTCTGGTACCTATAATATTAAATAGATTGGCCGCCACGCATTCTATTAGTAAACCCCAAATGCGAAGGGTAAACAAGATAAAGTCATTTAACACAGTTTGTGAATAATACAGTACTTATATTTTTGATAATAGTTCACTCGTACATTGTTGATACCAGATACGTGAATAAAGCATCAAACAACAGTTTCTTTGAAGATTGCAGATTAAGTACAATTCTACGAGAAGACAAACACTCAGTGGGTCCCCCTAACATTAGTGAGTACTACGGCATGGTGGAATTTGCCTAAATCACTACCGCAAGGAACAATTTGCTCCTCTAACTAGCGTGGAGTTGCGTGATCACTTTCCAGTGAAAGAATGAGACAACGTGAGCTTACAGCAAGGTCTTTTATAGACTTCCCATAGCCTATGACCTTGGCGAATCTTTCTTTAATTAATATCTCCAAAAGTAGATAATAGTTTAACTTGAAATTTTTACAGGGACTTTCTATTGTCATGTTCTATCTGTTTTAATTTAATTTGATATTCAAAAGGATTTCTATAATCGTAAAACTGAAGTCATCACATGACCAGCTTGGCGGAATTTTTACGCGGTCCATCAACAATTAACGACAATCTATCTTCAAAAACTTAATTCCCAGACAAATGCTTAAACTTTTTACCAAAACCATTATATATTCGTAACCATCTCAATTTGACCTATCTACCGATATAAATTTCAAATTAATGTTCCTTTTAATTAAAAAGTTCATTTTTTTCTCTTAATTAAAACTGCTAATTAAACTTTGCCAAATTAGTTAATTTTACTACCAAAATATCAGGGACAATGCTGACTATAGCTGGTGATAAAAGATCAGCTGTAGCTTTACTCAGTTCAAAGATATTTCAAATCTTAGATTTTTACTTTTCTGATAGCGTGTTTCAAAACATGAACAAATGGGAATATCTCTTAAAATAAATGTTTCTCGATGTGATAAATACACTTTAAAATGATTTTTATTGTGGAGTGTCACTGTAGGAAAGATTACAGGAAAATTCCTTCAAGTTGACAATTACTCTTCCCGAAATTTTTAAGTCCAACATAGGCAACTTTACAATTGATCTATAGAATATTTTACTGCTGGGGGTAGCTAGTGGGAGTGCTTTTGGTGAACTAAAGGATATCTAACACATTCTTTCCATCAAATGTTCCCGTGTTTATAGCCTGGCCATCTGTGTATGACTTATCAATTCGTAAGAAAAATCACTCGCTGTATTCTACCAAACTTAATACAAACTCCGATTGTTCACTGCTGCCCCCCATACTCCTGTTCATAAACAAAATCTCTTCCACAAAAACCCTTGCTTTATGCAACTATTGCAAGTATAAAATCTAAAGATAGTTCCATATCATCAACCAGTTCTCTGCTGGTTGTAAGCACCTTAGTATTTTTTCAAATTCTAGCTTCTCACCTTTAGGCATAAGGGGGGGGGGGGAGCTAACTCTTCAGTAATAGATAGTTTCATGGCTTTTATAGGTTAGGAGAGTGAGGCCTTATATAGCATGAAGATACCATGACCAAACAGACCAAATAAACCATTTTAGAAACAGTAAAGGTACTCAAAAGTTAATAAAAGACCTAAATAAACTTTCTATAACAGTAAGAAAACATTATCGTGGGAGGAAATAGGTTAATTCACATAAATTCGATTTCCAAGCAATAAACTTTGCTATAGTTCAATTTCACCATTTCTAAACCAATTTAAATGCATTAAAGACTGTCAGTATTTAATAAAAGCCGTAAATATACTTTGTATCACAGTAAATAAACTTTAAGTCAACCGAAAATATAATAATCATTAATAGTTCAACTTGGAAACAATGAGCTTCTACTTTGGGAGCATTTCGTCATTTCTAAACCAATTTAAGAGCAATAAAGTAGCTCAACATTTAATATTTCAGCTAAATTAACTTTCTATAATGATATGAAAAACTTTTACTAACCTGAAATGTGATAATCCATAATAATTTAGTCCATCAAACAATAAACTTCTAATATCTGGTATTTCACTATTTCTGCACACTTTCGAATGAAATAGAGTAGTTTTAAAGTAATAATAACACAATTAAAATATAAATTCACTAAGATTCCGTAGTTTCTGGACGTATAAATAACTTAAATCAATTTTTTAACACTTCGTTAGCTGCACTTCACTTTTGGCATTTTTTTATCACAAAATCCTAGAAAGCTTTTGGAATAAAAAGTAGATTTCTTGAAAGACCCAAAAATCTAATACCACATATATTAATTTCAAGTCATCCCATGCAACAGAACAGATTCTATAAAGATTTAGAGATTATTTCACAACGAAACCACGTGCCAAGTTTAGGAATTTATTACAGCTGATCAAAATTAGATACAGAGATGAGACAACTTTCAGAAGACGTAATTTAACACAGAGAACATTGTGATAATTTTACATTTTTCATAAAAACAACAGAAGTAAAGTTATTAAATTAAAACACATGTAGCATTTTTGTAAATCTTGCCAAAGCTGTAATTTCACTATCCGTGCATCAATCTCAATAAAAGTTACACCAGAAAACTCAGGAATTTTGGGAGAACACGCTGATAATATTATTATTTTGATAAATTACGATTTGGCCAAAATGACGAAATATTGCAACTTCGAAGAGAATAGTAATTCCCCTTAGCAGAAAGTAGTTCGCCTCATACGCTTAGGATAAAATAGATCTTTAAAACTAAATGCTTAAAGTAACTCACTGCCTATCCACTATTTCTCTATTAAAATAGTCTAAACACTGCCAGCCTTTAATTTCTGTATTTCCGTTTGGTTACCGAGTTAGCTAAGACCTAATTTTTCAAAGTGGTAACAGAAAGCTGCGTATTGGCTGTGACGTCAGAGAGTCTATATAACCTGTTGCTCAGAGGACCGGTCATCTTTACTAGTTCGGGAGCTGTGCTGATATGTGCGTAAAGGTTGTGTAAGCGTCGGTGCGGTTGGGCAGAAAATGGTCAAGGTTGGCACTACCGAGTCGGCCATTTTGGGACTTCGGCATATGGCGGGTTTTCAACGGTAACATGAACTGGTAGAATTTTACATCAGGGGTTTGGTCGGTTTTTACATCTCCACAACTTGCAAACTTTTGGAAACGTATGTTCGATTAGCCAAATCAACTTTTAGAATTCTATTTTGAACTTTTGGTTTTCATTTAAATAAATTTGAAGAATTTTGAAAAGTGAACTGTTGTTATTTCGTAGTTAACTGATAACCTTTTCAATATTTGTGGGTCAACAAATATTGTGGCGACCTGAAGCATTCAAGTTGAACTATCCAGGCTACATGGTCAAATCAAAATTATTTCGTAAGTTGTACAGAGAACTTTGAGTCACCATCAAGAGTGTAAGTTGAGGCACTAAGGCTATACTGTAACCCCGGTATCAGCCTTGGGACTTACAAGGACAAAGGCTGATACCGGGGCTGCAGTATAGCCTTAGTGCCTCAACTAAACAGTTTGTGGTTGGCTAAAAGTTCTATAGAAAATTTACGAAATAATTTTGATTTGGTTTGACCATGTAGCCGGATCACTCAACCTAAATGCTTGAGGTCGCCACAATATTTGTTAACCCACAAATAGAGAAAAGGTAGTAAGCAAACTACTGAAGCACACAAGTTCACTTCTAGAAAATCCAAAGTTTTATTTTTCAAAGTCACAATTTTAAATATGCATTTTACAGTTGGGCAGGCAAATCGAACACACTTTTCCAAAGGTTGCAAGTTGTGGAGATAAATTTAACCGACCGAACCCCTATAGTAAATTTAAAAGTTTTTAGCAGTCATTAAAGTTACGATGTAACACGACACGATCCAACATGGTTGAACTAGCCAGCATGGCGAGTTACAACCAGCGCGACGAAAGACAGACCAAAACAGACGCCAGACAGGAACAGACCACAGGCAGGAACAGACAAACCATAATGGTGGCGGGGTCGTTTTATAGAAACCACGAGAACCAGTGACGTCAGCAACTGTATCACATCTTTTTTCTTCCGCGTAGCTCAAAGTATGTGTAATTTATTTGACGATCCCGACTATCAAAAATGTTCAAACTTTTACAGTATCTGGACTTATCTACTAGAAGTCCGACGCCAGTCTCTTGAGAAATTTAGAGTAATTAGTTTTAAAGTTTTAGCTGTTTAAGACTCCGCGTAGTGACACATTCTAATTTGGGGAAAATCCCTAAGTGTTCTAGAATTTTACACACGTCAACAACAATCCGCGACAATCTATTTTTCAAAAACTTAATTACCGGACAAATGCTAAAACTTTTTATGGAAACCCATATATGTATGAAATCGTCTTAATTAGGTCTATCTGCTGATGTAATTTTTAATTTAATACCTCTTTTAATAAAAAAGCTTATTTTTTTCTCCCAATTAAAATCGCTAATTAGACTTTGCTGAATTACTTAATTTTATTGCCAAAATATCGGGGATAGTGCTGACTACAGCTGGTTATAAAAGATCGGTTGTAGCTTTACGCGATTTAAAGATATTACAGATCTTAGAATTTCTACTTTTATGATCGCGTGTTTCAAAACTTGAACAAAGCGGAATATCTCTTAAGATAAACGTTTCTCGATATGATAATTACACTTTAAAATGATTATTATAACGAATTGTTATTACAGGGAAATTCCTTTTAGTTGAAAACTATACTTCTCGAAATTTCTAAGTCCCGCCTAAGCAAAACTAGAATTTTCCAAAATTCTAAAGTGCTTACATGGTCTTTACTCAATCAACCTAATCCTTGGTCTTTGGCATGACTTCCTGTCTTCATTCCATGAAATGCACATACTTCTCCAAAAACTCCTACCTGCTGCACATGCTCTAGGAAAATAACCAATTTAAAGAATATTTTGATCGATAAGCACTTCATGATTCTTCCAAACTACCATAAGGATCCTTCTTGTGCAATAGATGTCACTGCAAAACTTGCAGCATGCCACCAGCCACAACTACCAACTACATTCTGACCACATGCAAAACTTTTACTATCATTGAACACTACACGCCTCATAAATCAACTTTCCATGAGATTGTATGGCCATTGGCAAACAGTTTACACTAGCAACCTGAACCATCCGGTGGCAGTGCATTTCAGTACTCACAATTTGAGCAACTTAAACAACTCGCAGGACTATCAGGAATATTAATTAAAGTAGTTTAATAAATTCAATATACTAAATGGTTTAACTTGCAATTACTACAAGGGCTTCCTATGATCCTATTCTATCTGTTTTAATTTAATTAAACATTCAAAAGAATTTCTATAAGATTAATCTTGAAGTCTCTTACATCACCAGCTTGGTGCACTTTATCACATACCAACAACAATTAATGACAATCTATCTTCAAAGTCTTAATTATCTCACCGATACTTAATCTTTTTACTGAAACTACTATATATTCGTGATCCTCTAAATTTAGGCTATCTACTGATATAAATTTCTCAATTATATTCCTTTTAGTTAAAAACTTTATTTTTTCTCTTCATTAAAACCACTAATTAAAGTTTGTCAAAATACTTAATTTTACTATCAAAATATTCTAGACAGTGCTGACTATAGCTGGTGATAAAAGATCAGCTGTGACTTTGTTTAATTCAGAGCTATTTCAAATCTTAAATATTAGCCTTCCTAACAGCATGGTTTAAAATATATACAAACCTACTTAATTCTTAAACACACTTTTTTTTGGACATAATGAATAAGCTTAAAAATGATTCTTATGATGAATTTTCACTGTGGAAATGAATGCAGAAAATCCATTCAAGTTAACAATTACTTTACATGAAGTTTCTAAGTTCTACATAAGCGACTTCAAAATTGATATATAGAATATATTACTGCTGGGGATAGCTAGCGGGAATGCTTTTGGCAAACTAAACGGTACCTAACACTGTGTTGAGTATGTAGAGAATGACTGGCTTCTGTAAAATTTGCATCAGTAGTATCATGAGGGTTGGCATGAGCAACTACTGGTTGGTTATATACCAACTAACTTGCAACCATTATGCTGCGTCCTACTTAGGCCTGACCACAAATCAAATACTTGTTGTTATGAAAGGCCATAAACAAATGACTTTCATCCAGAATCCTAACCACTCTATAGTTGCTTGTGCCATCTCTGTTGAAGAAAACAATTTCTGTTTCCTGTTTCAGTGTTTGTACAAGTGGAGTCTTCTCCAACCCGATCAATTGCTCTGAGTTCTGACAGTGGGAATAACGAGTACCTTATCAGTATGAACTGAGCCATGTCAACATCATCATCCTGAACAATTTCAAGCCTCTGGTTGGGTCTGTTAAAATGCAGTTTTTTCAAGTATCTCTTTCCCTTCCATCATTATTCCTCTTTTGCAACATTTTAGTGTGCTCCTCTGACTTGCACATTCATTTCTATTCCCATAAACCATGTATTCAGTGGTCTCACTTGAGGCCTATTCCCCTCCTGTTTCAAATTAAATATTTTCATTGTCATTCTTTTATCAACCATCCTCTTCATGGGTCCCACTGGGGTCTTGATCTTTCAGTTATCTCCTGTTCAATCTTGTTACACAAATTCTGTTCTTCTGAAGCTTCATTTGTCTGCCCTTAATTCTGCTAACATCATTTTCTTTTATCATCTATACTTCATAATGGTATGTAATGTTTGCATCTCACTTTTATTTATTTTGTGTTCCTCCCATTCTTTTCTCTTACTTCCTAAATGCTTGAACTCTTCAACAACCTTCAATTTCTCACTGCCACACAGATTAGTCCTTTCCACCTTCTGAGTTTAAATTTATACTTCTCTCTTTTTTACAGAGAATTGTAATCAACTAGATTTAAATACTTCCTGCCACTCATCAAACTATTCTTACAGTTCTCTCACAATTTCCCTATGGCATCACATCATCTGCAGCCACTATGGCTTTTATGTTTTTCTCCTCAATCTTGATATAACATCTGATGTTTGTTCTCTTAATTATTTTTTTATCCTTTACCATCCCATTCCTAATTTCCATCCCCTCCTAAATAGTCTATTTACCTATGCAGAATTTCTCAAAATTCTGAACCTCCACGTCTTCATTTATATATTTATTTTTTAATCATGATTTTTTAAATTCAGGAGTTCTCCACCAATTCACCCCATCTTTTGTTGTCAGTCATGAATTAACTGCCATAAATGGCAGATTGCATTGCACTCCCATTCTGCACACATCATGTCCCTCGGTGGGTTATATTCCCAATAATTAAAGTATTTTGTCAGCGTTTACGTCAGTTAATGTGTACAGTCACCATATCGTCTGTAGATGTTGTTCTGTAATAAGAGGATGTAAAACAATTTTTGTTAATAATTACACATATACTAAGAAATATCCATCAAAGCAATAGTAGAAGTGGTTAATGTTTCTGGAATATTGTTCTATTGTTAATGTGATAAAAAACTGTGTGTTCAATCTATATAAGTTAAATATGTGAAACAATTTTGGAAAATAAATTTCTTTGAATGTAAATCCATCCTATAATCAACTGTGGTAAGTAGTGGTTTCCACCTCTGCGCTAATATTAATGTATGTAATATCTAATGACATAAGTTTATAGAAAATGTGTTTGCTTTTATGATAGAAGACTAATTAGTTGCCATTGATCTCATAGTGCATTATTTAATTGAAAATTCATTGCCATAATAGTATTACTTTTCATTTTTCTTCCTAGAGATACAGTAACTACTTCAGAATCCGTAAACAGTTGCTAAGTGATGTTAGTAACAGACTTCGTTTGATGAAAAGTGAAAGGCTACAACATAGCCAAAATAATGACAAGAAAAAAACTTACAAATTGGAGACTAGAGACAAACAGGCATTACAAATTGATGACATAATGAGTAGAGTGAAGAAAAAAGCACAGAAAGTGCTAAACAGATCCAGAAGCAACACTATTCCAAGTAAGTAAGATACTTCAGTTTCACAGTATTTTTTTAAGTTAATTCTAGATGCTTATATATATATATATATATAGGCCGAAATATTGCGCTTCTATTGTGTTTGTTTTTTGTTCGTCACCCCAGCCGCCTTCATCTGTGGTAAGTGTTGGGTCATATTTCCTTATCCTTCCTTAATTTTATTACCTTAAAGCTTTTTCCTGCTCATTGTTATTATATATATATACACACAAGGTTGTTCAATAAGAAAAACATGACTTTAATGTTTGAAATACATTTTATTATTCAATATAATGTCGCTGAACTTCAGTACACTCTCTCCAGTTAATGTCAGGGTGCCGAGTGGCTATGGCTGGTGGGCATATGTAGATGTGTTCTGTGCTGACGAACTGACCTTAGGAAATTCCAGTTCTGCTGGAAGTGTATTCTGTTCTTCTGGCAGCTGTCCTAGAACCTTAACATTGTGCTATTTGAGGCTAAGTTTTTACACCACTGTGGATTGCGGCAACAGACTGAAAGTTAGAAATGGATTCAAGTTCTAAGTACATGAAGGAAGGCGAGACTTGAAATAGAACCAATTTTGTGGTCTCAAAGACTGAGTAATATAGTCAGTAATGTACCACAAAGGATTTCCAACTGTCGCTGAATTATCTAAGCCCCCATACAGTAGTTAGTGGTTCAATGAGTACAAACTGGAAAAGTCAGCTGTAGGCAGATGGTCGCCCTGGTTGGGAGGTGAATAGAAGGGTGGCAGGCTCCTAACAGGTGGTTACTCTGTCCGAAATATACTCTGTTACTGTCCAACAGTATAAAGTCCCTACTTCATAGCTTGTACTTCTCAAGCTGCCTCGGTCTGAGGTGTCAACAATAATGTGCTGACTGCAAGCTGTGCCAATTCGTACAAGTGCTGTGCTCAATGGGCCAGTGATTGGCAATTGCCAATAACTCGATGACCAAATAATAATGTTCTTAAAAGTGATCTCTCACATTATCTTCTAATTTGAGGACTTCATCCCTGAAGTGAGACATTCGATGAAAATCGTTTTCCACACATGAATTTTTTTATATGGGGAAGCAGCCAGAAGTCAGAGGGAGCCAAATCTGGTGAATAGGGTGGATGTGGCATACTTTAATTCACTGATTTTCGTGTTGTTTTTTGAGAAATATGGGAGGATGCATTGTCTTGATGAAACATTATTTTTTTCTTGAGGTCTTTTCTAACGAATTTTTACATCCAGCTGGCCAAAAAGGTTACAATAACAAATAATCTGTGTTTTGTTTTACCAATTAGTTGATAATTAACGAACAAAATTCCTTTTGCATCGCAAAAAAACTGATGCTAACACCTTCTTGGCTGAAGGGAATCGGATTCACACCACTCCTTAGACTCTTGTTTTGATTCAGGATCGTGGTGGTAGACCCAAGTCTCATCTATAGTGATGAAACGATGCACAAAATCATTTTTATCCTTTATTAAGCGCTCCAAATGGTGCTAAGAAAGTCACATTCGAATTTGTTTTTGTTACGTTGTTAGTGAATGTGGCACCCAACTTTTTGAAACTCATAACTTCAGCCAAAATATTACTCACACTGCCTAATTATATGCCTAGGGCTTATACTAAATCTCTCTCTGTAATTGATGATCTTCCAAAACCATACCCTGCATTTTTGCTCCGATTTCTGATGCACTTTTCGGATGTCCTCCACGTGGTTCATCTTCAAGACTAATACAACCACATTTAAGTACAGCGACCCATTTTTCTACTGTTCTAATTGAAGATGAAGAGTCCTTATGCACTTTTAAGGATTGTCCAAAAATAAGAATTTTATTGCTGCACAATATTCAATTTTTTCCATTTTACCAATATACAGTAACACATAAACTTTGAACAGCTGTAAATATATGAATAAGTTATCAGATCTACATGAAACATCACACCTGGTCGTAAAAAAGTAGTACCCACTATAGAACCTATGAGCGCCATCTCTTACTGAATAACAAAATTTATTCAACAATCTTGTACATATATAAAAAATAAATACACCAATCTCTCACAGAAGTTGAAGAGAGGAATTGTGAAAACAGAAACGTGTAAATGACTTTGCACAGGCAATTATGGTCAACACTGTCACATGAATGGTGGTTTTGACAGTTATGATTGGAATGGAGATGGTGAGGGAGCAAAACCAATTTTAGTGGCAATGTTGATCGCAGAAACGAAATTAATCAAAATAAAATAAAAAAGGGGGTTGTGAAAGATTAAAAAATTATAAAAATTAGAAAGTTAGAAAATTAAAGAAACTGTTTATATAAATTAAATGCACAAAGGCTTAACCTGGTCCTAGTTGGCCTCAACGAATAAATAAATATATAATAAATTAATTATGCTCTCAAGTGATGAGTATAAGAGGCTGAGGAAAGACAGTATTATGGAATAAACTGCTTGGAAATCTAACTGCGTCAAATTCAAATCGTCTAGCAACATTTCAGAGCCTGCCACTGCTCCTATTGTCAAACTACTGTTCAACATCACTGAAGATGGCTGGACACTAGTTTGTTTATCAGAGCTTCCAGGTGGAAGCAGAGAGGGAGTCCAGCAGGGCACTGCTGACTTGGTCACATCATGTTTGATTCACTACTATGCCCTAATATGGTTTGGTTCCATGGCTCGTGACCATTGTCTATGGCCATTATCCATGGTTTTGACAAAATGACACACCTTTGCCTTGCAGTTAATTTTTGGGACAGTGTTGTTATGGAGGCCATAGCCAAACATAAAGCCAGCAATAAAATTATTGCAAGTCATGTGGGACCGCACCATATTAGGGCATAGTAATGACTTAAACATGATGTCACCAAGTGTACAGTGCCCAGTTAGACTTCCCCTCCATGGACACTTTTCTCCTCTCCCCGTTGCATCTCTGTATAACATACTACCATGTGGCTGTCTTCAGTGATGTTGAGCGGTGGATTGACAATCTAAGTAGTACCAGATTTCAAAATGTTGCCAGATGATTTGCATTTGACGTGACTAGAATCTTGAAGTTTTTCTACAATATTGCTGCCTCAATAGTGTATGTGGTTATCTAAGGTAAGCATTATCTCAGATTGAGACCAGGGGAATGTGTGATATCCAGAAAGTGTTGGTTGGCCAATTCCCACCTTCAGAGTTTGGATAAAACTAACTTCGTCCACAACCCGTAGATTGGTTGGATCCTCCCGAAAGAGGCATACTAAGCCATTGTGCCAGAGGCGGATGGCCAGTTCCTTTTCTCTGGGACCTACAATTTAATGTGGAATCCGAACCACGAAGCGACCTGGCATAGCTCATATCATCAAACACAGTCCTTAAAAATTCCTGTAGCTGCCAGAACTCGAACCCAGGACCAGAGCAACGAACTTCTTGAATGCGAGTGCCTTAACCACTGAGCTACCAGACCGCTCAGAGTTTGGATAGGCATTTGATTTGATGGACTGTTATATACAGGGTGTCCCCGAATTCCATGTACAAATTTGGAGGGGAAGTAGAGAACATCGGGAGGAGCCATAATTACATCAGAAAGCATGGGCTTGAAACGTAACCATAACGAAATAAAGAGACACAAAGGCAGTAAGGCTACAACAGAGAATGTTGTATAAAATGTGTTATCACACAAAAAATAAATAAAACGTATGACGTAAAAGCATCACAGAAGGTGTTCGAAATTGTGGCCATTGGCATGTATGCACACACGACACTGACGTGACATGGATTGGCAGACATGTTCAAAAATACCGGGCTTTTTACAGATCGTACCAACAGCAATGTATATTCATGCCACCAGGTCCATTTAAGAATTGACGGCGTGTTGTACATAAGGCTCTTCAGAGAAAAAAAATCCAGAAGAGATAATTCAAAAGATCTGGGAGGCAAAGCGACAGGACCATCAATCCCAAACCACGTGTTTGGAAATGTCCGGTCCAAATGGTCGCATACACACCTTCCATAATGAGATGGGACCCCATCCTATTGAAACCACATGAAGCGCCGAACTGGTGCGGGGACATTGGTAAGCAGTTCCAGAAGTTCCCCCTTTAGATAGCCCAGATACTTGTCAGAGTCCAGTCGAGGTGGTAAGACGTACGGTCTGAGTAAACTGTCCCCCACAATACCTGCCTACACATTAACAGTGAAGTGTTGTTGTGCGGCTCATGGTCAGGTGCTGTGTGGCTTATTTAAGGCCCACATGTGCACGTTGTGCATATTAAACACTTCAAGTGAAAAGGTTGCTTCACAACATAACAACATGGAACTGGCAAGGTGCATGTCTGCTGCACGTTGCTTAACAAACCACAGTGCAAACAAGACACATCGTGGGTGATAATCTGGCTCTAATAACTGCATTCTCTGTACATGAAACGGTTGTAAGGCTTCACCCTGAAGTACAAGAAGGAAATTTTTTCAAGATCTTCTGGATGCAACAGCAAGCACCTGTATGCTGGTACTGGGATTTCTGTCCAGAGCATGCAACACCCCTTCTTCAAATATGTGTGTTCGTGCAGTTCACGGCCACCAAGTACCTTTAATCGTGGCTCTGTAGGATCCATGTTCCACCAGGTTCTGATGCACCAGAGCGATTGTTTGATGATTTGGTTGCCGCCTGATTGGATATCTTTCCCCATAGCACCGAACAGCAGCACATCCATTGGCTAGCCAAGTGGGTAGGCTGTAGATAAAGTGTATATCTGCCAAGTCAGCATTCGTATAACAATTAATGTTCATCGTACGCTGTCCGTGTCTGAAATGTGGAAACCACACGTACCGACCTTGCGAGCTGGCCTACAACACCAACTATTGCTTTCTGTCCATGCTTTCCGATGTAATTATGGCTCCTCACGATGTTCTCTTCCTCTCCTCAAAATTTGTACACACCTTTCGGAGACACCCTGTATATATAATACAGGGCTAGTCAAAATGATTGCAGTGATTTCAGAAAATTACTACAGAGTTATTATTTGACATATACTTACAAGATTACACAGATATACAAACAAACTGTGAAATTTTTTTGAGTGTCTACAGATGCTCAATATGTGCACCTTTAGTGACTCTGCATACATGAAGTCTATAATCGAGTTCTTCCCATACTCGATGCAGTATGTCTGTGTCAATTAAAGCAAATGCATTAATGATGCAAACCCGCAGTTCTGGCAGATCAACTGGTACTGGTTGCATGTCATTAGAGCATCCCACAACTCTCAAAAACCAGCTATTGACCCCCCCTCATTTATCCAGGCACAGGAGTGTCACTTGGAAATCCATTCCAAGAGGCGGAGTTAGTCCTCCTCCTCTTTAATGAGTAATTTATTTGTGATCCTACTTCCAGTGATTTCCTGGTAACTACCACATTAAGTGGTTGAACACCATGTAATATGGCATTTCATGTTGCAAGACGTTTAGCAAATGACAGTTTTTCTACTCAAATAAGGTGTTTGGTGATGGTATTCTTAATATAGGTCCTAAATAGTCTAAGTGGTTTGTGGTATGTAAGTATTACCACTCCAGATTTACAAAGACTTAAGTCATCTTTCACTTACCAGTTTAGAGTCCGTTTTCTGGCAGGGGAATGAAAACGGATTACATTGTTTTATTATTACTCCACAAGTCACTAAAAGTGTGTGGCAGAGGGTGCATTGCACCTATCTGCAAGTGTAAAAGCTTGGAAGGGATAGACGGAATATGGCAATAGGTGTCCATGGGCTATTTTGAGGAACATCCCAGCTTTCGCCTTGAGTGATCTGGAAAACCATGGAAAACCCAGATCAGGATGGCTCAAGTGATTTACTGAGGACTAAGATTACTCGCTCAGTAAATCTTTCCTATTCCATTCCCTAAGCACTCGTGGAAAAAATGAGTTCATAAATGAATCATTTGTGGCCCCAATTTCTCTTTTCTTACTTTTGCAGTATCTTATTTTTACAGTCATTCCTAGATATGAATGTTGCTGGTAGTAATATTTGTTTGCTGTAATTCCAAAATAAGTAAGTCATGAATATTTCTATTAGCTTCTGTCAAGAGAAAACGCTTTCAGCGTTCCAGGTCTTTCCAACCTAACTCCTTCAACATCGCACATACCCTTTCCCTCCAATTATATATACCTGTCATGAATCGGGCAGCTCTTCTTTGGACCTTCTCCAATGCCTTAATTATCCCCTTTTGGTGGGGACCCTATACAGAACAACAATATTCTAAGTGAGGGGACACTAGAGACTTGTATGCAATCGATTTAACTTTCAGTGTGCACTATTTTAAATTACGACCTCAAAATGGGAGCATACGATTTGCTTTCCCAATTACCTTCTCGATATGCTCGTTCCATGACAAATTATTACAAATTGTTACACATAGGTATTTAGCGGAATCTACCATTTTAATGGCAGTACCATTAATTGTATATTCAAAGGTAAATTGTGTCACCTTTTTACTTATACGCATGACTTGGCACTTTTCAGCATTTAAATCCAACTGCCAGTCTTTACACCGCACAATTATTTTCATAATGTCGTCTTCTAACACAGTGCAGTCGTCCGGGGTTTTGATTTTTGCGGTAAATAATAGCATCATGGGCAAATTGTATTTTCTTCCCCCTTATTACATCGCTCAGTCGTGAAACAATAGAGGCCCTATCACACTTCCTTGCGGAACCCCGGATCTTCCATTTGGTAAGTGATTAACACTCACCATCATGAACTACACACCGCCTTTACAAAGTCTGTAACCCAGTTGCATATTTGTCTAGATATGCCATATCCACGAAGGTTCCTAAGTACCACAGTGTGAGGCACAATGTCAAAAGCTTTTTTAACCCTTTGACTGCTGTAGACGCGTTAACGCTTGGGGATTCTACTGCGCCCTGGTGCTCTAGATGTGTTAACGCGCGACCTTGCTCCTTTCCTGAGGTGCACTGGACGTGTATACACGCGCCGCCTTGCCGCCCCTGTCAGTGCTCTGCACGCGTTAAGACGTCCGGCCACTTGGATCCCTGTGTGCTATGGACGCGTTAACGCGCAAGCCACTTAGCGACCAGGCCAGGTAGCTGTATTTCCACCCCAGCTGGTTAATTGCTTTCCAACGTAAGGACCATGAGTGTCTGCAGTTGCGACCTTATCTGAGTTGCTATTTTCATTGTAGTTTTACCTGAGAAAATGGATCGCCGTTGTGTTTGTACAAAGGAAGAAATCATTCAGATTCTTACTAGAAACGGATGATATGGATGATAGTGAAGACCCTTCAATAGGATCTCGAAGTAATAGTCCTAAGCCTTTTACATCTGCTAGTGGAAAACGACCGTCTGTCTCCGCAAAAGGTAAACATTTTCAGTATCTGAAGCTTCATATAGTGAGAGCTAAATGTGTGGAAAAAGAGGACGCTTTTGTGACAGCTTTGACTGGAAGAAAAGAGATTGTCGTTCTTTTGTGCTTGCGGGACACAAATATGGATTAGGTCAAAATGCTAGCATTCTGTGATTTTTCGGAATATTTTTAACAGAAGATCTTATGAAATCTATTGCTGAAGGAACCTATAGATTTTATTTATATACCAAGACAAATACGCTAATCAGTTCACTCTAGATTTTCAAGGTGGAAGGATTTACTGGGAGACATTTTCGAAATATTATTCACATTAAAAATTCGAAGGAGAGCACGCCAACGCGTTGATGTGCTAGATGTTCAAAACAGAAACCAGGTACAAACACAGAACATGCAAAGTACAGTAATACTGCGTGTTGTGCCACGTTTGGAGGCTTGTTACACAAAAAACATTTATTAACCATGGGTAACTACACTGCAACAATTATATTAGGTTTATACGCCTCTAAAACTGTGTGAAATACAAGAAATTGAAAAAAAAATATTTTTAACTTCGCTAGTGACGATCTAAAGCTTAGAAGCAAAAGAAGGATGGAAAATATATGCAGAATTTGTGAAAGGTATTCAAACACTTAACTTCGAAATTTTCTCCTAATGACATTTCAGTTGCTGTAATATCTATTTAGTATATGAAGTACCTGTATGTTTGTCTATGCGGAAAATTCACTTTTAGAGGAGCTTTAATTTGAAAAACCTTAGATGTCAGAATAACTGCATTTATTTTGTTTCTGGGGTTTCAAAACGCAAAGCGAAAACTGAATACACACAACGCCTCAGGAATATTCAGCACAGAGCAGTCCGGGCCGTGTGCCGAACTCCAGCAGGGCAGGTATAGGCCGATCGTGGCCTCTTAGCGCAGGTAGACGGCTTAGAGGATAACAAAGGAGCACACAGCGAGGACTCTGCCGGGCAATACCTAGCAATTAAATGGTTAAAACCTAATGGAACAGTCAACCTAGGATTGATGGAAGAACAAAGACTTTCTCAGCGTACGACTGCAGTGAAGTCTTCACGGTGTACCGCCAGATTGTGTCGTGGAAACACTCTATTTCGACGACTAGCTCCACCATCTTCATCAGGCGTGGAGACATCTGCACTGGTCGGCTGACCCACAGATACTGAGATAGTTTGCGTGCCGCACTTCCTTACATACATGTGGCATATGCCGGTAATACGTCCGGAAAGATTGGAAGGTTCTTGGCGCGGTCTGGTATAAAAAACATTTTTCGGCCACCCGCCAAGATATGTGATGTTCAGTTAATGATGATTTAGGCCTAAGAATTCCCAGAATTTATTCCATACCTTGTGAATGCAGCAAAGTTTATATCGGACAGACAGTCAGAATGATCACTGAACATATTACCGAGCACAAACGGCACTTAAGACTGGTACAAGTGGAAAAGTCCACAGTAGCCGAACCTGGTTTCAATGAAGAGTATAAGATAGTGTGTGATAAAACGGTGGTGCTGCTGGCCAGGGTCTCTTCATTCAAGGACTCAGTAATTCGGAAGCATTGGAAATACAGCTGAAGGATAACAACATCAATAGGGACAACGGACTGTACTTGAGTGAAGCCTGGAGACCGATTATTAAGGATCTATGTTTTGAATGAGAGAAATCTTCTCAACCAGGCGTAATGGATGCAAATTGATGCCATGGATTAAGTTCGCCAGCACATCCGGCTACAAGTTAAGCAATGTTGGGCATGGTGAGTACCTGGATGGGTGATCGGGATGGCTCCATACACAGTCCGCAACATTGGTACCCTCAGTTGGCGGTGAACCGGTTAAGCAACGTTGGGCATGGTGAATACCTGGGTGGGTGACCGGGTATGTCTCCATACAGTCCTCAACATTGATACCCTCAGTTGGCAGATCGCGCATTCCAGTTCCGCCCTGCGCTGATTGGGTGTCTTGGCAATCATCGGTACACGGAGTTATATTTTCGCCAGCAGCTAAGCCAGTCTGTTTTGTGATTTCAAGCAATAATATCTAAAATAGACCTGATGAAGACAACCGAGCAGGTTGTTGAAAGGTTGTCATTTTACGACACTATCCGGCTGCACTCCCATGAAGATTTCACTGCATCAATTGCATTGAATGCATTATTTTAACAATTCTTTTGTTCGCTGACTAAGTACAATTTTCTTCAAATAATGTTCATTATCTTGAAAATGATGTAATGTTAGCTTATTGTAACAACAATATCGCTGTCCAGAGTGTATAAGAAAAATCTACATCAAACGAAATTTAATTAAGAAAAAACAACTAATATTTAATATGTTGATTTAAATGGAATGTATACTTTCCTGTCAGTGTTCTGACAAGTATAACTGTTATTAAATAACGTCTGTAATCTAAAACAACATATCTGATAATAAATTGGACAAAAGAAGATGAAAATGTGACATCATGGGGCGACATCATAGAGTGAGGGCATGGCGTGACAGATGACGTCTATGACCATTTTCATTGAAATTTGGTCGACTCAGAAGTTCTTTTTCAAGAGAACACATCGCAAGCGCACAAAGTCTGTCCTCGTTCATAGTATTTCGCACGAATGTTTTCACTCGTTTCAATGTAGAGAAGCATCGTTCTGCTTCTCCAGTCGTCATTGGGAATGTTACTATTATCTGCAGAAGTTTAACTCTCTCAGGGAACGCTTGTGCCAAGTTGTTTTCATAAAGAAAGTTCAATAAGGTCAAAGCACGTGTTGCTTTCATGAACTCTTTTCGGCTGTACAACACATTTAGTTCACAACGTAACTCTGGAGATTTTAATTTAAACAAATTACCAGCTGTTTTTAGTTCTTGTTCTGGGAAAACAATGTGGTGTTTAGAAAACAATGACGGTTCAAACAACCGTGCAACTGACAAGTGTTCACTAAATCGGAATCTGGCACTGACCTGCGTTATGATACGATCACAGACGTCTAGTGCACACACCTTCCGTGATTCCGTGAAACGTCCATGTTTTGCAGCTGGTTCTTCCTGCTCCCAGTGGTTGTCAAGTTCAAGTGAGGCCCTAATACGTAGAACAGCTGCTGCAAAGTGAGACAAATATTCCATTGTCTTCACTGCATCAATATTCCTTTGCTGGAGTTCATTGAATAGAATGTCGCAATGAGGCATGACTTTGTTAAAAAACTGTAACCAAAAGAGGAAGTCATCGTCTTGCAGGAAACCCTACAGTTCCAAAGCTCTGTTTATTGTCCTGTAATCATTACCATCTTCATCAACAATTTTTTCCATATACTCAAGAATTTCATTTCTGTATTTATATACAGTGGTTACGCACCGTGATTTGAAATTCCATCTGATGGACTGAGGACAGGTAGGAATACGTTTCTTCATTATCTCGTCAAGAAACGCTGTGCGTTTAGGAGACTGAGAAAAAAAATTGAAATTCCTTCCAAGTTGCTAAAAAAGATCCGCACTTGTTTATTGCCTGTTACACAACGTTCAACAATTAAATTTAACTGATGTGCATAGCAGTGAATAAAGTGAGCATTCTTATACACCTCTTTGATTTTAACTTGAACCCCACCCTTGTTGCCGCTCATGACTGGAGCACCGTCGTAACACTGAGCTGTTAATTTTTCGGGTGTCTCATTTACTTTCATTTTCTGTAGTTCGCCGAGAATGACATCACTTACACCAGCTGCACAGCGACTCTTTGGTTGTATGAAGGAAATAAATCTTTCATATATTTTACCGAGTAACTCATATCGAATTATCAGAACCAGTTGTGACAAATTTGAACAGTCAGTTGTTTCATCAACTTTGATTGCTAGGTAATTTATCTTTGACAGTTCACTCCTGATAAGATTGAGACATACCTCCTAAATCGATTCCAGCAATTCGTTCTGAATTGTTTTGGACAGGCCCATGAAAACACGATTTTCAGATTTCTCAATGTGCTGCTTCAAGATGCTGTCCAGTTCTGACATTAGATCAACTAATCCTCGAAAAATCGCTGGATTCTTGGAATTATCCATTTCGTTATGTCCCCTCAAAGCAAGCTCGAATTTGCCACAAAATTTTATGCAGTCAACCAGTTTACTCAGTATGTATCGATTTTTTGATACATTTTCATTGTATGTCTCTATGCTAAGGCGGTAGGCACTATCTAGCTGGCACATAATGTCAACTTTCCCTAACAAAGAAAACTCAATGATTCCATTCAAATGTTTTTCGCTGGAATTATGTTTTTTCACTTTCGCGTGAAAATTCTTCAAGTCTGTAATTCCATTTTCTGTCCATGCGTTGTCATTACAATTCGTCACAAGACATGAGAAACAGAAAAATGCATTCTTCACTTCACAACCACACAACCACTCAGCAGCATCATACATTGCTCTGCTAAAATTGCGAACATACCCTATCCTGGATTTGCAATGTTTTTGTTCTTGACTGATGTTAAGATCTGGTCTTGGCGCACCCAGATTCTTCGCTTTTACCCTAACCTCGTGTTCCAAATTTTTTCTCAGTAAATTGCAAACCGAATCATAATTGCACTTTCAGCCAGAAAGCTGCAACTATTCTCAAAAACGAAAATATAACTCACAAGAGTTCAGGCTCCACAGCACAACACACAAAAACAAACTTCCAAATAACACTTCCTCGTGCAAATTATTTAGCAACTTAGACAATGAAACGTTTGTGCGCCTATTGCATTAATCGTTCAAAAAATTGTCTCTATGTGGTGAAAGTTATGCTACTGTATCTTGGTGCACTCTGGCGGAACTTTTGCAAACTTATGTTGACAGTGTAGCCAAAGCCCGAGAAATTAAATTTTCTTTTACATTGTCAAAACATTAATATTTAACGTCGCTTAGTCAAGGATGAAGGCACAAACTGGAGATACAAACACAGGGATTCGAGAGTAGAAGTTCAACCACACTGCAGACTTCCCTACCCTGTAACTAACATTTCAAGAAAATAATGGTTGGGTTGGTACCGCACCCTTAGGCTACGCTTTGAGAGCCTAAAATGAGACCATAAGAGCAATACTCCGTAAAAGCCACGCCCACGACGTACAGTCTTATGAGATTCCGAAGATGGAGCCTCAAAAATACTACCCATTTGAGAAACATTCATTTATATTAACAGTCCTAAAAATATTGACTGTCACTGCTTTTAACGTGTATCTAAAATTCTGGAAATACTTCCTGTTATTTTAAATTCTGTATTATTCTATTTAAAAACATATTTTAATATATCTCTTGGGGCGGCCTTTAAGGACGAGCCGCTACTGCACTAGGGTTGCATAAAGATGGCAGCCTTGAAATAATCC
Organism: Vandiemenella viatica; assembly: GCA_031002005.1. Classification (NCBI taxonomy): domain Eukaryota; kingdom Metazoa; phylum Arthropoda; class Insecta; order Orthoptera; family Morabidae; genus Vandiemenella; species Vandiemenella viatica. The sequence continues at coordinate 181,442,335 of JARYHS010008074.1, forward strand.
TTTCATTATTTCAACGTCCTTTTACTCTCTGTTTCATTGTAAACTTCTTGCTAGTATATAAATAGTTAATAACGTGAAAGTAATTTTTGTATATTGCCTACAGTTTTGATTCGGTTTCCATTTCTGTTTTTCTTTGAATTTATGAATTTGAAATGACTGTTTTATAATTTCTTTTTTTATTATTATTATGTCAGGTTTGTCTTTTGTATGATTATTATTGGTACATATGCCAGTATTTCTTTCACATATTCAATTTGAATTTGTGTTTATATCTGTAATTGTCATATTCTTTTATCTGCAGTAATAAACTTCTTGACTACTATGAATGTACTTATTTTCTGAACTTCCAACAATCTGAGATTTGCATTCACCATTCCATTCTGAAAAAATTCTATTATCCTGACCTCTTTATCACTTATTTGCTAGTCCTTCGGAGCTTTGTTTACTGTTTCATCCAGAATTATCTAAATAGTCCTGATTTTCTTTTATTATAATTATTTTTACTAATTTGTTTTCTTCAGTGACTAATATTAAACACTTTGTTTGTAGAAAGTGGAATGCGAGAAACTAACAGAAGTTCAAAATCAGTGACAAAGAGAATAAAGGCAGTCAGCAACAATCAAGATACTCTTCCAATGAAAAGTTACAGCTGTGAAGATAAAAGCTCATCCATTTCATTAGTGGAGCAGATGGGGAAGAGTAATATAGAAACAGAGAACTTTAAAGCACCAGTGGTAAATATATTGTTTTAAATTAGTATGGAGAATGGAGCTTAGTGTTTATATTATTTTACTACTTGTTTTTCTATCCGGATGCACTTAAGATATTTTCCTGCTGAGTGTTGTAATAGCTGTTGTTAGTGGGAAATTGTATGGGGAAAAAATGATGGGAATAAAAGGGATCATAAAGATTCTTTCCTGATCCAGTAAGCTCTAAATATCTGTAGATGACTCATATATAACATAATCTTTGCAACTTTTAACTTTGCAAGGTTTATAAGTTGTGCTGTGAAACAAGCCATTAACATAATAGAACATTTAGTGACTCCACAGTGGCATAGCTAGAGGGGGATGTGTTGGGGGGTGACACCTGTAATTTTTTTTTTTTTTTTTTAAATAAAATAATCGAAAGTAGTGTGATCCAAAAAAGAAAGAAATATCTTTTTCATAGACTTATCATATCCATTTGGGTGAAACCATTTTTACCTTTATTGTTTTAATTTTTTTTTTTAATTTGGTGTATTGCTTTTCCAAATAAAATCCAGTGCGCTTTCGTTGCACTACAGTAAGATTATTGCCAATACTGTGTGCATAATCAAAGAGAGCATTCCTCTGTGGCATCAACAATCACTCGAAATCATCGTACTCGCTGTCCATCACTGTTGTTTGGTTTGTTAAAAGCATGTCACATTACAGTAGGCTTGCCCCCTTCAGTAATTAACTTATTTTAATTATTATATTTATTCTATGCCAAGTAGCGAATGCTATGAGCATCGGTTACTTGTGAGACTGACAATCGATTAGTAGAGCAGAGAGTGTGTGGAGTCTGGAAGAGAACGTTGTGTGGTTATCATGCCTCTGGGTCTTGTTGTAGCTCGGTGTAAGTCGTTGCCAAAAATAATTAACAAATGATTTGTATTGAAGTGTATAGGTCCCCGTGAGTGACTAATTACGAGCTACCGCGTCAGGAAAACGTTTCACTGACAGAAGGAAACTACGATATTACGTGCTGGATGTTGGTGAACTGTATTGGTATGAACATCTACGTGAAAGTGATTGAATGTATTGCTGTACACTCTGAAGAACCTGCATTTTCAGATTATTTGTCACTACTAGTAATTTACTTGTGTGTGTTTATTATTATTTTTCCATTGGTGGCCGGGTGCATTTGTGGAGCACAAAACTCTGAATAAATCTTTGTCTTGTGTTCTGCATACACGTGGGTTTATTTGAAGAAACTTTTGGTTATATTTGTTTTTGATTTGTACCCTAGCCAGCCAATGGTGGCGGCCGAGATTAATTAATTAACGAAGTCTGATCGTCCTTCCATAAGGTGGTCAATACAAACTTTAAAAGGGACTAATTTGTTAGTCGGGAAGGAGAACTGTTATCAATCACGCACTTTGCAATTTGTTCCCCGACAAGCAGCAGTGCTTATGATGTATGTTTTCTTGAACAATTATTGTAATAAGTGAGGGAGTTTTGAAATTAAAGGAAAGATACCTAAAATTGCTAAAATCAAAGCAGTTAGACAGTTAAAATTTAAATGCAGATAATTATTTAAAGGAAATTGTTGTATGTTCTTCCGAAACTGAAAAAACCAGCCAAGTGTATGTTGGAACACACACAATCTAGGCTTCCATTTCCATTGTACCATCATGAATTACTCTGAGACTTTTTCAAGTGTCAAAAAATTAATTTTTAATTGTTTTGCATATTTAAAATTCAGCTTTCAAGCTAAGATTCAAGAGTATTTTGAAGTATTTACTACGGTTTGTAATTTCAATTTATCATCTGACAGCTTCCTGTTTGATAAATTAAGTATATTTCCTGCTATCAAATTTTCATTCTGTGTACCTAGCTATCGGCAACAATGCACCTATACTAGACGTGGAACTGTATCATTTTCAAATTCATATAAACATGATGATTTAGAAAACTGTGCATAGAATTAGCAATACTATCAGATTTCAAGTCAATCCGAATGGGTCCAAGTGTTTGTTGATGGTATCGTGTGTGGTGTCATGGTGAACAGTTTTTATAGAGCAAGTGCTTACCATAGCCGGAAGCTTGTCTCTTGTTAGCAATATCATAACAGCAGTAAGTACTTTAACTCTCAGTCCATGTAAGTTTAATTTACTTTCCGCTGAACTAGAATATGCAATTTGATCACGACGAAATAGATAAGCACATGACTCCATAATTTAAATGAGAAGAATATTTATATCAAGGATAACCTCTACTCTTCAGTAAAAAGTGAGCTTTAATCATGAACTAAATGAACCTTTGAGGCGTTTACAATATATGCTTCCTTTATATATACGCTTCAGTGCAGCCCTAGCAACTTAAAATTTACAAGTGGTGACGGTCTGTGGTTATACAACGTCATATCTAGGACTCCGTAGTTACATATATTCTGTCTTTGACAGCTACTGAAATACAACCCTTGTTATGTACTTCTTTTGAAATTGGCAGATATTGTAAAGGCATGTTTTGATGCTATCTGATCCACTGCTTATTATTTTTTCAAGTAAGTTATTTTTATATAAAGGAACTTAATGTAGAGCTGCTTCTCTGACTATACAATATCCCCCATGGTCTCACATCTTGTGGTACTCAGATCGTGGCTTTGCACCCATGGGACACCATCTGGGTCTGAAATAGCTTCTACTTGGACCAGGCCAATCTGTTAACTTTCCTCTTGATGTCATTTAGTCAACTACTGTTATTTTCTGACCATGATATTTTTTTTATGGAAAGTGTGTCAGCTGTAGGTGCAAAATGTGTCACCGTTGGGAGCCTGTCGGATTCAGTGTCGACTAAAAGAGCAGGTGCAGAGGTTCATTTTATATATCTACTAGCTGGTACACATGACTTCGTTCATGTTTGTAAAGAATTTGGATTGACAGCTACCGACATCTAACCACCATAGTGCATGATGGGAGACTCAATGCTATTACCACACACAAATGCCAGTCATCTGCACTTTGTAGTTGCAGCAAAATAAAATTTACAGACACACGTCTTTGGACGAAATATGAAAATATCCTTTATCAACCACTTTCAACCACCATATTTCCCACACTCCCAAAGTTACCAAAATTCGGCCAACGTTGAGATTGGTGGGTGACTCTGTGTTACTACCACACACAAAGACCAGTGATCTGCGCTTCATAGTTTTGGCTGAAAAGTGATACACAGGGACACATACGTCTTTGGCAGAAATATGAAAGTGCCGCAGGTTGACCACTTTCAACCTCCATATCTCACACACCCCCATAGCTACCGATATCTAATAACCATAGTGCATGACAGGATACATGATACTACTACCATACATAAACACCAATGTTCTATGCTATATAGTTGAGGCAGAAAAGTGACATAAGCGGAGACACATGTCTTTTGTTGAAATACGAAAATATCCTTGATCGGCCATTTTCAACCACCATATCTCCCACATTAACACAGTTACTGAAATTCGGCCAATGTTGTGATCGAAAGGTGACTCTGTGTTACTACCACACACAAATGCCAGTGATCTGCGATAGATAGTTTCTGCTGAAAAGTGATACACCAAGATACATGCGTCTTTGGCAGGAATATGGAATTGACACAGGTTGACCACTTTCAACCTCCATATCTCACATACCCCCACAGCTACCGACATCTAACAACCATAGTGCACGACAGGAGACACGATTCTACTACCACACACAAACACAAATGGGTTATGCTATGTAGTTGAGGCAGGAATAAGAAGTATAAGGAGACACAAATTTTTGGTCGAAATATGAAAATGCCATGCATTGACTAACTTTAATCGTCATATCTCCTACATCCCCACAGCTATCGGTATTCGGCCAACGTTGTGCATGACAGGAAACTCCATGCTGCTTCCACACACAAACACCAGTGATCTGTGCTAGGTAGTAGTGGCTGAAAAGTGAAATATAGGAAAACACATCTATTTTTATATATATATAAGATAAGATATATATATATACACACACTTTAGCATTCACAGTTTGCCAGTAACTATAATATGGCTATATAATGGTATAGAAATATTCAGGAAGCAGAAAATGACTTGAAAAATGATAACTATTAAATAGTACAGTGAGAGACTTCGGAAATGGACAAAAAGTATTAACATGTCAACAATTGGTGCACCTACCTTATCTGTCAAATAATTAATAAGAATAATAGAAAATATTCCTAGGTGTTCAGCAATTTTATTTTTAATGCTGATTGTTGACTATTTAAACAATTGAACCCAAACCTTTGAAAAGGTTTACTTTCGCGCCACACTTAAACACTTAATCTTTAACAATATTAAAGAACATTTACGTTAATTTTTCCTTAAAATTACATCATTGCTAACAAAACATAAGTTTTTGTATTTATTACTAAGACCATACATACAAATAAATAAATTATTATCTCCGTGATGCTCATTGTAAGCACCTCAGAATTTGTTAAATTCTAAACCTCGTCGCTACAGGATATGGGGGACAGGAATCATGCAGAGGCCGATACTGCAGTAGATAGCCACATATGCGAAGATTTGAAAACAAAAAAAAAGTACAACACATAAATCAAGCCATAAACAGCCTTTAAATAAGAGAAAATTAGCTTTAAACTTACCGAAATAGGTCCAATAGGGGATAATTCACCTGAACAGGCTCTAAACTTGATCACGACACAATGGTGCCTTTTCACCACACTTTTCGATGCAATAAAAATTGTTTATAATAATAACTAATAGGGAGAAAGTAAAATTCACTGTAGTTCAACAGTTTAAGGCAGAATAAATTAAGAAAACACAATTTTAAAAATTCGTTAAACACACTCGTATTTTCAACACCACCTAACAGCATATTTTAAGTAGTTGCAGGAACCAACGGATAATTTTTATGTAATTAAAGAAAACACTGCACAATATATGCAAGTTCTGAAGCTTTCCACACAGCCAAACTAGCACTAAATCAGTTTTAACATAATTACGCAGTAGAGAAGAATGACGCCAACTACAGATTCGAACTGTGGATGATTTAACACATATCAGTAAACTAAATCATTTTCAAAATGTGGTATGAGTAGAGCAGGAGGCCATGCTGCAGATCATTTATCAAAATAAACACTCCTGCAATAGTAATTTTAACAAAATATTAAGTGTAGTCTAATGGCGCCTTCTTGACACACCACACCGAGCGTGGTGGTGTAACGGATAGCGTTCTGGCCTTGCATTCGGGAGGACGGCGGTTCGAATCCCCGTCCGGGCATCCAGATTTGGGTTTTCCATGGTTTCCCCAAATCACTCCAGGCGAATGCCGGGATGCTTCCTTCAAAAGGCCATGGCCGAATTCCTTCCCATTCCTTGCCCCCATCCTTTCCCGTCTCTAAGGACCACGTTGTTAAAAAAGGGACGTTAAACTGATACAAAAAAAAAAAATAAAAAAAAAAAAAAAAAAAAAATTGACACACCACTTTGATTTTTGTCGGGTCAATAACTTTAAAAGTATAAAAATATAAAGAATCCTGAAAAGCAGAGAAATCATAAAACAAGTGACATAGTTTTCTAGTCTGAAATCAATAAATTATAAAAACTTAGAATACGATATAAATAATGTTCTCGGGTAACTAGCCGAGTTATGTAAGTGTTATAATTACACAATATTTTGGCGCTCTCAGTCGTCGGCACCATCTTCCGTGAAGTGAGGTCAGGAATGCGCGAAGTTGCTGAGCTAGACCAGACTCCCGCTGCTACCTCTGATTGCTCGGCTGTGGAACCAGTCGTAGCAGGGGTCAAATCTCGTTGCGGCTTGAATCGATGCCAAGATGGAATTACGGCTAGATTGGATGTCCTTTTTTACATGGCATGTAGCGGACGGGCTTAAAGTCATCGCTCCTTCGAAGATGATATCCGAAAACAAAGCCTTCACCATAAATTGTTTGTCCAACTGATGGGTCAACACGGATCCGTTGTGGGCCTCATATTGAGCCATGCTGCCACGTGATTGGTTAGATTTGTAACCAATCGTAGCCGGGGTCCTGCCTCGTAACAACTCATCGTTTGATAGAAGTTAAAATCAGAAGGCAAATCCTTCCCCATACGCTGATTATTAATGCCTGAGCAACAAATTGCTCGCTTATGTTACTACTGAACTTCCTGTTGAACTGGACGCGCCGTGTAATGCGTCCCGGTCGCACTGTCGACGAATAGTATCCGCAACTTCGCAAGTTCCTGACCTCACTTCACCGGAAGATGGCGCCGGTGACTGAGAGCGCCGGAATATTGTGTAATTATAACACTCCTATAACTCGGCTAGTTACCCGACAACATTATTTATATTCTCAACGCCTAGAAAGACTATGTAATTTGAATACGATGTCAAATTCGAGAAAGTCCCTTTGCTCACACGAAAATTGTATTACTACATGTTTCACATTTCAATTTTTTACAGCAAACTGAGTAACTTCAAAGGGACAGTTATGATAAAGTTAACCTATCAACACAGTAAAAAAATTCCTAACTATGTTAGAAGTGGGAAGCTACAGGTGTCGTCGGTCCGAGGGTATATTAGGACAGACAGGCACAAGGCTGCAGAAGTCGCTTGGAACACATTTGGTCAAAAGTCTTGGGAGCAGTCTATGTGCTGCGTGGAGCCGCATTTTGCCGCCCGAGGTATGCTGGGTAGTACTGAAAGTAGTTCAAACCACCATACTGTTTTGGCAGACATCATGAATTTTCTGAACGTGTGATTTGTAAACTTTAAAATGAGACTTAGAAATTCTTAACAGGGGTTGGTCGGTTTTATTCCTCTTCATTACTTGCAGTTCATGAAATGATTTGTCCGATAGCCAATTTCAACTGTCAAAGTGATTTATGATGTGACTTTGAAGAATATAGTGAAATTTAATATTTTAACTGTACCTATTTTTTATTAGTGCTAATGAACCTTTTCATTCGTGAAGGTAACTAGACATGTGGTAGCCATAATTAATTACAGTTGATTCATTTAAGGCTGGCTCGCGGTTTAACAGTTTGAACAGTTTATTTTTCTATAGAACTTAAAGCAAGTTGGAGGTTAGTTAAGGTGATGATACCAATACTACAATCCCAGTATTGGTTTTTTCCCTTACATCATGGATAACGTGTTATTTAGTACCAAAAAGTGAATCACGTCACAAAGAATTCATATATCTAGGAGTAAACGTGGAAAGAAACTAAAATTGATGCAATTCAGATCTTACATGGATCCATCTTCAAATATGTTACCTATGATAGCCAAATGTCATCAAAAGAAACACTCTGCCCTTAATGCAAGGAATAAATTAGATTGTCAGCTCCTCTTCACAAAGCAAACAGATTATTTGCTGGCTATAATACGGATAGTTGATCTGCATTTGTCATTGGATTTCAGAAGTGTTGGAAACTAACCCCTCAACTGACAGACAATTAAACTACAAATGAACATCTGGAAAATCTTGAAAAGTGGAAAACTTTAGAAATAAGAATAAAATTTTACAAAGCAAAGTTGATTCTGCCTTGCATTTAACTGATGCTGAATAGCAAAAGTGGAAGGATCTTTTATTTAGATTATTGGAAATAATTTTATTTCTGTCTTTAAAAAAACCAAACATTTTGTGAACACAGTGGAGGACATGGCTCTACGAATGACAGTAATTTCCTAGAATGGATCCAACTACTTTCAAAATAGGATGTAGTGCCGGAAGAGCACACCTTGAACTTGGAACATAATAAATATCTGTTGCCAGATACACAAAATGAACTCATTAGTGTCCTATCAAACCATGTAAAATCCAAACTTGTTAATCACATTAAATTGGTAAAATATTTTGATATTATGTTTGATAGCACACCTGACATTTCAAAAATTGATCAAATGCCTAAAGGGATTTGTTTTGTGAAAACTGATAACAGAAAAGTGGAAGTCAAATAAGTATTCCCTGGATTTTTCCCTTAAAGGTAAACAAAGCCTTTGATTAAAGGAAAGAAATTTTTAAAAAGCTTTATATTTATAGTTAAGATGATGTGATGTGTCTTTCTCAAGGTTATGACAATGCAGCTATTATCAGCTGCGTAAGTGGGGAATACAAGCCATTATTGAAATACAAAATATAATCCTGTTTTTGTTGGATGTACTGATCAGGGAATTAATTTGTGGCCAAAACTTATTTGCATAAATTGCATCCAGAACTGTAGAAACTACTTTCAAATTATTCTTGATTTACACCAGCAAATCATCTGATAAAAAGATTGCCAACAATGAGTTGGAGTGCATATTATGCTGCAGTAAAACATTAACAGAAAATTTTTGAGTTTAGGGCTGCAATTAAAGAATTATGAGATTTTTTTAAAAAAATTAGAAACAGCAGAAGTGCTGAACTTTATTCCAGTATGTAATATTATGTTCCCCGCAGGGGCCTGGTACGCAAGTGCCAGGTACGGGTTTGGCAAACCCACGGTGCCCGAGCTGGAAACTTGTGAGCGCCGCAAGTTTCCCACACCGTAAACTCCTACCATGCTTCAACGACCACCATAGGGAGTGGCGGTGGAACGTTGTCTGCCTAGGAGAACGGGGATCTTGGCTTCAAGGTCAGCCACGTGCAGAAGAGGTGCATGGGTGAGAGGTAGATCACTCGTTAACGTGCAACCTCAGGGGCACCTGCGCATCCCTGTTGTATTAGTGCTTCTTCTTAAACTGGTTTAACTCGTGGGACCAAAACGAAGCCTCACAAGAAAACCAAAAACCCCTTTGGCCCGGGTGTGTCGCAGGTTAATATAAACACACCCAGTTCCAACAAGCGGGTGAGGGTTGAAAGCCCACCTGAAACGGAAAACAGTAACAGGAAGGGTCATTTTATTGATGATGCCTTTATTATAATGGCAAGAAAGGAGGGATCCTTTGAGAAGGTCTCTCCTTTCTATATTCAAAAAGGACTTGAAGGGATAGTCGGAACGTTAAAAAGTGTAAAAAAAGCTGAGGAACGGGACCCTGCTTTTAGAAACATCTACCTATAAGCAGGCTGTCTTACTCCTTAAGTGTGAGAAGCTCGGGGAGTTCGCAGTAAAGTGCGAACTCCATAAAACTCTGAATAGCAGCAAAGGCGTGATCACCTGCCGCAATTTGATCGATTTAATGTCCGAGGAACTCCTTAAGGAGTGGAGATCAGAAAATGTGGTCAAGGTTCGACAGATCATGCGAAGGGTTAACGGCAATCTGGAGAAGACTGCCACCTTCATCCTGACATTCGACACTCCAACGTTGCCAAAAGACATCAAGGCTGGGTATTTACATCTAAATGTTCGCCCGTATGTACCGGACCCCATGCGCTGCTTCAAGTGCCTGAGGTTCGGTCATACGACGGCGAACTGCAAAGGCAACCCCACCTGTGGGAGATGCGGTAAAGCGGCGCATGAGCCAGGTGCCACTTGCACCCTCCCACAGATGTGTATAAACTGCTCTGGGTCACATCCAACCTGGAGCAGGGAGTGTCGGGTGTATCTGGAATAAAAAAAGATACAGGAGCTGAAAACAAAAGAGCTGATATCTTACGGCGATGCGAAGAAGCGCTACAAGGCTCTAGCACCACCCGTCTTCGCAACCAGCTTCGCGAAGATGTTGTCAGCTCCTGTCAGGAAACAAAATGTTGCTACGCAGACGTCCGTTGTGGACATGGGCACAAGCCCAATGTGCTCATGTCAGTGCAGATGTGGTGCCACACCCATCAAGGTCTTAACACCTAGTAACACGCCGGCAACCTCGGCCACTAAGAAATCAGTTCCACCAAGTACACCAGCTACAGTACAGCCATCCGCTACAGTAGCTACAGCCGATATTCCCTCGGCTACAGTAGTGGAAACAGCTACAGCAGACACAGTAACTGCATCGGCTAGTGGCGGATGGCAAACAGTGCAAAAAGTTCAGGGTCGAAAATTCAAACAAACGGACCCCACAATGTTCTTAAAGTTCCCCTTCTACTTCTCCTCCCAGATCCCCAACTGGCAGGGAGAAGAAGGGGAACAGGTCGCGGCGGAACAAAAGTGCGCACGACTCCGAGGCCTTAGAACAAGTGTCGTCTTTGGACCCAGAAGACGACATAATGCTGGTGGACGAACATACTTCTGTTCCTCAGCAATTACATGCGCAGAACCCACCCGAACTGGGGTGGGTGGTTTTAAATAGGTAGGATGGCTCCCATACTTCAGTGGAACGTCAACGGCTTACAGGCTCACAAAGAGGAACTCCAACTCTTACCACGGTCTAATCCATTGTGTATCTGTCTTCAAGAGACACATTTTAGACCACAACACCAACCAGTGCTAAGAGGATACGACACTTATAGAAAAGACGATACCGAGGGTGATCGAGCTAAGGGAGGAGTGGCTGTGTTGGTCCGAAACACAGTCCACTCCGAACCCGTTGCTCTCACCTCCACATTACAAGCAGTAGCGGCGAAAATACACGGTCCAATCCAACTGACTGTATGCTCTCTCTATCTGCCACCCAGTTTGTCCGTTGACTACGACGACCTGGTTGGCATTATACGACAACTCACTCGGTTCTTTCTCCTATTGGGAGATTTCAACGCGCACAGTGCAGTTGTGGGGTTCCGTCACCGATTGCCCCCGGGGCCGAGTGGTTGGTAGATTGATAGAGCAGGAGGAAATTTGTATCCTGAATACCGGGCAAATGACTCATTTCACCATTGCTACCGGTACGTCTTCTGCCATTGACCTTCCGCTGTGCTCCCCCTCCATCGTGGACTCCGTGCATTGGGAGGTGGATCGCGACTTACATGGAAGTGACCACTTCCCTGTTTGGATGCACGTTGAGTGTGAGCAGGTAGGAGGTAATAACCGGCATAAATGGAACATCAGTGGTGCAGATTGACAGCTCTTCTGCCGTTCTATACAACTGCAACCGTGTGGCAGTATACAGGAGAAGGTGAATCACTTCACAGAAGTGATTCACCGTGCAGCTGACGTCTCCATGCCGAAAAGCTCCGGAACGCTGCGAAGGACGCCCGTCCCCTGGTGGAGCGACGAATGTCGTTCCGCCATCCAGGGTCGCAGACGGGCGCTGCGTCGTTTTAGGTTGTGCCCAATATCTGACAACCTAGCAGCGTTCCATATTGCCAGAGCTAAGGCGCGTCGTGTTATTAAGGAGAGCAAGAAAAGGTCATGGCAGACCTTTGTGAGCACCATAAATCGTTCCACACATTCGTTGAAAGTATGGGAGTCTATCCGCCGTATATCTGGAAGGTACTCCCGCCCACCAGTATGTGGGTTGCTGGATCATGGACGTATAATTACCGACGAACGAAGCGTAGCGCAGCTGATGGCGGAGAATTTCGCCGCCATCACTTCATCTGCTAACTTTAACCCTCGGTTTCAGCGACGAAGAGTCGCTGCCGAGAGGCGCCCTGCTGTGCTTCGATTCGTCGAATACAGAGGCCTACAACTGCCCATTTACATTTTGGGAACTGGAGGCAGCGCTAAACAGCGCCAACGACACTGCTCCAGGGCCTGATTTGATCCAGTACCAGATGCTGAGACATCTTAGTAAAGATGCTAAAGAGTAACTTCTGGATATTTTTAACGATATATGGACCGGAGGACACTTCCCCGACTCGTGGAAAGAAGCAATATTAATTCCCATTTTAAAACCTGGGAAAGACAAATTGTTGCCAGGTAGTTATCGTAGTATTGCCTTGACTAGCTGCGTTGGGAAGACACTGGAGAGGATGGTTAACCGCCGCCTCATCTGGTGTCTTGAATCCCGTAATCTGCTCAGCCGCTTTCAGTGTGGATTCAGGAAGTCACGTTCAACCTTGGACAACCTGGAGGCGGCAATCCAGGATGCGTTCATCCGAAGCCAATACTTGTAGGTGTCTTTTTTGACATCGAAAAGTCATACGATACTACCTGGCGACATATTATTTTAAAACAATTATACGATCGGGGTTTCAGAGGAAATCTTCCACGTTTTTTAAAATCATTTTTATCGGGACGTTGCTTTCGGTACCGAGTCGGTAGAGAAGTGTCTGATCTTTTTATTCAGGAAAATGGTGTTCCTCAAGGATCAGTTTATGCGTAACACTATTCGCCATTGCTATAAATAGCATTGGAGCCATTATAAGTAGTCCCTTACGGTACTCCTTATATGTGGACGATTTTTTAATTTTTATTGCGTCGTCTAGCCTGAGAAGCGCTGAGCGGCAGCTGCAACTTGGGCTGAACAGACTGGACGAATGGTCAGTGCACACCGGTTTTCGTTTCTCTGCTGAGAAAACCTGGTGTGTACTTTTTACTCGCAGCAGAAGCCTTTTACCAGAATCTCACCTTACCTTGAGGAACACCGTTTTAAGTTTTACTGATACTGTTAGATTTCTGGGCCTCATTTTTGATACTAGGCTCAACTGGCTACCGCACCTAAAAGATGTCAGAGCCAGGTCCTTAAAAGCTCTTAATCTTTTAAAATGTCTGTGTGGCAGGTTGTGGGGCGCTGATCGCTCCTGCCTGCTACAGTTTTATAGAGCCTTTGTACGGTCGCGTCTGGAATACGGTTGTATCGTGTATGGTTCGGCACGGGACATCTACCTCCATATATTGGATAGTGTCCACCATGCTGGAATTCAGCTCGCCACGGGTGCATATCGCACCAGCCCTATTGTCAGCATATGTGCTGACTCGGGCGAGCCGCCGCTTGCCATCCACCGGCGACTCCTCATGGTGCGACACTACCTGTAGGTTGCCATAAACACCTGGCAGTCCCGTGTATGACATAGTCATACACCCGAGTTTTGAGCGGCTGTATACCAACCAGCACTAGAGCCACCAAACCTTTTAGCTACCGTGCAAAGGCTGTTTTAGAGGAAAATGGGTTCGAGCTTCCCTCGTTTTATCACCAGGGTTGGAGTAAATCTCCTCCCTGGCTTTTATAGAGGCCCAGAATTATTTTAGATCTGTCTCGTTACAACAAACAGTGTACTGCGGACAGTGTTTTTAGTAACATATTTAGAGATATTTTAAACCAGTATCACACGTTTACCCCGGTGTATATGGATGAGTCTAAGCAGGCTAACGGAGTTGGTTGCTCCGTAGTGTTCCCTCGAGCAACTTACACATTCAAACTAGACGGCAGGTGCAGCGTATACACCGCCTAGTGCTATGCCGTGTTGAAGTCGCTCCAGCATATGAAAGTAATGCGCGATAAGTGGTTTATCATATGCTGTGATTCCCTCAGCTGTATTCAGGCCATAGGAAATATGTATCCAGCAGATCGTCTAGTCCAGGACATCCAGGACGCCCTCCTTTCCCTCCAATCTCGTGGAAAGGAGGTTTTATTCTGCTGGGTACCAGGTCATGTGGGAATCAGGGGGAACGAGGCAGCTGATGAAGCTGCCAAGTTAGCCTGCGACAAGGTCAGAACTGACTTTGAACCGGTCCCAAAGTCAGAACTTGCCTCGGCGGCGAAGAGATTTGTTTTTGATGTTTGGCAGAGGCAGTCGCTGGAAGTTGAGCATAATAAACTCCGGCAGGACAAACCGACCGTGCAGGCATGGAGCAGCTCCTTCCAGCGGACGAGGAGGGATGAGGTTCTCCTTACTCGCCTCGGAATAGGGCACTGTTCTCTGACACATGGTTTCCTTCTCCGCCGAGAGGACCCACCGGAGTGTGTTGCTTGTGGCGTACCTTTGACGGTATGCCACATTTTAACCGAATGTGTATTGTTTTTAGATTTAAGGGCAGACGTCGGCTTAGCCAACGATCTGTCCCTTATTTTAAACGATGACCGTGACAACGTGGCTAAGGTTTTAAAGTTTTGCAGCTTGGCCGGTCTTGTCCCAAAAATTTTGGGCAGATCGGCTTAGGTTTTAGATTGGATTGGTGGCCGTTTACAACCACCAATCCAAGTACTGTTTTTACTTGTGACACTGCTTATATGGCTGGCCTTTTTACAGCCAGCCAGCTAACTCGTTTTCTAACTGGTTGGCCTTCCTACAGCCAACCAGTTAATGTATGTAATTATATATTCTAGTCTCAGTTTTATATTTTATGTTGCCGTCTGTGTGGCCGATCTCTTTACAGTCGGCCACGCAGACGGTATTTTAGTTAGTATGTTAGTATTTTATTGTGCTGTCTCTGTGGCCGACCCCTTTACAGTCGGCAATTTTGCCACGTTGTCACGCTTGGTTTTTGTTAGCGCGCTAATGACCCCGTCGTCGATGCGCCCTAAAACCTAAATAACTACAACAACAACAATATTATGTTTCTTTATGTTGCAACAACTGAAGTAAAGAAACAGATTGGATTGCAAAGTAAAACTTTGTGCATTGAACAATCAATGATAAAAATAAAAGCACTTCGTCATTATGTTATTGTACAAGGGGCAATAAGATCTTTCTATGAAGAATCGCAGGACTACAACATTCCAAAAGAACTAAGAGTTTGTCGTAGAAACCAAATGACCAGTGAAGTAGCATGCAGGGCTCAAGTTGATGGCATAAAATCAAAAGTAGATTTGAAATGTCTTGACCAATTCAACACCAAACTCTGAACTAGATCAAAATCCAGTGAATGTGTCGACTTATGCAGTCATTGTCAATGTTTTCTTGGTTCTCCAGATGGAGCCGCCCTATGTAAGATGGCTGAAATATCAGGTTTTTTTTTTTTTTTAAATTGCCGTGGCAAGCAAGACCCAGAGAACCAACAAAACATAGAACAAAATCTTTTCAAGATGTATTTTGTTATTTAAGGTTGTACAGAAAAATAATTTGCTTTGGTAAACATACAGATACTAATAATACATGAATTTAAATTTAGTAGTTTTTGTGATGAATTATGAGAATCAGAGCTTCTGCAAATATAAAGGTTGAGAAGGCATTTAAAAGTAGCCTTTGTTATCATTTCGGTAACAAATGATTGGATTGGCACACGAGTGTGGTGGTGTAACGGCTAGCGTTCTGGCCTCGCATTCGGGAGGACGGCGGTTCGAATCCCCGTCCGGGCATCCAGATTTGGGTTTTCCACGGTTTCCCCAAATCACTCCAGGTGAATGCCGAGATGCTTCCTTCAAATGGGCCATGGCCGAATTCCTTCCTATTCCTTGCCCCCCCCATCCTTTCCCATCTCTAAAGACCCAGTTGTTATAGGAGACGTTAGGAGGTTTTTTTTTAAAAAAAAAAAAAAAAAGATTGGATTGGAAATGATTGGATCTTGACTTTTTAAAATTAATTTTGGACCCTTATGGTCACCCTATTTATGACGATTCGCATATGAGTTGCTAGGCATGAGAAGTGTTTAAGTAAGTTAAAATTAATCAAAAACTATTTTCAGTCAACTATGGGCAACGAGATGCTAAATAATCTTGCCATATTGACTACAGTAGAACTCCAATTAGCCGTACTCCGATTATCCGAATCGCTTTTTTAATTAAGACGGAAACGTACTGCAAAAAAGCTTGCCCTCTTTTGTAAAAACCAACCTAAAGATTGGACGACTGCAGCATTGTTTAACGACCAGTACGGCAAAATTTTCATCCCTGAAGTGCGAAAGGAAAAAACCGATTAACCGAATTTTTGATTATCCGAATGGGGTCCAGTCCCAATTGATTCA
Organism: Vandiemenella viatica; assembly: GCA_031002005.1. Classification (NCBI taxonomy): domain Eukaryota; kingdom Metazoa; phylum Arthropoda; class Insecta; order Orthoptera; family Morabidae; genus Vandiemenella; species Vandiemenella viatica. The sequence goes on from JARYHS010008074.1 coordinate 181,458,703, forward strand.
AATAATTGGAGTTCTACTGTACTGAACATAGAGCAACTTAAAATTGAAGATGTGATTTCCAAGTTAGCAACTGTTAAAGCTAGAAAGAAGAGATTGTGAAAGCAGTTGTTTTTAGTTTGTGTATCTACTTTCAAATGTTATTAATATTACAATTTTATTAATAAACAACTATTCATCAATAACAATTCATTTGAGCACATTTTTTTTAAATCATACTTTACACTTATAGGATTTAAATGTTATTAATATGACAATTTTATTAATAAATGACTGTATGTAAACAACAATAAATACCCATGTTTTACTAAAAAGTCACTTTACACTTATAGGATATTACATTTTAGATAATGTTGAATTGAAATTTTCAAGTGATGACACCACTGATATCCGCCCCAGGTATCACCCATGTTAGCTTTGCCATGTGGCATAACGAGTTTGATGGAGAAATTACAAAAGGCTTAAGATTACTCTGGGAAAAACTAGTAGTTATGGAAATGACGGGAGTAACAACCAGAGAGCGAGCATGCATAGGATAAACGGTTACTGTGAGCAAAGGACATTGTATCTTCAGATCCTTATCTACTGAATGTTACTTCAATAAAATGCATGAAGTCATATAAAAGTTTATTATCACTGAAATATGAAAGACTAAACTAATAAATTTGAAGATTAAAGTTCTGAATGACTTTAAAATGATTCTGTATCCCAGCTCCGGCACTTGAAGACCAATAAAAAATACAACATGGTGATCATGCAGCTGACGTAGCAACTAGCGACTAACCAAAGCTTGTCAGGAAGAAAGAACATTTGGCAGGAACGTGACAACAAATGTACGGCAGCACCTCCAGCGGAAAATCTGTAATTGCTTGGCATACATAGTTGCAGAGTCAGGATCAGCTGGGCACATACATATTACCTTTGGCTGTCACAAAATCCACTGCAAAGAGTTGGTTGGAAAACTACGTCGACAAAGCGAGAGGCTGTCGGTTATACAGATAAATGACTTTCTGTGGTGCACTAAACTTTGATTTTATGAGAATTTATTGCTCATAATTCTTGAGAATCTAATTATTTTCTTGACCTACTTTATCCTTCCCATTGTCAACTAATAGTCTTTTAAATTTCCACTACAGTAAATATAACTTCGCATGCTTTCACGCGATTTATCTTAACTCAATTTATAGGGGATAGAACATAATTAATAATTTTCTATCAATTAGGTAGATGCTGGAACCTAGGGGTAATATCCCACCTGTATGTAAACGACATATTAGTAAGTTAGTTTACTACTTTTTTCAACTTTCCTTTCCTACTGTGGATTTAAGATATTTTTGCAACTTTTTAAAAATATTTATCATGCAGGAACCTAATGATTCTGGAGAAGTGTGAACCCTTCTCATAGTAGAACTACAAACAATAACGATGTGATAGAGGATTTCTATGGGATCCCTGAAAATGAGTCATCACCAATTACTACAACTGAAACACAGGTACCGAGTACTAATAACGGACCAGAATCTTTAACAATCACTGAGCTATATTCAGATGATATTTCAGACTTGAAACAATTTAAGTTCAGTTTGTTTTCACAGTTTTATGAACAAAACCAATTAATATTAAATCTCGTTGAACAAAATAGACAAACACAATCCAAAGTGTCCAAAAGAATAAATGAGTTGTTTGAACAAAATAGATGAACACAATCCGACTTAAAAGTTATGTCTCAACAAATGTCCGAACAGCTTGAGACCTTACAAAATCAGTTTAGTTTGCAGTTTCAGAATGTTAATGGACAGCATTAAAAAGGAAGTAGAATCTAGCAAAATGATATGTGAATAAAATACATGTGAATTGACATTATAAAAACACACACTGACACCACTAACTTAGCCATCATGGAATTAACATTAAAAACGAAAAGTTCAGAGGATAAAATCTGTACAGTCGAACAGAACTACACAAGAATGGGAGATCAGGTGGAGAATATAGTAACAGACCTCCTTACATTAAGTACACAACATCATGAAACTTGTAAAGAGGTTGTAAGACAAAAAATAGCCACCTCCTGCTAGATCCAACACTTTGGTTTAATAGAAGATAAACTTAATAATATGGAAACAGAAGTGAATACCATCCAAAAACACTACAATTATATCACATGACACTATCAGAGGTACATGAGAAACGTAAAGATGCGCAAACTTTAAACGCTTGGGGTAACATGAATAAAATCATCATTACTTCCAGTGACAAAGTCGAAATTATTAAATTCTGGGACATTGGGAACATCCACCCAATTGCTTTCCTAAAACTTGTAGGGCTTTTGAAAATTATTATGACTCAGAAAAAATTAACAGTGTTTATCAGCATCTTAGGGGTGGTGCTTAGGTATGGGGAGAGCGACAAATTCAAAAGTTCAAAACATATGATGAATTAAAAAACAATTTTTTGAATCATTTCTGATCTCAGGAGAGGCAGTACAATGGAAAATAAAACTATGCAAGAGGAGATGATTTCAGGAAGAGCGAAACTTGTATTTAGACTTTTTTGCCGGTGAAGCAGCAAAGAATGAATTCTTTACTAATCCACTGCCTGAATAAGAGACAGTGAGAGATATTGCAAACAGGATGCCCAATAAAATACAAGACATCTTTACAGCCCAGAATATCAGGAACATTGAAGAAGCTGAACAATTATTATGTAGGCTTGACAATGGACAATATTATAAAAATGGTAAGAATAAGGATCATACGAGGGTGAGTCAAATGAAAACCTTAAATATTTTTTAAAATATTATTATTGTGCAGAAGTGGTACAAAGCTGTATCACTTTTCAACATAATCTCCCCCACGCTCAATGCAAGCCCTCCAGCGCTTACAAAGTGCATACATTCCTTCAGAAAAAAATTCTTTTGGTAGCCTGCGCTACCACTCATGCACCGCGTGGCATACCTCTTCATCAGAACGGAACTTCTTTCCTCCCATTCCTTCTTTGAGTGGTCCAAATATATGGAAATCACTTGGGGCAATTTCTGGTGAGTATGGTGGATGAGGAAGACACTCAAAATGCAGGTCTGTGATTGTTGCAACTGTTGTATGGGCAGTGTGGGGCCTTGCATTGTCATGTTGCAAAAGGACACCTGATGACAGCAATCCACGTCGCTTTGATTTGATTGCAGGCCGAAGATGATTTTTTAGGAGATCTGTGTATGATCATTGGTGACAGTGGTCCCTCTAGGCATGTAATGCTCCAAAATGACGCCTTTTTCGTCCCAAAAGAGAGTCAGCATAACCTTCCCTCCTTTGGCTTTGGTGATGAGGAATGGCGCCATTCCTTGCTCGCTCTCTTTGTTTCCGGTTGGTGGAAGTGAACCCAGGTTTCGTCCCCAGTAATGATTCTTGCAAGGAAGCCATCACCTTCTCGTTCAAAGCATCGAAGAAGTTCTTAACAAGCATCAACACGTCATTCTCTCATTTCAGGAGTCAGCTGCCGTGGCACCCATCTTGCAGACACTTTGTGAAACTAGAGCACATCATGCACAATGTGGTGTACTGAACCATGAATAATCTTTAAACATGCTGCAATGTCATTCAGTGTCACTCGGCGGTTTTCCATCACTATGGCTTCAACTGCTGCAATGTTCTGTGGAGTCACAACTCATTGTGCCTGACCTGGACGAGGAGTATCTTCCACTGAAGTCACACCAATTGCGAAATTCCTACTCCATTTGTAGACTTGCTGCTGTGACAAACATGCATCAGTGTACTGAACCTTCATTCTTCAATGAATTACAATAGGTTTCATACCTTCACTACTCAAAAACCGAATAACAGAATGCTGTTCTTCCCTGGTGCAAGTCTCATTTGGGGCAGCCATCTTTATACTGATATTGCGACGGTATTTGTGCATCTGCACTATGCTGCCACCTACAGGCCATTCTGCACACTGCTTGTAGCACGCTTACCAACTTACAGGATAATGGCACAAAATTTCGATTTTTTATTACAAATTTAAGGTTTTCATTTGACTCGCCCTCGTAATAACAATAACTTCAGACAGCAAAGGGATTATAATAAAAATGATTGATACTACATTCACAACCAAGGAGGGTATCCAAACAATCATTACTTTAGTGACCACCAATGACTGGACAATAAATGATATGACTGGCATGAAGATTCAGGGAACAATAACCGCCATTCTGACCTAAAGTTAAATCCTGATTCTGAACAATTTTTCTCCATCAAAGGTAGAGCTATTGTAAGAAATATAACCGGAAGGAAGGAGATGGTTTCCCAGGAAGACATTTTAAACCTCAAGTGAGTGGGGAAAGTTATGAAACCACCCTTTATCCATGTAGGAGCCATGAAGGGAGTCAAGAAAATAAAAATAAAATAAAAATGAAAATGCCGAAGATATGGTCGGGACAGAGGCAAAAGTACAAAACAGACCCACCCAAGAAAATAGCATAGTATCAGCTTGTAGTGTTTTTCACAATAATCCAAGAGAAGCTTTAATGGAAGAGGAGTTGAAGATTGAAGAACAAGTAGTTAGAGCACCAGTTATTTTAGCAACAGTCTATGGAAAGGAAGTGGAGGTATTACTCGATTCAGGTGCAGAATATGTATTTCAGAGAGTCTATTTTAAATGTTTCAAAACATTGCAACACAGTCAGAAATTATAATAGAAACATTAGCAGTAGGTGGCATGTCTATATTAACTGTAACAGGGGGAAGAAGTAAATTAATAATGAAACAAATACTGTTATATGTCAACACAGGAGAATACTTTTTTCATTTTGGTTGTCTTTGTGTCCCTGGACTCACGACTGATTGCATTTTTGGCATAGACTAGTTGAGGTCCTTCAAGGCCGTCATGGATTTTGAACATGGATCTCTTGAAGTACCGATACATAAATTGGAAACTACAATTTGCATTTTGACTTGGGAAACTGCTGGAATTACGAAAGAACATAAATGTCATGAGAAAATAGTTAAGTTCATACGACCAGATATAACACTGAAAGCTGAGGAGAATAATTTAGTAGTTGGAGAGGATTACATTAATTATGAAAATAAGTAAATTTTAAGAAACGTTTTAAATGAATTCAGTGATGTTTGTTAGATACACCAGGACTAGTAACAGGTTATGAATGTGATTTTACTGTTAATTGCAAGACTCCTTTTTTTTGTACAGGTTGCCAAGAGGAAACAAGTTGATGAGGAAATGGAAATGATTAAATGTAAGATTATAGAGAGATCAAATAGTCCATTTAACAACCCCATAGTAGTGGTTAGTAAAGCTGACCAATTGGTTCGACTTAGTTTTAGATGCGAGGACCGTAAACAAAGTTCTGGTAACAGAAAGAGACCACCCATAGACCCATAGATGAATTACTACTGAATCTTGGGGAGGTTCCTAACTTCTTTGGACCTTATGGCATCTTACTGGCAGATACCAATAGCGGAACCACCACAGAAATATACAGCATTCCTGTACCAAGGCTGTAGTTACCATTTCAGAGTTCTGCATTTTGGACAGAACAGCGTAGTGGCAAATTTTATTTGAACTTTAGACCTAGTCCTTGGCAAAGATATACTGAACACAGTATTTGTCTATGTCTACGTCTATGTGGATGATATATTGATTGCTAGTGAGACAATTACAGAACATTGGCAAACTTTGAGGGAAGTTATGACCGCTTTAAGAAGTGGTGAAATGACAATATGGTTGAAGAAATGTATATTCTTGACAAGTAAAATCGAATTTTTATGATTACGCCTACTGGGATCACCCTGAATGAGGAAAAACTTAAGGTAATCGGAGAGTTCCCAAGACCTCAAAATAAAGAACAATTAATAAGTTTTTTTAGGGCTTTGTAATTATTATCGTAAATATGTTAGGGGACAAATACTCAATAGTCCTCACTTTGAAAAATTAAAAAAGAAAAAATTGCACTGGCATTGGAATGAACAACGTGAAAGTGACTTTCAGGATGTAAAAATACCTTGCTTCAGAAAGTGAATTTATATGCTTCAAATTGGGACCTACCTATGTGTGTTCAAACAGATAGTTCCAATTATGGATTTGGAGATGAAATTTTTCAAGAAATAGAAGAAGACGGGGAGTTAGTAAAAAGACATCTGCCTTTGCCAGTCGGGTGCTAACGAGTCAGAACATAACTACTGCATTATTCAAAAGAAAACTCTTGCTATTGTTTGGATCTTCCAAAAGTTCAGATATCTCCTATTAGGTCGATAAATCATCGTTTACACTGATCACAAGGCACTTACTTTTCTGATGAAATGTAAACTGATTCACGGTAGACTGGCTAGATGGGTTTTGTTATTACAAGAATTTCATTTCAAAATTGGATATATACATGAAGAGACTGTCTGGCTTATGCCTTGTCATGAATGCCCTTAGAATTAGAGTATATTGAATCAACCCCTTCATGAATGAAGGAACCACACATATTTTATATTAAAGGTGTAACAGGAGAAAAGGAGGTGAGATAGTGCTTGAAATTCATACAGGAAGAGTAAGAGAAAGACAGTGTAATACAACAGATTATACATAAACTAAAGGACGATAAGACAAACCCCAAATTAAAACAATTTTATTTAATAATTGATGTAATTTTGTTTAAAAGGAACCATGCAGATAGTGAAGATTGGAAGATATGGGTACCTGAAAATTGTACCAATTATTTCATCCTACTACAACTTTTTAGCTACGTCCACTATGGCACAAATAAATGCCATAAAATTATGAAAGAAAAACTGTACTTTCCAAATATGGTCCAGTGAATACAAACTGTCATTGCCAGTTTCGAGTTGTGTCAAAAAGTTAAGGCCGACAATATTAAATGTGCTGGTGAAATGCAATGTGTGTTACCAACTGAACTAGTTACCCTAGACATTTTTGGTCAACTACCAAGTATCATGGGGGGTGTAACACAAATATGTGTCACACTAGTTTTTTTTTTGAAATGTGTGATATTATATCCGCTAAAGAAATGTACCGCTAAAGTTATTTGTTCCAAGATCATCAATGACTACATCCCTCATGCAGGCAAACTAAAAAAGGTATTGACAGAAAGTGGATCCCAGTTCATAAGCCAGGTGTGGACCAAGTGTTTTGAGGATTTAGATATCAAAATAATTAAAACTTCTTTCTACCACCCCCAAGGAAATGCAGTAGAAAGCGTTATGAAGGAATTAGAGCATTGGTTTATAAAATACTGCCATGTGCACCACAAGAGATGGACATATGAACTAGATGCTATAGAGGACATTATTAACACCATCCCTCGCAACTCTACTTCGATAACACCTTTTGAACTAATCTTCAGAAAGAAACCACCTCATATTGTGTACGTATCCATTCAATTCCCAGCTGCCACATATAGCTATTCAGACAAAATTAGGGTAGCATGAATGGAATTGAAGAAATGTGCAGAATGATGGGAAAAACCATGATGCACGCACGAAACCCACAGTATATGACATTTGGGATTTAGTGCTAGTCCAAACTCATTGGAAATCCTGAATAATAAACAACGAGATCACGAAATTTAATTTTTTATATGGACACTCTAAAGTAATTGGTATAGACAACGAGAACTCGTACACAGTAGCCTACCCAAATGAGGATTAGATTAAAGGGAGGTATAATGTCATTGCCCTCAAACTTTTTAAACAAATACCATCCAGTTAAGTTGATGAGTAGATCTGTTGTTAGTTAAATAGGTTTTGTATTTGAGAAGTGTAACAAAAAAAGTTATATTAATTAGTAGAAACTGACATTTAATAATATAGGACTATTACCATGAAAGCTAAGAAATCAATAATTGTAAACTGAAGTACTTAGACAAAAAAAAAAAAAAAAAAATCCAGGGAAAGTAGGCATAATACAGAATTTTATCATTTGTTTAAAATAGCAAACATGGTATTAAACACTGAGGACTCATCTACTGAGAGGAAAAATAAGTAGTAGAGTTGATTAAAGATTTGCAGAAATAGTGTAAAATATTATTCCCAATATTAATTGTTGAAATAACAGTTGTGAACCCAAAGTCAAACAGACAAAGAACTGGAGGTAATGTCACTACCAGAGACTAACAGCCTAGATGACGTTCTCTACAAAGAGTTAGAATCAGTGCTGAAAGAGAAGAGAGGATGGCATTCATATGGAACTATTTAAATTCTTTAACAGGACATTTAAGAATGGCTGTTGAACTTTATCAACAGGATCTGGAGAGAAGAATACGCACCTCAAAGCTGGCAAAGGGTGATTGTCATCCCAATTCACAAAAAAGGTGACGTCAAGGATAGCAATTACTATAGAGGAGTAAGCTTGCTCAATGCTGATTATAAAATATACTCCAGCATTATTAAATCAAAATTGCAAAAATAATTATGAAAACAATTCCTGGAGAAGAACAAAATGGGTTTTGGAAGAATAGATCATGTGTTATCGCTATTTTACACTCAAGATGCTAATTGAGAAAAGGGAAAGAGTTTAATCTGGAAACACACCTGGAATTTATTGATTTCAAAAAAGCTTTCGATGGAAGAAAACTTTGGCGAATTCTGGCGAAAAGTAACACCCCACCACAGATCATAAAAGCAATACAAAACCTCTACAGCCAAAATGTAATCGCAGTCAGAACTGTACAACAGCTGTTGGAATGGAAACCCATTAATCGAGGAGTGAGACCAGAGTGTTGCATATCGCCCATTTTTATTCAAAATATACATAAACAAAATCATTAGTGACTGGAGACAAAAACCCATGGTAGAATAAAACTAGACAGACAGACCAACCTGGATTACATTACTGTTTGAAAATGACCAAGTGCTTATTACTGAATTAGAAGATCACCCGCAGAGATCAGTATATTACCTCCAAAGAATACAGCTTGGAGATTTCCCTCAATAGAATCAAGGTTATGGCCTTTGTCGGAAAAAACCACAAATGAACCAAAATCTCAATACACAACACACCCATAGCACAAGTAGCAGAATTTAAATACCTAGGTTACAACTTCAGCTACGCCCTAGAAACCGATATGCAACAAAAAATCACAAATTTCAGGAAAGTTACAGGAATAATAAATAACACCTTCAGACCATCTCTTGTTCAACTGCACACAAGAATCAGGCTATATAACATTCTGGCGTAACTGGACAGGAAGAAGAAGATTGTTGAAGACTCCTTTTGACACAACAATAAAACCAACCATGTTAACTAATTTAATATTATATACTTTTAAGGTCCAGATAACTTCTTTCCTGTGAAGAAATACTTCATTCAGAAACTCATGTATAGCTAATTACAGAGGTTTTCCATTAAAATTATGTAAAGGTCAAGAAAGTAATTATAGTACATAATGACTCTGAATTGCCATTTGTATTTTATTTTATTTTTTATTTTTTGGCTAGGTACTCCAATGGGTCAGGAAGTTAACATACATTTTGAATTTTTGAACGTTAGTGAAATGTTTCTGGTAATAGGAATATTGATTGCACTATATTTTTGTTTCATAATCTTGCCCATTGATTTAGCTTATAAGATAGATGATACGAAAGTGTTGATTGTTACAGACTTTTTGTCGGCCGGGAACAGTGTAATTGTGAAAAGGTGGACAAGTAAAACACTGCACTACCTCTTGTGACAGGACAAAAAAGTTGTGTTTCTTCGGTCTTGTATCAATTGTTGTAACTTGTAAAAAATTACATATTGTATGTAACCATATATGTCATTAAGCTGAAGAAGAATATCAGGCCCCAATCAATATAAGCCTTCAATAAAAAGTTTACCATAATATTTTTCCCAAGTGTATGGTAAACTTGGGGAGGGTTTTAGCATAACAAGTTTCATGGAAAAATTATAAAAGACTGAAGGTTACTTTGGGAGAAATTTTGTAGTCATTGAAAAGACTGGAGTAACAAACAGAGAGGGAGCAAGGTAATAGGTGTTTGAATTGATGATAAACCGTTACTGCGAGCAAGGACCTTATGTCTTTGGATCCTTATCTATCGAATGCTATTTTAATAAATTGCAAGGTGTCATATAAAATTTTATGATTATTCAAATATGAAAGACTAAGTTTATAAGTTTGAAGATTAAAGTTCTGAATGAGTTTAAATGGGACATCTATCCCTGGCGAATGTGATTATAATCAAAAAGAAATATGAAGTCCGATATCTACAGAAATAGAAGCTTCAATAGCCAGCCGATGAGAACAGTAATAAAAAAATATAACAGCCACTGGGACTCGATAACATAAAGGTACATAATCATTAAAATATTTAAGCATTCTGTTAAAGTGCTCCATATTAATTTCACTATTACATGTGTAATAGCTGAATCCATTGAAATGTTGACTGGTTGTTAATAGAATCCTTTTATATCAGAAGTAAGTGATGATCTGTACAAGCTCTAGTAGGTCAGTGAGGGCCAAGTGGGAATATTGTGAAAAAATCTCAGCTCTCTTAGAATGATAGCTTTGGAAAAATCGTTTTAATGATGATTACTACATTACTCTGGTTATTAAAATTATAAAAACATCTTCTCAAAAGTGGTACCCTAAAAGCAAGATTAGGAATTTTTTGAAATTTATACACTGTTAAACAAATGATAGACCCTTTGGTGTTGAGTTAAACTAAAACAAAATAGCAAGCATTCTATATGTATAAGAATTCATGTGTCTAAGCAACATTGCCAATATATCGATAGTCTACTCCTTAGCCGTTACCCACTCTTTCCCCCACTATCTAGCTAGTCATTGGGTGACGTTCTGTGTGTGCAGATGTACTGTGCCTAATGGCCCGTTTATCTACCGCTGAACAAGGCAGTTGCCAAAAGTTATATGTATTTGTTTGTCCGCCTAAGTGTTTCAAGTGTTTTCTCTCATCGCTGCGGGTAACTTTGGTATGTGGTGGGTTAATTTCCCTTTCCTTTATGATTTATATTGCCTAGAAGCCATTTCCATTTTCCTTAGTTTCATCATTGTTGCCTAATGGCCATCTTGTGTGTTTGTCCTGCTTGTTCCTTTCTGGTGTTCTTTTTCTTTCCACCTTTCTATTATTTTGACTGTTCGTTTCACCATATTATTGGTTCTTCCCAAAGTTTCCGCTGTTCTGTTTGTTTTCTCTGGCGTCAGATCACTTGCCGACAATTCACACTTGTCCCTCTGTTTATTATGCTACTTTGGTATTCTTCCATTATTAGCGTACAAATATTTATCCCAATTACCTTTTAAACCCACTTGTCTGTGGCCACTTAAATTTCTGGCCGATACTCTGTTTTTCAATATAGTTCAACCCAATTGTCGTTTTTGTTTTGAGTTGCCGCCTGTTTACTTTCAGGAAGAGAACACTGTCCAAAAACTTCCCACAGGTCTTTCATTGAGTGATTCACATGCCATTTTTCCTGAATATTGGTTGTTCTCATATTAACCTATAAACTTTTGTGTTTTATTAGATCTTACTGGTGCTTGTTTGTGGTCCAGGATATTATTTGCATTGCAATCTCAAGTAAGCCATACTTCCACTTAAGCTCATTCAAACTTTTTTGTTTTGATGTTTATACTCGCCATTTTTGACGTTCTAAGTAGGTTTTTTTTCATATTTACCGGTTCACAGTAGGAGTTTAGTTTTACGTTTCTCATCTGCAACCTATTATTGACCCTTAGGGAGCATGCACAATCTACGTGGCATAGTCCAAGGAGGGGGGGGGGGTGACTGGAAATCTGCACCGAGCTATGTGGGGGGAGGGTGGGAGGTATGAGCCAGGCCATGCAGCTTTACTTTCATAACATTTTTCACAGATAAATTGAGGAACAGAACACACAACAGCATGTGAATACATATTTCCCTCAGTTAATTATCTCTGTATGTAATTTACAATAGTCAGACAGGAGAAATGTTTACTCGAATCAAAAAGGAAAAAAGCTACATGCTACGTGGGGGGGGGGGGGGGTAGAAGCAGAAGTCACGTGGGGGATGGGGGTTTCACAGGAGACCAAAATGGAGCTATATGGTTTATGGACGCTCCCTTATCTTTTTAGCCCAATATGCTACTTTCAGAAATCTATCTGTCCACTTACGATTTCCACACCTCACATTTGGCCAAACTAAATTATCACATTCTGTTTCTTCAGTCTTGACTCTCTCTAAATATTCCACCGAACGGTTTTACTGTAAAACTTCCAGTTTCAGGCTGCCATCCACAAATTCACCTGTCACATCACGCTTTCCGTTTCACAAAATCCCTTTCTCTCACCCAGCTGGTTCTTCAACAGTATATTCACATAGCATATCAACATTCCTCCCAGCTTGTCTCCCTCCATAAAATCCTCTGCCTTTCATTCCCTCACCTCATTCATCATATGCAACAGTTCCTGTCACAGTTCAGATAGATGGAGGCCCAACATACGCAAATACACCTTTGCAAGCTTTCCACTCTTGTTAAGAGCTATTTATCTCCAGGCCTGCCCCTCCCCTATCAACATTTCACTCCTGTAGTTGCTAAGCCTCCATGCTTTGCTCACCCCCTCAATCTACCCCATCCAAACCCTCTACCACCTGCCCATAAAATCCCTGCCTCTCCTCCACCCCCCCTGGCTGAACCCCAAATATTGGTCCTATCCAAGGAACTCACTTTTTCTCCGACCCCCAAGTTCGACCATGTTGCTTTGGTCCGGGACTCATTGATGTTCTGCCGCTCTCTTCTCTGGTGGTACCATTTTACCATCACAGGAGAACACACCAGCTAACAGAATGAGATTGAGCCCAGTCTACAACAGTTTAAACCTTCATATTCTCTGGATCCACCTCGGCTCCCAAAAAACCGTTATCCTGATGCAGGATTTCCTCACATCCACTGTTTCCTCACCCTCATTCCTAACCTCCATCCCACACTCAAAAAACCTCAGCATCATGGAAACTTGAGCCATCAGAGAACTCTCCAAAAACCATAACATCATCATCCTCCCTAGGCTCAACCACTGTAGTGATCGACTGCAATGACTATGTGGCTGAGGCCCTAAGGCAACTGTCTGATGCTAACTCCTACCTTCCACAAGCTACAGATTCTATTACCTCCATATGCCAGGAAATAAAAACTCTCCTTGGCCTACAAGGGCCCCGCAAAGTTTCTCTTCTCAGTCCATCTCTCTCCTAACTCCCAAGAATCCTCGTACCTCCATGCTGTATTTCTTCCTAAGATCCACAAGACTGGTAATCCTGGGCGACCTATAGTTGTGGCATATGGATCACTGAACAGATTTCAGCCTTTGTGGATCAACATCTCCAGCCCTTTTTTTTAAAAAATTTCAATCCTACGTGAAAGACACTCCACATTACCTTGAACGTCTATCCACAGTCCACAAGCCTCTACCTCCTACACTCCTTCCTGGTCTCCATTGATGTAACTTCCCTGTATACCAACATTCCTCTTAGTCAGGGCCTCAGTGCCCTAGAACAATACCTAGAGCTGCGACTGCCACATAGCCAGCCTAATACATACTTCCTTTCAACCTTGGCCCATATAGTTCTCTCCAAAAATTTCTTTACCTTTTAGTTCTAAAGTTTGTCACCAGATCCACGGTACCGCTATGGGCACCCACATGGCCATATCCTATGCCAACTTATTCTTTGTTCGTCTGGAGGAACATTTCTTGAACCACACTCCCTATAAACCCAATGTGTGGTTCAGATACATAGATGACATATTTATGATCTGGTCCCACAGTGAAAACCAACTCCTTGAATTCCTCCATTCCCTTAACAATAGCAACAACTCCATCAATTTCACCTGTACCTGCTCCTACTCATACATCACATTCCTCGATGTTGCCATCACGGTCGGGCATGGTGTACTTCATCCCTCAGTCCACATCAAACCTACTAATTTGTCAGACAAAAGGTAGAATGAAAAACAGCCATCAGTCACTAGAATACAAATTTTATTGTATTACACAATGCATTTTGGACCCTGTGAATCCATTTTCAGGTATCTATGGTATTTACATTGTTTTAAATTTTTCTAAAGCGAGATTCGTGCCAAGTAAAGTTTGTTCCTGTGCTGAAAACTGATTTCAAGTAAGTGTCGTGAACACGTTTATCATGAGAGAAAGGAGTAAATATGGTAGCATTGTGGAAAACTTATCAGAATTGACGAGATGCTGAATAATAAGTTTCATATACGTATTTATTATGGAGCACTGTACTAGATACAATGTCGTTTAAGGTGCACATGTTTATATAAACAGAACAATTAGAACAAAACAGTTTGAAGATATATTACAAGTTATTTAAAGGTGAAAATTATTATTCATTGTCAGAGTACATCATGTTGGCAATCTTTTCTTGTCTCTAGCGGTTTGTCCCCGGATCTTGTACATAAACAGATCTTCTGTGCGATCACTCACCTTCCACCTAACCACTCTCGCTTGTCTCCTACAAAAACCAATCACAGCCCTTCCTTTGTCACCCTTTTCTCTCCTGGCCTCGAGTCCATCAACCATATCTTACAGGGGTATGACTTTCTTTTCTGCTTTCCAGAAATGCATACTCTCCTACTCAAAATTGTACCCAGTGTCCCCCGTACATGTTTTAGCAGACCACCAAATCTTAAGAACATCTTAGTCCACAAATACCCTCCGTCAGACTCTCCAAAAGCACCATATTGATCTTTTCCTTGCAATAGACCTTGTTGTAAAATCTGCAGCATGCTTCCACCCACCACTACATATTCCAATCCTACCACAGGAGAAACTTTCTCCATTATTAGTCATGCCACGTGTTCAACTACTTACTTCGTATACCAACTAACTTGCCGCCACTGCATTAGATCTTACATAGGCCTCACCACACAGCAACTCTCAGTTAGAATGGTTGGCCACAGATAAACAGTCCACACTCGCAACTTGTACCTTCCAATAACAGAACATGCCAATAGCCATGATTCCAACAATCTCAACGACTGCAGCAGAGCTCCGGTGATGGGAACTAGTGTACCAGAATAACATGGATACCAGACACCCGCCTGGCCTAAGCCACCATTAAAATCCTACCACTTAACCCATCTCATATATATAATTTTTTGTTTATTTTATTTTTTATTATTATTATTATTATTTAACTAGATATAACTTTTCATGTCAGTACTAGGTACCCTTGCTACATTTGTTCATTTTACCATCGCCTGCAATATATTATCTCAAATATTACCAATATATCGATAGTCTTCTCCTGAGCCATTCCCTCGCCCTTCCTCCCGCTACCTAGCTAGTCATTGGGTGATGTTCTTTGTGTGCACACATACAGAGCCTAATGGCCCATTTATCTACTACTGAAGAAGGCAGTTGCTGAGAATTATATGTATTTGTTTGTCCGCCTAAGTGTTTTAAGTGTTTTCCAAGTATCTTTTTGACACTCAATCAAATACATAACATTAAAATACATATAAATACATAACATTAAAATAATGCTTAAATAATAAAGGAAAGGGAAATTAACTCACCACATACCAAAGTTGACGGCTGCGATGAAAGAAAAACATATATGACGAACACAAGAATACACAATGTTTCAGTTTTACACCTTATTCATGCTGTAGGAAATGAGTCATGTGGTTCGGGAGGTGTGCATGCACTAAAATTTAACACACGTCTCTCATTGTCCTTTCTAGAATCATTTATTTTCCAATACTGATTATTTGTGGTGAGGATCATTTTGTTACTTGTAATCAAATAAAGTTACCAGTTCTACATAGATTCTGATATCCGTAAATACTGTATGAAAACATAAAATAGATAATCATTACCAGTTACACATAATTATTATATGTATATTTTAGCTCATATATACAACACAACATATTTTTATATTCATATTTTAACACATTCTTTTGAATAAATTCTTTAAATGTTACTGTTATTTGTTAAATGTTGATCATATTTTTTCCTTAATTTCCAATTTATTTGCTGTTACAAAGAGTTTCTTTAATAAATGAATAATTGATCCAATTTATTACCTTCATTCCAGAATCAAGGAAAATTGGATGCTAACTTTAAACCTGTATCTGAATTGTTCGAGAAACTTTCAGTTTCTGAAATAAGTGAAGATTCCAGTTCTGATACATCTCTTACTACCATAATTAAAAGAAGTCCAACGGATGCAGACACTATGTTTCAAAAGACTTTACTAACTCAGTCTAAGTCCAGTGGAAATTTGAAAACCATGAAAGGACTTCACGTTAGTTTACCAAATGACACACAGTTAGATATATCCAAAAATATGAGGTAATGGTAAGATATAATATCCAACATTAACTATACATATATTTTGTTTTTTACCTTCATCCATTTTGTGCCAGCCTACATACCAATACAGCTTATATCTAAGTGTATTGGTGACCTGTCTTTTGTATCCCTCTTCAGTAGTCTCTTTCAAACTAGCATATCTGATTCTTTTGCTCCTAAAATATCGAGTTCATTGTCTGTCTTCTAGAACTTTTGTGCTGATACATAATTTTTTGTGTGTGCTCACCTTATGTTTATTAACAGTGGCGGATCTAGGAGGGGCAAACAAGGCACTGCCATGGGCGGCAACTTCAAGAAAGAAAGGGGGGGGGGGGGAAAGAATGGTGTTTAGAAGGATGGCGAATTTATGTCACAGTGATTTTTTCCCTATTGCCCCGGATGGTGAAGTAATGTTTGAAGGGGCAGTAATCTCACGGTTTTAACACAGCTTGGAAAATTCTGAGACCTGCCACTGTTTATTAGTCTGATAACTATTTATTTAACAAACATTTTCCTGTTTCTTCGCCCATGCAGATCTTTGTGGGCTTAATAGTGCCATAGAAATTTGTAATTTAGTTTCTTAAATTGAATTTCATTGCACTTATTGGAGTGTTAGCCCATTATTTGGTTTGATCAACATTTTGCTTGTATTCTAATGTACTTTATTTCAGATAGCTGAAGAAATATGTAATGACTTGTGTAGTATAAAGGAAATATTAACAGAAAATTATCTCATAAAAGAGGATTCATCTGAGATGCAGAACAATCTGTAGCACACACCTGTTCTTGGTACAATCAAGTTATTATTTCACTTGTCATTATCAAGGGCAGATATTTTCTGATTTCTTATCTATACCATAATGGCACTCTTTATTTTGATTTATTAAAATGAAAAGTAGGTACATTAGTAGGTTAGCACAAATATAGAGTAGATAACACAGATTCAGAGAAACTTCAAGATATTAAGAGCAATCAAATTTTCAGGCATAAATCCTTCATTGTTATGAGCAATAGATGTAAATTGAAGAGAAATATATATGTTTGTCTCTCTACTAAAAATTTTATTGGCATTATTGTTGTATACTAAATGTATCTTGTGGCCCATCTTCAAACTGGTTGTGCTTTTGCTTATGCACAGGGAAATAACAGAGGCCATTTGAGTATAATATTGAGATATACTGTGCTTTTCCTCCCCCTCATAGCAGAACCTACTGGTGATACAAAAAGAGGTTTTTTTTGGTGATAGAGCATAAAACGATGTTATAAGCCAAAATTATTATCAAAAGGATAAAGAAAGTAAACCAATCACTAAAAAAAGTAGATTTTAGAAGAGCTGTGAAGATAGAAAAACAACATACACAATAACTTTTAGGTTTATACCTTAGTCATGTCAGAAAAGGCATAATAGTAAGTTTGATGGTGCATCATTTTAAATAAGTAATAACTAAAAAAAGTAACAAGGCAATCAGCTATCATCACCCTCCCTTTAACAATTTTTCTTGACTTAAAAGAATCTGGTAGCTGATTGGCAACATTTTAGCCTAGAAAGCAGGAGGACGCAGAGTTTACTACCAGTATTCCAACTGGAGTTTGGTTTCCCATGGATTTCCTAAATTACTGCAAGCAAATACCTCATTGGATCATTTCCAGCCTTTACCTACAATCCCAGCGCAACCTGTGGTCACTGAATTGAAAGGCTATTGAAAAAAAAAGACCTGACCCCAGTGACTGCTATAAAGCCAGAGACCAGAGCCATCATCCTCTGAATGATCTGAACTCTGTGGGGGGGGGGGGGGGGGGGGGAACGGGGGAAATAGCCTACCAAGACATACCTTACAGTAGTCATGACTCTTCTTCACTGTTTGACATTGCATCTCCCTCTCCCGTCTCACCAGAGATAAACCCATCAC
This sequence comes from Vandiemenella viatica, assembly GCA_031002005.1. Taxonomy (NCBI): domain Eukaryota; kingdom Metazoa; phylum Arthropoda; class Insecta; order Orthoptera; family Morabidae; genus Vandiemenella; species Vandiemenella viatica. The sequence goes on from JARYHS010008074.1 coordinate 181,476,928, forward strand.
TCATGTCTTTTTGTTTTTATTACAATTCTGTTCTACGTATAGCATATTATATTTATCTTCTAGTATTCTTTTTTGTCTGAGTATAAAAGTTGCCTCAATCTATACAGCTCTTCTCTAGTTGTTTCTTTGTTTGATTTTAGTAGGATAAGCTTTTCGTATAATGTTATGTAGAAGCTGAACAGTGTGAAGGCCTATCTACATATGATTAGTAACCTCACAAATCCATGTTTTTTTTTAATTACATTACCAAATTAAATTTCTGGATAATGTATGCAATATGCATATCATTAATGGTTATTAAAAAATATATGTAATTAAAAAAACATGTAGTATAAACATTTACATAAAATTAAGTTTTTGTTCATTTGTGTTTAGTTTTGTCATTTAGGAATTATGAGATTTGCTAATTAGAATGATGCCATAATAAAGTACAATGTATGGTCAAGTTGAAAAAAGCGAGGAACAAAAGAAGAAATTGTAGAAGTAATAAGTAAAATTTATGATAATTATGTGTGAATTGGTAATAGACACTTGGACTGGTTTCATATGGAACATGAGAAAGGCAAGATAAATTATGTGGCTTTACTCATTGCGGAAATTCAGGGATATAGCAATCTGGCAGAGTTAAGGGTGATGGCATATGCAGATGATGTAATGATATGGGAGAATACAAAACATAATCTGCAAAGAGAACTGAAAAATTGGGAAACTGCATTGTGGAAGCCTGTTTAAAATAATGATATCGTTGTCACTCCACAGCAAGAATTTGGAATGGACGGAGCGGTTAGGCAAAGTAATAACTATTGTACAGAAGGGGGAGGAAATAGGATGTAGAATATGGAAGAATGGAATTTCATCATCTTATCAAGGGCGTAATATGGAAGTGGAACATATTCCAAGAAACCAAAATCTTGCTCTATAAAGTATATTACAAACCAGTATTGACTGATGGTTCTGAAACCTGGAAATGGACAAAGAGAGATCTAAGCAGATTAAAGACAGCAGAGTTTCTAAGTGGCACAGAAAACATTCAAGAAAGAATAGAATCAAAAACAAAACATCAGTGACTGAGTAAACATTGAAGCATTAGAAGAGACACTAAGACAAGATTGCAGTGGCAAAGGCATGTCATGACAATGGGAAGGAGAGGATGCCAAAGAACTACGGAAGGTAAGGAGAGCTATTGATGGACCATGGATAAGATGGATGAACAAGGTGCAGAAAAGTGGTAGTTGATTGGATATAATTAGTAGAGGAAGAATCTTCCAGTGGCTATCCGAAAAGGAAAACTTGGAGTGACTATCAGAAATATAACAGGATGTGTTGTGTGCCTTGCGAAGTGAAAACAAACATGATCTTTTTATTTTATTTTTCATCTTATCTTCTTGTCTCCATTTCTGACTTGTTTTGTACAGTTTCCCCCACTTTGAACACAACTATGAGTAGAAAAGTTTCTTCATACACGTGGAAGGGCTTACCATCGTTATTCCTGTCTACCTCGCCATGTGCCTCATTTTCTTTCTAAAATGAGTAAAGGAATCATCTGAAACATTGCCTTTTTTGGTGTACGTGTGTTGATTTTAACTTTGGAGCCATCCTGCCTTCAGTTTTGATGAGTCATATGTTTAGTTTCTCTATAATTATACAAAATGAAAATATAAACCAGGTTTGGTGGTGGAGGGACATTAGAGAAGAGTACATAATATGAAACTATGTTAAGCATTAACTTTAGCACTTAGTGAATGCCTTCTGGCCTATCATATCTATATTTGTTAAGGTCATTAGAGTACATAACTCTTATTTCATGAGTCAGTTTTTTGTTTAATTATTTTAAATTCTTAACATGTAGTGTAACTGGAGAAAAGCATCACAGATGTTGTTACAAGTGTGCAAAATATAAACTGGAAGCTATGTATACATGTATCATGAATATAGAAAAATCCATGATCTTATCTGCTCTATACCAATTATAATATCAGTGATTAAGTGTTTATGACCAGTATTTTGCTGACGAAAACTTACTGTTTAATGTAATAGCAGGTTTATGGATTCAAGCACTGAAAATATTTTGCACTCTGACTGGTTTGGACCAAAATTCTTGAAACTGCAATATTCTGACATGCTACATGTTAAATTAGTAATAAATTGAAAAATGTCATCAGCTGTTTACTGTAACAAATTTAATTTATAACAACAGAAAGGGAAATAATACTAAAAGGCACTAACCTTGCTAAATGTCCTATTTCTCCTTTCATGTGGTTAAAGGTTCATTTGATCAGTATAGTATTTGTATTCATTTTGTGTCTGCAGCTTCTCTGCCTTTAAACTCTACTCTTTTCTAAATTATTCAATAACTACACTTAATATGTGTTAAAAATACTTTTGAGGCAATGATTTCTCATAGATCAGAAGAACTATACACAGACAGTGAAGGAAAGAGTGATAAAAGCCACTGTGAAGTGATGCACCCATTGAGTAGTGCTCTCAAGACTTCCTCAACCACAGCAAATGTCACAAAAAAGAAGGTGCTCTTCCAGGATATTTGTATGTATAAGTTATTTATTAATACTGTTATCAGGTCAATAATAGATAACATATAAAACTGTTGTTAGTTTATAACATAATGTGAAAAAAGTTACGTCTACTTTTTGCCTGAAATTGTGCATAAACTTTTTTTTTCTGCCATCACACTCTTGGTTAATGCAATCTTCCATCTCTTTATAATCTTTGTTTTCCTCAGTGGTTTGTAATGTTACTGAGTTTATATACATCATGTGTCAGTTTTGTGCATGCATTAATTTGAAGCTGCAGGCCACTGGACTGAAGACTTTCTTGGCATGATGAAAGCAGCAGGATCCCATTTAGAATCTGTAGGCTATACCTGTGGTGCTGGCTCTTTAGGATCTGTACTCCTCTAGGCTATAAATGTGGTAATTACTTATTATTAAATTAATAAACCTTTTAATGAAAAATATTCGTTAATGTAATTATAGTAAAAATATACTAGGATACCTTACTGAAGAAACAAAAGTTCGAAACTTGCTTTCGGTACCTCTTCTGAGACAAGTGAATGAGGTTAGCAAGTGATGCTCACGCGTTCGATTTTTGACTGATGATTGATAGATAAATTGATGCCTTTTGTAGTTGTGATGTTGCAACCAAACACCCTCAACAAAAGCCCCAGAATTACAAACTCAAAAGTTTAAATAACATATTGAGTTAAAACTAACGATAAATGATGATTAAGACCACCAAAGCTTGCAATAGAAAATGATTAAAAACACAATGTTGATTATTCACACACGCATGTCAACAGTAAGACAGTGCTCCACTAATCATGGCCTTCCCACGCCACTCCTAGCTTTCGACATTGCTGAATACTGAAATAAACTCTTAAAAGAAATAAATAAAAATGAATTTAAAAATAGAATTAATATTGACTTCTAAATACACCTATTTCAATTATAAATGAATGTAATGCTTTTATACATACATACTTTCAAACAAAACATTAAAACTTGGACCTCCCACCGCTACTTGCTGTTTACATAATATACAATTGAGTTTATCTTACCTAACCTTCCCAACACGAAGGCTTGGGAATTTTAGTGCGTATTGCAGTGACTTCAATCTACATTCATACTTGCCTACCACAATATACTGCAGCCTTATGTTAGAACGGTTATATGTCATCATTGTTAAGCTGCAAAATTGTTACTTTTCAGTGCATATGTGCTCAAATGTAATTTTACGCCAGTACTTCAAAGGATTGAACTGCACATGCGTAGATGGGATTATATCTGCAGCGATCAGAGTCTAAGTGCTTGAGTTTGAGAGAGCTCCTTCCTGACATTTTTACCCACGAGGCTTCTAAGGTGGTTGGTATAATATCGACCAGTCAAATAGCAGACTTGATTTGTTCGTGCCTGTAAAGTATGACTGGATTTTGTTGCACTTTCATTGCCTGTGTCAGCATTCCACTTGTGGGTTGACACTCTCATTATGATTCAAATTGTTATGTTCTCTTACTAACAGCAACAGCATTGTAACATAGTAATGGATGCCAACAGTAATAACCATTGACATCGGCTAGTCATCTTGTTCCTAAGAAGGTGGAAAGAAATGTTATGAAGCAAATCAAATAAGGCACAGTACAGTAAAGGTTAACATTCTAGAAGGGAAAATAACTATTAATTTGATAGTTTAATGATTGGAAAATATTAAAAATGTAGTGTTTCATATATGGACAGATTGTATCACCGTGGAAAGAACTTTAAAACATTTGATATTTCATCATTAAGGTTTTTAAAAGGAAAAGGAGAGTTATATAAATAAACTAGAAGTCACGGAGAGCAATAATATAATGGCAATTTGTTGATTAATAACATTTTAAGTATGTAATCTGGTATTTAGAGATTTGATAACATTGAAAGTGACTAAAACTTTATATGAATCTTGTAATAAATGTCCTGCTTAATTATGGGTTTCGATGTGAGTAAAGTGTTTGTAAAAGTAGGCGGAAAATTTTATGTTAATTTAATGAAGCCAGTGGAAAAATTAGAGATTTTTTTTTTTTTTTGTCTGATAATCAAAGATTTAGTATGGTGAAAAGGCAAAAAATTAAACCGGAAGTCTTCTACTCTGTTTTAGGAGGAGGCTTTGGCCAGTTGAAGTCACATGATTGCTCGGGGACTTGAAACTATAAATACGAAAGGCTTACGCAGCCATCTCAATTTAGCTGGGAGATAGGTCATGTCCAGTGCATGGTAACAGTTTATATAAATACTAGTGTAAAGCGAATTACACAGGCAGTGTGCGTGGCTATTAACAAATTTTAAAAGTGCCTACTGATTACTACCTCTTTAGTTGTGGTAAAAAAGGTACCCTTTGCTTTTTCACTACTTCTCCCACAACAGTTCATGGGAGGTAAAAAAATTGCAAGGAAATGGACAACACATCTCTTTCTCGCTTTATATTATCTCTGCCCTCTGTTTGTATTATTTGCAATAACTTCCAGAAAGCCCAACAAAAGTGATTGTAATTTTTATTGCTATGAAAAACTTTCTAATGAAACTGTAATTTCAAACCAAACGGTGATGATTTATTTTATTGATATATTTCATGAATATCTACATTTCCTGTAAACTTCCTCTGGCTTTTTAATAAACTTCCCTGTTTCTTACCATCTGTCAAAAAATTATTAGATTTTGCTGTGACCTGGCTCTAGTAACTGTTACAGATAATAAACCATTACATGAATTTATGGATTAAATAGTGGTAAATAAACAAATAGCAACATGTAGCTTTAAACGAACATCACATTATAATTTTTTATATCTGCCCTTCATATGCCTTTTAGCTGGCATTACAGCAACAATTCCTTTTAAAAATATAAGTGCAAATAAATTCAAATTCAATTATTTATTTTCATGTAAACTTTCTTTGGGTTGTAATAAACTTCACTGTTTGTTATCTTCTGTCAAAAAATTCGTAGGTAATGTTGCCACTTTGTTCCAGTAACCACTACAGATAATACAGCAGATGCACATCTCCTTACATGAATTTCTGCAGCTAGTGATCGTAAATGAATTGAAAGCAACAAATAAATTTAAATGAACATCACATTAAAATTTTATTATATCTCTACCACGCATTATAATTTGTATCTGTGCTACACACCGACCTTTGCATTTTAGCTGCCATTGCTGTTACATTTCCTTTTATCAATATAAATGAAAATAAAATCAATACAGTAATTTATTTGAATTTTACAGGTTAGCCATGCAGTCAGTGTAACTAACACAATGGACACTATCCTGATTTGCCGAACATTACCGATGCATCAATTTGAGTGCAGTTTGCAGGCAACGCTTTTTACTAAAGATGTGAATATCTTGACTGATCCAGGTGGATGAGTGATATCACTCTAACTTGACCTTCATGAGAACCTTGGTTCAAATCCCATCTGGCCATCTTGATTTCAGTTCCTAGATCAGGCAAAAACTGTGATGGTTCCCTAAAGACCGTGGATGAATTCCTTCCCGTTCCTTATTCTCCTCCTGGGTTTTACATATGCTACTTTCCTAGATGTGGATTTCTCACTACCTAATGCCCTCCTCAGCCCATATGTCTGCACCAAAACTATAAAACTTAAACAGTACCTTCATTTCTAAAGCTGCCATCTTTATCGCACTCTATGTTCCAAACCCTACTGCCTTGGTAGTTGTACGAGGGGGGGACCCAAAAGTAACGGGAATTGGGCTGCGGCGGGGAGGGAGAGTGGGGGAACCCATTGTTTGACCTGGTGTCTGTTACTGTCATGTCACCTGAGTCAATGTGCGAAGTTGTGTCACGGTGGGTGCATCGGTTCGCCCGTGATAGTTTTTTTTAGAAAAAAAACTTTTTCCATTTTGGCGAAAACGTGATGGCAGATTGTCAAGAGCAATGCGTGGCTGTGAAATTTTGTTTCCTGTTGGGGAAAACGGCTGCGGAAACTATTGTAATGCTGAAGACTGCTTACGGGGATGCTGCCCTAAGTAAAACCAGAGTCTTCAAGTGGTTTTCACGTTTTAAAAATGGAGAAATGTCAATTGATGACCAACCCCGTTCATGATGACCCTCAACAACAAGAAGGGATAAAAACGTCAACAAAATCAGTGTCTTCATTCGTAAAGACTGTCACCGAACCATTGACCAATCGTGGTGCCATGGATACGACCTCGAAACAAAGCAGCAATCAAGCCAGTGGAAGACATGTGGTCTCCTCATCCCAAAAAAAACTCGCCAAGTGAAGTCAAACATCGAGACAATGATCATTTGTTTCTTCGATTGCAGAGGTGTTATGCACGCGGAGTTCATTCTTCCGGGTCAAACTGTCAACCAGGAGTTCTACTTGGAGGTTTTTAAAAGATTGAGGGAGAAAAGGTCAGATCTTTGTCGACTGGTTCTTCCATCATGACAATGCGCCGGCCCACACTGCCCTCTCCGTGACACAGTTTTTGATCAAAAACGGCATGACACCGATTGTCCACTGCACCTACTCACCGGATCTAGCCCCCGTGGTTTCTTTTTGTTCCCCTGACTCAAAAGGGTCATGAAAGGAAAGCGTTTGGCACTGTGGAGGAGGTAAAACTAAAATCGCTGGAGGCACAAATAACATCCCGATAAATGAATTTAAAAACGGTTTTGAACAATGGAAGGATCATTTGAAGTAGTGTGTTGTGGACTGTGGAGAATACTTTGAAGGTGATGAAAATTTGGTGTAAAAATACTAAGAAATAAAGACGTTATGATGAATTTCCCGTGTTTTTTTTTTTTTTTGGGTCCCCCCTCTTATATGCTCCAACCAGAAGGCCCTCACACTGTATTTCAATACCATTGTCCAACCTGTGATATACTGGAACTAACCACTAAATGTAGTTCAAAAACAACCTGCATCAACCACCTGAAACCCTCAACCACAATCTTGGTCACCCAGTACTTTCTAGGCATGGAATCAATTAGCTAAGTCCTTCTACATAGTTATGATTATTCCTCCTTCCCAAATTCCTACCTTTTCCAGAATATGCTTTCTGTCCTACAAGACTGCCCCAAGGCTCTTGTTTGTGTAACAGATCCTCCTGCAAATTGTGCAATATACATCGTACCTCCACCACTTTCACCCACCCAGTAGCCGGTGAAAGCTTCCCCAACATAGGACATACCACCTATGAAACCTCCCATGTAACATATCAAGAAACTTGCAACCATTGCCCAGTTCACACAACTACATAGGTCTGACCATGAATCCACTGGCCATCAGAATGAATGGCCACAGATAAATGGTTTTGCTGCAATTAACTTGCTGTCATGAATATCATAATATTCAAACGTACAATACGGACAAAATTCTACTGCAGTCAGATGTTAGAGGGATCAGTTAGTAGTTAGTGAGGGCCCATCTATTTCCTTTTCCAATTGGAAGGTACCGTATACTCGTCTAACGATTTACTGTAAATGTCAGTCAGAAAGGGTCCAATTTCTGTCATATACTCTGCAAAGACCCTTACTTTGATACCATTATAACCCAGTGCTTTTTCCCATTGCAGTCTTAACAATTCTGCTAGTTGCTTAAAGACAGAATGTGATTTCAATGTTATTTCAACACTGTCCATTAAATGACAGCTTAAATTAAATTGCTCTAAGTGTAAATCTGAAAAAAACTATTTGAAGGTAATCCGTGTAAAAATTTGTGTGACGTCTATACTGTAGTGGACAGGCGAATCTTATTTTCTTTTCACTCTGCTACTCCCAAGGGGAACTTTATAAATTGTAGGTATGACTCGTCGGTCATGTGAACAGTAGTACTTATAATTGAAACTCTCAGTAAGGATATTCACATATGTGCAATTTATTCACATCAGATTATATACTACAATAACATTATTAACTTCCTTTGCTCATTCATAGGCTATAACTCCCATTGCTTGGTTTTATTAAATGCCTTCCTCTTACTTTTAATTCGATGGCTTTCTCCCACCTGTTATAATGACTGTCGTAGCCATAGACTGCTGGCTGCCCCTATGCCATCTGTGACTTGTCTCTAACTTCATCCTCACCTCACTCCATAGCTACATCACCTTCTGCAAGAGAGAGACATCCGACCAACGTCTCTCTCATGTACCTGAGTTTGTATTAGCCTCTCCCCTCCATAGTACCAATAGTGGGAGTAGCTCTGGCCAATAGTGGTAATTTCTTCCCTACCATCTTGCTCCCATTGTTGTCCTGTCACAGCTCAATTCTGCTGACACGTTGACCTGCTTTCATGTTGTTGCTGTCAGTGTATATAATCAACTCTTGCCCAGCTTTAGTAACTATACCCAAAAATTCCAGTAAGTAGCCACCACATAACATTATGTTTCGCAGCTTGTTCTTTCTTCTTTATGAATTAGCAAATGTTATGAACTCTTCGTTCCTGAATGTGGTGTAGTATTGCATACAGCTGTCTCATATTTAAACACTGAAACCCTGTTAAGCTGCATTTCATGATATCTTCTTCTTGTGCTTTTTTTCTTCTTTTTATCCATATCTTCTTACTTCTTCTGTGTAATAATTTCCCGTTTTCTGCCCGTAATCCGCGTGCTAATGATGATGATGTTTCCCCATTTCTTGCACTGATTTATAATCTCTTTTTCTTCTGCTTATTAGCTTCTTGAGTGCTAGTCTCTTGATTACTAGATCCTTGCACCTTGGCTTCGAGTTTTCTCTTGGTTTCTTTTTTCCACTTTTCGTCAGCTGTTTCCACTGGATGCCGTTATAACTTATTATTTCGCTTTTCAGTGTGATTTCAATTTCTTCCTTCGACTTCCGTCGTATTCCCAGCGACCTACATTTGTTCCCATTGTGTCGTATTTTTCCTCTTTCATGCGTATATTCATTTTCTAACTCTGGTGAACTCTGCTTGGTTCCCGTTAATTCTTGAATTATTTTCTTCTGCTTTCGACCACTAGTCTTACAATGCGCTTGCTCCATTATTTTCTGTGAAGAATTTTCCCGATCGCTACTTCTTTAATTTATTTCTTCCAGTGACACAACCTCTACGTTCACTTACCAATTATTTATTAATGACGGCGTAACCTATGTGCCACAACTTGTACACTTTCCCACTTCTGCCTGTGGCATTTCGTCTATGCCCGTATATAGACTTCTTCTTACCAACGACATACGCTCCATTGATTCCTTTTTCACTACTGGTGCTTGCGACGATTCTTCTATGCCACTATGCAGATTATTTAATTACGTTTTGGATGTGTGTCCCTGCTGCATTTCTTCCTTCATTCTTCCACCTCCAGCCTTCCTTGGCATTTCCTATTCCGCTGCTTTTTGTGTCAACAGATCTACCTTCAAAGGAAAGTCGATTTGAAATGTTGCACACATGCCACTCTTCTTTTGCCTCTCCTGTAACTTCAAACATCCTTCTCCCACTTTTATCTTCTTTGCTGCTTCTGACTTCCGACATATTTCCTGCGTTATGGTGCCTGTGTATGGTAGTGTACCTTTCTCTAAAGGAAGAACTTCTGGTTGCACTGTACACAGCACTATTGCAGTCTGTTCCGCCAAATGCTCTAAGCATGAACCTTCTTCACTTATTATGTTTTGCTCTTGCATTTGCATATTTCATTCTGATGTGGCAGCTCGCACCTTTGCCGTTTCCTTCAGCCTTTCATATTTCCCTACTTTAACACGTGGATTATTGAACATGATTTCTTCCTCCGAAACATTTAACACTGTCAGAATACATTTTCCGTTTCGCACCCGTACCAGGGCTTCTGGAACCAATAAACCTGCTGCTTATTCTTGCTTCAATGCAGTAGCTTCTGCGTCTTCCTGAACTCCTTCGAATGCGAGTTGAATTATTTTTTTCTTGCCTCGCCCCGACGTGAATACATAGCGTCTTTTCAGGCGCAACTATTTCCTTCTGCAATTTTTCTTCCTGTTGTTGCTTAGCATCAACTTCAACTTCACTCTGCATCTTAAGGGTATATCCCTGAATTCTCACCACCGATTTTCCATAGTTTATGATGGCCTTATACATCTTCAACCAATCATGACCTAGAATTCCGCCGTAGAGTGTGTCTACTCCTAACGGAACCATTTGCATCTTATGACACATTTTCAGCTCCCGACCTTCGCTTAGAGTTACCATTATTGCTCCTTCTGTGAATATAGGATTTCCCGTGATTCCTTGAATGGGTATGCCATTCATCATGTTCTTCTTATGGCCCACTCTTATACACTCCAATCTGACAAGAGGTGTCGTACTTCCAGTATCCAACAGAAATCTTATTTTTCCGTAGATGCTCAATGTAGTCATTTTGGTTTCGATGGTTGCAGTCCCTTTCTGCCGACCTCCATCTTCGAACAATACTCGACTGCCCAGTCTCGTTCGCCTTCAGTTTTCCAAATTTCTGTCATTTTTCTTCACTCTACGCACTTGTTCCATCCATGGACGTGCATTACAATCTTGTGGGTCATGTCCCCAACTCTGACATTGACTACATTTCATTTCTCTGTAGCGGCGACACTCCCCCTGTGACTAGACAACTGGCATCGTTCACAGGACCTAGGCTTCCGTAGATTTACATCTCTTCCGCAGTTGCCCTTAAATTCTTGTTCATTCACGGCTCCTAATTTTTCTGGCCCATTTCTCCAGAGTTGCATTTCCATCACCGCTTCGTCGCGATCCCTGTTCTCAGCTTGTTTACAAACTCGCGCCGTAAAGTGTCTCCTGCTTGCATCATGCTCGCACTGCCTTGCCTCATGACCGAATTCCTTGCATAAATGGCACCGTATGCTTGCTGTGCATCCCACTTCTCGTATTCTTGAAGCTGTCATGCATTGTCTTGCGTTGTGATTTCGTCCACCGCAAATTTGGCAAACCTCTCGTCTTCTTTCTTTCCTTGAATTCTAACCTCCCCTCTTCTCTTTATTCAATTCCGTCCGTGGCTTGCATTCCGATCCTTGGTGCTGTCATTTCTCTCTGATCGACAAAATGACAGTTTCTTCCAACAATGAAATCTCAATTATTCCCACCAGTGTTAACTCCGTTCCTCATGCTCTCACAACTGCTATGATTTTCTCATCTATCAGCCCGTTCGTAAATATCGTGTGGCTCAGTTTATGAATTAATTCCAAGGCTCCTTTTAATTCATTCCCTTTTAAATCCTTTTTTGTTGCTTCTTGCAATTTGTGCACAATTTCATCCAATCTGCTTGCCCAATATGCGACCGTCGTTCCATTCCATTGACGACTTGCAGACATACTAATTGAGTAATGGTCTACTGTACGTTTAGGATGAAAATTCTCCACTAGTATTGCTCTCACATCCTTCCATTCTCGCACTTTCTCTCACATAAGAATTCGCTGCCTATCTACCCCTCCTATATGTGACTTCACAAACTTTAATAGTATCTCCTGTTCTTCCTTTGCAACAATACTGAACGCTGTCTCGCAGTTGTCCAGGAACTCACCAATCATCTCTTTTATGCCACACAAGGTGTTAGGAATTAATTTTAATACTTCCACTAAACCCACTTGCAGTTTCTCTTTTTTCACTGAACTCTCACCTCTAGTGGCATCACTGTTACCCGTGGTGTTAGGCATTTTTGCTAAGTTTGTGTACTCACTGTTTTTGTTGCATCAATGTGGCTCTGCGCAGCTCAGCAACCACCGCGACCTTTAACTCTCTTTTTTTTGTGTCGTGCTGTGCTTTTTTCTGCACTCCGATGTGGAATGGCGAAAGAACGCCACTATGCCGATCCTGTAACACTGTTATAATAGAGCGGTAATTTCCTTCTCACGGTCTTCTTATTTTAACTTTATCTTACTTATCACTTACTGGAGCAGTACTACCCTCCCCCCAATGCTTTATTGCTTGGCTGACGCCACACCATGACACCATACAAAATCCTCCTGTGGTGGACTGGTGAATCTTTTTTTTCTTTTCACTCTGCCACTACCATGGGGAACAACTCTTTGGTCATGTGAGCAGTAGTACTTGTAATTGAAACTCTTAGTATGGACATTCACATATGTACAATTTATTCACATCAGTTTACGTACAACAATAACATTATTAACTCCCTTTACTCATTCATAGGCTATTACTCCCATTGCTTGTTTCTATTAAATGCCTTCCTCTTACTTTTACTTCAGTGGCTTTTTCCCACTCGTTATAATGACAGTCGTAGCCATAGACAGCTGGCTGCCCCTACTGCCATCTTGACTCGTCTCTAACTTCATCCTCGCCTCACTCCATCACTCCATAGCTACATAACATTCTGCAAGAGAGAGACATCCGACCAACGTCTCTCTCCTCGTGTACCTGAGTTTTTATTAGCCCCTCCCCTCCATAGTACCAATAGTGGCATTAGCTTTGGCCAATAGTGGTAATTCCTTCCCTACCGTCTTCCTCCCAGTGTCGTCCTGTCACAGCTCAATTCTGCTGACACTTTGACCTGCTGTGATGTCATTGCTATTTGTATAGTCACATTCCATTGCCTCTAACTGTTTTGACTCTCTGTTGTAACTGCCCTGAATCTAGCTGTCACTGAATGCAATCAACTCTTGCCCAGCTTTAGTAACTATACACAAAAATTTCGTAGGTAGCCACCATAATGCTATCTTTAGAGAATAAATTTTTAAATTTGGGATTAATGGTGTTTCCCTTGCCCACTGTTTTCAAAAATCTTGCATCCATTTTGCATCTGTGATTTCATAGTGTTTGAATTACAACTGACTGTTATTAACATGAGGCAAAAATTTCATTGGGTTTTCTGCTAGGCCTTTGGTCTGCAAAATTGAATGAGAACATTAAATGACCCATGTATAGCACTTTTCATACATTCTCTTGACATGTGTATGTTTTCTACATACCTTGTTTTACATGAACATGTTTGCATTCTCTTCTTTTTGAGCAATCTTTTCACCCATCACATGTACCCGTCGTGTAACAAAATAGATATCAATAAGGTCTGTGAAATCTTATAAATTAAGCTCAATGTAGCTAGGAGAAAACTTGTGATAGCCTCCTTCTATTGTGCACCAGATTCAGATATAACTATTTCCAAGGTCTTAAGGAATAGTGTAAATAATATAGCTTGTCAATTGCAGGATCATGCAATAATATGAGGAGGTGACTTCAACTTTCTGTATGTCAACTTCACGTTACTGGTGGCAGGGATAAAACAGCCAGTGAAATTATTCTTGACCTGTTATCAGATCTTTATCTAGAGCAGCTTGTCACTGAGGCAACCCAATGCCACAATGGTAATGAAACCATAGGCACGAATTATTCACATACATTTTTACCACCTCGGGAATAAGTGATCATAAAGCAGTAATTGTCAGAGTAAAATTAATAACTGAGCACTAAAATAAAAAGAAAGCATTGTTTACACATTTGAAAAGGCTTCAAAGGAGTGTTTTAGAATACAGTAGCATGTGGGTCCGTTGAAGAGATGTGGCATCGATTTATACATGTACACTAGAACTCCAATTATCCGAATCAATTGGGATAATCAAAAATTTGGATAGTTGGATTTTTTTCCGAAAAAGGGTCTATTTTAATTAATTAAATGAAAATGCAACAGTTTTACATGTTAAGTGTACTTACAAGTGCTGTACATTAATACAGTATGTTCGTGCCGTACTATAAATAAAAGTCATTGCTTGCTTCAAAGTAAGCTGTTTGACTGTATTCATCCTTTTTCGGGCAGCCAAGTCGCGCATCCACTTGACAATGAGATTTTGCATGTGGTCACAGTCGGGCTGACGCTCCATCCACTTCAATGTACTTTCAAGGGTGGCAAATGCTTGACTAGCTTCAACTTCGATGTTAAGGTCATCTTCTTCCTCGACACCTTCTCTCACTCTTTCAATAAGTTCATCATCATTTTGAATTTCATACCCAGGGTCTGATGAATCTCACACCACCCACTCTCCTATATTTTCAGCACTAACTTCTATACACCCAGGAATTTTCAAAAGAATGTTTCTGAATTTCCGTTTTAATCAAAAAAGTTATTCTGATATTCAGCGATTCAGATAGTCGGAGTTCGGATAATTGGAGTTCTCCTGTAGTCGGGGAAGGTACGGACAAACATATACAGAAATGGACAGTCAACGAAGGGAATTATACGTATGGCATACATGTGAAGTTCAAAGGTTACTTAAAAATCAAAGGAGGATACATGCATGCTTAAGGAGGAATAGGTACTGCAGTGAAATGGGACCTGCCCATAATTTGTGTTGTGGGTAAAGCTAATTCTTGGTTGAGATTCATAGGTCTTATTTTGAAGAATTTCTATGTTAATAAAAAGGAAACAGCTTATAAAACTCTCATGTGTCCACATTTGGATAACTGTTATGGATTTTGGGATCCTTTTCACAAGGGATTGATTGACACATTAAAGAAAGTACAGAGGAGAGCCACTCGATTTGTGACTGCCTGCTACAGCCCTTACAAAAGCTTTACAAAATTGATACATAGATGGGGCTAGCATAGTCTGGCAGACAGATGATGTCAGTTTCATCTGAATTTGTTGGTGAATATGCGAAATTATTCTTTCATTTACGACTGCAATGAAATACTTTGTCCACCAACCTATTTAGCTCGTAATGACAGGAGCGATAAGATTAGGGGAATAAAATGCCATACGAATGCTTTTATGAATACTCTCTTTCCACAGGCTATTCAAACTTGGAACGCCCAGAGTTTTGGTACTAAGCATCCTCTGCCAACCACAATATTTGTGAATTGCAGAGTGCGGAAGTAAATGTAGATTACCCAATTCGATATTAGTCCTGCCCAATTATGCATCTTCATTGTGTGAGAAAGTGATTAATATTTTGGAAAATTTCATTATGTGCAGATGATCTGTTTATGCTATCGGGGATGTTCATCTGTCAACGGAGGCCCATTCCCTTGAATTAATTCGATATATGTCATAAACTAGCTGAGAGGGTTTGGTCAAGTATTCGGGAAATGCGTGTTTTGCTAGAGAATATATGAAGGCAGTTTGTGAGCACAGATGGGTGTTTTTGTTTGGACATCTATTTACAGTGGCAGTTAGACTTTGATAATTGAGTTGAGAGTGGCTCTTACACAGATGTGAACAGTATAGAAAGGTGTGACTGACCACCACTGACATTGAGAAACTGTATATGTTCGCAAATATTCAGCATTTGAATGAATTGCATTTCAGCAGCAAATTTAGTAAGCTTGAGTCACTTACTAAGGTAAAAAGAACTTCCTGATTCTCTTTAAGTTGAACCTGCATGGATAGTTGCTAGGTCTGTGGATGTTAGGAATCTCCTTGAGAATAAAGAAAAGGAATAAGTTGAACTATTCCATGTATTAAAATGAAATCTTTGTCACTAAAAAGTTTAATATAACTCGATGAGCAGAACATGACACGAATGCTTAAAATAACTTAAAACAGCAAAGTATAATAGAACAGATGTTAAACAGGGGCATTAACAAAATGAGCTATGAACAGAGTAATCAACAAACAATTCCTCTTATTTCAAATTGAAGTACTTTTGCTTTAGGTAGATTCTAAAACATTTCTTGGAAAGTTTATTCAAATCTTTTTTTTTCCATTTTACATTCGACTATTGATTTTGCAGTTTCCATTATTGCTTTATAGTTGTTAGAATATCTTCGTTTAAGTCTGATCTGTTGGTAAAAATGAAAGTCAAATTATTTTTGTCACCATTCGGACACTTTGTTGGTTCAGTGACCAGCTGCTAATTAGAGAATAAATTGAAAACAATTTTAGAAGCTGTTTCATCTCCACTACCAGTTTAGTGAGAGTAGTTAAATAAATATAGAGCAGGTTAAAGTTGTTATTGAAATTATCAGTTTCTATTTTTATTTCCTCTCATACTCTCATATTTATAATGACATGAACCTGTCAACAGTTATTTATTTTATTATTTTTTATTATTATTTAGCTGCTTTAATTTATGATTTTACAAAACATATTGCTTCTATTTCATTACATTTTTTTAGCTGCTTTGATTTATGATTTTACAAAACATATTGACTCCTACTACTAACTCGGCTAGCTACCCGAGAAAGTTTTATTCATATTGACTTCTATTTCATTACACAGATTTAGATTGCAATTTATTCTTTTGGAAAATGTTCATACTATAGTTAAAAGTGTCTGCAGCATTTATAACCAGTAACTGGCTTTCAATATTGATTACAATATCTACTTTTGTATTAGTTACCAGCTTGCTGGATGTCGATTGCAGAGCTGAGTCAGTCTCCAATGGAACATCAGTTAGCTAGTTAGTTGTACATGCTGGCATTTATGGCCAATGTGCAACTGTTCTCGCATGTGAGTGCGAGATCAGGTTACTATGCACCAGTCACCGAGAGGCAATTGTCGCATAGGGCCCTCACCCCCTCTATCTGCCAGAGTAGTAGTTGGATTTGTTCACAAGGAAAAATCAGCAAGGCCACATCTGGTCATCTGTTGCAAATATCTTATGACAGCTTCTAGCTGTGTGACCTTCATCACTAAAGTTGAATTCTGAGTGCTAAGCTTGGCCAACTCAGCCCATGTCTGCATAGAGCAATCATCGAAAAAACAAAATACGAAATGGCAATCTGCTGAAAAAATGAATCTAATGTGTACTATACTACACCAATTACTAATGAAAAGAGCTGCAGCAGAGGATATAAGTAATACTTGTAAGTTCTGTTACAAATCGGATTTGCCAAGACAAAATACTTCCTGCGATAAAGTAATCTGATAGCCAGCATGCAATATGATCCAATGACAGAAATTGTAGATGCTGCTTTATAAGCATAGTGGCTATATGTTTATAGAGGAAGTACCCCTGCCTCTCCCATTAGAGAACTGAGATTAGGTAAAATTAACTAATGCACTATAGACAAATTTATTGCAATAGACACTTAATACTATCACCAGCTAGCTACTTGAATACAACCGATACATGCAGTTAAAACTCTACTCGGGTTAAATAAAAACTAACCAAAGCACCTTAGATTATGGTTCATAGCAACTACTTGACTACAACTGTCACATACACTAATCGCAAAAAAATAATTAAAATTAAATGAAACCTATCTAATTGACACAGTACTCTACAACTAGTTGGTATGGTAAGTATTTCTGCCTTTTCTTTGTAGTACATCTATATAACATGTTTAAAATAAGTATTTGTTGACAACAGGATTTCACTCATTGTATTTTTGGTTTCCTCATCACCTAATAAGATTTTAGTATATACTATTTTCATCTTTTTACAATAGCTATATCCCATTGCTTTAGTTTATCCACATGTCACAACAACAGTTTAGTGATTGAAATTTAGTTGAGTCCTGAAATAGTTCTGCATTGTCTTTACCATATCTTGGTGTCTTATATATATATATATATATATATATATATATATATATATATTAATAAAACTAAGGAAAGATAGAGAAACATGACCCAACACTTACCACAGATGAAGGCGGCTGGGACGACGAACAAAAAACAAACACAAGAGAAGCGCAATATTTCAGCCTATAGCAGCCTTAAACGTGCAGAAGGTGAAGCACCAGACGGCATTGCATGTGTACACATAGATGGCCGAAGGCCGAAATATTGCGCTTCTCTTGTGTTTGTTTTTTGTTCGTCGTCCCAGCCACCTTCATCTGTGGTAAGTGTTGGGTCATATTTCCCTATCCTTCCTTAGTTTTATTGCCTTAAAGCTTTTTCCTGCTCATTGTTATGATATATATAGTAACAATGAAATCAAGACGCTAAGTAGCGGAAAGGAATCAAATTAGGATACGGAAATGAGCCACCACTTACCTTTAGATGATGGATGTGGGTCGCGAACACACCGAAAAGACACAAATAATAAAGTAATTTTCGGGATAAACCCTTCATCAACGGGAGAACATTGTGAGAAGTGGGCGCAGCTGGGGACTGCCTCACAGAAAGACCGCCGCCGGTCGGGAAAATGGTGGAGGTAAATTCAAACATAGGAAAAGTAGAGGCACAGTGAATCAGCTAATACCCGAGCATTCTCTGGTCGGTGGGAAGATCAAAATATAATTAGAAAGAAATATGAAAAAAATATAATTATATAAAATATTACAAATTAAAAAATAATAATAATAGAAAATAATAATTTTTATGTAGTAAACATCACCTTAGGTTCGTGGTGGTTCAATATAGGTAATGGAAAAGAGGATTTAAAAAGGTTAAACATATGTAATAATAATAATGACCGGGTTTTATCTCAAGTTGAGACCAGGTGGTTGCCTTGTGCCAAGTTTGTACTGCTAGGCAAGTTCACACACTCCGCTGTTATTAGGGAGAACTCTGATAGCACGGACTGTGAAATGAGTTGAAATTATTCAAGTCATGGGTTATGGCATGGGCAGCTGTCGGTGGCCATTCATTCTTATGGAGAGTGGATTTGCAGTCAAACCTATATATGAAGCCAGGCAGTGGTTGCATGTTAACTGGTAAATTACATGGGTGGTTTCACATGTGGTGTTTACTATGATAGGGAAGCTTTCCCCTGTGACAGGGTTGATGAAAGTGGTGGAAGCATGGTGTATGTCACACATCTTGCAGTGGGTTCTATTACATGGGAAAGAGCCTTGTGGCTGACTGTTAGGAAGAGGAAGACTGTGTTTGTGGACTAGAAGTTTGCTGAGGTTAGGAGGTCTATTGAAACAAGGAGGGGCAGGGAGGATTTTAGTAAGTATGGATCTCATTTCAGGGCATGTTTGTAAGAAATCATAGCCCTGCCGGAGGGTTCTGTTGATGGATTCGAGGCCTGGGTAGTACTGTGTGACCAAGACAGGATTGTGATTGATTTTTGCGGGTTTGGAATGATTGTTAGGCTGATTCAGCTGTGATGTTGCATGTGAAAGCTGTTTGTTCACCAAAGCTGGAGGGTAGTTGCAAGATATTAATGCTTCTGAAATACTGTTTGAATAATCCATGAGAGACTGTTGGTTGGAGCATATGCGACTACCTCGAGTGACAAGACTGTAGGGGAGAGAACATTTGGTATGGTATGAGTTGCAACTATCAAAATGGAGATACTGTTGAAGGTTGGTTGGTTTGATGTGGACTGAAGACTTGAAATAACCATTGGATAGGGACAAATAGGGAGACTGCCTCATAGAAAGAGGCCAGGAATATGAGCAAGAGATGTATACTTTTTCCTTTTAGAAAATGTAATCTAAATACCTTATTCAAAGGTTTCGTTGTCAGTTTTATGTTGTACCCTGTGTTATGCAGTGAAAATTTTGTAAAAACTAAAAAGTAGTCAATGTTAACAGTTTTACTTTTTAAGTAGTTATCTTTTCAATGGAAACCCTTGAGAAACCAAGTATTAACCATTTGGTGATTGAAAACATGCATCTTCAAAATATCATTATTTACTTCTTAGAGCCTAGGTAGATACTTATATTACAGGGACACTTCAAATTTCAGAAATATGTGTGAAACCTTACATCCATCAACATTACGAAACCATTGACTTTTTTCCCCTTATCCTTGTGTTAATCACAAACAGGCAGTTTTATGATGAAGTAAAGATTCTTTGTATGTAGCAAATAGTATGAATTATAAAGAAATAAAACGTGCTGGAAAGCAAAATAAAAATGTTTTATAAATTTTTCTGCATAAACTACTGCTTTGTGTAAGCAATTTTCATTTCTTCTTAGCTTCTTCAGACAGTCTCAGTAATAAAGAAACCTCGTGGGATTCAGGTGTAGAGAAGAATAAGTTCTCCCAGAAACCTGAAACTTTTAATAGGTAGGTGGTGAAACAGTTATATTATGTCTATACTATTGTTGGTGAAAATTTAAACACCCAGAAGGAATGGCCTGAATTATTCCAAAACAGGAGAATATTTAGAACAGTGGAACTGACTGCAGAGAAATGGCACATGTGTTGGGCCAATAGCATCCTCTTTTGTATGACTGGACAGAGCCGTCAACATACAAACATACAAGAAAGTGCCGGTATGCCTCATTGATATCGAAGGGCACAATATCAGCATGTGCGTGAATTTGAACCTGGCAGGATGAACAGTATCTGGCAAACAGGTTTGTTATACTGTGACATTGTGACTCATACAAGGCACACTGTTATGACAGTGATGCATATATGGAACCAGTCGATAGAAGAGGGATGAACTGGGAACACAGTGTGGGATCACTGCCATTTTGCCTGCATGGCCATATCTGAGAGAACAGTTTTAACCACAGTGTAGGCTTACTGTTAGAGCTCTGCAAAGGGTGTGTACAAGTCTGCATTAAGAGTTTTATACTGTCTGCTGAGTGCTGAACTGGTTATCAAAGAACAATGGGTACCACTGCTACCTGACCATTTGCCCACCAAACATTTCAAGGATATGGTCAGTCGGCAACTTATATGTTCTGGTTGATTCTTGGCTGTCCGGGTGGCGCCGCGTCTTGTTTCTTGAAACCGACATTCGACCTTCATTCTGGGGTCTTCTTCCAGGGCAGAACTGCGATTACATTATATGTTCTGGTTCTCCTGCAACAACTGTCAATGCTTTGTCAGTGCACCTACAAATTGTGTGGCAGTATGTTTCCCAGTAGCAGATTCAGCCCCTCTCTGATTAAATGGAATGACATCTAGGGACTCTGATTACAGCACGTGGTGGTTTTACGCTGTTATGAATTCTCACGGTCAAAGAGCATTAACAGTTCTGTAATTGCAATCATTTGCATATTGTCATGTCCCTAATATGTAGAATAAATTTCATTGTAATCATATCTCCTTCATGGTGTTGCAATTTTCACAAACAGTAGTGTTCATAGTAAATTGAAATTTTAGTGTAATGAAACATTATTAGACTATATAAAATTCAGAATATGTACCCATAGTAATGATTGTATCAATAATCAAATGATAAGAGTAATATTGAGTGTGCTGAGTCAGCAATAATGCTCTGACCTCGTATTTGTGAGGACGTGGATTTAATTTCCTGTGTGGTCATCCAGATTTAGGGTGCTACCTCGCCGGGACGCCATGGCATCGTGGCCAGCAGTGTATCGCTGGCTACCTCTGGCAACCAAGCGTCGCCAAACTCAGTAGCAACAGAGTAGCCAAGCCAAGAATGTTGAGTGCCTAGTCAGTCAGTCATTTGCGAATTCAGGGATGGACGTAGAAGAGATCGCTCTTATTAATTATGTGTGTCGCAGAAAGATTAAAAAGAAGAAACAGAAGAAATTATGGGTCCATCCTTTTATATCAGATCGAAGCAGAAGTGGTGTTTTCTCCAAACTATATGAAGATTTAAGAAAATACCCTACAAAATTTTTCAACTACGTGAGAATATCAGTAGCATCATTTGATGAATTATTGAGCTTATGTAGAAATGATTTAACTAAACAAGATACAATATTAAGAAAATCCATAATTCCAGAAGAAAAACTGTTTGTGACATTAAGGTAAGCAGCTTATTAACATAAAATAAATCATATGTATGTAGGTAATTTTTATTAATCATATATATCTAAAATTGAAGAATCATTAGATACATTTGTCATATTTGAGGGCGGTGCATGATTCGGAAAATCTACATTGTAATCCATCATGGGTGGGATTTCAGGGCCTCCGCGACAAGTGGAATATGCAGGATGATAATTTCGAGACCGCAGTTCTAGTGTTGTGACCAAACGTTTTCGGAGTATGCTTGACTAATATCAATGTTAGGCACAGTGCTGGTGGCATCGTCGAGTATGGACATGATTTTAATTTTGGTTGCCATTTTTCTTTGTGGTAGTACTCTTTTTAATGTGTTAACTAACGACAACATAAATAATCTATCTTCATCTTGACTAATAGTCTCATTTTTTTCCCTATTCGCAATGGATTTTTTAAGAACTTCAATGAATTTGTCATCTTCAGTCACAGTTTTCTCTTTTGTTTTAAATCTTTTCGCACAATTTCCAACTTGTCTGTCTCGTTGCGAGTCCTCCTCAGGATCTGCAGAGGCTGCAACCGGGTCAGGTTCTCTTGTTGCAACAACCTTCTGCAGAAACAAAAGTTGTATGAAATAAACGTATTCACTTCTATGTGATCCACAACCAGACCCGGACTTCAAAGATTTTTGCTGGTTAAGTTCTCGAGTGAAACAACCTCGGATACTTTTCCACCTTTCCTGCAAACCATCAACTGAAAATAATAAATACGTTTAGTTTAGTCGTCCATACTTAGATCAGTTGTTAAATTAATATGTTTAGTAATTTTTGCTTTTCTTCTAGGTATCTTGCGTCAGGATGTACATTCATGGATTTTTATTACAACTACAGACTCGGTTATACCACAATTAGCACAATAATTAGAGAAGTGCGTGACATTATATGCCAACATCAAGAACAATTTATTGTTATGCCAAATACAGAGAATGATTGGGGAAAAGTTGCAAGTGGATTTGAAAGAAATGCCAACTTCCCTCATTGCATTGGTGCAATTGTTGGCAAACATGTGAGAGTTATTCAACCTATTCAAACCGGATCATTATATTTTAATTATAAACATTATTTTTCAATTGTTTTACTGGCTCTGTGTGATGCTAATTACAACTTCACTTACATAGACGTTGAAGCGTACGGGAAAAGCAGTGATTCAGCTATTTTTAAAGATTTTTACACTAAAGTTAATAACAAATCTCTAAATATTCCTTAGGCTAAGCCACTGGTTGAAAATTGTGACAATATTCCTTACATGATATTAGGAGATGAAGCTTTTGGCTTACATGAAAACCTCATGAGACCGTATGAACGACATAATCTCAGTTACCAGAAACAAATATTCAATTTCTATTTATCAAGAGCACGCCGTTACATCGAATGCACATTTGGTATATTATCCAACAAGTGGAGGATATTTCACAGGCCAATGAATGCGCATATAGATCTAGAAAAAAAGATTGTACAGGCATGTTGCATTTTGCACAATTTCGTACGTTTCAGAGATGGATTTTCTTACGAAGATACTCTGACGGTAACGGGATTTGAACCTGCTACACATCGGGATTGTGACAGAGGAAGGACGGCACTCACAGTTCGAGACAAACTAGCAGAATATTTTGTGACAGAAAATCCATTACCATGGCAATACAAGTGTATTTAAATAAATAAAAGTTAATAAATTTACACTTACCTAATTGTTTTTTTTCTTCATTCGTCATTTCATCTTTTTCTTTGAATAAATTAACTATTTCATCCCAACTTTTAATTTTTAAATTACGATCTGAATAATCTTTTGATGCACTATCCCATAAACACGAACGGTTTTTAATTTCCACAATAAATCTTTCTGTATCAAAACTCATTTTTTATAATACAAATCACTGTTTTTACAAATAATACTGTGCAAAAACTGAGCGAACGTCAAACTTGGCAGCTGGCTGACCACTGAGTGAGTGAGAGGCCGCTTACGCCTGTATATTTTGTTGGCGACGTCGCCAGGATAGCCAGGTACGGCACAGTGAGCCGTTTTTTGTGGCTACGCTTCCAATTCGGCGACGTGGCCAAACAGTCGCCAAGTGAGTTAGCTGCCATATATTTCAATAATAACTACTTGGATGCGTAGCTGGCCACGTCGCCATGGCGTCCCGGTGAGGTAGCGCCCTTAGGCTTTCCATGGTTTCCTCAAATAACTCCAGGGAATTGCCACATAGTTCCTTCGAAAGCCCATAGCAAAGTTCCTTCCTATTCCTTGCCCCAAGTCCTTTCCTGCCTCTTATGATGAAGCGTAAAGCCGAAAAAAAAAAGGGAGAATGACATACTGCATTAAAGCTTAATAAACCTACTAAGAGTATGCATAAAGTGAATTAGTATTTAGTTTTTTAAGCTACTGTTTAAAGTATGAAAATTTTCTAATTGGATTACAATTTTATTTTAACTAACAAATAAAAAGTAAAGGTTTTTTTTTTTATTTTCTGTATTTGTTACCACTTTGGCAATGTTTTGTTTCCTTTTACATAATTACCGACATCAATAGAATACATTTTTTCCCTAAAGCAGTAATTTACAGCCATATGTTGAGAACAGATTAAAGTTGTGTATGGTTCTCAGTAAAAAGATATACTGCAAGAGTTTCACCTCACTTTTTGCCTAATATTTTTAAAATTCTTCCACTTCATCATTGTTATGTTTCAGAAAGAATGTACAGAGTAAGATTGTCCATCTATCATATACTCTGTTCAAAAGATTCTGAAATATAAACTTTCCTTTGATCAGGGTCAAAACACAAATGTAGACATGTATTTTCCTCATTCGTACAGCTCCTTACAGTTAAAATACACAGCATACACTTCATCAAAGACTCTTCAAGCTGTGCTTAGACATTAGAAACTAACTTATAGGGTGTGTGTTTCCTGAAATCCTATTGCTTCCCCCTCCCCTCCCTTCTTCCAAAATATTTCAAAATCAAATTTTCAATAAGAGGTACTGGGTTGGAACAGGTGCACTCAATATAATTACCTAGATGTATTAATCAATACTAAATTTAGTTTTGACGATTGTGTGCATAGAATATTAACAACAACTAGCTTTTGTCGTAATAACTTGTCACGAAATCCATTCCAGCACTCAGAATAATTTATTTATCCATAGTAAGATCTACATTAGTATATTCATCTATAATCTGGTCACTCTATACGTTAACACAAATTAAAAGAAGAGAAACTGTTCAGCACAAGCTTGTTTTTGAATGCATAGAACTTTAGACTCGTTTTATATATATATATGGGTGTGTGTTAACATGAAAGGTTTTACAAATTAGGATAGTAAAATGAATCCCCACTTACCTTAGATGATGGTTGTGTGGTATGAACACAATAAACAACAAGAACGCAAATGACATAGTAATTTTTTGGTCTTAGCCCTTTATCAACAAGAGACCACTGTACGGCGGGAGTTGCAGGAGCCTGCATCCCAGAATGACTGTTAGTCAATATTGTGGTGGCGATAAATTCAAACAGAAGACAGGAAGAGGGTGTGACGTTACAATAGGCTAGCGACCTCCTATTAAAGTGTATATGTATCGAAAGTTGACTGATCCAAAGGTTCATTGTTGTGCTAGCCTCACTGTACGACAGTCGCAGTATTGAAGTCACAGAAGTAGCGTGGGAATTTGTGATGGTGGATCGGTGATTAAGTGGTGTACTATGAAGAATTTCTGGGTCCATTTGGATAAGTAATTCGTACTGCCGTGCCAGGAATGAAATATTGGCATTAGCTTCCGCAACGTTAGACAAGCCAGGTGACATAGAACTGTATAAATATGCCCTTGGAGAGTATTTAATGTGTGTCAATGAGTTGTAATTGTTGTGCAGACACTGAATAGACTTTCTCTAACATGAACTTCTCTCTTAGAAAAACTTGCAATTTTCAGATAAATACTATTTAATTTCAGTTGGTGGTCGGCGTATTGGTGTTCATTAAAAGCTGTTAGAATAAAAGTGTACATCAGCATTCATTATCTGTGTGTGTATTTTATGTTGCAATACCCCATGAAATTGTGGATACTTAAACCATACACAGGGTTGTAACTGCACACAAATATGTTTACCAGCCAACCGTGTTGACCGCATTGGTAAAAAGAAATTTACAAAATCTAGATATCTTCCTTAGGTTGGTCAAAATATACAATATTAATGACTACCTGAGCATAAAATAGTTAAATCTGAGTAAGCAAAATTAGATATATATTTTTTAAATGAATTTTAAACCAAAGAACCTATGAAGTTAAGTTTGATTAGTAGCGGTTCAACTTAAATAGTGAGGCTGGAAGCAAGGACAGGATAGAGGGATGGAAAAGATATGACTGGGTATTATCTTAAATTGAGACTAGGAGGTTACCTGGTGCCCAGTTTGTATTGGTAGGCTACCTCCCACCTTCTGAGTTCAGAGGGTCTGCTGCTGTTTGAGAGTACTCTGATTGCCAGACTGTAAAAATAGTATTAAAATTATTAGTGTCATTGGAGATGACATGGACAGCTATTGGATGGTTTGGATCCTAGGTGACCATTTTTCAGTGGCCATTCCTTCTTATGGATAGTGGATTGGTAGTCAAACCTTTATAGGAAGCTGGGTAGTGTTTGCAGGTTATCTGGTATATTATATGGGAAGTTACACAAGTGGCATGTCCGATGATGGGAAAACTCTCCCCAGTGACAGGGTGGGTGAAAGTAGTGGAGGTGTGGTGTATGTTGCACATCTTACAGTAGGTGTATTGCATGGGAAAGAACCTTGTGGTTGACTGATAGGATGAGGAAGACAACATTTGTGGAATATGAGTTGGCTGAGGTTGGGAGGCCTGCTAAAACAAGTTCTGTGAGGAGCAGGAAGGATTTAGGGAAGAATGGATCTCATTTGTGTATGGGTTAGTGGGAAACCATAAAGGATTCTGTAGCGAAAAGGAATTACAAGTTAGGATGTGGAAATGAACCACCACTTACCTTAGATGAAGGTTGTGGGGTACGAACACACATTTTTTTTTGTTCTGCCCCTTCATCAACAAGAGAACATTATGGATGGTGTATGTTGTGGGAGACTGCCTCACAGAATGATTGTTGGCCAGGTTGGGGGTAAATTCAAACAGAAGACAGTGATTCAAAACTATATCCAAGCATTGCTAAATATCAAAACTGATCTCTGGTGGGTGGAATGAGCAAAGTAATATAATGAAGTCTAAATATAAATAAGCAAAAGTAAATAAAAATTAAACAAAAGACTGTAGTTAAACATAACCTCTGGATAGTGGTGGTTCGTGTTAGGTAGTGCAGATAGAGGCAAGGAGAGGATGAGAAGAAGTTACAAATAAAATAATAACAATAACCAGGTATTATCTTAAGTTGAGACCAAGTGGTTGCCTTGTGTACAGTTTGTACTGGTAGATAAATTCCCACCTTCCTAGTTCAGAGGAGCTGCAGCTATTTAGGAACACTCTGATAAAATGGACTGCGAAATTATTTGTGTCATGGGAGATTGCATGAACAGCTATTGGGTTCAGTGTGATTACTGTCTGTCGGTGGCCACCCATTCTTACAGCTAGTGGATCGATGGTAAAATCTATATATAAAGCCATGCTGCGATAGCATATTAACTGATATATTACATGGGAAATTTTGCAAGTGGATTATACTATGGTTGGAAAGCTTTACCCAGTTACAGGGTTGGTAATGGTGGTGGTAGGATGGTGTATCTTGCAGTAAGATCTATTGCATCGGGAAGAGTCTTGGAGCTGTGGTTGGAACGAGGAAGACTATGTTTTGTGAACTAGCAGTTCACTGAGGATAGGAGGCCTGCTGACACAAGTTCTGGAAGGGGCAGGGAGAATTCTGGGAAGGATGGAACTCATTTCTTGCCAGGTTTGGAAGAAGTCATCGCTGTTAAATGATTCTGTTGATGAATTGAGTCCTGGGTAACATCGTGTGAACAGGTCTGGACTGTGGTTGGTTTTTGGGGGTTTGGGATGGTTAATGGGCTGAGCAGGTGGTAATGTTGCCAGTGATAGCTGTTTGTTAACCAAAGTTGTGAGTAGTTGCGAGATATCAATGTTTTTTGAATGCCGTATGGGGGACTGTTGGTTGGAGCATATACCACTACCTCAAATTCCAAGACTGCAGGGGAGGGAACGTTTGGTATGGTATAGATGGCAGCTGTCAAAACATTGTTGAAGATTGGTGGTTTTGATGTGGACTGAGGAAGCCATTAGAGAGGGACAAATCCACATTCAAGAATGTGCCCTGGATGTGGGGGTAGATACATGTGAATTTTGGTGTGTTGAAGGTATTAAGATGGTTCAGGAAATTTAGAAGATTGTTTTCCCCATGATCTTAAAAATATCATCTGAGTCATATATGGGGTTTGAGTTTCTCCTAAAATGTCTGTTCTGGCCCATGAAAAGGTTAGCATACAGGTAAGAGGCTGAAATTCAAGAGAAATTGAAAAGAATAAGTGAATTCAAGAGTGCTGCTTGTGAATAAGCTGAAACAATCTGACACTAGATAAAAATGGTCAACGTGGGTCTACAAAATGCTCTGTACTGGTTTTATTAAATTTATTATAGTTAAAACTGAGTTGAGAGAAGTCTTTATGCCCTGTTTTTTAATGCATCTTTGGAAATAACTTCAACATCTACAACTAGGACTTGTATCAGATTTCATGTTTTTATGAAGATTGCAGGATTGTTTTTTCAAGGCTACTCCTACGAAATACTCGATGACCAAATGCACTGGTGAGCTAAAATCATCCGCTCTCACTCATACCTAATTGTTAACAACCTAACTTTCTACTTTTATACCGTTCCATTTTCATTTTCTCTCTCTCTCTCTCTCTCTCTCCTCTTTTCTTTCCAATGAGTTTCCTAAACAGTTTTTTCTCATAGTCAACCCTGCACAAACTACTATTTTTATTTATTTTATTTCATATAAAATTATTCAACATAAATCTGTATATCCAGCAGCTCAAACTACGTAATATTTTACTGTACCATCACAACAGGTTTTGTGATAGATGTTGGCTTTGAAGGAGAAGAAGTTATTCTTGGGTATCAAGTGGGCAAATTTGATGAGGAAAGATGTCATATGCCATTGGGAGAGCGCTGATCCAGAAAATGTTCTATGACACTAAAGACAAGCCAATCTGTGTTCAAGGACGTGACATCAATCGTTACCACAATGGAGGAAGAGGTAAGGGTATTGTAGAAAGGCTGGATATCAACGACACACTTCATCTTACCCCTTGCCAGTTATTGGGACAGCTCAGTACCAATGTACCGTGTTTTGTACTCTGTGGGGTGCTAGTGGCAACTGAGACTGCTGTTATGCTATGTAAGAACATTTGTTGTTGCCATGTAAGTCAACAACATTCTTTCGATTAGTTATAATAAATTTCCTATATTTCTGATCACACTTCACCGGAAGATGACAACAGAGATACAGTCATTGAAACAGTATGTGTTAACATTTTGAATTGTTTCCTGATAACTATGTATTAATATACAATGGCAAACATACTTCAAACACACAAGATCTTAAATATATTCCTTGACTTATAAATAAAATTTCAGTTTAGAAAAAAGCTCGAAGAATCCACTGTCAATGATCAAAAAAGCATTTATGCTTCCAAGGATAACCTTGTCTACATCAGAGGTTTATAGTTTGAATGTGGGTAAAAGCACATCGGCCACACAATATGGTGTACTAGCCAGCATTGTTTGGAACATGGCCAACATATTCACCTTGGACAGAAGGACAATCAGCTGATCCGGAACATGGTCTTAAATTGAGAAATTTCTTCAACTTTAAATATCTTGTGCTAACCTCTTCTTCTCTATATATCCTTTACAGTCCATGTTCTCAATTATCTGCTTCATTTATTCCAATCTCTTTCTTCCTCAACAGTTCTTGATATGACCTACCATCCTCTCTCTTCTCTCCCTCACCCATCATTTCCAAAACTCATTCATTTCGCACTTTATCTGTCCACCTAATTTTCAGCATCCTTCTATAGCTCCACATTTCAAATGCTTCAATTTTTCTTCTTTAAAGTCCATAAAGTGCTGTGCTCTGTTTATAGAGTATTAAAAAGTTCTTTCTAAGTCTTAGATCAATATTTGAAACTAGATGATTTCTCTTTTTCATGAAGGTTATTTTTGGTAGATCTAATCTTCTGTTAACAACATTCCTACTTCAGCCATCAGTTGTAATTTTGCTTCCAAAGTAGCAGAATGAACCACTTATTTCTCTTATCGCATCCAATCCTATTTTTATATTTAATCTACTGTGATTGGTATCATTTCTGCAACATTTCATTACTTTTATCTTGCTTTCATTTATATTCAGTCCAAAATCTTCCTTCAGTATTTTGTTCTTGCCATTCAGAACTGCCTTATTTGATTTCAAGTCATTCAAAGCTCAATCAGATACTGTCCTGAGAACAAGATCTCCTAAGTAATCAATGACAACATCACCTTTTCTATTTCTGTAGTTCAAGATGTCTGAATCATACAGTTCCTCAATGTATTTTTTCCATTGGTAAGCTCTATCTTTTGAGCTTGATAGAGGTTTCCCATGGCAGCTTTAATGTTTATACTTCTTTTCTCCAAAATTCTGTTTGATCTTCCTATATGCAACATCTGCTTTACCTGTGACATTTCGTTTCCTACATCTTCATGTTTTTCTTTTCCTTTTTTTCATTTCCTGTTTACTTGACTTCTAAGTAGACTGCACTGCTCTCTTCCTGCTTCATCCTGTGCATTTTTGTGCCTTCTCTGATCCATCAGCTCCAGAATTTCTTCTGTGTTCCAAGGTTTCAGATAGGTTATTCCCTAAAGTCTAATGTTTCTTTCCCAGCTTTCATTATTTCCTTCTCAATTGAGCTCCTTTCTGAGTTACTTCTTAGACCCCGCATCTACCATTATTTGCAAATTATTCTCTCATGTTAAATTGTTTCAGTTTATTCACAACAAGTCTGTTCTACTTGTAGTCTTGAATTCACTTATTTTCTCATTCTCTTGAATTTCATCCTGCTCTACATAACTATCAGATTATGGTCAGAGTCTGTGTCTGCTCCTGGGTATGCATTACTGTTATAATATGATATTGAAATAAATTATCTTAGTTTTAGTCTCATTGCTCTCCATGGAAATTGTATAATCTCTGTGGTTGAATAAAATAAAAGAGGCTTGTTACATTCTTGCTGTGCCGTGAAGCGAACGTGTTTTATTAGGTTATGGGCCCAGATTGTGGCCCAGAGTTATTTTCTTTGTCATTGTAGTAAACATAATATGGAAAAAGTATGATATTATAAGTAATTAGTTACACGCTTGAAGATGGCTTTGAATTTTGAAGTTAATATGCCTAATCTTAAAGGCAGGGACAGCTACGATGTGTGGGCTTTTGCGGCGGAGAATATGTTGGTGTTGGAAGGCATGTCTGCCTTAATAAAGGAAGAAGGAAGTACTAGCACTGCAGCTGTAGATGATGCAAAGGTGAAAGTGAAGCTGATTCTTCCAATTGATACAGCATTGTATGTGCATATAAAGCAAGCTAAAACAATGAAGGAATTATGGGCGCAGTTTGAGACTATGTTTGACGATTCCGGGTTTTCACGAAGAATAATATTACTTCGTCATCTTATATTAATCAGGCTTGATATTGTGATTCACTGACGTCGTATTTGACAGATATTATTGAGACATCACAAAGATTAAGTGGAACTGGATTTGATATAAATGACATATGGATTGGCTCATTGTCACTGGCAAGTTTACCAGAACGATATTCACATATGATCAAAGATATACAGCAAGAGATGCAAAAGATGAAGGCAGTTATGGTCAGACACGAGAACTGCATCTGCGCTCTAGAGGCAAGGCTGATGGCTTCAACAGCAAATGCACTGCAAGTGGGTGTTTAAAATGAAAATAGTTTGAAAGCGATGATAATTGGTGATACCATTCGAGGTTAGTGGCTAAAGGTTTTTGCCAAAAAACAGGTGAAGATTATCATGAAACCCTTTCATTGGTGATTAGATACTGCACATTGAGGCTTTTATTTGCAATTAGTGCCCAATCACGCTTTAGCATTTAAATGTAACCTCGGATTTTTTAATCGATATCTGAAGGAAGATATTTTCATGCATTTTCCTGATGGTTACAAACTATATAATTGTGATGATATGGTTTTTGAAATTGAAAAGCTTATGGCTTAAATAATTCTCCTGCTTGGTATAAAAGATTTGAAGGGTTTCTTAAAGTTAAGCAGTATATTTGAAATCACGGGCAATTTATGTATGATTACTATCGTTAGTGACAGTCAGAGTGCATTGAAGCTTACAATTAATCAACAAATGCACAAGAGGTCTAATCATATTGAGGTTTATATCATCATTTTGTTCACGATGCTGTATTAAATAAATGTATTAAGCTTGAATACATGAAAACTACCTTGCTCATTAAAGCTCTGTGTGCCTGCAAACATTACAAACTTATGAACAAAATAGTAATATTAAGTAATACTGTGTAATGTTGTATGAGGCTGTCACTTATTTCGATATTGTGGGGGTGATATAATATAATATCAAAATAAATTGTATTAGTTTTAGTCACAAAAGATGCTTGTTGCATTCTTGCTGTACCGTGAAGCGAATGTGTTTTATTAATTACAGTATAGAACTTGATTCGCAAATCTCTGTTTGACCATGATATAATCTAGCTGATATCTACCTGTATCTGCTGGAAATTTACAGGTGTATATCCTTATGTACGGTTTTTAAATAGTGTGTTTGCCACTACTAGTTTAAATCTTTCACAAAATTTTAACAACCTGCTTCCTCAGTCCTTCCCCCCCCCCCCCCAGACCAAAGCTTCCTACTGTATTCCCCCCTTTTTACTTCTCCCACTACCACTTTCCAATCACCCATGATTATTAGATTTTCCTTCCCCTTCACATATTGGCATATATTTCAAATCTTCCTGTAATGTTGGCATTTACACTTATACTCATGTGGTTGGCACGGGCTTAGTTGCTATCCTCAGCAAAATAATCCTATCACTAAACTGTTCATAATAGCTCACCCGTTTTTCCAATGTTCATTACAAAGCCTACACCAGTAACTCCACTGACAGCTTTTGTGTTAATTATTCTGCGTTTCCCAGACCAATACATCCTTACACTTAATCTCACTAATGCCAACGCTATCTAACTTAAGTCGTTCCATCCCTCATTTTAAGTTTTCTAATCTACCTGCCCTTTTCAGACTTCTAACATTCCACACTCTGATTCGTAGAATGTCTCTCTGCAGTCCCCACCCAGACCTATTGACCGACTATTTTACCCCGAAGAAGCCATCATACTATATGTAATTTCAGAGGATTACATGTCCTCAGGATACTTTTAGGGCCTTTAATGCATTGGCTTCCCATTGCCTTATGCATCCCCACGCGGTTAATCATTTCTAACTCTTCCATCTTTAAGAGCCGTTTCCAGCTCCACGGGCAAGAGGGTGCCCAGGACCACTACAATCTCTTCGGCCCTCTGTTAGAGGACCATTTGCAAGTGGTGTGTGACTCCTTATACAAAGAATCTTTCAGTCACCAGAGCTTAGTTCGAGCAAACGGGGTGCACCACGTGAAGTTTACTTAATTTCCAGGGAATAATACATTAATATCATCAATGCTTTTTCCTTATTAATTTGTTTAACCCTTTCCTCCCTGACGGTACTTATAAGTACCACTGTATTTACCACCATATAATTCAACAATACCAGTGTCCACTGCATTGTTAAGCCTGTTGATGTATTGTTGTATGATTAAGTCAGACAATGACAACATTTATTTTTAAATTCTGCGTGAAATTGCCGAGAAATTAATTTTCTAAGTTGGGGCTTGACAGCATACTGACCAGAGTTACAAGTGGTACATTACAATGAATTTTTTGATGATAATTTACTTCGTAAGTGTCAATTTCTTTTATTACTTTTTTAGTTTGAACATTTAACCATATATTTTTTACCTATAAAATATGTTTTTCTAGTTTCTTTACTAAATAATCTAGAAAAACCAACATGGACTTATAAGTACCGTCAGGGAGTTCTGGGTAGTTTTATACATATTATTGGTCAATAGATTTAGCAAGTATACAATTGGTTTTATCATTGTTTTAGATATTTTTAAATGGATATTTTTGTGAAATACACTCTGATTGAAGCTCTTATCTTAGAAGTTTATAATTTATCAGCTCTTCTCTTAGAAGTTTATAATTTATCAAGGCAAAAATGAATAAATGACTGGAATGTTCTCAGATTACTCATTAGGTCAAAGAGTGGTATTAGAATTGACTGAAAAAATGGAGCAATGATGATGTTATCTAGTATTATCATTATTTTTCATCAGTTTCATTATAAAAAACTGAAACAACTTTTGTTTGTGGGAGAATCAGACCCAACTGCAATGGACTTTCTAACAATCTGCTGATGGAAAACTAAAAAGAGGTTTGTGACAATGAATTTACAAACCTAGGTATTTACTACTGGAAATGGAAGGATAAAAAGGTCATACATTTAGTATCAAATTTTCATGGCAGCGGTGAAACTCCACTACACTGGTTGGGGTCAATGGCAACCTCAACAGATGGGCCCTCTCTCAGGTTGGATAGGTGACCTGGTGGATCTTGGACCAGAGGGCCTATCTGGCCGGCCGGTCATCGGGGGCCACCTCCGGCAGTAGGTCCCATAGCATTTTGCCCATCCTGCCACCCTGCTGTTACACCACTAGTTATATCCAAAGAAAAAGATGGATTGAATTCGACAATTTCATGCTCAGGACTCAGGAATCGTCAAGGACTACAATACCTTCATGTGTGGGGTTGATACTGCTGATCAGATGATGACTTTGTGCAATGCTGACAGAAGATTACCGAAATCATGGTAAAGATTGTTTTTGGGAATTCTGGATGTTGTATTTGTCAATGCCTATACCATAAATGGTCCGATATTTGAAAAAAAAGTCTGTAAAAAATTTTAGTAGATCCTTTGCACAAGGTATGATGACTATGAAGGATATCGGTAAGAAGAAAAGGTCATCTATATATATATTTCACCAAGCCCTCATCCATTCAAACAACACAAGTCATACTATTCCACAATGAGAGATGTAAGATTGGGAAACAGAGGTATACAGTGTCCCTAAATTGTAAAAATCAGATGAAGATGTGAAGTACGAGGGGCAAGTAAAAAATGAGGTTCCCACATTTTTTTCAGGGTTAAGACATTTTTTATTGCAATAAATAAGTACACCATCTGAAAGCTTGTATTTCAAACTATTTTTCTACATAGTCGCCAGATCTTTCAACACATTTTTTCTGACGAGTTATCCACTTCTGAAACCCGCTTCGAAGAACTCCGCCGCCAGGCCGCCGATGTACTTGGTGACCGCTTCCTTCACCTCTTCATCTGTACTGAAGCGTTGTCCAGCCAAGTGTTGCTTCAATTTCGGGAACAAGTGGAAATCGCTGGGAGCAAGATCAGGGCTGTAGGGGGCATGATCAAGCAATTTCCAGCCGAATTTGACCAGTAGGGCGGTGGTCTGTCGAGAGACATGCGGTCGCGCGTTGTCGTGGTGCAACCTAACGCCCTTGCTCAATCTTCCTCTCCGGCGATTTTGGATGGCTCTTTTGAGTTTCGTTAGCGTCTCGCAGTACCTGTCCGAATTTATTGTGGTCCCTTTAGGCATAAACTCGGTAAGCAAGACGCCTTTTCGGTCCCAAAACACCGTAGCCATCACTTTTCCTGCGGACAGCGTCTGCTTAAACTTCTTCGGCCTCGGCGACCCGGGATGGCGCCATTGTTTCGAGTCTTCTTTTGTTTCCGGAGTGACGTAGTGACACCACGTTTCATCTCCCGTAATAATGGAGTCCAAGAATTCTTCAGTATTCTCGGCGCATTCTCGAAGAAACCCCTCGGCACACTTGACGCGATTGTCTTTGTGGGTTTCTGAAAGCATATGTGGGACCCACCGCGCACACACCTTGCAATAACCATGTTTTTCGGTCAAAATGTTGTCGATGGTTTTTTCACAAACCTCAGGAATCTGATCAGCCAGCTCCCGAAGCGTTACTCTTCGATCCTCGAGGAGAATGCGCTCAATCTTCACAACGAATTCGTCGGACACCGATGGCCTCCCGCTCCTTTGCTCGTCGTGAACGTCTGTGCGTCCTTCGGAGAACTCCCTGCACCATTTGTGGACGTGCTGGACGCTGATGCAAGCTTTGCCATAAACTTCTTCCAACTGTCTATGAATTTCTATAGGTGTAAGCTTCTTCGCGTTTAAAAATCGAATCACTGAACGGATTTCACACCTGGCGGTGACGGCGATTGCGGTCTCCATCGCGGATGGCTGTTAGACTGGCACTAAGCTTTGCCGGTTTTTCTCCAGGTAGTTGGAATGGAGTGGGGGGAAATCAACAATGAAGGCGGTGTTGCCGGATTTCTCCTAGTATCTCGCGCGGCCAGTGTACAGCGTTGGGAACCTTATTTTTTACTTGCCCCTCGTATGTAGAATGAAGAAAATACAGTCAAAACATCATTCCAAATGTTGCACTGCAATGTCTTTTGTGTCTGAATGAGCAAAAAGAATTGTTTTTTTTTTTTTTTAATATCATGAGGCAAACATTTCATACCAATATGAACATAATTGATTTCAATTGCTATTTCTGTACATCCTGTGATACACAAAGTCCCTGACGGTACTTATAAGTACCGGCTTAGTAATTAGCACTTAGAGTTGCAAAAAAAAAAAAAAAAAAATTGAAAAAAATATGTGTGTTTAATTTCAAGTACCTTTATACAAATATATAATTGAAATTATAAATTTCCCTTTATTTCCAATAGCCGGTAGGAAAGGGTTAAATAAATGTACACTATTCATTGTTAGTATAAATATTTATAAAAATAAACTCTGGT
The DNA here is from genome assembly GCA_031002005.1 of Vandiemenella viatica. NCBI lineage: Eukaryota > Metazoa > Arthropoda > Insecta > Orthoptera > Morabidae > Vandiemenella > Vandiemenella viatica. The sequence goes on from JARYHS010008074.1 coordinate 181,513,970, forward strand.
GTCAATATAAAATAAATAAAGGTCAATTTAAATAAATATATAATTTTCTTTAAAATATGAGAATAGTTAACCCTATCAATCTGAAAATACTATCCTTAAATGATGATCTTAGTGCATTTTTTCCCTTGATACAATAGAATGTCTAGGTGTCATGTTGTAAGCACCTTAGAATTTTGGCAAATTCTAGTTTTGCTTAGGCGGGACTTAGAAATTTCGAGAAGAGCAGTTTTCAACTTTAAGGAATTTCCCTGTAATCTTGCTCACAGTAACAATTTGCTATAAAAATCATTTTAAAGTGTATTTATCATATCGAAAAACATTTAGCTTAAGGGATATTTAGGTTTGTTCATGTTTTGAAACACGCGATCGGAAAAGTAGAAATTCTAAGATGTGCAATATCTTTAAATCGAGTAAAGCGACAACTGATCTTTTATCACCAGCTGTAGTCAGCACTGTCCTCGATATTTTGGCAGTAAAATTAAATAATTTGGTAAAGTCTAATTAGCGATTTTAAGAGAAAATAATAAGCTTTTTTATTAAAAGAGATATTAATTTTAAAATTACATCAGTAGATAGTCCTAATTGAGACGATTTCGTACATATATTGGTTTCCATAAAAAGTTTTACTATCTGTGTGGCAATTAAGTTTTTGAAAATAGATTGTCGTTGATTGTCGCTGTAAAAATTCAAACGTTTGGATTAATCCCCTGCTTTAGAGCTTTGTATCACCACGCGGAATTAAATAAAACTTTAAAACTGATTACTCTAAATTTCCCACCAAACTGCCGTTAGACTTCTAGTAGATAAGTCTAGACATTGTCAAAGTTTAAACATTTTTAATAGTCTGGATTGTCAAATAAATTACACACACTCTTAGCTACGCGGAAGCAAAAAGATGTGATACAGTTGCTTACGTCACTGATTCTAGTGGCTCCTATAAAAGGACCCCGCCGCCATCATGTTTTTGTCTTTCTTGTGGCCTTTCTTGTTCGGGAGCATTATGTGAGTGAGCCTGTGTCAGTGTTGTGTCGGGCGGGCTGAAATCGGTTGAAGGTGAAGCTACCGAGTCAGCCCCGTTGAAACTTTGGTGTGAGAACATGCGAGGTTAACTTTTAATATGAACTTTTAAATTTTCATAAGGGGTTCGGTCGGTTTACATTTCTCTCCACAACTTGCAAACCTTTGGAAAAGTGTGTTCGATTTGCCTGCTCAACTGTAAAATGCATATTTGTAATTGTGACTTTGAAAAATAAAACTTTGGATTTTCTAGAGGTGAACTTGTGTGCTTCAGAAGATAGCTTACAACCTTTTCTCTATTTGTGGCTTCACAAATATTGTGGCGACCTTCAAGCATTTACGTTGAGTCTGTCAGGCTACATGGTCAAATCTAAATATTTCATGAACTTTCAGCAGAACTTTAAATAAACATAAACTGTTAGTTGAGGCACTAAGGCGGTACTACAGCCCCGGTATCGGCCTAGGGTCTTACAATGTGTTAAACTTTGGCATGTGCGCACCTCCCGAACCACACGACTTGTTCCCTACAACATGACTAAGGTGTAAAACCGAAATATTGTGTATATTAATGTACGTCGAATGGAGTGAGGAGTCATCTTCCATTTCTTTGTCATTTATAGGGAAAAAATGGCAAATGTATAATAGTTTTAAGAACATGTTTGTGAAATAGGATCATGTGATACGTCACATAATCCAAATCTTTATATTTTAACCATTGTAAACTCAGTGCACTTGTCTGCCAAAATAGTATTAATAACATTCAAAATATAAAGATTATCCTATTTTTATGGTCCTTTCGTACTAACTTGGCAGAGTAAGATTTTGTTCAGGAACTGCTTTTTCAGACCCCCAGGAAATGGCTGTTGTAAAATGGGGCCAAGTGGTTGCTCATGGTCAATTCTGCATATGATGATGAATGTGAAATTTGAAACATTAGATTTAAAAAAATGAAGGGAATCAGAGATGTGCTGGAGAGGCAGTATTGGGAATAATTTTTAGAAAGTGCTCAGGGGTACTGAGGCCCTGATAGTGGAGGATGTTTAGTGTACAAGGTGACATCAATTGAGACAAGAAAGGAGTCTGGAAGTAGATTAGTGGGGACCATGGACAGATGTTTGAGGAAGTGTGGAGTGTCTTTGTTGCAAGGAGGAAGGTTCTGTACGATGCTGTTCTACTATTGCTGAAAACCCTTTGGTAGGTGACCCATATGCTACAACTAAAAGTCTCCTAGAATTGCTAAACTTGGGAATCTTAATAAGAAAATGTAGGGATGGGTGTACAGAGATTTTGAGATGTGGGGAGGGAAATTGACTGTGATGGAGGCCTTTCAAGAGATTCTTGGAGGCCATGGGAACCAAGTATTTCCTGGAAAATGGAAATGATGGAATCTGAAGTATGGAAGATGGGTGCTGGTGTAGTAATACTGCCCGGCGGATTCAAAGTTGTAGTTACTGTCCACCATGACCAAAGAGGTTAAGCCCTTGTCAGAAGGGAGGATGGATTTCAGTGGAACTGAAGTTGCTCATTCTCTCTAAAAACTTTTTTTTTATGTCAGTGGCCTGATGGGTATTCAAAGCCACATCCTTCCGAACGTGAGGGCAGAGCATTACGGCTCACCCACCATGCTCACTCAACACAACCAAATTCTCCTTTGACTCACCAGTTTATCATCAGATATGTGGCAGTGAAAGTGGTGGATGAGCAGTAATGCTCAGGCCTCAGATTCAGAACACATTTTATAATCCCCACCCCTCCATGCAGATTTTGGTTTTCCTAGGTTTCTCAAAATCACACCAGGTGAACCATGGGATAGTTCCTTCAAAAAGCTATAGCCAAATTTCTTTCTATTCCTGGCCATTTACCAGCTTCATTGCACAGTTTCTTATATGGGCATCCCCACTAACTAATTGTCCAGAAGGATAACTGGTTGCAGGCACACAATTTACACTGGAAACCTACACCATTCTCTGCCAATGGATACCAATACACACATCTCACAACCTCAAGAAGTTTTTTACAGTGAGCTATCAGTGTGTTTCCTGATACAACTATCCCTTCTTATCTCCATAGATGGGAACCAGCCTACCAGCATGTCCTTGATACCAGACCTTACCGTGGCCTTAACCTCAAGGAAGATTCCATCTATTACTTACTTTTATCATAAATATTTTTACTATTTTATTTTATTACTTTTGTGGCCTGCATAGATACTATAAATTTCTGTAATAATAGACCGTTTACTTCTCCACCCACCTTTGCCATCCTTAACATTCCCATCTTGTTCATCTCTGGATTCAGTTGTAGGTCTCGTGTACACATCTGATCCCCTCACCATATGTCTAACATCTAAATGTGATGAAGATTCATTCAAAAATATTGTAAAGTGTAATGCTAGTGGGCCTCCTGCCTTCAAGTGTGTTGAGTAATGGGTTTATCTTTCTTATTTTCATTGCTCAACAACATTTTCAATGTTACTATTTTCCTGTTTGTCATATTAGTTTTTTTTTCCGCTTTAATGTTAAATGTTTTTGCACTTTTATAAATTATTTTGAAGTATCTTCAGAAATATGTATATATATACTTTTTTCTCTCTTTAATGCAGCATCAAAGAAAAAAACATGCAAGAAACTTGGAAGTCAGAAGATCTGAAATTAAAATCAAACAGGAATGTGCGCGATATAGCCAGAGAGATTGAGGATAATGTAAGCTACACTTTCAGACATAATTGTCAATGTAATAATTCATTTTTATCATAAGAACTTTTCTTTTTTGCTTTTCATATATATGAGTTAGAACAGTTTGTAATAGCTATACTGAAGGGGGAAAAATCCTCAATACAAGGGATCTGTGGAATAAAACCACAGAATATTGCTATTATTTGATCCCAAAAGAAAGAAAAGTTTCATAGTGAATCTATTCAAACTGTCCACATATTGGCTGCATACACATATGGCGAGCATTTGAAAAATTTCGCTATTGTACTGAGATTCAAAAATTCTTGTTGAATGACACTGAGGTCCTAATTCTTGCTGTTAAACACTTAACTTTCTGTTACTTCTGTACATTTTAAAAGGTTACCAAATATGATTATCTGTAGATAGTCTTGACTTAGTGAAAAAACGGCTCTTTAATTACTGAGTATTCCTAATATATGGCTGTGTTGTAGCTGTGCAAGCTAAATCACATTCTGTTTTAATGAGTAAGCCAAGTGATGGGTGTATTTTACTTCTATATTAATTATGTTATAACTATACACAACAAAAATTGTAAAAAGATTTTTTTAAATTCATTTTAGCTTGGTTTGAGGTGCATGAAGCCAGCAGGTGGACTAGACATTCTGCCTCCCTCATCAGCAGCCATCAGTAAAACCATAAATTCAAAAAAAATCAAAGAAAATTCATTCCCATTATCTGAATGGGATCTAGAAGATGTTGATGAGAACTTGTAAAGAAATTGCTAATTGTTTAAAACCATCATGGGAAATATGAGTTATCAAGTTATTTTATACTGTATATATCATTTGTATGGAATAAAGAAGAATCACCAGTGTCCAGTTCCAATGTCTCATACGTAGTATTGTCATGTTAGTCCTCAGAATTCCCTTCCCTCAAGGAATGAGAAAATCAAGCCATTCGGGAGCGTCCATAAACTACGTAGCTCAATTTTAGGTTCCTGTGAAACCCCCTTCTCCCCCACGTAGGTCCCCCCCTTTTTTTTCCTTTTACCCTATTGATTCCATAAGACATTTTGTACTGTCTTCTCTTGTTAGACTATTGTAAATTGCAGAGATGATTAAATGACACAAATAAATATTATTCACATGCTGTTGTGTGTTCTGTACCTGTACCTCATTTTAACTGTTAGAAATAATGTGAATGAAAAGCTATACGGTCCTCTCCCCCCCCCCCCCCCCCCTCCTAGGCCAAGCCAAGTAGTTTATGGATGCTCCCTTTCTATCTTACAACAAATTATGGTAAACATTAGCTACATTAAAAAACTTTAATAAAATTACTATATAACATTTATACAAAGATATATATATACATCTCATTAGAAAAATTTGTGCACTTTTTTTTCAAAAATAGTAATCAATAAAACTGTTTATAAAGGAATGTTAAAATTCTAAAAACAGATTTTGTCAAAATCTGTCAGTTAAAACTAAACATGCAGTAAAATGTGAGTAACTAGTGCTACTTTATAGCTGGGGTTATATGACTAGTTAACTTGGCAAACACATTACTAAGGTCCACTTGAAAATAAGCACTGCAGGCCAGAACGCGTTCAACTTGTTCAAGCAGCTTTGCATATGCTACTTCAATTTCATCTGGTATCTTGCCAGCAAGCTGTTCTGGATAAAAATAAAAATTTATTAATAAGAAACCAATTTAAAACTGTATTCGTATGAGATACATTTTCATGGTTTTAGTCTTTTGTGTCCGATATAAACAAATGAAAAAAGCAATAGTTTTGCAGCATTCACCAACTGCAATCCCCCATAATGACCCATATATTTAATATCTATTTACACAACACTTATACAGCACTGAAGACAGACATTGTTAATTACCTTGAACCCATAACCCATTTCAACAATGCTGACTAGAACCATTCCATGTTACAAACAAATTATACTTAATTTTATTTTTATCCATTATCTACATTGGTTCATACATTATAAAAAAATCCTCTTTCTAGTAACAAAATTGTTTTACATATATCATATGAATTGCTTGACCAGGTGAAGTAAATAAGGATAAAATAAACAGTTTGAAATGAAAATCTTTTGTGACGTGAAAAGAAAATCTGTGAACCCCCAAACTGTCCATCAGTTAACCAGTTATTGCCAACAACTTATAAAACTCAACAATTTCCAGTGTCAGGCTAGATCTGCCTTGCACATAGTCCTCTCGCTTCCCACCTTGATCCTGCTCTGTCCTCTCCTCTCAGCCATCTAACCCTTTGTCTTCCTCCAAGCTGTTTACCTTGCATCATCATTCTACGTATTTCTTGCCAAAAATTCTGCCAACTGTCCCCCGTACTTGTTTCAGCAGACCACCTTACCTCAAAAACATCTTGGTGCACAAATACCCTCCATCTGACTCTCCAAAAACACCTTATGGATCTTTCCCCTGTAATAGACACTGCTGCAAAACCTGCAGCATGCATCCTCCCATTACTACATTTTCCAAACCTGCCACAGGGGAAACCTTTCCCATCACCGAACATGCCACATGCTCCACTACGCACATCATATACCAGCTAACGTGTCGCCATTGCACAATTTCTTATATAGGCCTGACTACACAACAACTCTAGACCAGAATGAATGGCCACAGACAAACAGTCCACACCCACAATTTATATCTTCCCATACCAGAACATGCTAACTACCACAACTTCAATGACTGTTTCACTGTAAGAGCAATCACAGTTTTCCCCGCACTTACTGCCGCCTCAGAACTTCGCAGATGGGAACTTGCTTACCAAAACATCCTAGATACCAGACACCCACCCTGCCTCAACCACAGATAAAATTCCTTTCCTTGATGCATCACTCATTAGTAGTATTAGTAGTAGCATTATTGTCATTTAACTAATTACCTTATTTTATTTTTCAAAATTTATCCATCCATATTTATTTACTTTATTCCCCCCCCCCATTTTTGGCTAGTATTAGTTGTACCACCATCTGTGATTTACATATTTATATACAATATCTCAGTCCCACCGCCATATTGATAATCCACCTAGTCATGTAGCAACCCTCAGCATGTGCACACTGCCTGAGACTCATGACTCATTTTCTCCATCATGAATAAGGTTTAATAACCGAAATATTGACTTTATTTGTGTGTTCGTAATATATGTTCTTCTCTCGTCGCTGCCTTCAACTTTGGTGAGTGATGAGTCATTTTCTCTTTCCTTGCAATTAGAAAAATGTATTAAAATGTTCATAACATAAATTTGAGAAAGTAAAAGTAAATAAAATAAAATTGAAAAAATATAATGATAATAATAATATATGTAGTTAAAAATCACCAGTGGTATCTGGTGGTTCAATAAACTGTAGACAGTGGGCATGGAGGCAAGTAGAGGATAGAGGGAAGGAAAAGTACTAACTGGGTATTATCTCAAATTGTGACCAGGAAGTTGCCTTGTGCCTAATTTGTATTGGTAGGCAAGTTCCCACCTTCTGAGTTCAGAGGCGCTACTGCTGTTTGGGAGGACTCTGATAGTAGAGCTGTAAAAGTAACAAGAAATTCTGTACACGTATGTATTCATTACTAAACCATTCAATACCCGTTACTTTCGAATCATTACTCGTTACTTTCGGTACAATCGAACACTAGCATGAAGTATCGCATGGCATACAGGACGACTTTGTTCGTACTTGGTAAAGTTTAAGTTAATTGTTTATTTAGTAAAATAAGTTATGGTAAGTTGTATGTTTGGATAAAACTTAAAGTAAAGTAATTAGCACATGGATCTTACGGAAAACCTCTAAATGTACACTTGATTTGCTGTAATGAATTTTATATTCGAAAGAATTATATAATTTCAAAACAAACACCTGTTTGCACACACACAAAAAGACCTGACCTTTCACCCCACTGTGGCATATCTAGTGACAATAACTAATGGCGGTTATTTTTTAAAGTAGCCTACTCAAAACCCTGCACACAAGCCTGAAATGATAATGGGACACATATTTAACCAATATTATAATCTCATCAAAGTATTTCGTTTTAAATAGGAGGTTTCACCGCTGTCTTCCTTTACTGTTTTCATTTATTTATGTAAATTCTTCATCCTTTTGTGATAGATTAATTTAATTTAATTGCAATGGAGCACAGGCTCCGGTGACAATTTTCCTACACCCCAATCTTCTCCCTATCCTGCACACACCTACATTTGCCCTCTACAAATTTTATTTTTAAATTCTTTCAACGTTTTCGGTAAATTATTCACCATTTCTCTTGGTAACCCATTCCAATCCCTGACACCCTTACCTAAAAAATAGAATCTTCCCACACCCTTGTGCCTGAAATCAAGTGCCAGCTTGTGGTCATGGTCATCTTTTCTCTTCCATGAACTACTTTTCATATCTACGGCAATATCTCTCCATGCCTCTTCGCCAGTATACACCCTGTACACTCCCATGACTCTCCTCATCCTCCTCCTGTCTTGCAATGAATCCTATTCCAGTTCCTTTATCATATTTGTGAAAATAAATGTGGACATACCACCAAATCAGGTCTGCAGGCAGAGTGCTACTGACTCCCGCTTGGTTTCATTTTAAAAATATTCAAAACATTTAAATCAATAACACAGGAACACGACAAACGGGCGATTAGATTCATAATTGTTGCGTCGCGGTTACAACAAACATTCAACATCAAAGCCAGTACCGCATTGATCACATTGATCTGCGGTAATAATATAATAACTAACTACAGACAAATGGAATAAAGTTATTGTACCTTGTTGTTTATTTACAGAATTCTGGAACTGTAAAAAGGGCTGCTAGATTTTTTTTTGGAAATTATCGCGAAATGCAATCAGTAACAGATATGATAAATGAGCTGGAATGGGATTCATTGCAAGACAGGATGAGGGTGAGGAGGGTTATGGGCGTGTACAAGGCGTATATTGATGATGAGGCATGGAAAGATATTGGTGTAAGAATTAAAAGTAATGCTTGGAAGGGAAAAGATGAACATGACCACTAGTTTGCACTCAATTTCAGGCACAAGGATGTAGGACGAGTTTCTTTTTTTGGTAAGGGTGCCAGGGATTGGAATAAGTTACCAAGAGAAATTATGAATAATTTAACAAATAAAGTTGAAATAATTACAAGTTAAAATTTGTAAAGGCCAAATGTAGATGGGTGCAGGATAGGGGGAAGATGGGTGTATAGGGAAATTGCCACCAGAGCGCGCGCTCCATTACAATTTAATTAAATATTATTAGAACGTAACAAATGAAGAGATTTATATCACAAACTATTAGACAAATCTTTTATATTGTAAATTACACTATGAAATAAAATAGAAGTTATCAAATCTTAAAATAAACACATTTCATAAATGTTTGAAATCATTAAACCTCACTAATGAACGATCAATGAAAAAACAGTAACTATCTCAAATTATCCATACAATTTTTTTATTTACAAATTATGCACTGTAAATTTTAATGTTAAACAAAATAAAAAAAACTACAAAATTAGTCTTTACGTTGTCAAAATTAGTTACCAGCGGGAGCTGGAATGTGTTTGTACCTATACGACACATGCGAGTAACGAAATGAATTTGTGAGTAACGATTCGGTACTTGGAGTCAGGCGACGAACCCGTTACTCAGTAACGAATACATCGTTGCTTTTATAGCTCTATCTGATAGCACGGGCCGTGAAACAAGAATTGAAATTATTAGTGTCATGGGAGATAGCATGGATAGCTACTGGATGTTTTGGATTCCGAGTGAAAACTGTCTGATGATGGCCATTCATTCTAATGGCTAATGGATTGGTAGTCACACCTATGTAGGAAGCCAGGCAGTGTTTGCAGGTTAGCTGGTATATTACGTGGGAGGTTTCACAGGTGGCATGTCCTATGATAGGAAAGTTCTCACCAGTGATCGGGTTGGTGAAAGTGGTGGAGGCATGGTGAATGTCGCAGATCTTATAGTGGGATCTATTGTATGGGAAGGATCCTTGGGGCTGGCTGAGGTTGGGAGGCCTGCTGAAACAAGTTCTGGGAGAGCCAGGGAAGATTTATGGAAGAAAGGATCTCATTTCTGGGCAGGTTAGTAGCAAATCATAACCCTGCCGAAGGATTCTGTTGATGGATTCAAGGCCAGGGAAGTATTGTGTAACCAGACTGGACTATGGTTGGTTTAAGGGGTTTGGAGCAGTCAATAGGTAGAGCATGTGAACCAAAGCTGGGGGATAATTGCAGAATACCAATGCTTGTGAGATGATGTTTGAATATTCTAAAAGGGATTTCTGATTGGAGCATATATGACTGCCTCAAATGCCAAAACTGTAGGGGAGGGAACGTTTGGTATGAAACGGATGGCAGCTGTCAAAATGGAGATACTGCTGTGAGTTGGTGGGTTTGGTGTGGACTGAGGTGGCCTTTGGAAAGGAACAGGTCCACATCCAAGAATGTGGCCTGGGTGTGGGAGTAGTAGGGTTGCTCTACTACTGGTTAAACCTATCCCAAAATAGGTCATGCCACTTGTACAACCACCCATCTCATATACCACCTCACCTGTCTTCACTGTCCAACTTCCTACATTGACCTGAACTCAAACTCATTATCCATCAGAATGAATGGCCACAAACAGTTTACTCCCAAAACCTGGCACTCGATGTTGTTCACCATGCCAGTATTCAAAACAACCGCGACCTTAATAACTGCTTCACGGTCAGAGCCATTAGAGTACTTCCGGACACTACCTCCCAATCTGAACTCCGCAGGTGGGAATTGGCTTATCAACACATCCTGCTGACTAGAAATCCCCCAGGCCTTAATTCCCGTTAATATCTTCCATCATCACCCTATACACCCATCACTGGCCAGCACCTTACATTCATATATTTCTCAAAATTTTTCTATTAAACTTTTATTTATATTTTTTATTACTATTATTTTTCCAACCATTTTAATCTTTCTTACGATTTATGCTCGTGGTTATATTATCGTTGCTACTCCTACCACCTCCGATAGTGTATTGCATTCTATGAGTGGTTGGGTCGTACGCAAGTCTTGCGCAAGGCCAGCCACTTGCATCTGTTCCTTGAAGAAGGGTTTTGCCCGAAATATTGTATTTTATTTGTTTTTGTGTTGCTGCTTCCCTTCTTGCTTCAACTTTGGTGAGTGTTGGGTGTATTTCATCTGTCTTTCCATATAAATATTGCCTCGCGGCATTTCTTTCCTTTCATTGTTACCTATATATATATATAAATAGGATAGGATTGGGGGGGGGGGTGGACATATACCCCTCACTTACCACAGATGATGGCAGGAGAGTGAGACGAACACGTAAAAACACAAAAAAAAAATAAACACAAATGCACAATATTTCGGCATGAGCCTTAATGTGGCAGGTCGGGATGTGACCACATCTTTCCCCCTGCCATATGTCTCGCCTCTCATATGATTAAGGCTTATGCTGAAATATTGTGCATTTGTGTTTTTTTTTTGTGTTTTTATGTGTTTGTCTCACCCTCCCGCCTTCATCTGTGGTAAGTGACAGGTATCTGTTTCCACCCCCCCCCCTCCCCCTATCCTATCTTATTTTCAGTGCCTCATAGCAGTTTCTTTGCTTCCATTATCCTATATATATATAGTCACAATGAAATCAAGACGCTAAGGAAAGGAATCAAATTAGGATAGGGAAATGAGCCACCACTCACGTTTAGATGATGGACGTGGGGCATGAACACACAGATATATATACGCTTTTCTGTTATTGTGTTTGTACACTGCAGTACTATACACTATTTATGAACCATATTACCAATAATTTATACACGAATTCAAAGAAACAAACAAGGTGTTACTGATCTAAGAAGAGTGCTTATTGGCATGTGACATGCAGACCAACAACACTCGTGACCAGGTTGCAAAGGAGCATTTTTTAAAATTTTAAATGTTAACATTAAATTTTACATAAAATAAGCGCTTTCATCAAAAAAGTAATAGTACCAGGTGAATAACATGTATCAATAAACAATTTCCTAGAAACAGTTAAACAGCCTAGTCTGATCTTGGCTCATTCATTCAGCTGCCTCTACACAGGATTCATGCACTCACTGCACCTTATGTCTCAAATACCTGTATACTGAATACCCAAAATTTCGTTTATTAGCATGATTTATTTTGTCATCCTGCCTTCACCTTTGGTCATCATTATCAACACCAACAAGTTTACAGCTACTGACTGGGTCTGTTTTGTGCACAAGCCTCTCCATTTTCTTCTTTCTTCCCGCCACCTCTCTACAACCACCTTTGTCTAGCCCACTGCCATCCGCATTTCCTCTGGGTTGTTTACCTTGAATCTTCATTTAGAGAATTTTCCTGTGTATTTTCTGTTCCTCTATTCTCTTAACATGCACATACCAAAGTAATATTGTCTTCTCTGTCATTTCCTCTAGGGGTTCCTCTTGTATAGTGTCTCTAATTGTTTTGTTCCTTATCCTGCCCCACTATTCTGCCTACTAGAAAATTCATTTCACTTACTTGCATCATGCTAATATCCCACTTCTTCAGTGACCAAGTTTCAGCACCGTACATTAGGATAGGAACATAGTATGTGTGATAAATCATTCCCTTACTTCTCTGTAGCATATCCCGGTACCATATCAGGCATCTGTAGCTACATACCTCTCTCCATTTTTCTTACCATCATTCCTTCCACTTTACTTAACAAACGTTCCATATATTTAAAACTATTTACCTTCTTCAGATTTTTACCTGCTATCACACCTGGTTAGCCTCTTCTTTTTTCTAGATGTTGCCATATATTCACTTTTCTTCACATTAAATTTGACAACATTTTCACCTACACTGTCTGCTTGTACATCCAACTGACACTAAATTTCCTCTTCACCATCTTCCCAGATCACCAAGTCATCTGCAAAAGCCTTTACCGTCATGTTTTCCTTTTCCATCCTCATTGCCATCTTCTCCATTATGCCACACATGATTATGATGAAAAGTAGTGGTGATAGAGCACTTGGTGTAGTCTGTTGCTTAACTTCATTCAATTTGTTTTTCTCCACCTATTTTCGCATATCCTCATTCATCTCTGGTATTATTCTGTTATTATTTTGAATCATGTGTGTATCAGTACTGTTGACTGTATAAAAACATTAGATCTAGAGATATATTACTGTACGAGATTGTCATGCGCACATTTGTACACCTTGATAAATGTCATACAATAAATGGAATAAATTCTTCTGTAAGTTTATTATGGAACTTCTCTCTTTTCCATTGCCTTCCTCTTACTCCTGTGTACACAATCCTATGCTTTCTCAATATCAGGATCCTTTACAATTGTCTCATTGCAAATATCAGATCTACTGTTGATCTTGCTGATCTGAAGCCAGACTGCTCTTCTCCTAGTTCTTTTTCAACCCTGTCACATATTCTCTTCTCAGGGATCTTCTCATACACTGTGTAATATCATCGTGATCCCTCTGTAGCTCTTAAATTCCTTCCTGCCTCCTTTTTTTTGAAGATATATACAGTTATTACTTTCTTCCACTCATTGGAAGTTGTCCTATCCTTTGAAACCTTTCTCATCATATGATATAACCAACTTCCCTCTTTCACTTGTCACCATTGTTCCTTCAACTTTTCTCCACAATCCATGACTGGTAATTGAAACTTTTTCAGCTGTTCTTCTGTAATTATAATACTCCAATGTATCATGTCCTCCTTTTGGTTGTGACCATATATTTATATTTCTTGACATTAAATTTCATGTTGTATTTACCTACAATCTCTACCCATATATCCAACTGCAAATGCACTTCCTCTTCACCACTCCCCTAGATCACCAATTCCGCAAAAAGCTTTCACCTCCTCCATTGTATCATCCATTACTATAATGAAAATTAGTGTCCTAAGAGGACACTTCCTTGTCTTAATCCGTTTCTTTGTTACAGCCAATCTTTTCTTTCTCCCCCTACTTTCACTTTGCTAACATTTGTCTTGTGCAATTCTGTTTCTCCACTGATTGTTTCTTTTGCGACTCTTCTGTTTATCGTGGTCTTCCATAACTTACTACTGGGTACGTGATCATATGCTATCAAGAAAGACCAACAGCAGATCCTCTCCTACTTGCAGTGCTTTTCACAAATAGCATACTGTTAATCTAAATGGTCTGAAGCCATTCTGCTATTCTCAACCCTGTTGCATATTATTTCCTGTAGGACCTTCTCATTAAGTTTGACACAGTTACGAATCAGTGTGATTCCTCTATGATTCTTAAATACTATCCTACTTTCTTTATTGAAGATCAGCAAAATTATTTCTTTCTTTGAGCCTTCTGGGGTTGACATTTCCTTCTACATCATTGTCATCATATGAAATAGTCACTGCTTCCTACTATTCCTGCTGCTCTTACATTTCTACACTTTATCAATGCTTGGTGCCTTTGTATCATTCATCTTACCCAAAAGTTCTTGCACTTCTTTCAAAGTGAGATCTTTCGCTGATCTTCTCCTACATGCATCTCATTAAGTACCATTTCATCCTGTGTCTAATCTGTGTTCAGCAAAGTTTAAAAATACCCTTTCATTATTGTTTAGCTTTTTGCACTGTTTATTTACTTTCCATTTCCAGCCAGCAAATTGGGGTTTTCAATCAATTCCGTCTTCTTCCTTTTTACCATTCTGTATAGCATTTTGTTATTACCTTTGCTATCTTCTTTGTCATCTCTGCATATTACTCCAGCTACTTGCTAGTTTCCCCAGCTGCCATTCTTTTTGGCTCCTCCTTTTTCTTTATACACTCCATCTCCTATATCCAATGTCCTCCACCTGAACTGTTCTCTAAAAGCACCATCTTACAACTCTCCTGATTCTATTATTTTTTCTCCATGCAGTCTATTTCCATATTTTTGTGTTATAGTCCTACCACAATAACCAATCAGATTACCTTGAGGTTCTCTTTTTTTTTCATGATTTCCTTATTTTCAACCCAGTTCTCTTACATAAATCCAGTAGCCTTTGCCCTTCTTTATTCCTGCTACCCCACCATTCTTCTCTCTCATAATTACAGCAATTTGACCATTAAACAGTATCTGCAGCTCTTCTTCAGACTCATCTTTACCTTGCATTGCACATCCCACTTGAGGAGTATAAACTTGCAGTATTTACAGGCTTCTTCCTTTAACTGTTACCTTAATCTTCATCATCCTGTCATCTATCTCTTTTACTTTCTTACTTCTTTAGTCCTTCTCTCAAAATTAACTCTACCACATTTCTCTCTCTTTCCTCATTTCCACTCAATTACAATCAATAACCTTTCCTAAGTTCCGTTCTACCTAACCCTTTCCATTTTGTCTGGTTCTGACTTCGCAGTGCATTTCATTTTACACAAAATATACAAGTACTTATAAATACTGCACATGTTCTCTTTTTACTCAGCATAATTGGAAAGAGATATCTTTCTCACATCAAAAACACTGTAAAATTTAAAAACTTTGATAATAAGATAAAGCAAGTTCAGGCTTTCAACTCAAAAACTAAATATAAGGATGGCCCAGAAACTGATGCACCAAATTTTTTCGCCCTCAACAATTATTTATTGAACACAATGAAACTTATACACAAGAAAGAATGATGTTTCTTCTACACTCCCTAATTTCCACATAATCTCCTTCCTGTGTATGACCTTGTTCTGTTCTTGCAGTAATTTCATCACTATGTGAATCACCTCTTTGTCATCCTCAAAATGTCTCCCGCGAATGGAATTCTTCAATGGCTCAAATAAGTGAAAGTCTGAGGGAGCTACGTCAGGGCTTTAATTTCATCACTATGTGAATCACCTCTTTGTCATCCTCAAAATGTCTCCCGCGAATGGAATTCTTCAATGGCTCAAATAAGTGAAAGTCTGAGGGAGCTACGTCAGGGCTTTAGGGTGGATGGGGTAACTCTGTCCAACCTTGTTTGGTGATGTGTTCCCACGTCCTCAAACTTGTATGAGGGGTGCGTTATGTTGAAGCAAACAATCACCTGGGTTGTTATGGCGTCCAAGTCACTGGAAGCCCTTCTTGAGTTTGGTTAATGTGTTCAAATATGACTCAAAATTAATGGTGGTGCCTCTTGGAATCATATCAATGAGTATGACACCATCACAGTCCCAAAAGACAGTGATCATGACCTTACCATCGGAAGCAGTTGCTTTGAATTTTTTCTTCAGGTTGGTGCCATTCCATCGATTGTTTTGGGCTCAAAATGGTGAACCCAGGTTTCATCACCTGTCACAGACCAGGACAAGAAGGCTTCCCCCTCAGCTTCAAAACATTGCAGCAACTTAGAAGAAATGTTTTTTCTGAGTTTTGTGTTCCTCTATAAGATGGCATGGAACACATCGTGAACACTTTTTTGTGTAATCAAGAATATTGACAATTACACCCACACTTCCTTTGTTGACTGACAGCTCCTGCACCAACAGCCAAGTCGTTATGCATCGGTCCTTGAGCGCATCAGCACGCTGCATCTTGTCAGGTATTACAGCCGTGGGTGGCTTTCCTGACCGATGCAAATCTTGGAGCTCTACAGAACTGCTTTCAGGTGGCCTCATCCTCTGTGCCCAGTGACTAACCATACTTCTGTCGACTACTGATGCTCTATAAACTCACAAATGTTTATGTGCAATGTTTCCAACCGTTTCTTGCTCCGCAGTGAGAAATTCAATGATGACACACTGCTTATAACATAAATCACTCACAGATGGCATGTTTAACCATTGCTGCCAGTATTCTATATGTTGGAAGAAACAGAAACTTTGCGCGCGGGCACTCTGAAAACTTCAAAGAATTCATATCTTAAGTTTCGCATTTGTACCATTGTTGGGGGGCTGAGAAAAAAAAAATGAGGTGCATTACTTTCTGGGCCACGCTTGTAGTAGTACATTAATAGCAGAATTAAGAAATACTTCAATAATATTATAAAAATTTACTTACTCAGTTCTTGGACTTTAGACAAGTCAAATATGTGATGGAAGAAAGAGAGTTGATTATATAGCTCACTGTCTGTATACTGAAAATAAATTGTACAAGATTAGTTTTTCTTGTTGTCTGTTAATGTAGAAACATTAGGCAAATAATTTATTACAAAAGAAGTGTGTGTATATATTACTTTTGTGTAATAACATTGAGTTAAATATCTATCATATATTTTTAAAATGACACTAATGAGTTGACACCTGACTAAAGTAATTGCGGTCAACTTTATAAAACATATATTCAGGATTTCTCTCAGTAACTTAAAATGGCCGAGAACTGAAGTTTAAGAGTACATAATTTATGTATTTAATAAATGAATGTAAGACAGCAAATAGCTTACCTCTCTGTACATAAGACCTTTTTCACACATATTGCAAACTGGATAACCACGGCAGAACCAAAGAGGCATTCTTCGTGTGCGATTCATACATGCTGGATCTTCACATACTAACCAGCTCTGAAATATTAAGAAGCCTACAGTTCTTCATGCACATGAAAACAAACTACTATCATATTGAGATGTACCTTAAATAAATTGAAACAGGTATTGCAATAACAAAAGATAACACATAATCCAGCACAGTTGTGGGAATGTGGTCAGGAACAAGGAATCTGGCACACAATCTGTCAGCTATAAGTGACCAGTCAAGATTTCAATCTTACACTGATGTAAACAAATACCAGGGAACCAAAAATGTTGTATAGCAAATTAAATTACATCTACATCCACACTCTGAAAATCACAAACATTGTGGGTGGCAGAAGATGCTAAGCACCAATCCTAAACCCACGCATTCCAATCCCGAATAGCGCGAGGAAAGAAGGAATACATAAAAGCATCAGTATGGCATCTTATTTCTCGAATCGTATCCCTCCGGTCATTGAAACCTAAATAGGTTGGCAGAAGAAGTATTTCATTGTACTCGAAATTTAATTTTTTGCGTATATTCTCCAATAAATTCAAACGCAATGCACCCTCTCCACTGAGTCAATCAGGCCCTTGCGATACAGATCCCAAACTCCACAACAGTAAGTAATCCAGTTGCGGACACACTAGTATTTTATATGCTATCTCCTTTGTATGAGCATTACAATTCCTCAAAATACAACCTATGAATCGCAATTTAGAATTAGCCTTGCCTACGACGGAAGTTATGTGCATGTCCCATTTCATGTTGCTTTGTACTATCACACCCAGATACTTCAGGGAATCAACCGTGTGTAGCAAGTCGTTTTAATAATTGCAGAGTAATTTTGGGAATAATAAAATATAAGTATGATAATGAACTAGCGGCGACATTTACCGGCAGAGAGGCACCAGCGAGCGGCCGGCGTAGTATGTCGCAAGAAACGTCAGCGAGAAATCGAGGTCAATGAGCAATGGAAGCTAGGCTCGTGGAGAAGGTTCCAGATTATGCTAGCTGTAGGCTACGCAACTGATGACATATAAGCGCGGGCCCACGGAGGCTCGAAGTCAAGTCGGAGGCAAGTCAAACTACACAGTCACTATGCTGTTCTGAAGAACGAGTGGGGATCAAAGACCAGCCTTGCCCAGCCAGTCAGCCAGCCGAAACCATTGTAAGTTCATCATTCTTGCATATTGGCAAAGTGCTTGGAACCTTGCTCGGGGCAATTGGATAATTGTAACAGCCTGCCTAGGAGAGAATAAAACTGTCTAAGCACTCTTTTCCTTGAAGTCAAGCCCGAGATACTAGCTCAAAGTAAATAGACTATTAAACTAGCCAAAGCCGAGAACAGAGTACCAGCCAAGGGAGGAGAAGCCACATTCGCCACGAAGTAAGTGCCTGGCTAACGCCCACAACCACTGGCCTAACCTAGCCATCCTGACGCATAAATAGCGGGTTAAAATAACCAATAAACAACCCGTTACACGTGTCAACAGCTGAATTATTTATTTTGTACTCGTGAACAAACTGATTCTTTTTGTTACTTATCCACATTGCCTTGCACTTTTTGCAATTAAGTGTAAGGGCACCAATCGAAAATAGCATCCAAATCGCACTGAATTTCTAAGCAATCGTCGCAGCACCTTATTTCCCTATAGATAACTGCATGGTCGGCAAACAATCGCAACCAGCATTTGACGTTGTCACCTAGATTATTTATAAATATTAAGAAAAGAAGTGGTCCTATTACACTTCCTTGAGGAATGCCCGAAGTAACATTTACCTTAGAAGAGGCTTCCCCGTCAACAACGACATACTGTCATCGACCAGTTAGAAAATCAGGTATCCACAAATCTAGATAAAGTAAAACCACTGCTTACTCCAGATGACACAAGATACCATGATATTTAAAATAGAGAGACTCACATAAAACAGAGTTTTTGCATATAAAACATTTGTCAGTGGTAAAATGTAGCGTGCTTAGACCAGGAAACAAAAGGGTTTGTAATGTGTAAATATAGGGTATATAATATATAAACTGACTTTTAGTATTTTCTTTGGCGAGTGGTATAGAGATGGGGAATGAATAATTGTGAGGGAATGGAGTAAGATTTGATCATTTATTGGATGGGAATAGAAGACAGTTTCCAGTGGCTTCATTGGGTATTATCTTAGGTTGTAACTTGGAAATTACTGGTGTCAAATTTCTATTGGCTTGCCAGTTTCCACCACTGGAACCCAGAGGGGTTAATGCTATTTGGGAGGAACCTGCTGAACAATTAAGCAAAAACCAGATAACCCATGTGGAAATTCCACGAATACGGTGAATAGTGAGGTTTGGTGGTTTGTAATAGAATGCAACAAGAATGATCTCATTTATAGAAATTTTTTTAGTATATAATAGGTAACATAACAAAATACTTACAAACATATTATGAAACAATTAGGAAAAACTTCTGAATGCATAAAATATATGTATAACAAACTGTCACTGACCTTGATGGAAAGCAACTAACCTGATCAAAACACAAACAATATCCATATTTCTGTGATATGTTGTTATTGTTGTTGCTTTAGGGCGCGTCTACAGCGGGGTCATTAGCGCCCTAACAATTACCAGCTAAAACTAGTAGCTTAAGAAAGTACTAAAATACTGTCTGCATGGTCGACTGTAAAGGGGTCGGCCATACAGACAGCAAATAAAATTGTTCATAAATATAAAACGTGGCTTAAAAAGGGCCACCAGAACTCGGGACCGTACACCACCTGAATGGCTGTAAAGGGGCCATACGGGGTCACAAATAATTAAAAACACTACATTTCTCGCCGGCTGTATAGTGGCCAGCGAAAAGGTATTTAAAAATATAAAAATTAAAAACAATGCACTCGATGGGTGGCTGTATAGGGGCCACCCTTCCGTCTTAAAACTAAGCCGATCTGCCTAAAATTTTAGGCACTAGACCGGCCAATACGCAAAATTTTAAAACACTCGCCACACTGCTGGTCTCATTGTTTAAAATTAGGGCCAGATCGTTGGCCAGGCCAACGTCTGCCCTCAAGTCTAAAAACAAAGCGCAATCAACTAAAATGTGGCACACCGTCATAGGTACGCCACAGGCATCACATTCCGGTGGGTCCTCCCGGCGGAGAAGAAAGCTGTGTGTCAGAGGACAGTGCCCTATACGGAGGCGAGTAAGGAGAACCTCATCCCTCCTCGCCCTCTGGAGGGTGCTGCTCCACGGCTGAACGGTCAGTTTGACTAGCTGGAGCTTATTATGCTCAGCCACTGTCTACCAAAAATCAAAAACAAACCTTTCCCCGCCGAAGCAAGGTCAGACTTTGAGACTGGATCAAAGTCAATTCTAACCTTGTTGCAGGCTAACTTGGCAGCTTCATCAGCTGCCTCATTCTCCCTGATTCCCACCTGACCAGGTACCCAGCAGAATGCGACCTCCTTTCCAGAAGATTGGAGTGATCGGAGGGTGTCCTGTATGCCTTGGACAAGACTATCTGCTGGGTACATGCTCCTATAGCCTGGATGCAACTGAGGGAATCACAGCATATGTACTCTGTGCCCGACGAGTTACTTTCATATGCTGGAGCGACTTTAACAAAGCATAACATTCAGCAGTGTATACGCTGCAACAGCTATTCAGTTTGTAATTATAAGTCGCTCGAGGAACACTACAGAGCAGCCAACACCGTTAGCCTGCTTAGACCCATCCATGTATACCGGGGTAAAATCACAAAATTGATTTATAACGTCGCTAAAAGTTCGGGTAAAAACAATGTTGGCGGTACCCAGCTTGTTGTACCGTAACAGTTCTAAAATTGTTCTGGGCCTCTTTAAAATCCAGGGAGGAGATTTACTCCAACCCTGGTGAATAAGAGAGGGCATCTCAAACCCATATTCCTCTAAAATAGCCTTTGTACGGTAGCTGAACGGCCTGGTTGCTCTTTGGCGGTTGGTATAAAGCCGTTCAAAGTTAGGGTGAATAACTATGTCGTACACGGGACTGCCAGGAGTTGCGGCAATATGTATATAGTGTCGCACCATGAGGAGACACCGGATGGAAAGCGGCGGCTCGCCAGACTCAGCACAAATGCTGGGTATCGGACTGGTGCGGTATGCACCTGTGGCGAGACGAATTCCTGCATGGTGGACACTATCCAGACGGAGATAGCTGTCCCGTGCCGAACCGTAGACAATGCAACCATACTCCAACCGCGACCGTACAAAGGCTCTATAAAACTGTAGCAGGCAGGAGCGGTCAGCGCCCCACGACCTGCCACACAGACACTTTAAAACATTAAGCGCTTTCAAGGCTCTGGCTTTAATCTTTAAGATGTGGCAGCCATGTAAGCCTACTGTCAAAATGAGGCCCAGAAACCGAACAGTTTCACTAAAACTTAAAACGGTGTTCCTCAAGGTGAGATGAGGTTCTGCTAAAAGACTTCTACTGCGGCTAAAAAGCACACCCGGGTTTTCTCAGCAGAGAAACGAAAGCCGGTGTGTACTGACCATTCATCCAGCCTGTTCAGCGTGAGCTGCAGCTGCCGCTCAGCGCTTATCAGGCTAGACGATGCAATAAAAATTAAAAAGTCGTCAACGTATAAGGAGTACCGGATGGGCCTCCTTATAACAGTTGAGATGCTATTATGGCAATAGCAAAAAGGGTCACTTAAAACTGAACCTTGAGGAACACCGTTTTCCTGAATAAAAAGGTCGGACACTTCTACCGACTCGGTACCGGAAGCAACGTCGCGATAAAAATGATTTTAAAAAACGGGGTAGATTTCCCCTAAATCCCCATTCATATAACTGTTTTAAAATAACGTGCCACCAGGTAGTGTCGTAAGCCTTTTCTATGTCGAAAAATATACCCACAATGTTGGCTGCGGATGAAGGCGTCTTGAATTGCCGCTTCCAGTAGGATCAGGTTATCCGTGGTGGAATGGAACTTCCTGAATCCACACTGAAAACGGCTCAACAGTTTACGGGACTCAAGACACCAGACGAGGCGGCGGTTCACCATCCGCTCTAGTGTCTTCCCGACGCGCAGCTCGTTAAGGCAATGCTACGGTAGCTACCTGGCAACAACTTGTCTTTACCTGGTTTTAAAATTGGGATCATCGTTGCTTCCTTCCACGAGTCGGGGAAGTGTCCTCCGGTCCAAATTTCATTAAAAATACCCAGGAGGTACTCTTTAGCATCTTTGTTAAGATGCCTCAGCATCTGGTACTGGATCAGGTCAGGCCCTGGCGCAGTGTCTTTGGCGTTGTTAAGAGCCGACTCCAGCTCCCAAATGAAAATGGGTATTGTAGTCCTGCAATTCCGACGAGTCGAAGTTAAAGATTTGCCTTTGGCAGATGTTCTTCGTTGTTGGACCTGGTCCAATCCGGCAGACGAAGTGATGGCAGCGAAGTATTCTGCCATCAACTGCGCTATGCTTCGCTCGTCGGTAACTACGCGCCCCGATCCAGTAATCCAGATACTGGTGGTCGTGAGTACCTCCCGGATATACGGCGGATAGACTCCCATACCTTTGATGATGACGTGGAACGGTTAATGGTGCTCACAAAGGTCTGCCATGACCTCCTCTTGCTCTCCTTAATCACACGACGTGCCTTAGCTCTAGCAACCCGGAACGCTGCGAGGTTGTCGGGTGTCGGCTGCAACTTAAACCGACGCAAGGCCCGTCTGCGACCCTGATAGCGGAACGACATTCCTCGTTCCACCAGGGGACGGGCGTTCTGCGCAGCGCTCCAGAGTTGCAGGCATGGAAATATCAGCAGCCTGGTGAATCATCAGTAATGTTTCACCTTCTCATTGCTGCGCTGTTCGAGTGGACTGACCGCTGTAGAGCTGCCAGTCAGCTCTGCATATTCCATTTCGTCGGTTCGTTGCCCGTTCAACTCAACGTGCAACCAAATTGGAAGTGGTCGCTTCCGTGTAGGTCAGATCCACTTCCCAATGCACGGAGTCTGCAACTGAAGGAGAGCAAAGAGAGAGATCAATGGCAGAGGACGAACCGGAAGCAGTAGTGAAGTGCGTCATCTGACCGGTATTTAGGATGCACAAATCCTCCTGCTCCAATAATCTACAAATCTCTCGCCTCTGGGGCAATTGTGGTCGAACCCCACAACGCATTGTGCGCGTTGAAGTCTCCCAATAGGAGAAAAGGCCGAGAGAGTTGCCGAGTGATGTCAGCCAGCTGACCGCAATCAACTGGTGATCCGGCGGTAGATATATGAGCATACAGTCAGTTGCACCGGTCCATACATTTCACTGCTACTGCTTGTAAGGAGAGGTGAGAGCTACAGGTTCGGAGTGGACAGTGTTCCGTACAAACACCGCCACTCCCCCCTTCGCTCGATCACCCTCGGTATCGTCCTTTCGGTAAGCGTCAAAACCTCTTAGCACAGGTTGATGTGTTGGTCTGAAGTGTGTCTCTTGGAGACAGAGACACAATGGATCAGACCGTGCTAAGAGTTGTAGCTCCTCTTTGTGAGCCATAAAACCATTAATGTTCCATTGGAGTATGGGAGCCATCCTACCTGTTTAGCTTCACCCGCCCCGGATCGGGTGGGTCTTCGGTCGCTTCTGCTGAGGAACGGGACCAGACTCGTCCACCAGCATCTCGATTTCTTCCTGCACGGAAGCGGAGACAGACATCTCCGACCCAGAGGAGTCTCAAATTCCTCCCATTCTTTTTCTTCCTCTGCCTCTTCCCTCCCTATTACTGGGCAGTCTGGGAGGAGACGAAGAAGGGGACTTAACAAACTGGGTCGGGTCTGTCTGTTTAAATTTCCGACCCCGGATCTTCTGGTCGGCTCCATTGGCGCTGGTAGCAGATGGTATCGCTACAGCTATACCAGCGCGTGGAGGTACAGGAGGTGTATTGGCTTGGCTGCTACTGTTGATGCTGGTGGAATAGTTGTTACTGCTGCTGGTGTGGTCGAGGTGTCAGACGTGCTGCTACCGACGTCCGCGGTCTTAGGCGTTACGACCTTAGCGGGTTTAGCACCGCATTTGCACTGACATGAGCACGAAGTAGTACTCGTGCCATGTCCGCAAAGGACGTCTGGGTAGCAGCACTCTGCTTCCTGACGGGAGCTGAAGCCATCTTTGCAAAACTAGTCCCAAAAATTGGAGCGGCGAGCGACTTGGCCTTCTTTTTAGCTTCCCATAGGGAATCTCTTTGGTCTTCAGCTCCTGTATCTTGCGCTCTTCAAGATACACTTGACACTCCCTACTCCAGGTAGGGTGCGACCCGGAGCAGTTGACGCACACCTGTGGTAGCATTACCACAAAGGCGTTAGCAACCGAACACACCTTTCCGTTACAATTACTTTCTGAAGGGGGGGGGGCTGTGTGCCGACATGTTAGAAAGAAAGGGTCGAGAGAGAGAGAGCGTAGAGGGGACGCCAGATGCACTGGAAATTTCCATCAGGCTTGGGGGAGTCTATAAAAAAACCTGAGGCGTGACCTCGGCTGCATTAGTTTCAAACAGGTTAGAGGGTGAGCATGTGAAGTGTGGGTGGGCGTTATGGTCAAGGACAAGCGGGTCTGTATCGCGTGGTGTCGAGTAGCGTAGACCAGTCATGAGGAACCGGACTTAGAATATTCGTAGACAGCAACTCTAAGATTGAAATGGATCATTGACTTAACGAACGCCTTTTCCCTAATTTAAATTTGTCAATTAGCATGATTTCATCTGAGGTTTCGAGTGGAGTGAACTTTTATTGTGTCTGAATAGAGTGTAGATACTTATCGTGGCATTAATCTGCAATTTTCGAAACGAAGTCTTTCTGGTAACAATTCCTGTTGTAATAACGTAGAGTTCATCATTCTAAGCATTTTCTATCCTTATAAAAATTATCATATCTGCTCTCCTATTTTTGTTATTAATTTTCAAAGTTCAATAAACCTATTTTCTAGATCTCTTGTCCCAACTATTTGTTCTAGCATTTTTGTTCTAATCTTCAGAAATTCTACATATTTTGACGATTAATTTGGAGTGTCTCACTACCTTCTAAAAACTTCTCATTAAAAAGATATCGTCTCTTTAAGTTTCCGTCCCCCCTAGGCGGCCATAATGGAATCCAGATTAAATACTTTGAAATTAAATATCTTATATTGAGAGTATGTTGTTTCGATAAAAGTCTCCGCTAAACTTACTTAAAAAAAATTGGGCTTTCGTAAAAAATAGGGTACCACCCAGGTGTTTTGTCTAGTTTTTTTCTTGACTTTTCCCGATCTTCGTCTCTACCCATTCCATACAATCTGCTTTAACAGATTTCACTTTGAAATTACTTTTAAAATACTTCCACTCAACTCACCGATATCAAACTACTGTCATTACATTTTCACAAGAAGACCTTTAATCTGACTTAATTTTCTTTTACTACGTATTTTATTCTCGACTTACTAATTTTTCCTTTATTGAAAAAGTACCTTAAAATTCGTCACATTTACTCTAAATTCCGTTTGAAACCATATTTTGTACTTCTAAACCAACTTCCGATACTTTCATCCCTGTATCTAAATTCATTTACTATCATTCTTTCATACCCCTATGAACATGTATCATCACTGCCATAAAGCGTCTCTGTTCGGGTTTTAAGGTTGCGCATAACTTCCTTCAGAAAATTCGTACGACATTGAGACTACTACCAATGTGATTCTTACATTCTCTTCTACACCTGATAGTGTTATCTTTTGGGGGAAATATCCCTTTGGGTAACCTACTAAAACTGATACCAAGCATCCTTCCTACTCGTTTTCTCAGTTGCCAATAAGGTCAACTACGTTACAGCGGATGAAAACTGCAGTACATTCAATTTTGCTTGAATGTTTAGCTGCAAAAAAGATCAATTCCTTACAGATCCAGCATAATTTGACCGAAGCTCAAACAGGCTCCTGTCAACTAGTGTAAGGAAATGCTCAAAAACCATTAACTGAGGAAATGTAAAATAAGTATACAAGAAACAAGCAACAATCAAATATAAACTGAATCCAATGAAAAAGGTTTCTTCACAATAAAATTATAGTTTGTTTCATTTGTTATAATGAACATATGGTGACCACTGCTTTAGAGAATTGAAGAATAGTTAATCTTGAATGGTATACAATAATTTGTTTGCCAGAGTGCATCAATGCAAGCAGGAAGAACAAACAAAAATTTCGCATCATTCTTTATCAAAATAAAGCCATCACCCACACAGCACATCAAACAATTGATTATTTGATGGAGAAAAACACTGAATTAATGTCAATTCACATGATTTATAATTTAACAAGTATTTTGGTACCCCAACATCAAACGACTTTCATCTCTTCAAGAAACCTGTAGCAATCAGGTACCCATAAGTAACTCTATGTTACTCAAGCATACATATATATAGATTACTTGAAGCTTGGTTTCGTTCGGCTTTTGTTTTGTTGTGCTGGTTGCTAGGAGATACATGGCTGGGTCGTGATAATGAACTAAATCATCGCAAATTCCATTTACGAATCGTTCAGCCTCAGAAGGAAGTCAGATATAGATGTATTTAGTTTCGGCTAGTGTTGACAGAAGATTGTAAAACAATTAAAGAACTAGATTAAAGGATATTAAAAGGACAAAGAACTGTTTATGCAACTTTCGATAGTTAGATGCTTTCTATAAAATAAATTACAGAAGAAAGTTGACAGTGTTTCAAAAGAGAAGAAAAACTTTTTTCTGCAAATAACTGTAAAGCATTACATACTAAAGCAGAAGTGACAGGCAGGAACAATGCATGAAGAAAAATAGCACATGGTGACACGTGACAGTTTTGCTTTCTAGCCTGGCATTTGATGGGTGTAAATAATATGCAAAACAGAGACTACATGGAATTTGCAGTTAGTAATCACAAAACGCCTGATAATTCAGCAAAATTGTGCCTGACTGAATTTTGAAGCCTAGCTGATGCAGCCAGCGATACTACATACAAAGATTCCACTCTTGTCAATGTCGATGCAAGAACAAGCTAAGTTCTTGCAACATTCAAGACTAATACTTTGGACAAATTCACGAAAATTTAATTT
This sequence comes from Vandiemenella viatica, assembly GCA_031002005.1. Classification (NCBI taxonomy): domain Eukaryota; kingdom Metazoa; phylum Arthropoda; class Insecta; order Orthoptera; family Morabidae; genus Vandiemenella; species Vandiemenella viatica. Next base: position 181,541,215 of record JARYHS010008074.1, read on the forward strand.
TTTGGTCTCAAATAATATAGTAAGGGTGAACCGAAGTATTTGTTGTACAGTTTTTTGTTTAAACTTAGAATTTTGTTTATACATGTTCACATAGAACTGAGCTATATTTTTCAATGTCATTCTCAGTTTAAAATATATTTAATCCCTGATACATGTGTATCAAATTGGTACAGAGTTTTGAATGTGGAAATACCTTTTAATTATCACACCTGTTTAGTGAAAAGTATATCAGTATAACAGAAAAATCATATTTCCTTTTTGCTTCTGTGTTCAATTTGCATTCTGAATGACTAGTGTAAGCACGAGACCATTTTTTGAATATTCTCATGGATCTAGAATAGTTTTCAGAATGAAAGATTATGACAGGTTGACCATCTGACCCAAATAGGAATTTGATCTGTTTTTCAGGGTGAATAAAATCTCTTGAGCCTGAAGAACTCAGAAGCATTAATAGGGCTAGGTATTAAAAATGAACAGGGTCAATAGCGCAATCGTACAAATACAAAATTGACTTTTATTTTACCCTTAAAAGTTCACTCTGCAAAACTAAAAACTGTTTGCTTTGAAAGTATCACATTGTTTTTTTTTTTTATCAAAGGTAATCATTGGTCATAGTACCTGTTGTGGCCAGAGTACTTAATACACACTCCATATTATTAAAAAGTTGAGCAACTGCGAAGAAATGAATTGCCAGAATAGATGATTCGGTACCATATTTGGTCATGGTGTCCACTTAAAATAACCTAATAACTCACGTACAGCAAACATGAACAAAGATCATTAATGAAAGTGGTCAGTAAAATACCTAAAAAGCAAATAAACTTAGGTCAAGCAAAAACATTAGTGAAAGTTTTATTTAAATTGAAATTTGTCCTAAGCCAGAAAAAGAATTGGTATTCGTGGTTACAGCAGAGACCATGAGTAATTTTTTTTTATTTTTTATTTTTTTTAGTTGCTTTCATTAGCAACATGTTACTTAAAACCAGTTCCACGTTTTTTCAGCTACAAAATTTATCAATATTTTTTAAACTATGAAACGCTTCGAAAAGCAAACTTAATGAATAGCAATTAATTATTTAGTAGTTTCTTAGATATTAAATTGTGGACATAACCACAAATTTCTTCTAGTGGTATTTCTGGTCGATGTTTAGGGAGTGAAGGCTAACATGTGACACCATTCTTCAGCCAATAGCTATTGAGGTGAGTGAATGAGTGAGCGAGCTTACGAAATTATATAACAGATAATATTAGTAGGGGAGTGCAAGGCAATGCTCATAACAGACTAGTTCTTGAGGCGGAACCTAATTTCGTTCTCACCATTGCGTGAAAATAGTTGACAAACTAAGAAGTGAATTTGAGATGAAAACTCTTGTACTAGGACTGTACGCACAATTCAGTGAAATTAAATCCCTAATTGAATCACGATCTATTGATTTTAAATCATAAATTGAACCACAATCCAACACAAATTGAATCAAAATCCATTTATCTAAAAAAAATCAACTTGATCAACAATCGATTAAAATTACATCACTGATGTCTCAAATAGAAGCACAATCAAATAAACTAAAAAAAAGTTTAAACAATTGAAAAAAGATTCTTGATCTGCAATTGAAAAAGTATATGGTATTAAAAATAATCTAGATGATACCAAGACAGCAAGTCTAAGGTTTACGGAATATAGTAACAAAGAACTCGATAATGATGTCCATTTATTGCAATACCAATTAATGTTGTCAATAATGCAAGCAACACTGAAGGGAAAGAAGATATTATCAGTGCATATACCAATGATATTACTCACAATGTTGTCAGTGTAAACAATTCAGAGGTAATCTATAAAAAGATTGTCAGTCTAAATGTTCACGATATACAGGGTAGGACAAGAAAGTTGTAGGACTGAATTTCTATAACGCAAACTGAGAGATGGAGGGTAGTCTGACCACCTGGGTGTGCTAGTGGGGAGCCTTCCAAAGAGACCGATATTTTTTCCAGTCTCCTGCGGGGAAGCGGAAAGTAAGCAAGTCGATTCCTGTGAACCGCTATTAAGAAGTGTCGTCGCGATCGAAGATGGAAAAAATCTCAAGCAGCATTACGCCATCAAACTTGTGAAAACTGAAACGGAGACACTAGGAATGATTAAGGTCACCTACAGGGATGCTGCCATGAGCCGCTCAACAGTGTTCGGGTGGCATAGGCTGTTCTGGGGGGGGGGGGGGGGGGCGAGACTTCCCAGATGACAACCAGCGCGCTGGTCGCTCGTCAACTTCGAGGATTGGTGAAAATGTTGCCAAAGTGGAGGTTGTAACGGTACAATCGATAGATCGATATATTGATCATTACCGGAGAGCGGAGTATCAGTAGTGGAAGGGAAGATGGCGTGAGGTGATATGGATGTGTAAGCGCGCGGACTAATAACTGGTTGTTCGATGAACTAATAAACTGTAAGTCAGCTACAGAAACTTTATTAAGTGTGACTACAGACTTAATGGCAGTGATAATTTCAGTGCAAAGTGGTAATAAGTAGGAACTGTGAGCAGTAAAGTGTGTTGCTGTTGCATGTGTGTTGGTTGTGGCGATAATTAATGTCTTGTTCATTGCTTAAACGAACCTGACAATCTTCAGATTTACGAAGTCCGATTAGCATTATTCATTTGGTGGTTTCTACGGTTTGTAGTAGTTTGAGAACATTTACGTAATAAATAAGTGTGAACGGTATTCCGGAGTGATGTTTTATTTGCATGCTAGTAGCTCCGTCGAATGACTTGATTTCGGGTAATTTGCCCGTGGCGACTGTGGTCAATATCGAATCTGCAGTAGTTTTAGAGCTGCTCAGAACTGAATGCAACTGTTTGTTTAGTAAATCGATCTGAACAGATTTATAAATTTATTTATCAATATATACGCTAACAGCCATAAAACATTTACATGGCATATAAGCGTTACAAGGTGATACCCCCTGGACAGACTGTGAATACCAGTTTTTATGTGGACGTGCTTGACGGTTGGGCAAACGCATCCTCTGCGTGTAGCCAGACATCTCCGATTCTTGGAAGCTTCAGCACGAAAACACACCTTGCTGCTCATTAGGGAGTTTCTGGCCATGTACAGGATTGCCTCAATCCCCCCCCACCCCCGCTCCTGCCTTACATTCCAGATGTGGCACTGCCGGACTTCTTCCTCTTTCCTCAGCTCAAACTGGTCCCCAAGGGAACCAATACAGCTCCTAAGAAGACATTCAACAGAATGTGACAGCATCTCTGAAGGTTATCCTGGAAAGCGAGTTCCAGAAGGCATACATGCAATGGGAATCGTGTTATATGCATTGTGTCACATCACAAGGGTGCCATTTCGATGACTACTAAGGATTTGTACCGATTAGTTGAATAAATTTTTTTTTTAATGAATCCAGTCCTACTACTTTCTGATCCTACCCTGTAAATGGGATTGAGAATGTTCAAATGTCAGATAGTGATATAGTATATGTTAATACATTAAAAAAGGAATGGTATTTCATACAGTACTCACAAAACAAGGTGTTTATTCTAAGATGTAAACAAAACAGAATGAACACTATGATGAAAACTTACACAGAGATATATGTAATGTACTGAATCTAAATCTCCTGCATGAAAGTTGTATTGAAATTTTAAGAAAGAATGAGAACAGTGATTTGAATGAGTGTTGTAAATATTTTCCTAAAGGATGTGTCAATGGCCCATTGATGAAATTAACCATTTTTACATCAAAACAATTGTATGTTTGAAATTCTGAAAATATTTCGACCTATACAGTTAAAAAAAAAAAAAAAAATGGTATCGATAGCTAATATGTTAAGGAAAAATTGGAAATGTAGAAAAAAAATAGCTTGTGCCATGGAGTGGATGAAAGTTCTTTCCTCACCCCACGCAATTTTTGGTGTAGGAAAATAATGATACAATATCATGGGGAGGATTTCTAGTTGGGTTGGTAAACATGGGATAAAGATAAAAGCAAAGAAGAGTTTGTCAGGCCTACATGTTCATGGGGGTTTGCAACACCTTCACCTGAACTATGAACAATTAAGTTCGTGACCATGTATAGCCCTCTGGTACCTATAATATTAAATAGATCGGCCGCCACGCATTCATATTAATAAACCCCAAATGCGAAGGGTAAACAAGATAAAGTCATTTAACACAGTTTGAGAATAACACAGTACTTATATTCTTGATAATAGTTCACTCGTACATTGTCGGTACCAGAATCTTGAATAAAGCATCGAACCACAGATTGCAGATTAAGTACAATTCTACGAGAAGACAAACACTCACAAAGTCCCCCTAACATTAGTGAGTACTACGGCATGTTGAAATTTGCCAAAACTGCTACCCTAATTTGCGCCGCTAACTAGTGCAAAGTTGCGCGATTACTTTCCAGCGTAAGAATGAGACAACGTGACCTTATAGCTAGGCCTTTTATAGACTTAGCCTGTGACCTTGGCGAACGTTTCTTTAATTAACATCTCCAAAAGTACATAATGGTTTAACTTGGAATTTTTACAGGGACTTTCAATTGTCATGTTCTATCTGTTTTAATTTAATTTAACATTCCAAATGGTTTCGAAAGTCTTAAAACTAAAGTCATCACATGACCAACTTGGCAGAATTTTTACACGCTTGAAAAACAATCCGCGACAATCTATTCTTCAAAAACTTAATTACCGGACAAATGCTTAAACATTTTACCGAAACCATGATATCTCCATAACCGTCTCAATTCAGGCTATCTACTGGTATAAATTTCAAATTAATATTCCTTTTAATTAAAAAGTTCATATTTTTCTTAATTAAAACTACTAATTAAACTTTGCCAAATTAAGTTTACTACCAAAATATCAGGGACAGTGCTGACTATAGCTGGTGATAGGTCAGCTGTAGCTTTACTAAATTTAAAGATATTCTATTTTTATGGTGAATTGTCCCTGTGGGAAAGATTACAGGAAAATTCCTTAAAGTAGACAACTATTCTTCTCGAAATTTCTAAGTCCAAGATCGGCAACTTTACAATTGATCTATACAATAATTTACTGCTGTGGGTAGCTAGTGGAAGTGCTTTTGGTGAACAAAAAGGTACCTTCCATGTTGTTTTATTAGATACACAGATAAAAACTACAGATTGATTATGATTGGGGGAAAAATTGCTTGTTGAAAACTTGAAATGTAAGTATCTTGTCATTACATATAACAAGCTTACCTGGGCAGGACACATTGGAATAATAGTAGGAAAAGGTTTAAAAATTCTGCACTTGTTAGAGAGAGTGATGAGGGGATGTACGAGAGAAGTAAAGGAATTGAGTTACAAAACTTTGGTCAGGCCATTGCTTGCATATGGTGGTGTGGTATGGCACCCACAATTTAAGTATAAAGTACAGCAGCAGTGGCGGATCCAAGGGGGGGGGGGGTCATGACCCCCCCCCCCAGGCTCGGTCTATGATAATATTTTTAATCTCACTGATTTTAATTAAATAAGATTACTTGAATAATGGATGGCCAGATCTCACAAAAACATACACGACAGTCACAATGCGACTGTATGCTGTTTAAAATATTATGTTGTATCCGATCAGTCATTCTAAACTGAATATTGAGCGCGTAATTGCAACATTTGATTTTGGCGCGCCGCGCAGAGCGTCGTACTATATGTTCGCGGCTGCGCGTCCGATGTTCGGTGACGTCACAGCCGCGTAGCTCCGAGCGCTTCTCGCCACTAAACCGTTTGATGTATTTACATAAATATTGTCATTATTGCTTAGTTATGCACGGGTGTTTTTTACTACAGGATACAGCGAAAAATGTGATTGTGCTGGTGTGTCGAAATATAATGCAAGTAGTGGTTTATTTAGAAAGATAGATTCATTCTTTTACGAAGAAACCTAGGTTTGAGATTGATAAACACCCAAAACATTTACCTATACTGAGCACTAATGCATATCATAATATGTGTGCTGCCGATGCTTCAACAACTACCTTTTCTATGCTTGCCGATTTCGTGTACGTCGACTTCCAGTTCTAATCAGATAAAAAGTTTGCTTTCTCAATCGAAATTTTCCTCAGATATTGGATAGTTTGTAAGAAAATACCTAGACTTTTCAACAAGAGCTATATTGATCCACAAACATTAGATGCCTTTTCAAATTTATATTTTCCCATACTGTATATATATATATTTTAGAAGTCACACATTGACAACTTTCACTGGCTTGTTTCATCGCATAAAGACCAAGACCTTTACAGAAAATATTATGTTTTATTTGAGTTGCCACACAGACTTGAAATGTAAATATCTTAGTATTACATTTGATAACAAGCTTAACTGGGCAGGACACATTGGACAGGCAGTAGGAAAAGGTTTCAAAATTCTGCACTTGTCGGTAAGAGTGATGAGGGGATGTACGAGAGAAGTAAAGGAATTGGGTTAAAAAACTTTGGTCAGACCATTGCTTGAATATGGTAGTATAGGAAGGGACCCACATTTTGAGTATCAAATACAGGAGTTGGAGAGGGTGCAAGAAAGGGCTGCTTGATTTGTTTCTGGAAATTATTGCAGAATGCAATCAGTAACAGATATGATAACAGATATGATAAAAGAGCTGGAATGGGATTCATTGCAAGACAGGAGGAGGGTGAAGAGGGTCATGGGAGTGTACAAGGCGTATACTGGTGATGAGGCATTGAAAGATATTGGCAATAGAATTAAAAGTAATGCATGCATGGGAAAAGATAACCGTGACTACAAGCTGACACTCGATTTCAGGCACAAAGGTGTAGGAAGATTCTGTTTTTAGGTAAGGGTGTCAGGGACTGGAATAAGTTACCAAGAGAAACGATGAATAATTTACGAAAAAAGTTGAAAGAATTTAAAGTTGAAATTTGTAGAGGGCAAATGTAGGTGGGTCCATGAAAAGACTAAGAAGGGTGCGTAGGGAAATTGCTACCAGAGCGTGCACTCCATTGCAATCAAAATTAAATTAAATTAAGCACCTGTGATTTTCGAACGGCAGTATTAGTGGAGGTTGTGGTTACTTTGAAATGTAGTCTGGACAGAATGACTGCTGCCATGTTTTGTTAATGTATAAGGCACGATGGATTTAGTTCTGTAATTCGGGCGATGGAGCATAAGATTTTAGGATTCCTAGTTGATTTTTTTAATTTCAATGATTCCTTATTGCTTTTGTCAAATAGTACATAAGTAATTCGAACTTTATGATGATTTAAACTACAAACTAAAATTTCATTACAAAATCAAGGTTATGAACGTTAGTTAATAATAACTGCAACTGCAACTGCGAAAAATAAATTCCCTGGTCACTGTATTCAAACCTTCCTTTCAGTCGGGCTTCCTATCTAGCTGACATGTAATCACCGTTTTACTTTTTGCCGTAAGAGCAAAATTTCCTACTCCAGAGCTATTAGTTTATCAGTTGCATTAATTTTCAAGCTTTTAAACGAATAGCATCATTGAATATGTAATAATGTTCTTGCTCTGATCTCTGAAAAACAATGAATAAATGTGGCAGTACTGGCTAGGAATTTGAAGGTTTTTAGTGCTGGTAAAATTTAAGATTTTTACCACGTTTGATTCACTTATTATGTTTATTTTAGTGTACAAAACTGAGAACTAAATAATCGACGTGAAAAAATAAAACAGAATCTAAGCACGATCGTAGTGTGATCTTTTGTCAGTGTTTATTGAATGCTCATATCGAATACAGAGTGATCTGCGCGCTTATTTCTCCTTTTAGAAATAGTTATAATTTCATTCTCTGTTCCTCAGTACATACAAGTCGCATGCTGTATTCACAGATTTTAATGTGGAACTTAAGCTCTTAATATTTAAAAGTACCATCTTAGTTGCTGAAGAATTTTTTGCGTGATGCCATTTCAAAACATCAGGCGCACGCAGGTTTCTCACAGATTAATAATAGTATACATAGATTTTATTAATTACGCAGTAAGTTAGAAATATACCTTATTTTATTTTTCAGGTACTTGTACAACTATATCCTTAAGCAGAGTATTGCAGATGAACTCAGTTGTCTTAAAAAAAAATTCTACTGACGCAATAAATGATTCAATGAGTGTTCTGAGATAAATGGAACAAATGTTTTGAAGAGAGTAAAGAATTTGCCGAGAAATTTGCGATGGAAATTTAATGCCCCAGAACAGTGCCGATATAAATGCATAGAGCCAATAACCTACCCGTTCAATCAGTTGAAGAGTATTTCGGTAGGGCTGTATACATCATACTTCTAGATTCTATAATAAATGATCCACAAGACCATTTGTCTCCTGAAATACTTTATTTCTACTAGTCGTTTTTGTTCCGAAAGTCAATTATACCTATACTAATGAAGACGTTGAAACAATTAAGCAACTCGCATTCGATTATAAGCAGGTAATAGACGATACTGCATTATCAGTCATTATAAGCGAATATTAGCTGATAGCAAAATGGCAACGGAATCAGAACATTCCGCAAGTCGATTTCAAATCTAATATAAAAATGTCCCATCGTAAACAGATATTTGTGTAGTCTTGCCACACTACCAGATAGTGTCCTATTGGCAGAGAGATCTTTTTCTGCTCTCAGGAGGCTCAAAACTTGACTTCGAGCATCACTGGCTCGGTACTTCTGCACGTTCACAATACCATACTCGTTCAAGTGAAGGAAGTCATAACAACATTCGCGCGAGTTCAGAAGAGAATAATTGATTTTGTTATTTGATGAAAATTATTTTGATATAATGCAATTAAATTAATTTATCTTTTATTTATATATAGGTACTATTATAATTTTGAAGCAAGTCCTAATTAGACCTCGAATACGTGACCCCCCCCCCCCCCCCGACCGAAAGGCTGGATCCGCCCTTGTACAGGAGTTGGAGAGGGTACAAAAAAAAAAAAAAGGACTGCTAGATTTGTTTCTGGAAATTACTGGAGAACGCAGGAGCTGGAATGGGATTCATTGGAAGACAGGAGGAGGGTGAAGTGGGTCATGGGAGTGTACAAGCAGTATATTGTTGATGATGCATGGAAAGATATTGGTATAAGAATTAAAAGAAATGCATTGAAGGGAAAAGATGTCCATGACCACAAGCTAGCACTTGATTTCAGGTACAAGAGTGTAGAAAGATTCTCCTTTTTAGGTAAGGGAGTCAGGGATTGGAATAAGTTACAAATAGAAATGAATAAATAATTTACCAAAAATGTTGACAGAATTTAAAGTTGAAATTTGTAGGGGAAATGTAGGTGGGTGAAAGAAAGGGGGCAAATTGGTGTGTATGGAAATTACAACCAGAGTATGTACTCCATTGCAATTAAAATTAAATTTTTTTTTAATGTATATGTTACATATATTTACAAATGTTATTATAAGGTAACATTATTTGTAAAATACCCCATCACCAGCCATAATGCACAAGCCTCAATTTTTTGATGTTAATCAATTTGAGTATGTTTAGGTACATATGTATAATGAGAGTAATATTATTTGAGTAATGTGATAAAACCCGATTTTTGAGTTTACTGCTGCATTTTTGGGAGTCGCAGGACTTCAAAAATCTTACAACTAATGGAGGGGTTTTTAGTGACCACATATTTGTAAGTAACTATGTTACAAATTCCTTGAAGCCTGGTTTTGTTTGGCTTTTGTTTATCGTGTTGGTTGCTATGAGAGATATGGCTGGGTGGTGATTTTGAATTAAATCATCACAAATTCTATTTACGAATCGTGCAACCTCAGAAGGAAATCCAATATAGATGTTATCTGTATTTGGTTTCGGCTGCTGATGGTGGAAGATTGTAAAATAATTATTGAAATAAATTAAAAGTTATTAGAAGGACAAAGAACTGTTTATAAATCTTTCGATGTTTTCTATAAAATAAATTAAAGAATAAAGGCAACCATGTTTTGAAGAGAAGCTATTTTCCACAAAGTAACTATAAAGCATCACATAAAGCAGAAACACCAGGCAGGAACCATTCATGAATAAAAATAACAGAAGCTGTTGAATCCCTCCAAAACCATATTTTTAACTTACCAAATCCAGAGTGGAAATACAATTTGTGTACTGGTAAAGTGCAAAAGTTTATAAAGTTGAAAGCCAAAAATTCTGAAAAACAATCAAATCATTTGTACCAAAGAAAGATTTTTTTTTTTTTAAATATTTTAAATTTTTTTTTTTTTTGTAACAGTTTAACGTCCCTTTTTAACAACGTGGTCTTTAGAGACGGGAAAGGATGGGGGGCAAGGAATAGAAAGGAATTCGGCCATGGCCTTTTGAAGGAAGCATCCCGGCATTCACCTGGAGTGATTTGGGGAAACCATGGAAAACCGAAATCTGGATGCCCGGACGGGGATTCGAACCGCCGTCCTCCCGAATGCGAGGCCAGAACGCTATCCGTTACACCACCACGCTCGGTAAATATTTTAAAGGCTTCCTTGATAAATATATATATATATATATATATAGAGAGAGAGAGAGAGAGAAAGGAGAGGAAAAAAAGGGCAACTATCTAATCAGACTGGACGTAATGGACAGCGCAAGTGTATAGACTAGGAATCCCTCGTGAGATTTGTTCATCATGTTATGTATAATTATTTTGTAAGCATTCAAAAAAAAAGTTATGTTTCCAATTAGTGTTGCTGATAACATCATTTAATACGTGTGTGGACTTTTTTTTATCCATAGGATAAATTTTCAAGCAGTTTGCTACTGATTTGATGTGAGCATTTAAATGCACAAAATTATGAAACCACAGAATGTGAAATACGTCTCGTTATATGTGTCTTGAATGTGAATAACATGAAGCCGGCTATCATTCATCACCAATATCTGATGGCTAGGGTGAAGGTACAGTGCATTTTGGAATTAGTAGGAGACAGATTTCAAGTGATTGTGCTCCCATTGTGTGCAAAAAATGCATAACAAGGAAAATGCAATCGAACTGGCTGCCTACATATGAAAGGATTAGTATGTTGCTAGATATCTAGGGAAAGTTCTTCTTTTCCATATCAGCAGCCTGATGTAGCTTATAAAACTTCGCATTTCACAGTACATACTAGCTGTTATCCACAACAACTTTGTACCGATGGACTTATAATTTTATTGCTAGAATCGTATAAAATCCACATGCATATACTGTATAAAAACCTGCCAGGATGGCTCAATTTGCTGAGGCACCACACACTGGATCGGGGAGATACAACAGATCAAGTACGAGGCCAAGTCTTTGCAAACAGGCTGTCCTGACTGCAGCTTATACGCAGTTTTCCTCAGCCATTAAGGCAAGTGCTAGAACAGTCCTAAATCTCAACCTCAAAAACCAAACATTTCACACAAAAAATACACTTATCACTTGTTGAACAGACACATTTCACAGACAGGTGGCAACACTTCACTTTCCACATTAGTACATAGTAAGGCCTGGAAGTAGGTATAAAACACTTGGCATCAGCTAGGGCATGTGACCATAAAACCATACCTCCAAATATGACCATGCTCTTGATGAGTAAAACTCTTCGAAGGCAGCCGTCCCCAAATTGTTTAAGAAAGATGGTGAAGAAGAAGATACTATGTAATAATTTGCATGTGTATATGAAATTTATTAAACCTTTCCTCCCTGACGGTACTTATAAGTACCACTGTATTTACCACCATATAATTCAACAATACCAGTTGTAGCTATTTTAAATTTATTTTCTTGTCTGTATAATATTGAAGTTGCACACACAAGAAATCAGTGCACATTTGAAACTTATTTATTTTATCGTTAAACTTACTCCTCGCTACAAAAGCAAGTTTCCAGACACTTCTTCTCCTCAGATTGCAGGTTTCTGTACAATTAAAGGTAGGAAAAATAGTATATAATAACGTTATTTTTAATCCAGATTAATACTTCAATACAATTCATGTGCCATCACTCGTGTCAGCGATACTCCTACTATGCCACTGTTAGTTCTGTGAAATTAAATAAATTACACTAAAAGGCATTATGCCTGTTCTATTACACTCCCACCGATGGAACCAGGCGGAAGTTGGCATTGACAAAGCACCCGACTTCCGTCGCCGGGTAACCCTTAAACCAAGATTGACATGATTATACATATCAGACAATATTAAATGACTCATGAAATACAAAAGTTTTGTCTGGCAGCCGCTCGACTACTCTTATGTTAATAACAACAATTTTTAACATTATTGCACAAACCTTGAAGTCACATACAAATGGAGAAAGAAATACAATGGAACATTAAAACAAACAAAGAAGAAGACAATCAAATATCACTCTTTGAACAAAAGTTGATATTGATCTTCATAGTCTTTTTTTTCCCCATTGTCCCCCAAAACCCAAATGCACACCTTGCCACAGGGCTACAATGGTTAACACTTCACCTACGAAACACAACATGACATGAGTTATTGTTATTATTAACTGTTTTTTCACATTGGTCCTATTATCTTTGCCTATGTCGAAGCTGAACTTCTGATCGTAAGTTAAAAACAAAATACCTCCTTTTGGACTCTAGTGGCCTCAGAAAAGGGAGAAACTTAAAGGATTTGTCTGCATACAAATGCACTTTCAATCAGTGGTTGACCCCGTACTCCCATTCAATTCGACACTTTTATAAGGTTTTAGAGAAACCACATTGAAAACCCTAAGACAACAGCGTTCTTTAACAACCTGAAAATATAATTCGAAGATTATTCCCTAAATCTTAAATATCACAGTGCAAAGTGTACATATTAGTTCATGATCCACCTATTCTTACGGAAAGACCAGCACCTGCTAGTTCCATGTAATACTTATGAACAAGTAAGTTGAAGACCATTCTCAACCTCGGTATTTTAAAACCCATACGGTCCCACACAATATTCATACCCCTACATGATCTAGTAATACTGATTCTCAATATCCGTTGCTTAATGCAACTCAAAACATTTATTGCCTAATCTACCCTGTCTACACCAAGTATCCTTGTGATTTATCTTAAACAAAGATACAAGAACAAGACTTAAGAAAGAACCAAAGTATGTAAAAAACCATTATATTAAAGATACATTTCAAACTTCAATTCTGTGAAACTCACTTTGTCCAACATAGGTTCCTTAAAATACAACTAAAATGTAGTACATGAATAATGCGAATCCCTTATACTAAAAGGAAGAATGTTTGTATTTGAATTTAAGTATGTTGATGCCCTCATCAAACAAGTCCAGTTTACTTTTGGACCAGAATAGATTTATTTCTTTTTTCTTAACATGTACTCCCGGTTCTTCCCTCTTAACCTTTCTTTTCTTCCTACGTTTCCTGCTTTGCATTGTGGCATTACACTTTTCAAAAGGCTCAAGTGAATGTTGGAGAATGAAACCATTCATTAGATTAATTGAAAAAACAGCAGTATGACCATCTGAGCTAGTACTGCGGAAATTTTCAACATGCACCAAAAGTTCACAACCAATGGTAATATCATTCGCCAATGCTTTAGTAATGTGGTGAGAGGGGAAAACAGGGTCTGTACCGAAAGGAAACATCAAATTATGAATTTGGTCTGCAAACTTAGTGACAAAAGTGGGTTTGCGACGTTTGAAAATAGCTGTGGATATAGCCAGCTTGTTCTTCTTCAGAGAAATAGTAGGAATATTACTTCTATGAATACCTGTCGTTGGACAAGGATTGTTAGAAATTGATTGAACACTAACTCGTTTAATTTGAGCACGAGGATGAGAGTTAACAAGCAAGGTATCATGCGGTATAGGAGTTGCTTCCTGGACCAAAACAATGTTCTTATCTTTTACTGGTACTCGGGGTACCTCCTGCAAGTCATCAAGGGGCTTCAAATTATCCTGTCGTAACAGTATTATCTCCCTACTCACACTATGCTCTAACCTAGTTAGCCGTTCCGCTAGCCGTTCAGCTTGTTCCTTACAATCGACATCATGTTGTCTTAATTCTAACTTGACATTCTCTAATTGTCGAACATTGTCTCCTAGCATTGTATTTAAATTCCCCACTGTACTCTCAAGTGATTGCAATCGACTCCCAAGCTCAGCCTTCAAATTACTTTCTACTGATTTCAAATTACTCCCTACTGATTTTAAATCAGCCCTCAAGTTGTAATTCATTGACTGCATACTATTTTGAATAGATTGCAACTTGCCCAAGATAGCACGAACTGACCCATCTGTGAACTCAGGACCTGAGTCAGTCAAGGACTCACTTCATATCGCTGTCATCCCCTCCACCATTTCACTCTCTTCTGTAGCCATGTTGTCAACACTTTCAATACAATCGCACAATATTTTGATAGCAAAGAAAAAAATATCCACCGAACCAGCAAGCAAACAAAAAAATTAAAACAGATAAATTCTGCTCCAACACTAATCACAATTATTGTTAAACAAGGTGTATGCTATTGCATGCAATCAAATGCAAACAAGGTAACAACTATTAATTAATAAAATTCCCCATGAAGGTTGAAACTAATTTTTTCTTTTTTTCGATATCAACTCAAACTGACTTTTACTCCTGAAGAAAATAATTCAATTTTTTTTCTTTATGAAAATTATTTTTTTTTCAATTCAAATTTTAATATGATAATTTTCTCATGTCAGTTTGTGTTTCTTACAAAGATAAAAAAAATTTTGGCTCTTTCCTTTCGAAGAGAAGATCTGCTAAATTCTCGGACTGCGCCCCGCTCTGCAATGCCGCCCCTTGCAGTCTCCCGTAAATTAAGGTGATTCTCCGCTCCGGTCGAGATGCCTGAATGTAGTTCATATTATTACTGAGCGGATCGGCTCTCCTCGGGAATCGTCGACTCACTTCGGTTGTCGCGTTCAGGTGGTAATGGCTGCTCGCTTGTTAATTATTGTTACTTTATGTAATTCACTTTTCCTACCTTTTGTTTCAGTATGTGTCCGTGGTTAATTATGCTATTAATTAATCCCACTTCAAAACACACTGTCCTGTCGCGGTATCGCCATGTAGCTATTTTAAATTTTATTTTCTTGTCTGTATAATATTGAAGTTGCACACACAAGAAATCAGTGCACATTTGAAACTTATTTATTTTATCGTTAAACTTACTCCTCGCTACAAAAGCAAGTTTCCAGACACTTCTCCTCAGATTGCAGGTTTCTGTACAATTAAAGGTAGGAAAAATAGTATATAATAACGTTATTTTTAATCCAGATTAATACTTCAATACAATTCATGCGCCATCACTCGTGTCAGCGATACTCCTACTATGCCTCGTCAGAGAGCTTATATTAACACTGTTAGTTCTGTGAAATTAAATAAATTACACTAAAGGCATTATTCCTGTTCTATTACACAGTGTCCACTGCATTGTTAAGCCTGTTGATGTATTGTTGTATGATTAAGTTAGACAATGACAACATTTATTTTTAAATTCTGCGTGAAATTGCCAAGAAATTAATTTTCTAAGTTGGGGCTAGACAGCATACTGACCAGAATAACAAGTGGTACATTACAATGAATTTTTTGATGATAATTTACTTGGTAGGTGTCAATTTCTGTTATTACTTTTTTAGTTTGAACATTTAGCCATATATTTTTTACCTATAAAATATGTTTTTCTAGTTTCTTTACTAAATAATCTAGAAAAACCAACATGGACTTATAAGTACCGTCAGGGAGTTCTGGGTAGTTTTATACATATTATTGGTCAATAGATTTAGCAAGTATACAATTGGTTTTATCATTGTTTTATATATTTTTAAATGGATATTTTTATGAAATACGCTCTGATTGAAGCTCTTCTCTTAGAAGTTTATAATTTATCAGCTCTTCTCATAGAAGTTTATAATTTATCAAGACAAAAATGAAGAAATGACTGGAATGTTCTCAGACTACTCATTAGGTCAAAGAGTGATCTTAGAATTGACTGAAAAAATGGAGCAATGACGATGTTCTCTAGTATTATCATTATTTTTCATCAGTTTCATTATTAAAAAACTGAAACAACTTTTGATTGTGGGAGAATCAGACCCGACTGCAAGGGACTTTCTAACAATCTGCTGATGGAAAACTAAAAAGAGGAGATTGTGACAAACCTAGGTATTTGCTACTGGAAATGGAAGGATAAAAAGGTCATACATTTAGTATCAAATTTTCATGGCAGCGGTGAAACTCCACTACACTGGTTGGGGTCAATGGCAACTTCAACAGATGGGCCCTCTCTCGGGTTGGATTGGTGACCTGGTGGATCTTGGACCAGAGGGGCTCTCTGGCCGGTCATCGGGGGTCACCTCCGGCAGTAGGTCCCATAGCATTTTGCCCATCCTGCCACCCTGTTGCTACACCACTAGTTATATGCCAAGAAAAAGATGGATTGAAGTTGACAATTTCATGCTCAGGACGCAGGAGTCGTCAAGGACTACAATACCTTCATGTGTGGGATTGATACTGCTGATGATTTTGTGCAATGCTCACAGAAGATTACCGAAATCATGGTAAAGATTGTTTTTGGGAATTCTGGATGTTGTATTTGTCAATGCCTATAACATAAATGGTCCGATATTTGAAAAAAAAAGTCTGTAAAAAATTTTAGTAGATCCTTTGCACAAGGTATGATGACTATGAAGGATATCAGTAAGAAGAAAAGGTCATCTATATATATATTTCACCAAGCCCTCATCCATTCAAACAACACAAGTCATACTATTCCACAATGAGAGATGTAAGATTGGGAAACAGAGGTATACAGTGTCCCTAAATTGTAAAAATCAGATGAAGATGTGAAGTATGTAGAATGAAGAAAATACAGTCAAAACATCATTCCAAATGTTGCACTGCAATGTCTTTTGTGTCTGAATGAACAAAAAGATTTTTTTTTTTTTTTTTTTTTTTTTTTAAATATTATGAGACAAACATTTCATTCCAATATGAACATAATTGATTTCAATTGCTATTTCTGTACATCCTGTGATACACAAAGTCCTTGACGGTACTTATAAGTACCGGCTTAGTAATTATCACTTAAAGTTCCAAAAAAACTTTGAAAAAAATATTTGTGTTTAATTTCAAGTAACTTAATACAAATATATAATTGAAATTATAAATTTCCCTTTATTTCCAATAGCCGGTAGGAAAGGGTTAATATATCATACACAAACTGATTGCGAGAGAAAGAAAGTGTGAACGACTGATATAACGTTAGTGAGACTTACAGCGCTATCTGTCTGTCACCTTTTGTTAGTTTTCAAACTTTCGTAACAACATATGTTATTTATTCAGGAAAAAAGTACCTTATGTCCTGCTTAATGATACATATTATTTCCTTGTTAAATTTCTCCAAGATCGGTTAATCCATTTAGCCATGAAAAGCAACAAACAGACAGAGAGACAGAGTTCTTTAATACTAGATTTTTAGAGTCCTCTCTGCAAGCAGCAGTTACTCACAATTTAGTCTGTGTGAGTTGGCCTATCAGTATTAATTTAGTACTAGGCACCCTGTTGACTTAATCTAAAATGGAACTCCGCTCCTTTCTTCGTTTTGTCCCCCATTCCTTCCCTCATGACACCTTCATTTCCTTTCCTCATCAGCTTGACCCACAACTGTTTATAATTATTGTTAATTTATTTTAATTTTTTTCTTTGCATTTGATTTACATAAATTTACTTCATTTTACCTCATCTCTTTCCTCTCTCTCTATTGCTTATGGTTTACATTTTGTTGACATCGAGGTCACTAGAGGTGAGAAAGGATGGGAGGTGGGGGCAAGGGACGGGAAGGAATTCAGCCATGTTCTTTTGCAGGAAGCATTCCAGCATTCACCTGTAGTTATTTGGGAAAATCAATGAAAACCCAAATCTGGATTCCCGGCCAAGGATTTGAACCTGCATCCTCCCAAAAACATGGCCAGAATGTTACCGCTCACCACTGTGTACAGTGCTTTCTCTCATATTGTTGACCACTACCGTCTCCATCTTTCATACAGTCACTGGCATTTAAGTGTCCTTTGATCTCCCATCTATTTTCTATTACTGAAAATTTCATTACCACTCTATGTTCAGATTCTTTTTTTTTTTTTTTTTTTTGCATTGTCTACCATCACCGGTGTTCATCAACAATTTTTCTCTCAACAAAGGAAGTAAAAAAAAACTGTAAATACAAGAAACAAAATAAGTGATGTGTTTACCAGTATTGGATATTACTAGAGTTTAAGGCCAGGAAATATGTTGTCACAAATGTTCTGGTAAGCACATTCTTACTCGCAAAATTCAAAGCTGTTTAAAAGATTAACTGTGAAGCAATAGCTGGAGTTATGGGAACTCACATGGGCAGCCACTAGAGGCCGAGGTTATTAGTGTCAACAGGTCAGAGGCACAGCTCACTCATATTCAACTTTGGCAACTGATATGTTTACTATTCATATTATTTTTGTTTTGCTTTTTATATAATTTTTCTCATTTTTTTTTTTCCTTTTCGCTTTACGCCTGATCAACATCCAGGTCATTAGAGGTGGGAAAGGAATGGAGCAAGGAATGTGAATGAATTGGACCTTGGCCTTTTTTTAAAGGAACCACTTGCCTGAAGTAATTTCGGGAAACCATGGAAAAACCAAATCTGAATAGCTGGACAAGAATTCAAACCCGTATCCTCTGGAATGTGAGGCCAGAGCATTACCACTCATCCACTACGCTCAGTCTGACATAAATACTCATTAAAAACACAAGTAGTTCCAATAGCTGTTTGTTATTGATTTTGCAAGCTAACATAAATCTGATTTTTATAAATATGTTTATGAGTATCGCTACAAGTAATGTAATACTGAGCATTATGAGTCAGGCTCAAGCTTACAACACCTTAGAAGCAAAACGGTTATGTACTTAATTTATACGACTTAAGTTTGATTAACATGAATGAAGATACTATTGTGAGAATTGTAACAAGTTCATAATCTGCAAATATTAAATAACTACTCACCATGTAATAAAGATGTATATAGTGACGAATGGCAGTGGTCAATCGATTCTGTATATTGGCTAAGTAGGTATATGGGGCCACTGAGCACTCAGGATTGCCACATTTTTCAAGGTACAGAACTGTGTTACCATCCTAGAAATATAAAGGTACAAAGCAATCATAAAGAAAATAATTTTTTAATATATAGTACTTTAGCAATGAATGAATGTGTTTTATATTACACTGAAGAGCCAAAGAAACTGGTATAGGCATGAATATGCAAACGCAGAGATCTGTAAACACTCAAGAGTACGACAACAGGTGTCTGGCGCAGGCATTAGATCGGTTACTGCTCCTACAGTGGCAGGTTATCGCGATAAAATTGAGTTTGAACATGGTGTTAAAGTCGGCGCATGAGAGATGGGACACAGCATCTCCAAGGTAGCGATGAGGTGGGCATTTTGTTGTACGACCATTTCACGAGTGTACCCTGAATATCGGGAATCCGGTAAAACATCAAACCTCTGACATAGCTGTGGCCGGAAAAAGATCCTGCAAGAACGGGAACAATAATGATTGATGAGAATAGTTCAACGTGACAGAAGTACAACCCTTCGGCAAATTGCTGCGGATTTCAATGGTTGGCCATCAAAACAAGTGTCAGCTTGCAAACCATTCAACGAAACATCATCCATATGCAATTTAGTCTTCACGGGTGTACCGCCAGATAGTGTTGTGGAAACACAATATTTCGACGGCTAGCTCCGCCGTCTTCTTCAGGTGTAGAGACATCTGTACTGGTCGGCTGACCCACAGATACTGAGATGGTTCGGGTGCCGCTCTTCCTTATATACATGTCCGCGTCCGGCGGCTGCGTGACCTCGGCGAAGGCTTACTATGAGCCAGGCCCGCAAACAACTGGCGGCTGGCTGCCAGTGGGCGTGGCTATGGTTCTTGTTCCAGCCCGAGCTAATATGAAGCCCTCTACGGCGACAGCTGGACGGAAGTACAACGTTCTCTGCGGATATTTGCCAAGGCAGGTTTCCATGCCTCACTGAGACATAGACCACTGTCTCTGTTAAATGTGTTGGCCAGTCGAATTTCGATCGGTTCTTTGATGACAGATTCCCAAAAATGTGATGTTCTAGCCAATATCCTAACGTTATTAAACTCTACTTTGTGGCCATGGTCGTACACGTGCTCGGCGATCGCCGATTTGCTATACTGTCCCAGGTGGAGGTGGCGTTTATGTTCTTCACACCGGTTTTCTATGGTGCGGATCGTTTGACCGATGTAGGTCTTTACACACTCTCACGGTATGCTATAAATCCCTGGAACTCTTAGGCAAAGATCATCCTTGACTGAACGGAGGTAGTCCCGTATTTTACCTGGTGGTCGGTAGAAATATTTTATACCATGTCATGCAAGGATTCTGCCGATTTTCCCCGAGGTGTTTCTGGCGAAAGGCAGAAAAGCGGTGGCCTTGGGCTTTTCTTCCTATTGGACTGGAATTTTCCCTGGCTTACGTTCAATTGCTCTTTCTATCTGCCTCTCGGAGTAACCGTTCCTCCTGAAGACAGTTCTCAGGTGTTCCAGTTCTTGTGGCAGGCTGTCTTTGTCAGCAATCGCTCTAGCCCTGTGCACAAGAGTATTTAAAACAGTGTTGCGCTGCACAGGATGGTGGAAACTCATGGCGCCCAGATACTGGTCTGTGTAGGTAGATTTTCTGTATACACTATGCCCCAGCGTTCCGTCCGGCTTTCTTTTAATTAAGATGTCGAGGAAAGGTAGGCATCCGTCTTTTTCCATTTCCATAGTGAACTTTATGCTAGGATGAATTCCGTACAGATATTCTAGAAACTCATGTAAAGTCTCGATTCCATGGGGCCACACCACAAATGTATCATCGACATAACTGTAAAAACATGTCGGTTTGAGAACTGCTCCCTGCAGGGCTTTCTCTTCGAAATGCTCCCTGTATAAGTTGGCGATTACAGGAGAAAGTGGAGATCCCATGGCAACCCTGTCCACCTGTTCATAGTATTTCCCTAAGTATGTGAAATACGTGGACGTCAGTACATGTTTGAAAACGTCCACAATGACTGGTTCAAACTGGTGGCGTATCAGTTCCAGCGTATCCTTCAATGGGACGCGGGTGAATAATGAGACGACGTCGAAGCTCACCATTATATCTGAATCCTTCAGTTCCATGGTCTTGATAATCTTGACAAATTCCATGAAATTTTTGACATGGTGTTCGCAATGGCCGACTGATGGACTTAGAAGAAGGGTCAGATATTTAGCCAGCGGGTAGGTTGGAGCACCGATGTTGCTGACGATTGGTCTTAGAGCACATGTACGACCATGGCCACAAAGTAGAGTTCAATAATGTTAGGATATTGGCTAGAACATCACATTTTTGGGAATCTGTCATCAAAGAAGCGATCGAAATTCGACTGGCCAACACATTTAACAGAGACAGTGGTCTATGTCTCAGTGAGGCATGGAAACCTTCTTGGCAAATATCCGCAGAGAACGTTGTGCTTCCGTCCAGCTGCCGCCGTAGAGGGTTTCATATTAGCTTGGGCTGGAACAAGAACCATAGCCACGCCCACTGGCAGCCAGCCGCCAGTTGGTTGCGGGCCTGGCTCATAGTAAGCCTTCGCCGAGGTCACGCAGCCGCCGGACGCGGACATGTATATAAGGAAGAGCGGCACCCGAACCATTTCAGTATCTGTGGGTCAGCCGATCAGTACAGATGTCTCTACACCTGAAGAAGACAGCGGAGCAAGCCGTCAAAATATTGTGTTTCCACAACACTATCCGGCGGTACATTGGTGAAGACTACAATGCAGTCATACGCCGGGAAAGTCTTCGTTCTTACATCATCCATATGGGCTTTCAAAGCTGAAGGCCCACCTGTCTACTCTTGCTGGGTGCACGACACAAAGCTTTAGGCCTCACCTGGGTCTGTCAGCACTGACATTGGACTGTTGATGATTGGAAACATGTTGCCTGGTCTGATGAGTCTCATTTCCAATTGTATCGAGCGGATGGACGTGTACAGGTATGTATACCACCTCATGAATTCATGGACCCTACATGTCAGCAGGGGACTGTTCAAGCTGGTGGAGGCTCTTTAATAGTGAGGGACGTGTGCAGTTGGAGTGACATTGGACCCCTGATACGTCTATATACAACTCTAATGCATCCTGGCTGATAACTGACGGACTTGGACAATTCCAGCAGGACAATGTGACATCCCACACATCCAGAATTGCTACAGAGTGGCTTCATGAACATTCTTTTGAGTTTAAACACCTCTTCTGGCCACCAAACTCCCCAGACATGAACATTATTGAGCATATCTGGGATGCCTTGCAACGCGCCGTTCAGAAGAGATCTCCATCTCCTCGAACTATTATGGATTTATGGTGTCAATTCCTTCAAGCACTACTAACAGTCATTAGTCGAGTCCATGCCATGTCATATTGCGGCACTTCTGCGTGCTCAAGGGGGCCCTACTCGGTATTAGGCAGGTGTACCAGTTTCTTTGGCTCTTCAGATTAGATATGCTCATTTTGATCTAATGTAAGAACAGTCTCAGGGACATGGAACAGTAAACACAATTATTAACAAGTCAAAAACATTACCAACTACTGATAACTGGTTTAATATCCCATTATAATAACCAAATTCCATTGTTAACTCCAAAAATGTAACATCCCATGTTAGTTACTACATATGTGAGCAATTTCCAAATAATCTAATCTCATACACAGAAAATCGTATGCCATTTTAGCTACAGTGAACAACTTTGTTACCTTCCATTCCATACACAAGAGACTGTGTATTTTTCAGTCATGTTTAGTTAGCAAATTCCAAGAAGAAAATCATTTCACAGAGAAGAATGGTTTCTGAAGCAAAAACTGTTTTAGTTTAAATTTAAAACTGTTAGGTTTTTGTAGATAACATTTTATTTCCTGTGGTAGGAGATTAATAAAGAAGCTCCAGTAAATGTTATCCCTTTCTTTACAATTGACTATTATTTATAATCTTTGTAAATGTTATATTTACTCCTAGTATTATAGCTATGTATGACAGAATGATTGTTCAAAATTTTCCACTACAAAAAACAAAAAGGGGTATATGTACAGTGCTAGAATTGTAAGTACACCTACATTTCTGAACAGATTTCTGCACTAAGTCTATAGAGCAAATTTTTGTGACTTGAATACCTGCTGAGCTTTTGAAGAGTTTCCACAGAAAGGGATCTCATAAGAAGGGAGGAGTGAAAATACACCAGCTTCCTTTTTTCAATGTCAGAAATTCTAGCCGTCATCAGCAATGAAAATTTAGCTGAATTAAGTTTTTTTAAGAAGTTGCTGAATATGTGCATTTTCAGGTTAACTATGATATACACAACCAGGAATTTTGTGGAATTGCTTTCACTCATTGCTTTTCCTACAGACATCACATTAGAACTGTCATTTGATTTTGAACTAATACATTTTCAAGATTTTGTACTATATGGAACTATCTTCTGCAAAAAGGACCATATATTCAATATCACCTAATACATGAGGAATATTATTGACATAAATTAAGAATAGCATAGATCCAGGAATTGATACCTCACGTATACCACATTTAACTATTCCCCCTTTCTAAATTTATAACCTCTCCTACATTAACAGCCTTCAAGGATACACATTTCTTTCTATTTTCTATATACAATTTAAAAGAATGTCCCAGCCTTCTATTAACACCATAGTGTTCTAATTTAGTTAGAAGGCTCTTACGACCAACCTTCTAAATCACAGAAGATTCCTAGGGAATTTAACTTTTATGCATTGTTTCCAAGACATTATTTATAAAAGCAAAAATTGGTAACTTTATTGAAACACACAGTGGTTGAATCTCATTCAGAAGTTCATCATTCAATGTTTTCTATTGAATTGTTATTTATTGGCCTTACTTTGTCTAATACCATGCATGTCAAAGTGCTGTGATTTATTGTTTCTTTTGAAGAATGACATTTATTCTTCTGCTACCATAGACTAAAGGTGATACAAATCTCGTGTAACGTATGAATAGAGATTAGTGGTGCGACAAACATTCCTTGTCAAAAATAAAATATAAACTTGTGGAATCTGATGGCTTCATGATTATCAAAAGTTGATTTGTAAAAGAAGTTACTTACAACTATTACTGTTGTTCATGTATATACTTGTGCAATTTCCAAGTATTTAATATTTGTGATTACAGTATTAAATTCAGCTCCTTTTGAAATTAAATTTGTGATTATTTTAATAAGCAATTTAACATTTCAAGGGTTGAAGTATTATACAATTACAAATTTCTAGGTTATATGGTTCAAAAGTTATGGAAGGGTGATAGAAGGGCAGGCGGATTGACAATCAAGTCAAACAGCGAGGGTTCAGTCTTTCTAACAGAAGGTATGGAAGCCTTGGAATAGATCAGTAAAAAGCATTTGTAAGTATATCATACTCAAGCAAGTCAATTTGAACTCGTCAAGAAATATTTCATAACTAAAGTCTTTCAATTTCATGATCACCCTACCTTTGAACTTATTTCTTTTATTCAGATAGTTTCATTTTAGTTACACTGTAACAGACCCTTCACACTAACAAAATACACAACTATCATTATCAATTATTAAAAATTGTGTAAACAATAAAAACTATGTCCTCAATCAAAAATCACTAGGTGTTGACATTTTTTACAAACCTGTCTTTAAATTTAATAGAGAAATGCTGAATATCTCTCTTTTTTTTTTTTTTTTGGCCACCAGTCTCTCAGCTGGTTTGATTCAATTTTCCACCTCCTCCTCCTATCCCTTACTAATCTCTATCCCATGTATCCCTTACAATCTACTATCTCAATCAGTTTCAGATATTCTAAGCTTTGTCTTCTTCCACAATTCTTTTCCTCGACTGTTCCCCTCACTAACAAGAACAGTAGTGAAAACATTTTAGATTTGCTGGTTACCAACAGGCCAGAATTATTCACCGACATTTCAACGACCACAGGAATAAGCGATCACAAAGCGGTAATTGTGACTATCAAATTAATGACCAAGGAAAAACGGCGGATTGTATACAGATTCAGTAAGGCCTCAAAGGAGTGTTTTAGAACCTACCTAAGGAATAATTACCATAACTTCAAGTCAACAAAAGACACCATTGAAGAGATGTTGCATCGATTTATGCATATAGTCACGGAAGGTATGGAAATACATATACTAAAGCGGACAATAAAGGGGGAGAATGATCCACCGAAGTACACATGTGAAGTAAAAGATTACTCAAAAAACAAAGGAAAATACAAACACGCTCAAGAAGGAAGGGCTGTCGCAGCGATATAGAAACCTTAGCTGAGTTAATGCGTGTAGCCTTCAATGATTTTCATTCCAACTCTCCCTCTAAGAGTCTCACAGAAAACCCAAAGAAATTTTGGTCGTATGTACGAAAAGTTAATTATATCAACAGCAATATTCCAGCACTAATTCGTGAAGGTTCCGAGGTTAAAGAAAGCCGCGATAAAGCTAACGTACTAAATACTGTATTCAAAAATTCATTTACAAATAAAAATAAGAATAGTATTCCCGTTTTTCCCACACCATGGTGAGTTGGTCATGGAATCATTAGGAATAGATACTGTAGGTATCATTAAGCAATTAGAGCTCCTGAAGTGGGTGAAAGCACGGGACCCAGATGGAATTCCAGTAAGAGTATTTTCAGAGTATGCGGAGGAAATCGATCCATTTCTGTCTGATATATTTAGTAAATCATTAGAAGAGCGAAAAGTACCTTCAGACTGGAAAATCGGGCAAGTAACTCCGATTTTCAAGAAAGGTGATCGAAATGATCCTGGAAACTATCGTCCCATATCTATAACATCTGTTTGTAGTAGCGTTATGGAGCATATTATATGGTCGAACATCATGAATTTTCTAGATGAAAATAATTTTCTTACAACAAATCAACACGGATTTCGGAAGAAAAGATCATGTGAAACACAGCTGGCCCTATTTACATACGACGTAATGAAAGTTATTTATGCAGGTTCACAAGTAGATGCAATTTTTTTTTATTTCCAGAAAGCCTTTGACTCTGTGCCACACAACTGCCTTTTAGCGAAGCTTCGAGCGTACGGTATATCGGATCAGCTTTGTGAATGGATAAAGGATTTTCTAACTGGTCGCTCGCACTATGTCGTCGTTGAAGGAGAAAGTTCTTCTAATCTAGATGTTACATCGGGTGTACCTCAAGGAAGTATAATAGGACCACTTCTTTTCATAATTTTTATAAACGATCTCTGAGACAAAGTGAAAAGCCTTTATAGATTGTTTGCTGATGCGGTTATTTATATGGAAGTAAGAAATTTGGCTGATTGCTTAGAAATTCAGCTCGATCTGGATGTTATTTTGGCTTGGTGCGCTGAGTGGCAACTTACTCTAAATTGTAAATAGTGCAAGACAATGAGCATAACTAACAAAAAAAATCCAATTGTTCGGAAATACGAGTTAAACAATACAGTTATTGCTATGGTCGATTTTATGAAATATTTGGGAGTAACAGTACAAAGGAACATGAAATGCGACATACACATTAATTCTTTAGTAGGTAGAGCAAATTCTAGGCTGCGATTCATAGGTCGAATCTTGAAAAATTATAATGAACAAATAAAGGAGATAGCGTACAAATCTCTTGTGCGTCCACACTTGGATTATTGTTGTGCCATTTGGTACCTGTTTCGTAAGGGGTTGATCAAAAGTGTAGAGAAAGTACAGAGAAGAGCCGCTCGATTCGTTACTGCTTGCTACAGTCCTTATGAAAGCGTCACAGAACTGATTAGTAGACTAGGTTGGGAGTCTCTGGTAGATAGACAACACACGTTTCGTTTAAACTTATTGGTAAACATGCGTACTCCCACTTTCACTTTTGAGTGTAGTGAAAAACTTCTTCCACCAACCTTATGAGTCGGAAGGATAGGAAAGATAAAATTAGAGAAATAAGGTGCCGGACTGATTCTTATATGAATTCTTTTTTCCCTCGTACCATTAGGGATTGGAATGCACAACAAAGAGATTAGCTTTGGTGCTGAGCACCCTCTGCCACCCACAATTTTGTGAATTGCAGAGTATATATGTAGATGTAGATGAACTATCCAATATATCGTAACATGGATCCCTCCAGTCTGCCTCTCCTTTCTGTGAGAATCTTCCACAAGCTTCTTTCTGTTCAAATAATTTCCAAAACCAATTTATTTTATTTATCCTTCCAAATCCATTCCAAATGTTTAAGGTTTCCTTTTTTCTTGATTTCTAAAGTCCCAGCTATAATTACATAAATGGCTGTGCTCTATTCATAGTTGGAGATACTTCTGAGCCCAAGGGTCAATTTTTGAAACCAAAAGATTTTTCTTTACAAGAAGTTCCTCTTTCTGCTAATGCTATTCAATTTTTGACACTGTTCTTGCTCTGACCATCAGTTCAATTTTACAGCCTAAATAATAGATTTTATCCTACTTCTTGTATCATATCTGATATTATTTTTATATTTAATCTACTGTTATTACTATAATTTCTGATACATTTCATAATTTTTGTCATCCTTTGTTGTATATTTAGTCAAACTTTCTCTGTTCCGGTACTTCTTCCAGTAATTGCCAAGTATCCTCACTTTAGTGTGCTAGCAGTAGAATGTCATCAGCAAATTGCAGCTAACTGATTATCTCTCCTTGAAAAGCGCCACTTTCAAATTTTTCTTTTACTTCTTGATTTTTTCTCATACATAAAAAGTATTAGTAGGGAAAGACTTCAACCCAGTCTCTCAGCCTAGAAAACTGATGCTCATCTCCCGTGATTTGCTACTTTTATTACAGCTACATCATTCATATACAGATTGTAATTATTTTTCATTCTCAA
Source organism: Vandiemenella viatica (assembly GCA_031002005.1). Lineage (NCBI taxonomy): Eukaryota > Metazoa > Arthropoda > Insecta > Orthoptera > Morabidae > Vandiemenella > Vandiemenella viatica. Next base: position 181,569,140 of record JARYHS010008074.1, read on the forward strand.
TATTTTCAACTTTACTTCTTTCAAATTTTGAACCTCTGGTTCCCACCTAATGTCATGGAAGGCTTTTTTATAATCCCACAAATGCCACAGATGTACTCTTTTATTTCTTGACCCACTTTCCAGTATTAATCTAAAATTTAAAATGGTTTTTCTTGTATCACACTTTTTCTTAAACCCAAACTGGTTTAAAATAAATATATATATCCCACTTTCCTTGGTAATCTTCTGTATACCTTTTATTCAACATCTGACATCAATGTGTGCAATATTTATCACATTCATAACATTGTAACTTCTTTAGGAGTGTGAAGATGATACTTTTAATAAAAATATTTTGGAATTTCTGCTCTTCTGTAACTTATCAAATCATGTGAAATAGTTCCTTGTCCGGAATTATCTTCTGGAGAATGAAGGGTTTGAGGAACCTTCGCAGACTTCTTGACTGTTCAGTTTTTCAATAACATACTTACTGTTTGTTGACTGTGTAATAGATAGGTTTCTCATTATCAAATGCATTGCCATTCAGACACAGTTAAACTTCCATAAAGGAAACTTAGATATTCACCATCCCTATGTTGTGGGGAAAAATGTTTGTAGCACTAACAAACGAAGTCATTCAGTGAGAGATGAAAATCGAGAAGCTATTGTACACTCTTTGAACCATAAGGTTTATTGTACTTAACTTGTCGGTTCTGGTACCAAAACCATATTTAAACTTCAAATAACCTAGACCCCCACATGGTCGCCAAGTCTTGCTCAGTGGGTTGCAGTTGCAAGCCAGGTAAATGTAAAAAATCAAGGGTTATAGGTTTTACAATGCAATAAAAATACAAATTTTCAGTGAGACGGCTGTGCCTGTTTATTTTTTCATAAATCAAATCATGATTGTATATTTGAGATGCAAATAAGCAAGTTATTTTCTGATTCGAGACTATTTCTCTTCTTTCTGCCTGTAATTGTCATCACAGTCCCCCCCCCTTTTTTTTAATGACACTTGTAGCAGACATGGAGACTATGCAGATCTTTTGAGAACTCCATTTTATCCTCACAGTGAAGCTATTCTGTACACACAAGCGTACTCAGACAACTGACTGCAGTGAATGAAAAACAAACTGTTTCTACATGGCTGCTGCCTTGCGATGCCAGGTGTCCTGATTTGTGTGGGATGTCCTGATTTTCGGAGGTGTGAGGTCGCATCCCGATTTACCCTCGATCAGGACGCCAAATGTCCCAATTTTTGAGGCCATCACTCATCGCAAAAAAAAGTAAAAAAAAAAACCTTCAGCCATCACTAACTAGCACAGACCACTGATGTTGGTGTGTGGTAGCAGCACTGAGTATACTATCGTCTACAACGTTGGCCGAATGCCGGTAATTGTTGAGGTGTGGGGGATATGGTGTTTGAAAGTGGTCAATCTGGGATATTTTCATATTTCAACCAAAAACATGTGTGTCCCCATATTTCTCTCTGCTGCTGCAAACTACATAGTGTAGATCACTGGTGTTTGTGTGTGGTAGTAGCATCAAGTATCCCATCATGTACTATGGTGGTTGCAAGTTGGTAGGTACGGGGATGTTGAAGATACGATGGTTGAAATTGGTCGACCTGGGGCACTTTCATATTTTGACCAAAGACGCGTATTTAACTTTTGAGCCAAAACTACCAAGCGCAGACCACTGGTGTTTGTGTGTGGTAGTAGCATGGAGTTGCCCATTGTTCACAACATTGGTCAAATGTCGGTAACTGTGGGAGATATGGAGGTTGAAACATTTTCATATTTCGACCAAAGACATGTGTATCCGTATATTTCACTTTGCTGCCACAACTACATAGCGCAGAATACTGGTGTTTGTATTTGGTAGTGACGTCAAGTGTCCCATTGTTCACTATGGTGGATATATGTCGGTAGCTATGCAAGGGGCAGGGGGGAGGTGAGATAGCGTGGTTGAAAGTGGTTGGTCTGGGGCACTTTCATATTTTAACCAAAGATGTGTGTGTACCTATATTTAACTTTTCAGCCAAAACTACCTAGCGCCAACCACTGGTTTTTGTGTGTTGTAGTAGCCTCGAGTCACCCAACGTGCAACATGGTGATTGCATGTCAGTAACTAAGGGGGTGTGGGAGACATGGTGGTTGAAACTGTGTCACAGAGGGCATTTTCATATTTCAACGAAAGACATGTGGGTCCCTATATTTCACTCTGCAGTAGAAAGTACCTAGCACAGATCACTGGTATTTGTGTGTAGTAATAACCAAAGAGTCTCCTATCAAGCAAATTTTGGTAGTTGAATAGCAGTAGCTGTGAGGGCGTGGGAGATATGGTGGTCAAAAATGGTCAACGAAAGACATTTTCATATTTAGACGAAAGACTTGTGTGTTCCTTTCCAGCCACAACTACCTAGCGACCTACCTACCACTGGTGTTTGTGTGTGCTAGTAGCCTCGGGTCTCCCATCATGCACTATGATGGTTACCTATCGGTAGCTGTGGTGGTGTGGGAAATATGTTGGTTCAAAGTCGTAAACCGAGATATATTTTGTTATTTCGACCAAATAAGTGTGTGTCCCTATATTTCACTTTGCAAACACAACTACATAACAAACACCACTGGTGTGTATGGTGGTAGCGTCGAGTCTCCCATCATGCACTATGAGGGTTGTACATGGTATATACCAAAAGTAATAGGACTGATTTAAAAAAAAAAAAAAAAAATATTGAAGATATCTTTACAATTCCTTAATCCTCTTTGAAATAATACCCTTAGGCAGCTACATGCCAAATTACGCTGCTGCCATTGGCCATATGCCTTCTGGAAGTCAGTTTCGGGGACGCTGTTGAGAGCCCTCGTCGTTGCTGCTTCAACGTCCTGGATTGAGTCAAACCGCTGTTCCTTCAGCTGCTTCACATAATTATAAAAAGTGAGCATGAATGCATGGAGAACACAATTCCTAGGATAATGACATGAATAAAACTAGGCCTGAATCCAAAAACAATGTGCAGCACTGCCACAAATATGGGCAATGACTACTCAGGTGGTATATGATGAGTTTGGGTAATGTATGGGTGAGAATTGAATAAAGCAATTAAATTTTACTAAATATGTATTATTATATTGATTATGTGATTTTCATTATAAGATTCCAACTTTTCATGAAAATCACTGTGGCACAGCCTAAACCGAGAATTTTAGTTCTAATTTCTCATCATGTTAAAAAAGATATCAGGCTAGCCGGAATATAAATATGATGGCAGGGTATGTTTAGAAGTAAACTGTAAAACGGAAAGTGGAGACTAAAATAAACGAGTACTTTTGAGTCAGCTGAAAGCAATTAGCATTCCAAACTCTAATAGCTTTAATAGAGCTCTTGTGTGTAGCATCTTGGTACAAAAATCAATGTGTCACATGCTTTCAAATTAAGCATTGGACCCTGTACCATGGCTTCCAGCACAGTGCCATATTGCCACTTACACAGCTAGTGCTGTCATTCAGTTCGAATAAAACATATTATAGCTAAATAATATACAATAAATTATCAATTAAGAGCACTTTTAAGTAAAATAGTATTAAAGTAACATCGAAATACTTCTATCAAAACTTAGAAACTATATCATAATGACCTATTTGTCATACAAATATAAGATTTATTAATGCTGCGGACAAATTTGAAGTTTCTATATAACACTGTTTACGAGAGAGATCCAGTAACAAAAAATGGCCTAATTGATGGCAACTCAAGTCTTTATTTCAAAGTAAAATAATATATATATATATATATTAGGAAACAAATGTGCTGAAAGCCAATATATTAAACATTTGGATAGAAGGAAAACCACTACTTACCATAGAAGAGGATTCCTGTGGCGTCGAGACAACCACCTTCACCAACCCCATAACTTGGGAAAGCTTTCCTATCACAGGAATTGCCCCATGTGTATCCTCCCACCTTATATATCAACTCACCTGTAACCATTGCCCATCCTCCTACATTGGTCTGACAACGAAATCACTGGCCATCAGAATAAATGGAAACAGAGAATCGGTATCCACCCAGAAACCCTGACCACCCTGTATCTTGTCATGCCACCACTCATGGCATCAACAATTTAAACACATGCTTCGTGGTCCACGCCATCAGAGTCCTCTCGGACAAAAGCAGCATTTCGGAACTCAGAAGGTGGGAACAGGCTTATCAGTACCAACTGGGTACCAGACAACCACTAGGACTAAATTTAAGATAGCACCAATTTTTATTCCCCCCACCCCTTCCACCCATCCCCCTCAACTTCTACGTTTTCCCACAGAATCATCAATCGCCAGGGCCTATCTGTTTGCATTTTCGAAATTTGCTTAATTTTAAATTTCAAAATATTTTTATTTCACATATTTCTCAGTTTTTTGCACATTCATACTTGGTGTAATAGGCAACTTAGGACCATCAGTTGACGTCTACCATGCTTCCGTGAGTGGTTCTTATGGACAGGTTTATTATTTATTATTATTATTTTCTTGTTTATGCCTTTCTACCCCCACCCTCACTTCCTGCCATGTTGTTTTTTTGCCCCACATGAGCTACTGGCCTTGTTGGCTAACTCAGTTGGCTGCTAGCCTCCATCATGCAGCCATCTCACTCTACTACTGAAGAAGGGCTATATGCTCAAAAATTTTGCTCTATATGTGTATGTTTTTTTTTTTTTTCTGTGTCTCAACACCCCAGGAACCCTCTTCTATGGTAAACGGTGGTTTTTCTCCTATTCAAATGTAATACTATATATATGTATAAGGAAGGATAGGGAAATATGACCCAACACTTAACACAGTCGAGGACAGCTAGGAATGATGACCAAAAAAAAAAAAAAAGAACAAATACAAGAAACCCCCAATGTATCAGCAAATAACCTTATTCTTGCAAAAGTGAGACACCAGGTGGAGCCAGATGTGGCCAAGACGGTGACCACCTGGTATTATCTCAGTAGGTGGGAACTTGCCTACCAGTACAAACTGGGCACAAGGCAACTACCTAGTCATAACTTAAGATAATCCCCGATCATTATTATCATTATTTTCCCCTTTCTAATCCCCTCTTTGCCACCATCCCCACTACCTATATTGAACCACCACTAACCTGAGGTGATATTTTGTTTCAAAGAGTCTTTGGTTGATTTTTTTTTATCATTTTCTTTTTATTTTATATCATTTTGCTTTTCCCACCAGAGATTAGTTTTGAAATTTATCTATGCTCTTCTGAATGAGCTGGGGTGAAGATAAAAAAATTATTTTCCTGTAGCACATTTTTTTAATCTCATTTAATTCCGTGAAATCTTCCAGCTTATAAATTTACAAAATATTAATTACAATATTCAGTTTTCGGTCAACAAAGTACATCTGAATCACTGCCCCTCTACTTTTCATCCGTTTGAATTCACCCCCACTATTTTTTTTGTTTATTAATTTTTTTTTACTTATTGCTTTACGTCTCGTCAACGGCTAAGATCATTAGAGGCGGGATGGAACTGAGGACAAGGAACAGGGAGGAATTCGGTCATGGCGTTTTTGAAGGAAGCAACCCGGCATTTGCTTGGAGTAATTTGGGGAAACCATGGAAAACCCAAATCTAATGCCCGGGCAGGGATTCGAACCCGCATCCTCCCGAATGCGAGGCCCACCATTTTCCTGGCCAACAGTCTTTCTGTGAGGCAGTCTACCACAAAACCCACCTCCCATACTGTTCTCCTGCTGACAAAGGGCCTGTACTGAAAATTTCTGTATGATTTGTGTTTTTGTATTTTCTGTGTGTTCGCGCCCCGCATCCATCATCTAAAGGTAAGTAAGTTGTGGTACATTTCCCTACCCTAATTTAATTCCTTTTCGCAAATAAGCACCTTTGATTTATATATATATATATATATATATATATATATATTCTCTCTTCTGAATGAGCTGCGGTGAGGATAAAAGTATTATTTTCCATTAACACATTTTTTCAACCTCATTTAATTTCATGAAATCTTCTAGCATATAAATTTACAAAATATTAATAACAATATCCAGTTTTCGGTCAACAAAGTACATAGCATGCACAAATTTGTAGTCTCCAATTTTCATGCTAGAGGACTGCAACAGACGTTTGGGATCCAGGGTCTTTATGAATTCATGGACCATCTCAATAGTATTCATGAAAACATCAAATTCACAATGGAGCTAGAGAAAAATGGTAGCTTGCCCTTTCTAGATATTTTAATCCAGCGGAGACCTGATGGAACCTTGTCACATAGTGTATACAGGAAAATAACACATACAGACCGCTATTTGCATGCCGCTGGCTTCCACCATCCGGCGCAGAAGAACACTGTGTTATACATGCTTGTTCACAGAGCTAAGGTAATTTCAGACGCTGACAATCTGCAGGCCGAACTCGAACATCTCCACCATACCTTCATGCGGAATGGATACCCGATTCCATTGATAGAATGGGCACTTCGAAAGAAAAAGGCAGATATACATAATATTGAAGAAGAAGAACAGCCCAAAGATCTGGCCTTCATCCCGTATGCAGGCAGCACCTCTGGGAAAATCGGCAGGATTTTAAAACGACACGGAATCAAGTGCATTTTCCGTCCTCCTGCTAAAATACGGGATTTGCTGCGCCCTGTGAAGGATGAATTGGGTTTAAGAACACCGGGAGTGTACAGCATACCGTGCCAATGTGGTAAGAGTTATATTGGTCAAACCATCCGCACTATCCAGGCCCGTGTGACTGAACATCAACGCAACATCCGGTTGTTTCAACTAGAAAAATCTACAGTGGCACAACATGTAATCGAAAATGGTCACAGTATGGACTTTGACAATGTGAGGGTTCTAGCCAAGTGTTCCTTCTTCTGGGAATCTGTGATTAAAGAAGCTATAGAAATACGTCTAATTTGAACAGGGAGTTAGGTGTATGGCTCAGTGACGCATGGAAACCTGTTTTTTGCCATTCTTAAACAACCAAGTGTCTCGCTGACGGATGATAGGAGTGTAGCACACACCGGTCCTACTTCTTCTATAGCTGGTTTGCAACCGACCAATCACTGACAAGTATTATAGAACCGGCTTATAGTCGGCCAATCGGAAGACCGCATGGCTCCTTATGGATTTCTCGAGTTTTACATCATAATTAATGACATTAAACAGTGATACAATTTGAACAGCGATGTTATACGAACATTAATGTGTGTAATCCATCTTCCGTCCATTTATAACAACCTTGGCTTTGGTTGATGCTGTAAGTGAGTGTGGAGCGAACTGTCAGTACAACGCTGGGGTATATCTACACATGGTTCCGCAACCGACCAATCACAATCACGGAATGGTCACGTCATTGGAGTTGGCCAATCAAAATACCGCTTGGCTCCCTACGGATTCTCGAGATTAAACATCTTGATTAATAGTGGTGGAATTATGTGAACGGTGATGTGATTTGAACAATGACGTTATGCGAACATTGACGTGTGTTTTTCCATATTCCTTCCATTTAATACAACCTTGGCCTTGTTTTACGCTGTGAGCCTTTTGTCAGTACAACGCTGGTGTATATCTACACCTGGTTTCGCAACCGACCAATCACAATCACGGTATGGTTACGTCATTGGTGTCAGCCAATCGGACGTCGACAAAGATCCTGGCTCGCTTCTGTTCCGCTGTTCGGTTTAGTTCTGGTTGTTCCTTTAGATACAACAGACCTGATGATAACGGCAGTGCGAGTCGCCGAAAGCTCGTCGTCAGCACAAAATGTAATCCGGCAGCAAACCCGTGAAGAATTTATATCTCTCACAATAGTATGTCGTTTCCCCATTGGGTACGCCACCCTAGAGAGGAGACTTGACCAACCTTGGAAGATTTACACTACACATGCAAAGAATATTTTATAATCTTTTATAAAATTATCTACATCATATATTCATTAAATACGTAAAAAAATTATTAACAACTTCATTATGCAAAACAAACAAAAACAATATCAAAAGACGTATTTTTATTTAAATGCAAGGGGTCATTTTTTGCATATAATTCCTTGATTACAAAACTTGAATACCACATTTTCTATATTCAAGCACAATATTTTTTTTTATTATGATTATTTATTGGTACCAGATCTAAAAGAAGGTTAAAACTTTCAAATTCCCAAAGTACTACAAAAAATCCAGAATAATTCTGAAATCAGCACAAAACAATTTGCGCTTTACAAAAAAAATGCAGAAATGTGCAAAATTGTTAATATGCACTAGGTTTCCTTGTCAATACATAATTTAAAAGAACCACAAAAATATCAAGAATACAACTCGAACAAAAAAAATAATAATAATTTTAAAAAAATAAAGCTTTAGTTATACTGCCCTGAAACCAAGTTAGTTCATTAATTGATTTAATGTTGGTCATCCGTACAATGCTGAGTTAGAGTGAGTACATTGAACATAGTTTAATAATGTATGAAGATATGGTTACATGCAGAGTGTTGCTAGCCAAAATGCTAAAACCATTTTAAAAAGGAACAATATTACATATACTCACATTAAAAATTACTTACAGTTTTTTTGCATGGTCCGTCCATAACTATGATTTCTCCACATTTATCATTCATGCAGGTAAACCTGAACCTGTAATCGAAAAGATAAATTTAATGTAAATTCACATGTCTTCAAACAGTCTGTGGGCTATCTATGTCGACACAGAATTTATAACAGAATTTCATCATGGAACAAAATTAAGAAAAAAATTATTACTTTTAAAAATAACGTTCAATAGTTTCTGTGAGAGAAGACTGATGACTTTACATAATTATTTTAAAAATGAACTTCTATTAATGTGAAAATAATTTGAACTCTTCAAAAAACGTACAAAATTTTACAGTCAAAAAGGAGCTGCAATACAGATATATTAACAGTAACGAAGTCTTCACAGGTGTAATGCCGGACAATCTGGCGGTTCACCCCTGAAGACTTCATTGCAGTTATACGCGGGTAAAGTCTCCATTCTTACATCAAGCACCTTTACGGGGAGGAGATATACCATCAAGTGAAGCAATTGGAAAAGCTGCGCAGGAAGAAAGCCAGGCTGCTATGCTCCTTGGTCTTTCTCCAAAGATGCCGTGCCAGTGACATTGTACCACGTTTTGCATTGTCCCACGTTTTTCATTGTACTACGTTTAGCGATGGTCAACATAATCCGACAGTACACCTGTGAAGACTTCATTGCAATTATTAGCCGCTAAAATCTCCGTTCTTGCAGATATATTAACATACACATATCATCCATCATAACCTGCATTCTCTATTCTTTCCAGGACAGGTTCCTTTAACTGTGTCCAAATCCATTTCGTTTTTTTTCCATGTCTACTGCTATAATCCCTACCTGTATTCAGCTCCTTAGAAATTTCACTTGCTTGAATCAGTTTCTTCACTGTTCAGATTTCGGCGGCGCATGTGGAAACTGGTACATAGTATATAAGATCCTTGTTCCATATCAGGCTTTGGACACTTCTTTGAAACGTTTCTGCCTGTCTCCCTCTTACAGTTTCCTCACCATCATTTCTTCTACATTTCTCCACAATACTTCCCAGGTATTTGAAATTATACACCTCTTCGGCTGTTCTCCTGCTATCACAATTTCTCTGGCCAACCTATCTTTCTGGTTATGATCATATGCTCACTTTATTTACATTAAATACTATACCACATTCATCCAAAACATCTGCCCATACATCCAACTTCCACTGAACTTATTTTACTGTCCCATATCAACAGATCGTCCAAGAAAACCATCACCTTCCCATTTCCTTCAATGACACCTTCTCTATTATATCATCCATTACAAAGTGAATATTAGTGACCAGAGGGCATTTCCTTGGTTTAGCCAGTTTCATTGTACCAGCTAAGTCTCCCCATTTTGACATAGAATTATTCCAGGAAAGTATGAGCTATCGCCCTACAAACAGTTTTTTGAAATTCCTCTGTTTTCGATGGCCTCAATGCCTCTCTGCTGTGTTTCCAATATAAAATGAGGAGTTGTGCAAAGGAGGGAATCTAATCTTGTCTGAATGTTACTACACACCACACTTCATAACTGATAAAATAACAGAACAGGTTTTGGAGATACTGAATGGCAGAAGGTGGGTATTGCGCCTATTTTGTCAGCAATTTCTTCATGGATGTTGCGCAAAGAATTAATAGCAGTATGTGGAAGGGAGGAGAGGAACATGACTGTCAATCATCACTTGATTTCCGGTTTCAAGGTGTGAGAAGAACTCAATTTATGCAGGACTGAAAAATTAGTTCTATTGGCAGGAACCTAACAGTGAACCTAAAGCAATCAAACAAACTAAAGTTAAAATTTCCATAAATCATAAACAAGTATGAAGGGAGCTTCTACCAGGACATATGTTCAACAATTACTCTTATACCTTTTGGTCTACACCAAAAACAAGTTACTTGCAATCTCTGGAACAATAATGTGGCATCTATCACCATCTTCCAAATAAGCTCCAAAAACTCTTTGATCTAATGATGGTTACAAATATTCACTATACAGGGCTAGTCAAAATGATTGCAGTGATTTCAGAAAAATACTGCAGATTTATTATTTGACATATACTTACAAGATTACACAGATATATAAATATGTATATATAAAATGTGAAAGTTTTTTGAGTGTCTACAGATGCTCAATATGTGCACCTTTAGTGACACTGCACACATCAAATCTATAATAGAGTTCTTCCCACACCTGATGCAGCATGTCTCTGTCAATGAGAGCAAATGCATTGGTGATGCGAAACCGCAGGTCTGGCAGATCAACTGGTACTGGTGACATGAACACTGTGCCTGTTCGCTTTTCCACTCACATGAGAAGTGGCCTCATCGCTAAACACAAGTTTTTCTGCGAATGTTTTGTCTTGTTCTAGACATTAGGCACAGAATTGAAAACGACGCACTTCATCATTGTGTGATAGTGTTTGTAGCAACTATAACCTGTAAGGCTTCATGCACAGTCGCTTCCGTAGGATTCTCCAAACGACCTTCTGTGGAATACCTAATTCCCTGCTCGCTCGAGGAGTAGACTTCTGTGGGCTACGAACATAACTGGCACGCACAGCTTCAACGGTTTCTACAGACACAGGCGGGCGACCCGTTGTTTTACCTTCACAAAGGCATCCCGTGGCTTTAAGCTGTTAATACCAGTGCCAAATGGTGTTAGCATGTGGGGGATCCTTGACAAACTTTGTTCTAAAGTGTCGCTGAACAGTTAACACAGACTGAGTTGAATGAAATTCGAGAACAATGTACGTTTTCTCACTTTCAGCCATCTTGCTCTCTAGTGCTCTAGCGGCCACCGCGGGAAGCTTGCATTTAGTGTAATCGAAACTTGGAGAGCCTCTTGTCTTATAACAGCAAACCCCATCATCGTACCTATAATAGGACAGCCAAAAGAAAAATTGTGAAATTTTGACTAACCCTGTACATGTATGTGTGAAATAATAAGGTATAATATAAACCCTGCACATCTTCTGTTAAAGTTAGGCAGATAGTGTGTAAGTTTTCAATGATGATTTTCAACTGAAAATAACAGTTTACAGCTAACTGCATACTGAAATCTATTTAAACAGTGTCATACCTGTCACAATGTTTATACTTTTCTGCATCCGATAGTATTAGCTGCTCCCCTTCATCCACACTTTTAAATTCATGTTCTTGTTTCTGAATTTGAACATAATGACTGGGATCAAGACCTGTAAAATTAAATTGTTTAAATTAAATTCTTGAAAATTACATCATCCATTTCTACCTTAAAAAAGCTCTCTCATTCAAAAATTTGGATGAACTAACAACACATATTTTTTTTAATCATATTATTTTTAACTTGTTACATATTTTGATTTTCATTAGCCCTCCTATTTTATCTTTGACCTGCCAAAACATCTCAATGTATTTAAACATCAGCTTCATTATAGACAGAACTACATCACTGCTGCATTACAGATAGTAGTATGCCATGCTACATCCTAGTATGGATGAATATAAATTAGATCCTGAAGTCTGGTTTCAGAGTGTTTAACTATCTAAAGTAATGGTTTATTAATAGTCCAAGAGTAGATAAAGGTAATTTAATTACAGATCATCAGGGACCTTTTATTCACACCCTTAAACAAAAGTCTGCAAATGGACTGTGGAAAATGAACAGTGAAAATATCAAAATGATGAGCATTTGTCAATTCCTTCATGCCACAAGTGAACATTTGTACCAACAAATATTATTTACATACTTAATGACAAATCTTTTTCGCACCATCATGTAAAGTCGGGAACAGAATTCGTGAGAGCCCTCGTCTTTCGTTTATGCTTTGTTCTTGACACGACTACCTCATGGGAACACTAAATTCATGATAAAATAGACCTCTTATAACCAGCACATTACCCAAGACTAAAAAAATATTCCCACGCAAGTGCTAAGAGGCAAAGTTCAAACTTCTGCAGTTAAACATAATGTTTAGTCATAATAATTATTGAAATAAAGAAACCGATTGATTATAGAGCAATGATAACACTTTTTTCATAATTTTGTATATTTCTTTTTGAAATAAACAGTTACCAATTCAATATCAAATGCAATTACATAACGACTGCTGAAAAGAATCGCTCTATTATGCAAAGATTAAAATTTGTAAATCCAATAAGTGTGTTTAAATGGACTTAGTCACACTTTCTAGCATTGCAGAACTGCGTATTACAAATGCACACAAAATTTAAGTGTAAGTGGGAAGTGTATTTACGAAACTACTCAAATGCCGAAATATAAATTAATGAAATATAAATCAACTATTTCTAGATACTTTAATGGTTTGGAATAATAACACCTTAAGTTTGTTTTCACCATAACATATTTTGGAAGGTAAACAACAGTTTGTTATGCCAAAATGTTGCTGGGGATTACACACTTTCACCTAAACTGTGAATAATTAATTTCTTGACCTGTGTAGCCTTCTGGTACCTATAATATTAAATAATCTTGCCGCCATGTATTCGTGTTATGACCCCAAATATGAAGGGTGATTGAAATAAGTTCACTTGACACAGTTTCAAGTATCATGATACTTATATTCTTGATAAAAGTTCATTCGCACATTGTTGGTACCAGAAACGTAGATAAGACATCAGACGACAGTTTCATAGAACATTACAGGTTAAGCACATTCATACGAGAAGACAAATTCACTAAGTCCCCCTAACATTAGTGAGCAAGAGTTACGCATATTTGGCATATGCCGCAGCTTTACCGCGTGGAGCCATGTGCTCCGCTAACTAGCGTTCACTTTCCAGCGAAAGAATGAGGCAATTTAGGATGTATGCAGGGTCTTTTATAAGCTTCACATGGCCTATGACGTCAGCAACTTTTTTATTTAATTAATATCTCCCAAAGTACTAAATAGTTTAACTTCCAATTTCTACAAGGGCTTCATATGACCATATTCTATCTGGTTTAATTTAATTTAGCATTCAAAAGGGTTTCTAAAAGATTAAAATTGAAGTCTTTTGTGTCACTGATTGGCGCAATTTTTTCGCACTACAACAACAAATAGCGACAATCTATTTTTAAAAACTTAATTATCTGACAAATGCTTAAACTTTTTGCCAATACTATTATTTAGACCATCTACTGATATAAATTTCTCAATTGTATTCCTTTTAGTTAAAAAGTTCATTTTTTTCTCTTAATTAAAACCACTAATTAAACTTTGCCATTAGTTGATTTTACCACCAAAATATTTTGGACAGTGCTGACTATAGCTGGTGATAAAAGTTTAGCTGTAGCTTTACTCAATTTAAAATTATCTCAAATCCTAAATTTCTGCTTTCCTAATCGCGCGATTCAAAATGTGAACAACCTGAATTATCTCTTAAAATGAATTTTTCGCGATACAATTAATACACTTTAAAATGATTTTAATGATGAGTTTTCACTGGGGGAATGAATGCAGGAAAAACCCTTCAAATTGACAATTACCTCTACTTGAAATTTTTTAAGTCTAACATAAGTGACTTAAAAATTGAACTATAAAATTTATTACTGCCGGGAGGGCTAGTGGGAATGCTTTCGGCACACTAAAGGGTACCTTACAAGTTTTAGTAGTAATAATAATAATAATTAATAAAAGCAAATTTGTCTGGAGTGTGAATTAGCGGTTTCAGATTTTAAGACTGAAAGAATGGAAGTAGTAAACCTTTCATATGTCACTAACAGTGATACTTCTTTAAAGTATTGTGTCAAAAACTATTTCTTGCCTTCAAAACCCAATGGGTTAGAGGTAGCACGCTTTATTGGCATTCAGGAGGAAGCGTAGACAAACCCTATCGGACATCCAATTTCAGTTTTCCATACTTTCTATAAATCTCTCCAGTTGAACTCCAGAAAGGTTCATTCAAAAAGCTGTGGCCGAAATTATTTCAAGATCCTAGTTTCCAATACTCTCCGGATTCAAATCATATTGGCATCGAAGAGAAGAAGAAGAAAAGAAACCGATCATCGTGGTTGTGTGGTTACACTCCGACATGGCTTTCGGGAGGACATGGATTCAAATCTGCACCCGGCCATCCAGATTTAGGTTTTTGATGGTTTCAACAAATCACTCAGGTGAATGCTGGGATGGTTCCTTCCAAAGGCCATGGCCGAATTCCTTCCCTTTCCTTGCCCCCACTATTTTCCTGTCTCTAATGACCTCAACAAGTTGTAAAGAGAGAAGCAAAACATATTTTTTCTTAAATCTAACCAATATAAATGTGGATTAAAACAAATGCACTTCCGCCACGATTTCATCACAAGAAACTACTCAAACAAAAATAATTATTTCTCTGTGGTGTGTTCTGGACCTTTTCCTTGTTCAACTGCTAACCATGGTAGCAAAGGGATTAGATTGCTAGTTCCACATAGGGAGAGTCGCCAGTTCAATATTGTTTTTTCGTGAGAGTTGGTCGACGTCGAAATCATTAGAGGGGAAAAAGGACTGGGGTCATGGATCAGAAAGGAATTCAAATATGACTTTTTACAGAACTATTCCGACATTCAAAGAGTGATTTTGATTAATCATGCCATATCAAAATCTGGATAGATGGATGAAGATTTGAACATGTGTCCTTGTGAATATGAGGCTTGAGCGTTACTGGGAATCTCAGTCACTGGTGCAAGTCTGGCCCAGGACATGGCTGTTAGTTAAAATAAGTGCTGTGAATGACTTTTGTCATCTTTCAATTGTATGAGAATAAAGCATTTGGGAATACATCAGTACACAGGATGATCACATAAAGAGGCTTAGCTGGAAGAATGGCTATCGTGGGAAAAGCCATTTAAAATTTAAGGCAACATTTTTAACCAAATGGCGATTGGCCCACTTCAAAAATATCACTCTGATCCATCCCATCTTGCATAAAATATTCTATGTTTAGTGCCAGCTAGTAACACGGCTGGGTACTCAAAATAGTTTAAGTGTATTAAAAAAAAAAATTTGGAAAATAAACGGACTGTAGTGAAGTTCCTTATTGCACAGGGAGGGGTGTTAAATTTCATTTGAGTGTATAGGGCGTCATCTCTTTAAGAATATTATGTATTATTATGTGGTTATTATGTAAGAAGAAATTCTTCTGGCTTACTAAGACATTGCAGCTCAGATGCAAGGAGGAAGAAACTGATGTGACAAACTTTTCCAGGAAGTGTTTAATACCAGTGGCTCTGAGGAAGTGAAGAACACTTGTTCAGTAGAGGTGTGTGAATATGATCAATTGCACACAAAATATGTCCCTTTTCGAATGTCTTGTGCCTACAAATACAGTGACAGCCATTTGCCAAAAATAACATAAACAACACCATATAAAATATTATTAAAGTTACTTGATTACAGTAATGGATTCGATGAAAGTGTTGAAAAATAACATTTCCCCAATATGTATTAGTAAACAGAAATTTCTGAAAAATATTCCGACTTCAGAATACTCTCATTGCATTTTTTAAATGTTCAACTCAAACTATTTGATTACAAAATAAATAAATTAATATTCTGTAATGATCGCGCTATTTATTAAAAACTGGAACTGCACGTAATGGAAAACTTATCTGCCTCCATTTGCTGATTTAAAAAATTTATAACCTTTGGTGTCTGTGGCCACTTAGCGTGCTCCATTTTATATTTTTCTGACTATTGTGTCAGGCTTTGCTGATCTAATGTGGCACAATATAGAGAATTCAACACAAGACGAACATTACACTCATGTATAATCACCCACGTGCATGGACGGACTCGAATCGACGACTCTTACAATGCAATGACAGCGTTCTAGCCGCAACACTGTAAGGGCCAACCACGTGTCTTGGTAGGGAGTCTAGTGAAGGAATTTGTGAATGTGCCTGTGGGAACAAAGAATTATACAGGAGTAGAACCGTATATTCATTAGGAATCAGGGCTTTCTGAACTTTTTAAAAAGATTTTCTAGCTTTACCCCTCATCTACGTCGAGGTCAATGGAGATGGGAATGGGCTAGGGGCAAGATAAGGGCCTTTTGAAGAAACCTTCCCAACATTCACCTAGAGTGTTTTGGAAAGTCCATAGAAAATCCAAATCTGGATGTCACATCCTCTCAAATGCAATGCCAGAATGTTACCGTTCATCCACCAAGTTTTTTGAAACTAAATTTTAACAAGTGTATATACATGAACAATAATTAGATACCATGGATTTTATCTAATATATCTATCCTGCAATCTGGTAGTAGATGCAGGAATATTCGATCCACTAGAATAGTGGTTTCCAATTAGTTTTTCTCAAGTACCACTTCAAGAGGGATGTCAACCTCACGCACCCCTAGCTGCCTGCACAACTTCGTTCATCACAGTCCAGTGGTTTTCGCAATTACAGCATTGCAGAAATTTAATTCACACACAAACGCACACACAGTTTGACTGTCTTAAAATTTATTTTGGCGATAGAAATGTTTGCAATTTATTTTTTTGCAACTAGCTTAGTTTTTTTTTTTTTTTTTTTAACTGCTTTCCGTCTCTTTTTAACATCGAGGTCTTTTAGAGACTGGAAAGGATGGGGGCAAGGAATGGGAAGGAAATCCGGCTATGGCCTTTTTGAAGGAAGCATCCCGGCATTTGCCTGGAGTGATTTGGGGAAACCATGGAAAACCCAAATCTGGATGCCCGGACGGGGATTCGAACCGCCGTCCTCCCGAATGCGAGGCGAGAACGCTAACCGTTACACCGCCCTGCTCGGTAACTAGCTTAGTGATAGTCTTTGCCAAGAGATTAACGTGCGCTGCCATCGAAGCAGCCTCACATACCCCTTGTGGTATACTACCACTAATTGGGAATCACTGCACTAGAGATTTCAGATCTTAATCATTTTGTGTCTCATGAATCTGGAAACAACCATAATACATTCATTTTAAGCACATAGGTAACCTTTTAGTTAGTTTTTTGATGAAAGCATTTTTTTTCTTTTACAAATCAAACTTATTCCACTTTGAAAAGCAATCATTCATTTCCTTCAAAATACAGAATTTTATAAGCTCAACTGCGTATGGAATTAGCCAACTTCGCTAACCTTAACAACAACAGTGGTCTTTTCCCAAGACCAAGACAATTCATTGTGGGAAGAATTAGTACTTCCATTCGTATTCCCATTGCCCATCATATTTCGTTTTTCCATGTTTTCTCAAAATCCTTCCCGATGAATGACAGGACGATTCCTCTAAAAGGCATTGATCAAGTTCTTTCACATTCTTTGTTCCCAATTCTCTGCTGTATTTATTTACGTCGACTGTAACGAGGAATTTAGCCTTAAGTATTAAAAATTGTTAATGTATAAAAAGAAGAACTG
The DNA here is from genome assembly GCA_031002005.1 of Vandiemenella viatica. Lineage (NCBI taxonomy): Eukaryota > Metazoa > Arthropoda > Insecta > Orthoptera > Morabidae > Vandiemenella > Vandiemenella viatica. The sequence goes on from JARYHS010008074.1 coordinate 181,587,044, forward strand.
ATGTGCAATTTTTTGAGGAGAAATCATAATTCCAAAATACTATCACTCTGTTGCACTAAAAATACTGTATTGACAGATATTTGATGCTTACATGAAAGGCATGGTTATCAATCATTGTTCATACAACAACAGCGCAGTATCTTTTATCGATGCCTGAAAATTTATTTTTTACAGCTTTTAAAACATTATAGTTTATTATGTGGGTTCAGGGGTCATAAACGATTCTTGTTGAATTTATCTGCAGCACTTTAAAGTACCTAGTATTTAAAAGTTATTCCTAAATCGAAACAAGATAGTTAGTTGCAGTTAACATTTTGTAAACGATTTTAATCCAGCAGTATTCACAGTTACAAAATTTCTTTTTGATATTACTTTGTCTAGGTTCTAATGAAGGAAAATGTAGTTACATCTTGGACAAGGGACAATTCCGAAGTCACAATAGCAGGAAATATGCATCATTTCCTGCCAGAAGATTTCCTCGTCGTATGTGCGACTTATATTCAAACTTCAGTCTGCTTCAGTGCGAATGGTTACATCACCCACATCTAGCCGTTTGAGTGACCTGAGAAGGTGGCAATTATTACTTTGCATGAAGAGCAACATTCAAATGGTTTTATTGCCAGAATCATGAGGATTCAAAAATAAACCATATTGTAAAGACTAAAGCTGCTATATCGGGGTGAAGTATAGGCCTACTACCTTAACTGAATGTTTACTTGAAGTGAAATGTTCTCTAAATATGCATCAATAATTTTACATTGACCATGTGCCTGCCTGGAATATTTAACTGTAATGCATATCGGCCACCACTAAGTTTATTTGACCCAAAAACTTAGAAAAGGGTTACCGTTCAGGGTTAACACATTTGAAAACTCCACTTGTTGAAAATTTTAAAGTTTATTCAAATCACATTTGGAAAAACGGCAATTTCAAATAGGCTATCAAATGAAACGTTTCCACAAAAATTGCAGGTTATGGAGAGGAAGAGAACCGAACGAACCCCTTTTTAGAAAAATTAATAGTTCAAAGTCATTACTAGTCACTCGCCAGAAAATCTAGCATGGTGGTACTTCAGTCATGCGGTCACTCAAATTTCAACGATTTCCCGTTATTGCTAGTCCTAACACACGCACCATACAGAGCGCGGATTACTTTAGCACAACGTTCCCAGGTTACAGACCAACCCCGTCTCTTAGGCTCCTACCTATATACCCCCATCCACATACCACATGTGTATGGGCACTTATCAGTAATAGTGTGAAAAAATGTAACTATAGAATACGTTTGAAATCCACCCGTGGGTAGCTTGACCTTTAAGGTTTATGAAAAGTATTTAGTAAAAATTCTCAAATGATTAGCTTTCTTGTAATTAAATTTTGTTTTCAGGCGTATTATTAAAAAGATTCTGAAAGTTAATTAGTGATTCCCCGATTTCTATCTTAATTTAAGCACTTTTTAGGTGACCCTGCTGAATTACAAATTATCGTGATAAAATTGGTGTTATCGTGTTCTACGTTAATTCCCGATTCCAGTGGTGTAGATTTTACTATGATAGGTGGTGAAATGACAAAGTTATGAGTCTAACAAAGATCGGGTTAAAATCTGTTGAGCAGATACTTGGTTTATGCTTAATAACTATTCAGGTGTTGTTTATATCAAAAAGTGAAGTTATCGGAAGTTTCTTTGAATTTAATTACGTGTTTTATCAAATTGTTTTATTTACAGAAGTGGCTTGGTTTAATCGCAAAGAATTCTCGAATTAAGCCACGTTGTGATAGATGACGAAATAACTTTAAAATATATATAAAATCTGTTCTACTGCATGGAATGTTCTGAAATTTAAATATGTTATACTAGATTTTTAGTTCTTTTAGGGAATCTACTTTTTAATTTGAGAAAATATTGAAAACATGTATTTTAAAATTTTAGAAGTGAAAGTGTTCTCCACGAGGTGTTTAAAATTTTATTTAAGCTATTTACACGGCCTGAAACTACAGGATTTTAATGAATTTAACTTTCTTTTGAATTATTATTATTATTTTGAAATTGCTTTACTGCATCGAAAAGTGCTACGAATCAGTGAAATTATCACGTAATTATCACATAAGCACACCACTCAAAACAACATGTCATCCAAAAGGCAGTGATTTTCATGGGTCATATCATGTCTGAGCAGGACAGGTATCCCTATCGAGTGTGGGGGGTGAATGGTTAATGTTCTGGCCTCGCATTCAGGACACCAGTTCGAAACACGGTCTGGGCATCAAGATTCAGGATTTCCATTGTTTCCCAAAACCACTCCAGGCGAATGTGAGGATGGTTCCTTGAAAAAGGCCATGGGCGAATTCCTTCCCAATCGTTATCTCCCGTCCCATCCTACTTCTAATGACCTCGACATTGATGAGGCATAAAGCCACAAGTTAAAAAAAAAAAAAAAAGGTCATTTAACCTGTCCACCAGACCTGCTTATTTTAGATGGTTGCTCGAGAAGCTAAAGGTGCAGGAAACTGATTAGCCAGGCAAAAGCGTAGACATGAACTGAATAGAAAATGCACTGGCAGAAAAGTTATAAATTATAAGAAACATGGAATGTATCTCAATGAGACAGTGCCAACTGTCAGAGCCACTTACGATACAAGGGAAGCACTTTCTAAAAATAATAATTTTCACCTCATAAGTTTCATAAATTATTGGAACTTTTAACACTGTGTATTCTTTTTCTTCTTACCACACCGATATCACACTATTCTGTGGTTTCATTCCCGTATTTACATCCTGATCCTTTTCCATCACACTATTCTGTGGTTTCATTCCCGTATTTACATCCCAATCCTTTTCTACATCTACTTTGCCTCCCCTCCCATTCTCAAAGCTTTCTTGACAGACTATAAATACTGCATACAAAATTACTTCAGATTTCCATGGGAGCACGCCCTCTATCGCAATTAAATCATATAGCAAAATCTGATATCACTAGAGAACTTTTCCGGAGTTCAACTGGAGAGATTTATGGAAACTATGGAAAACTGAAATTGGATGTCTGACAGGGTTTTAATCCCCATCCTTATTAATGCCAGGCTAGACTGTTAACTCTAATCCATCAGGCTTGGAAGGCAAGTAGTGTTTGACACAAAACTGTAAAGTATCAGTGTTAGTTAAAAACAAAGGGAGATATGACAAGTTTCCTACTTCCATTCTTTCAGATTTAAAATTTGGAATAGCTAATTCACATTGCAGACAGATTGACTTATTTATTTATTTATTGCATGTTATTATTTTTATTATTACTTCTAAAACTGTTGCTACTGCGATCAGATTAAGCTTACCTTCCAAATATGTTATGGTGAAAACAAAATTGGGTGTTATTATCCCAAACCACTGACGTATCTAGAAATTATATTTCAGCATTTGAGTAGTTTCGTAAATGCACTTCCTACATACATTTTGTCACAGGCAGTTCTGCAATGCTAGACAGTGTGACTAAGTCCATTTAAACCCTCTTATTGCATTTACAAATTTTTATCATTGCAGAATAGAGCGATTCTTTTCAGTACTCATCACGTAATTGCATTTGCTAGCAAATTGGTAACTGTTTATCCCAAAAATAAATACACAAAATTATGAAAAAGTGCTATCATTCCTCTATAATCAATCAATTTCATTATTTCAATAATTATTATAACTGAAATGGTGATACTTGTGATTATTTTACTTGTATAATTCCTAACTTTGCCTCTTAGCATCTGCAAGTCTCTTGCACGTGGGCTTATTTTTTTGGTCTGGGGTAAAGTGCTGGTTATTTTATTATGAATTTAGTGTACCTCCTACCAGATATGCTGTACTATGAGGTAGTCGTGTCTAGAATGAAGCATTATCGAAAGGCGAGGGCCTCGTGACTTCTGTCCCCAAATGTACATACATGCCTGTGCCTTAGTTCTCACAACTTTGATAAAATGTGCAGTAAGCATGAGACAGAGACAGAGACAAAGACAAAAGAAATAAACAAAGGCAAGCAAAAGCTGCAATTGTTGAGTGGAGATCATACTCAGTTCATTCGTATTTATGCTATATAGCCAAGTGACTGTACTAAGTCATTTGAATGTGGGGGGTTCTGTTTTCACTATTTGTGTACATAATAAAATCTTACTGACTGAATGAGCTAAACTATATTGTTGCACACCACCTCAAAGAATTGGAGCCATTCCAGTTTCCCTCATACGGAACAAAATGGTTGATACATAAAGCGACTCAAAAAACTACTCCTGAAATGATTCATTATAACAGGATAGAGTGTAAATTCTTATCATCTTATGAAAATAGTATAGCTTTATTAGTTCAGCACATGATTAGTCACAAAAATCAGAAAAAGCAGTGCTGCGTGTTATGCAGTACTTCCAATAATATGCAAAATTCATTTTCAGTCTCTGTGATCTTAAAAGATTTTATGCTGTAAGTAGCCACTACAGTATTTGAAGAAAATAAGAATATTGTTGTCACTATTTAGGGAAATTCTAAATTGGAAGGAGCATATATGAGAATAACAAATTTTGGCTGCAGACAACAAAAGCAGGTTGCTATGACTTTTAAATGCATTGCTAAACAACTGTGCTTGATCAATCTTGCAAAATTGTTGATTATGAGCAATTATATATAGTACCTGGGTGACCGATCTTCGCTCGGCATCTTTCGATTTCTGTTCAATATCCAAGATTTCGAGTAAAGTTTGATTAAAATAAAAGGCTAGGCGTTTTGAGGTGCACAGTTAACCAAAGAGACGCTTAACTAACATCAGTAGGCATGCTGGTACCTGAACCTTCTACGTAATGAAGCTAGAGCCGTTTTCGAGAAACCAAATACAAATATAGCTTCCTTTTTTAAAAAATAATAGTAAAAATAATAATATTCGTGTTAAAAACTTGAAAAGCAAAATGTTATCTACATATGAAATTTCATCCAAATCGCTAGATCCATTTGCGAGACCGTCTCATAAATTGCTTTCAAAGAAAAATGCTATTATTAGGGATTAATTAATGGTGCGAGATTTGTGGTAATTCAGGGGATTCTATGATAACCCTTGATGATGGATTCTTATGTAAATCGAGAGAAAAATTGAAATTAAAAAATATTTATATATATATTTTGCTTAGTTCTTAAGATATCGTATCTCAAAATTTGACATTGTTGGTTGAAATGCGACCTGAACCAGAAGATAAATTTCGCTATAGCATAGTTTGATGAATTCGTATGAAACTCGTCGAGACAATTTGAAAATAAAGAATTTATTTTTCTGATATCTCAACTGAAGAGGTTAGGATCAGATCCGGCCTGGACCAGAAAAAAAAAAATCTCCTGTCAGACAATTGTAAATTACATACGGAGATAATTAACTGATGGAAATAAATATTCACGTGCTGTTGTGAGTTCAGTTCCTCATTTTAACTGTGAAAAATGTTATGAAAGGAAAGCTACGTGGCCTGGCTTGGAACCCCCCCTCCCCCCACGTAGCCTTCCAGCTAACCCCCCCCCCCCCCCCCTGGACCGAGCCACGTAGTTTGTGCACGGTCCCTAAGTAACATCTGGTTTGTTTCTCTGAATTTGTGCGTAAATAGTATGTAGTACATCAATCTACATCCACAACAATAAAATCTCTCCTAATAAACGTAAGTGTTCCCGCATTAGCAGATTTAGGGGGGGGAAATTGCTGCAACTTGCTCGTAGAAACCAAGACGACATAGCAACTACGTCGCATATCATTTAGTTCAAATATCATTTGCACCATAATTTCTTTAAGATAATGTAGTACGCTGTTTTAGGCGAGTAATAGTAAGGTTAGAGTTCTTAGGTTCAATCCTCATTTGGGAATATGTTTTGTTATTTGGGGGCATTTTCTTTAGATACTAGTTGCTGTTGGTGGCGCCGCATATTGTTTTTCTAAAATCCATCAAAACATTTTTTTCCCCGAATCTTTCACAAATTTTTTGATAGCAAGCATATTATAAACATCTGAAACATAACCAAAAAAAAAGACTTCAAAACTGAAACTGAACATTACTTGCACACCAATAAAAAGTTAAAAAAAAAAATAAAACTGAAATTTACTTGTGCATCAAAAGTAAATACCACTTAAATAGATGCATTTACAAGGTAGGTCCAATAAGTACTTAGCCTCTCTTCCTGATGGCGCCACTGTCGCCAGAGAAATTTATTATCGTGTAGTACATTATCTTAGACGGCTATTGTTAAAATTTCAGTCAAATCAGACTCATAGTTTTGTTTTGATCACTTGTGAAAGTGGAAGTGTCTGCGGATTTTAGAAAAATGGAAAAAGAGCAATATCGGTCAGTGATTCGATTCTTGTTTTTTGGAAGGAAAATCACGCAGCAAAATCAAAGAGTGCTCAGATGCTGTGTACGGTGACTCTTCTCCTTCGATGGCGACTGTCAAAAATTGGTTAAACGAGTTTCAACGTGATCGCATGTCGGTTTTTGATGAGCAACGCCCAGGTGTCCTGAAAACGGTTACAATGGAGGATAACGTGGCCAAAAACCACGATCTCGTATTGGCATACCACCGATTGAAGGTGCGCAAGATTCCTGGGACAGTAGGCATCTCAAAAGACTGCGTGGGTCATATCTTGGATGAAATTTTGGGCATGAGAAAGCTGTCGGCGCGATGGGTGCCATGTTTGCTCACTCCGGAAAAGCCTAACTGTGAGACCACTTCATAGCAACGTTTGACACTGTTTAAGTGGAATTCGAAGTAGTTACTGCTTCGTTACATCACCGTCAATGAAACATGGATCCACTGGTACACACCAAAGACCAAGGAACAGTGCACTTTACCCAGCGAACGTGCTCCGAAAAAGGCGAAGACTTTCCCATCGGCTGGAAAGGTGATGGCCACCATTTTCTTGGATTCACAAGGTGTGAACTACACCGACTACCTAGAGAAGGGCAAAACGATCACACGGCTTTACTATGCCGAATTATTTGGCCAATTTGACACCGAATTGCAGAAAAAAACTGCCCCATTTGGAGAAGAAAAAAAGTGCTCTTCCACCATGAAAACACACCGGCTCACACCTCCGCCCTTGCCACGTCCAAATTGGTCGAATGGGGCTATGAACTGCTGCCCCATCCACCATATTCTCCAGATTTGGCCCCGTGCGACTTCTTTCTGTTTCCAAACTTGAAGAAGACACTAGCTGGGCAGAAATTTGAGTCGTATGAGGAGGTTATCGCCGCCACAGAGGCCTACTTTGCAGATCTCCAGAAAAAATATTTTTCAGACGGGTTAAAGAAGTTGGAGCATTGCTGGGTCAAGTGTATCGATGTAAAAAGAGACTATGTTGAGAAATAAATTGCCACTTTTCCAAAATCTTTGTTTTTTCTTTTGTAGGCTAAGTACTTATGGGACCACCCTCGTAAGTCAGAAAGGCAACATGCAGTTGTATCGTCACTTAAAAGTTCCAACAAAAGATATTCAAAGTGTTCTGAAATTCTTGCGAGATCAGTACTATTATTCACCGCCGAGCACTTGGATTTTTTGCAATGATAATGTATTCCTGGTATGTTTCAAAATTAAAGTGGAAGGTTATATTTTTATAAAAGTTTTCTTGTATGGCAGGAATTTATGTTTCAAACGTTTGCAAAACAGTTTATGACTTCTTCGATTAAAAACATGATTCTGTACAGCAGCAAACAGCAAACAGAAATGAATAAAAAAATGTACAGATGAAAAAAATATTATTCTAATCAAGGTTTGAAAATAGCATCTTCAAATTTCTATTTCACTCTTTAACCATGCTCCATGTGTTAATAGTGAACACTTAAACATCACAGTTTCTACATGCGTTGAAGTGAACGCGGTCAGTATGTAAATAAACAATAAATTCAATGTCGTTGGAAAAAATATAATAATTTACCTATAATTACTTATTTACTAATTTTCGATATATTTTTCCACTGTAGGCTTCTACAAATTGTTCTTCATTTTATATTCAACACAAAATCTCATTAGTAACAAATAATATAAATAGCTGAAAACTTGGATGTTAGGAAATGCTCCATTCGCAGTGCCTACAAGCAGGTGACATCAGTAAAGCGATCACCAATCCCCAAGCGTTTTCTGTCACCTGACAAGGCAAGAAAAATCTGATTTTTATTTCACTTTTTTATGAAAAACAATCCACCATTCTTTTTCAAATTTAACAAAAATAGCTTCCTTAAGCATTAATCTATGCAAATGACAACAATTTGTAATATATTTTCAGTACTGTCAAATAGCCTATTCAAATTCTTCAATTTAATAAAAAATATATATATATATATTTCTATTTTATTTACAGACTCTAATTTTGGCCATAATGTGTATCCCTAAGCTAACACCATATTATTAGGTTCAAGTTATCTTTTAAAATGAATGACATTCCTTGCATGTGTGTGAAATGCAGTGTTTGTTGCACCATCCAACCACATGGCGAAATACATTTTCAAATCGATATATCCCCCCTAGTAAAAGTTTTAGCCTGAAAAATATATATATAAAAATGTTTGCCCTTATTAGAAATACTTGTAAAAATGAAGGCAACAAAATCCGTTGCAGTTTTGAAATTTTGACTTTTCTATTTTCTTTACATCTGCTTATTTATAAATTGAAAGTTGCTTTATTAGTAAGATTCTGTTCATATTATTTACTTGCTCTATTAAATGCTTTAAATTACACCTCTCTAACAAGTTTTTAGAAACTTAGTCACAAATAACGTCACAATAATGTACTTCACCTCAGTCTAGAGTCTTGCTGCTCAACAGCAGACTGGAAAAGAGTGATAATCATAATGGTTCATGAAGGATATGCAACAAATAGGGTTGAAAACTGCAGGTAAATTACTTTATCATCAGTGATAGGCAAAATGAAATACCAATTGATATGCAAATACATCAGAAATGTCTGTGAGGAACATAAATGGTTTTCAAGTAGAACAACATGGTTTAAGTCAAGGATATGCAACCGATGAACTGGACAAAGGAGGCCATTTTGGTAGTGTAGCTCTAGACTTTTCTAAGGCAGTTGACAGAGAGAGACATACAGTGGCTCAAAATACATTGAAAGCATTGGAATGGATGATAAATTTACTTTCTGGATAGAGGAATTCTTAAAAGGCAGAAATCAAAGCTTAGAGTAGTATAATAAGAAGTTGAGTGGAAGAGAAGCCGTTCATATCTGTTTACTTACTATTACAAGAATATCCAAGATGCTGGAATAGAAAAATGGGCTGTTCTCATTACGATCGGTTGTAATTGCGATCAGAGGTGATTAAAATATGTTTTACTTCGAAGATTTAAAGTGATGTGACAATGATCCGTGAACTGGAATGTCCGATGGCATTCAGAATCTAGTGCAAAAGAATGAAGGTTGTTTCTCACCACGAGTAACGGTGCCACACTGTTTCATTGTGCTTGAATCTGCAAATCTTGAACGAGGTCTGATTGTCTTGCATATCTGGAGTGTAAATATGGTTTTGGTACCAGACTATCTGGGTTAATCGCAATAAACTTCATAGTAAGGAGTACACAGTGACTTCTGAATTTTAATTTTGTAGTGTGCTTCTAATGTGATAACCTTGTTTGTTAACATTATGAACATTTTCCCCTAAACATAGGGAAGGCTACATTCCAAGTTTCTTTTTAAAAAATTGAACAGTGTCTGAATTGCAAAGCGTTTAGTAATGATAAACTTATCCTCCACATGGTCAAAAATAATAGAACAGCCTATCACCCCCTATGTCATAACTGCAAACAATGAACTACATCACAACAAAGTATACCGATGATGAAGATAGTAATAATAATAATACAAAAAATGTAATTAGATGACAAGGGAAACTGCTGCTGGTGCATGCACTCCATCAAATTCAATTCAATTCAATGAAGGGCAGGCTCACGACAATGACCAAAATAGCCAGCCTTTCTTAGTATTGACTCCAATACTCTATGAATATAAAACATTTTAAATAAACTGTAATAAGGTATTACAAAATAACATCAAAATAAACACATTTGATTATTTTTCAATATTAGATGGATGCATTTTTTAGTGTTTATCATTTAAATTGTGGGTACAGGCCTAGTTGAAATTTTAAGTTCCTAGATCAGACACGGGCAAACTTTTTAGGGGGAGGGCCAGATAAAATAAAAAATTATCTAGATGGGCAGAAAAAAAATTGAACAAAACAAATTTTTATGTGATAAGCTGTATTTTTTATTTTTTACATCATCCACACATTATTTACTACAATGGTAAAAAACTTAGAAAAAAAAGTTATAAAAATTGATTATTCTGTAGAAGAGTATGAAGGTGCTTGTGAAGGACGAAACTGTGACTAAGCTTCTAAAAGTTGTTCATAATCTGGTAGAAACTGGGATGAGCTGATTCGCAGTAGTGAAGCTAAATGGTGGTCGGTCAATCGGTTTCTGACAATGTTTTTACAAAGCTTCATATTAGAAAACACCTGTTCACAGATGTAGGAAGATGCAAACAACGTAATTATGTTCTGAGAGTGAGATTTCAGGTTTGGGAAATTTGATTTTGACAGGGCCTTATAGAACTCAATTTTAGAAACGCTGAGAAATAGTTGCTTCGATTCAGTGTTACATTGCAACTTTATCAGTTTGAGCTGCAATTCTGGTTTGACTGATACACAATCCATATTAAATAGCATGCTAAAAATATCCAGGTCTTGTTGGATAACTTTGAAGTCTTGGAATCTTCATTCAAATTCTTTATGAAGACATTTCATGCATTTCTCATAGCTCCCAAGTTTGTTGCTTATCTTTGACTCTAGTCAGAGACAAACTGCTTATCAATTACTTCAATTTTAGAAGTAATTGTTGTTCGAGACAAACTGACAGTTTTTATGCAGAGCTCCTACTTTTTGCTTCCGTTCTTCTTCGGTCATAGTTTCACAAGTGGCGTTGTTATGTTTTGTCATGAGAGGTTGAATTCCTTAAATACAGTTACAGCTTCATAGCAGATGAGGCACACAGGTTTATCCTTAATAGGCATGAAAAAGTATTTCCAAGTCCACTCATCTTTAAAAACATGACATTCTGAATCAACTTCATGTTTTTTACTTGCCATTGTAATGATCAAAAATGTAAAAACTACCAACAAAGCAAAACTAGAGAAACACAGACACACAAACAATAGACACACGGCCACAGAGGTGACTTAACACTTACTACGTTACTGTCTGAACTACACTGACTAGACAACAGACGAAACGTTCCGAACTTAGCCAATCAACACATGCACTATACTCCACATTGCCATGCTACCGATCTACAGGCATCTACTACGGTACTACGCAAACTCGGTAAATATTAGATGCGACAATACCGTACTTAAAATACTATGTTCTTATCCTAGCTACGCAGAAAATATGTCCTATATGTCAGATTGACTAACCCAAAGGGTCGCACTTGTCCCGCGGTCCGTACTTTGCCCATGACTGTCCTAGATAATAGCATCTCTGAACCAGTAACAGAAATGTTTCAAAATTGATAACTACTACACCAACTTAAAAAAATTGTAATATTGTCCTCTTTAAGGTAAGGCCTATACCCCACATACTAATGTAGATTTAGAAAAAAAAAAAAATATAAGAAAATAAAAATAAAAAAGATCCGTTTATTAATATGTAAGTATTCAATAATATGATTTTGCAACATATCATGTGTAAATTTTAAGTCAAACTCATTTTGTTTATGAACTAGAGGCCTGTGACACAGAGAGCAGATGGAATCTTACAAATTAGCTCAGAATTGCAAGTGTAATTTTCACATCTACAAATTTGATGCCAAAATCATGAAAACACAAAGTAGAAATACTGTATATAAAAATGGCGGAGTGAAAAATTTTAAATTATAAGGTTGATTTACATGAAATGGCCAATTTCAAACTTTTATTTGTTATTGTATACACTCAAAACATGGTAACTGAAATATTATCATCCCTTTGGATGCACTTATTACAACTGAGCACTGCAGATTCAAAACCATTTTTGAAATCTTGAGAATGAGGTTTCTTTAAACAATTGATAAATAAAAAATATTTTAATATATTTTAGAAGGTGTTAATCTATAGAGGACAAATCTGAACAAAAATCTAAAAAATGTGGGAGATTACAAGCTTTAATTCAGCTAACTAGTTTGCTATTTTCTCTGCAATGTGGCTTGGTGTTGTTGTGCAGCAATAATACACCATGTCACTTGGCCTATGCCAGAAAACAACTGCAAAATTTTCCACACATAGTTCTAAATTCTTCACACCATGCATTTACTCGATTAATAATGCACAATACCCCAACGTGACAGAAGTACATATATCAGTCTTCTATGAATTGTTTTAACATAAGCATTGTACAGGAAATCAACAGCTCAAATAGATGATCCACTTTTCAGCACATTACAACTGTGGATAAGAAAGGAGAAATGAGATATGATGTAACTGGTTTCATGTTGCCATTAAGGACTATCACTGACGGATAGGAGGGGGAAAATTAAATGAGGAACTTTTTCATGGAAGTAGAAATGAGCAAACTAAAAAAATTAAAATGGATCCTGAGAATATTATGAAAGATATAAGAAAGGCCAAAAACAAAGGGGCTAATATGGATAATAATACTATAAATGTGATATTACAGTTTGTTTTGTATTTTAAATATTTGTAGCCCACCTAAAAACATTGCTCAAATGAGACAGCACCATTTAGATGAAACTAGTGACAACAGGTATGATCATTTGATAAGAAGTGGGGAAAGAAAATACAACCAATGCATGAAAGAAAGTAATAATATATTTTCACAAATGAGAGCTTACAAAAATTTTATCCACTGTAATGAAAGGTCAGAAAAAAATGTGCTCACTGGTTCGACTTCATACACAATAAAGTATTAAATAGTTCATAAGAAGAAAAAGCTCTCACAGAAATGACAAGGTTGCAGTAGTATCTATCCAGCAACTAGTTTTTTATTCATGAGTTTACATTTCACAATTGACCGAGATGACAGACACGCGGGTTGCATAGTGGCGAAGGCGTGAAAGGAAAGTTTGATCTGATCTTAAGAAAAATATGGCCAAATTGAGACCTAATTCTAAATTGGTTAAATATTATTATTAAACCACTAGAACACAGATATCGGAATTCTGAGATTTCACAATCCCAGAATCAAGGTCTGATTTTTCGATATTTCAATTCCACAATTGAGTGGCATCAAAAAAATTCAGAGAATCTCAATCAGATTAGTTTATTTATATAAAACAGAAAAGTCAAACATATCACAGCACTCATCGTGGTATGCATTTAGACTGTGAGAAAGCTCCGTGAGACAATACTAAGGGAAAATACAACAATTTAGAAGTGGCTTATCTCAAAACCAAATAACAAAAAAAAAAATTATTCAAAGATTTATAGGATTTCAATGAAATTTATATAGGACCGTTTTGAAATTATACCCTATCCAATTAAAAGTATCATCAAAATCAGTTTACAATTGGCAAAGATATCACTGAAAATACATCCAAGAACTACAATTGCATAGAGAACCACCTACTTTTTTGAAGTTGGTTAAAAATTACAGGCCAACTAGTTTGACATCAATGGCGGTTAAATTGAAGCAGAGATTGATACACAATCACATCAGAAATGTATGTGAGGAAAAAATGATTTGCAGCATGGTTTTAGGCTTGGACATTCATGTTAATCTCAGTAGGCTCCATGCAATTTATTTCAGATGAAATAGGCAAAGGGTCTCTCTCCACAAAGTTTGATAGAGCAGGCCATAAAATTGGTGGTAAATAGGCAAAAACCATTGGAGTCGATGAAGAACTAATCTACTTGGTAGAGGAATCCTAAAAATGTAGAAAGTAGAATTGGGGTAGGAAATGCAATATCAACAGAGGTGAAAGTATGACATAGTAGTGAATTTGGACTATTGGTGTTAATTATTCTGATTATGTTGGTGCTTTCCTGTCAGAAGTTGTTTCCTGTTGACAAAGTTATACAGTACAATGGAGTACTTGACACTAACTATGAAACCATGAAACCTTAATTTACACTGATAGAGTAAGTTGTAAGGTTACCGAAAATCAACTTCGTTTGTTGGATAGGAGTTAAAAACATACTATTTTTAATAAATTAAAAATGCAGAAAGGCAGCTGTTAGTCATGTGATACAAAACACCAATCGATGCACTTGACATCAGATATCACCTCGTGCCAGATTAGGTACATAGCTTATTAAACATAATAAAATATTAAGTCAAAACTTACATCAAAGTAGACACCACAAAAATATATTGAAGACTTTGTAGGCAAATATCTTAAATCGCGCCGCACTTTAGCCACTTTTTCGCATATTTTCCTTGTGTGGAAATAAAAAATCAATTTATTTGGTATCTTAAATGTTGTGTTTACACACTGAGGCATTACACACCACTTGTAAACCATAGAACTCATTTTATCCAAAAAACAAACAAACGACCCATTTGTTTACACCGGCATGCGCAGAGATGTGACGTCAAAAGATACGTCATGACAGCTGAGAGCGTTTTGGCGCCAATATTCAAATTAGCACATAAAAATGCAATATTTTGAATTTTCCCTGTTTGTTTTTTCAAGAAATAACATTTTTTTGGTTATAGTAGATGCCCAGCTACAACATTGACTACTTTCCCAAAATTAGTCAAGTACCCCATTACGAAGGAAAAGGAATGTGAACAGTAACGGGGGGATTTGGGAAAAACTGGAGAATTCTAAACAGCTGCAGAAAGACCTGGCTGGGTATGTCAACATGAAATGGAGATAAATGCCAAGAAGAGTCAGAGACAGATAAATCATATATATATATATATATAGATTTGTGTTTTCCTATATTTCACTTTTCAGCCACCACTACCTAGCACAGATCATTGGTCTTTGTGTGTGGAAGTAGCATGGAGTTTGCTGTCGTGCACAACGTTGGCTGAATGTCGATAGCTGTGGGGATGTGGCAGATATGATGGTTAAAAGTGGTCGATGCAGGGCATTTCTGTATTTCGACCAAAGACAGGTGTCTCCGTACATGTCACTCTGCTGCCACAACTACGTAACATAGACCATTGGCGTTTGTGTGTGGTAGTGGTATTGTGTTTCCTATCGTGTACTATGGTGGTCAGATGTCGGTAGCTATGGAGATGTGGGTGATATGGTGGTTGAAAGTGGTCGACCTGTGGCACTTTCATATTTCTACCAAAAATGTATTTGTCATGGTGTATCACTTTTGAGCCAAAACTATCTAGCACAGATCACTGGTGTTTGTGTATGGTAGTGGCACAGAGTCACCCGTCAATCACAACGTTGCCCGAATTTCGGTAACTGTTGTGGTGTGGGAGATATGGTGGTTGAAAGTGACCGATCAAGGATATTTTCGTATTTCGACCGAAGACATGTGTGTCCGTATATTTTACTTTGCTGCCTGAACTACATAGCGCAGATGACTGGCGTTTGTGTGTGGTAATAGCATCGAGTATCCCATCATGTACTATGGTGGTTAGATGTCGGTAGCTGTCAATCCAAACTCTTTACAAACAAAGTCTTGGGTACCAGCTAGTTAATAATAATAATTAAGGTTATTTCTTATTGTAGTAGGGTTAGAGGGGAGGAGGATAAATACTTGTTGAAAAGCTTTAAGTGTAGCTATCTTAGCATAACGATTGAAAGACAACTAATTTGGGCAAGTCACATTGGGCAGGTGGTAGAGAGAAGTATGATGAAATGTACCAAAGAGGAAGAAAGAATTGGGTTACAAAAACTTGGCCGGACCATTCCTTGAATGTGGTGGTGTAGTAAGGGACATACATTTTATGTAGCAAATACAGTAGTCTGAGGGGATGCAAAGAAGGGCAGACAGATTTGTTTTTGAAAATCGCCATAAAACAAAATCAATAACTGATAAAATAAAATTTAAAATATTTCTAATACTTTTTTCTCCCATTAAATTGATATAACTTAACGTAATATATACCAACATATTTAAATAGTAACGTAAACAAGGTATTTACTTAATATACAATAAGAAGCTTCACAAAATTCAGAAAATATTATGACCTGTGAATCAGATTCTACATCAACTACACAGATGTCGTGGGACACGTAAGCGGTGAGAATCAGGACTTCATACACGATACATTGTTCATTGCAGGTTTTTCTACAGGGTGGCGCAAAAAGAAGTATAAGTGATGGGAGTGGAATGTAGGCGTGGGAGATCTGTTGTTTTGTAGGTTATAGCATCCAGTTTCAATAGCAATGACACAGTGCAGCATCGCATTTTTGCTGTTGAACATTTTTTCAAAAGTAATGAATCTGTTATCACAGTTCAACGTCTTTTCTGAACACAGTTCAATGTTCCGCAAAATGGTTTGGTTCCTGATCGCAACACAATAATTCGTTGGGTTTTGTCGGAAAACTTGAAGTGTCATGAAGCAGAAGTCGTCTGGTCATCCTCATATGGTATGAACCCCAGAAAATGTCGACAGAGTAAGAGCGTCTGTTCTTCAAAGTCCTCACCACTCCACTAGGTGGTGTGCTCCAACTCTGGGTTTGTCTCGGCACTCACTGCAGCGCATCCTGAAGGATGAGTTACAATTTCATCCTTACAAAATTATGACCGTGCAGAAAATTCACGAACATGATCAAGAGCAACAGAGACTGTTTTTTGAGAGAATGCTTGATGTTCTTGCTAATGACAATGTTTTGTTTATGATGAGTGATGAAGCTCAGTTCCATTTAGACGGTTGTGTAAACAAACAAAACTGTCGGTATTGGGCAGCAGATCCACAAGAACTGCATCAAATGCCACTGCACAGGTCAAAAGTGACTGTTTGGTGTGGAGTTTCAAAAGTGAGAATCGTTGGGCTTTATTTTTTTGAAGAGGGTGATGTTAGTGTAACAGTGAATTCTGAATGTTATGTTGCAATGTTACGCAATTTTTGCGGCCACAACATAGCAAGGATGTGGTTCCATCAGGATGGAGCCACCGCCCACATGGCAAATGATTCCATGGCAGTTGTACGAGAAATGTTTCCACAACATGTGATCTCATGTTTCAGCAACGTCCACTGGCCTGCATGCTCGCCAGATTTGTCGCTTTGAGACTTCTTTTTATGGGGTTACTTAAAAAGTAAAGTTTACTGCAACAAACCTCAAACACTCAATGATCTGAAAGTTGCAACAGGTGAAGAATTCGCCGCTGTTCCACATGACACTTTGAAGAAAGCAATGGATAACTTCGAAGAAAGACTTTTAATGTGTAGGCCATCATCTGTTTGAAATTATCTGTTAAGTGCAATTCATAAACTGGATAAATTATATATTGTATTGATGTGAGTACATTTTCTGTGTGACCAAAATAAAGCCAATTATAACAGTCTGAAATTCATGCGTTCTTTTTGCGCCACTCTGTGTATTACTGAATTATTACACGTGCCACCTTGAAATTCACTCTTGGTTTTATTAACTGACAACATACACATTCCAAATTACCACCAACATTTAGATTAGCAAATCTGACCATAGATAAGTAAATCCCAAGAATTAATATCCAATGATCACAGATTCACACCACACTCTGGTCTGTCCAACACCACGTGAACCATCACTCCAACAAGCTAATTCAAACAAATTCTCAGTTCTTACAGAAACTTTAGCCAGAGTTACTTAGAAATGTACTACAAAAGATTTCCTTCATACATTTGTACTCAAAGGCAGTGCAGACTTTCTACCAGTCTCTAAGATACTGCAGTATGGCAACTTAACATTCACTCACTGGCCGCCTAACTCATACTACCTACGACAATCACCAAACCATCCTTTACGTACACTTCCACAACCAACAATGCTCCTCGAAACCTAAGACTTATTAAATAATTACAATTAATCTTACTGAAAACACTTTTTGATTTACTTAAACTATAAAATTGCTTAATTTCAATCCCAAATAAATCGAAAATATGTTAAACTTAATCGTTGCAAGTCTACTATGACAAAGTTTTCTGCACATTATACTGACATATTACTGTCTCGGAACAACCCACTTGAATTGATAATTGGTATTTAAATAACCTAGTGTCCAATTGCAAGTATAAACTCACAAAACTAAAGAGACGGTCTATTGCAACCTTCATACCACACTCACAGACACAAAATCCTCTCAAAGCATAATTTTTTTTTCATACACATCAAAATGTGACATTGTCCCTAACTTAAAACTTGGTGGTGATGGGCTATAAATATACTTCAATTACAAAAGTTTTATAATATGTTATGATCTTTCTCTATAAGTACAAATAATCAAAAATAATGTAAAAATTGACATTGAAAGATTCATATGGACATTACAGTACATATGATACTCTAGAAAGGACAGTAGAGCTAAAAAATGGGGGGGGGGAGAGCTTAAAAAATGAAATAAAAAAAGTCTCAAAAGAACTACCAGGACGATCAGAAAGGGAGGGCGAGGTACCCATCAAAAACTCACATCATCTTGGGGGCCAGCTTTCACCAGAGGGGAGGGGAGAGAGGGAGTCCGCAATTCCAGAAAAACACCTGACATAATTAATGGACACCCCCTATCATCATCAATGTGTTCTTATGCTCCCGTTAGTCATTATGACATACTCCCACAGAATGGAATTTAAAAATAATACACAAAATCAGCAGAAATCTTGTGTTCTGTCATGGTCGCTATGTTGCAGGTCGGGTAAGCAGTGGGCATCGGCACTTCATACATGGTTCAGTGTCAACATTTTAGGTTCTTTTATACTATGAGGGTGGCCCAGAAACTAATGCATCACATATTTTTATTTTTAACTTTTTTTTTTTTATCCCCAACAATGGCACGAATGCGAAACTTTAGATATGAATTCTTTGAAGTTTGCAGAGTTCATGCGCAAAGTTTCCATTTCTTCCTACAGATAGCGTACTTCCAACAATGGTTCAACATGGCATCTGTGACTGATGTACGTTATAAGCAGCATGTAGTCATTTAATTTCTCACAGCGGAGCAAGAAACGGTTGTAAAAATTCACAAACGTTTATGTGCAGTTCATAGAGCATCAGCAGTCGACAGAAGTATGTTTAGTCACTGGGCACAGAGGGCGAGGCCATCTGAAGCAGTTCTGCAGAGCTCCAAGATTTGCAGCAGTCGAGAAGGCCACCAGTGGCTGTAGCACCGGACACGATGCAATGTGGTGATGTGCTCATTCTCAAGGAATGACGCATAATGACATGACAGTTGGCGCAGGAGCAGTCAATCAGCAAAGCAAGTTTGGATGTAATCATCAGGACTCTTGATTACGCAAAACAAGTGTTCACTATGGGTTCCATACCATCTTACGGAAGAACACAAAACTCTCAGGGGGAAAAAAAAAAAAAAAAAAATCTTCTGAGTTGCTGCAACGTTTTGAAGCTGAGGGATTGTTCCGGATTGTGACAGGTGATGAAATCTGGATTCACCATTTTGAGCCCGAAACAAAAGGGCAATCAATGCAATGGTGGCATCCTGACTCTCCACAGAAGAAAAAAATCAAAGCAACTGCTTCCACTGGTAAGGTCATGATCACTGTGTTTTGGGACTGTGATGGTGTCGTACTCACTGATGTGATGCCAAGGGGCACCACCATTAAATCTGAGGCATATGTGAACACATTACCAAACTCAAGAAGCGCTTCCAGCGACTTGGACGCCCTAACAACCCAGGGAATCATTTGTTTCAACATGATAACGCACAGCTTCACGCAAGTTTGAGGACATCAGAACACAACACCAAACAGGGTTGGACAGTGTTACCCCATCTACCCTATAGCCCGGACCTAGCTCCCTAAGACTTTCGCTTGTTTGGGCTATTGAAGAATGCCATTCGTGGGAGACATTTTGAGGATAGCAAAAAGGTGATTCACACAGTGAAGAAAAGGCTTCATGAACAGAACAAGGAGTGGTACTAACATGGCATACACACTCTTGTGTCTCACTAGAAGAAGGCCACAGAACAGGAAGGAGATTACACGGAAAAATATGGAGTGCAGTAGAAATTATCATTCTTTCTTGTGTCTAAGTTTCATTGTGTTTAATACGTAAATAATTTTTGAAGAAGCACTAGTTTCTGGGGCACCCTCGTACTAAACAATTACACGTGTCAACGTAAAGTTCACTCTTGGTTTTATTTGCTGACCACGTACAAGCTTTGCATCAGCACCAACATTTAGATCAGCAAATCTGACCATAAATAAGGCAATCCAAAGAATTCATGTCTGATGATCACAGATTCACACCACACTTCAGACTGTCCAACACCATGCTAACTATCACTCCAACAAGCTAATTCCAACACATTCTAAGTTCTTGAAGAAACTTTAGTTAGAGTAACTTAAAAATGTACTAAAAAAAAAAAAAAAAAAAACATTTCCTTCACAACTTTGTACTCAACAGCAGTGTAGACTTGCTACCATTCTCCTAAATACCACGCCACAGCAACTTAACATTCGCTCACTGCCGCCTAACTCATTCTGCTTATAACAATCACCAAACTCTCCTTTACCATACGCATCCTCACCCAACAACGCTCCCTGAAATCTAAGACTTATTAAACAATTAATCTCATTGAAAATACTTCTTTGCTTTACTTAAATTATAAAAATGTTTTAATTCAATCCCAGATAAATAAAAAAAAATTATTAAACTTCTTGGTTGCAAGTCCACTATGACTAACTTTTCTGCACATTATACTGACATTACTGTCACACCAAATGAACAAATATTTTTAAAATTATTATTTCTTTCTTGTTTACTTATCTCTGACTGGATACCATAGTAACAATGCTCATTTACAATAATAATTCATAATACTTACTTAATATTACCCGCCTCTAATGACCATAGCCATCGACGAGGCGTAAAGCCGTAAGGAAAAAAACTTAATATTAAATGTTGCAAAAGAATAAATGAAAAACATATTTTGAAGGCAAACTAACCAAGACACACAGCAATACGAGCTGCATCTGTCCCTTCGACAGGATCACAGAGACGTGATACGACTGGATGTATTTGTTGTGAGAGATAGTAGTTGACGTCAACTTTCAACTTGTCGTTTCCTTTCAGCTCATCTACATGATATGCTCTTTGAGAAGCTGGAAGATTACTACCATCCTGTGGAGAAATACAAAATATGTATAAATATGAATTTAAACATCCTGTTCTCATTCAATTTGAACTAATCTAGTACATTAGTGATGGCAATTCATAACTATTTAACACAGTTCACATATTTTTACTTAATAAAACAAAACAAAGTAACTTACAACTACTGAAAAAGTTATGATTTATATACTGTGACCAATATCAAGAAACCATCAATAAAACAACATATCTTGCCTATGTAAATAAGAATTGGTATACAGAAAGAATAAAAAGCTATAAGAGATAACAGTTCCCATGCTAGATAAAACTGGGTGAATTATTTGCTGTTCAATTTGACAAATCAACAGATGTGGCAAAGTTAGATCTAGTTTTACAATATACGCAATATGAATGTGATGGTTCTACTAAAGAACTAAGATATTCTAGTAATTAATGCTAGATTGTGCAACTGGAAAAGGCCTTTTTGAAGTTTTTGATAAAGCAGCAAGCAATAAAAATTTGGATTGGAAAAAAAAAATGTATTGCAATGTTTACTGAAGGTGCAACTGTGATAAACAGGGAAGAGATGCAGCCTGGTAAAGATATTAAAAGATGATATGCAACAGATGCCGGAGACACACTGCTTTCTGTAACATCATGTTCTTGCTATATCAAAAAAATACAAGCCAATTTAAGAAATGTTCTAACTGAAGTTATAATATTAATAGATATATTAAAAGTTGATGGTTGGTTTTAGTAAAAACTTCAGCAAGTAATTTTGGAATGTTTTTTCTTTTGAAAAAGTTAAAAATAACTCATACATATTATTTCAAAATAATTAATCTTTGCTAGTATTGGCTATCATGACGGATATTTTCACTTCTGAATGACTTTAATACAAGTTTACCAGGCTTATCTCAAAAAAGATGACAGGACCAGCTCTAGTTCAATAGCAGAGTACCAAGAAGCAATTGTCCATCTGGTCTGAAATTTGGTACACACATTTGTCTGACAGTATTGTTCAAGAAAATATGTGGTTTAAAGCCATGAAATAATACTAATAAAACAAAATAGTTTGAAATGTGGGTAGATGCATACCACTTATTAAGCACAAACTAAGCTTTATTACCTATTTCTTAGCCTTCATTCTTGTATAAGAATAATTCTATAATCATATGGCATGTAGACACAAAGTAGTACCATTAGGAACGTTTCACACGTTGTACGATTTCTCTGTGGATAGCAGACATATTGTATTTCCCGAGACAGTAATAGGCTGATATATTTCACTTGGAGCCAACCTTCCGGAACAAATGGTGTTTGGCGTAATGCATTCTGAAATGGGTAGTGTGTATCCAATT
Source organism: Vandiemenella viatica (assembly GCA_031002005.1). NCBI lineage: Eukaryota > Metazoa > Arthropoda > Insecta > Orthoptera > Morabidae > Vandiemenella > Vandiemenella viatica. The sequence goes on from JARYHS010008074.1 coordinate 181,609,614, forward strand.
GCCCAAATTAGGATAGCATTGCTGGATGTGTTTAGGATTTGCAGCTTGCTCAGAATGAAAAATCACATGTTTTGTTAGGGTGTAGGGCATGAGGTATTTAGTTTTCATTGATTACTTAAGCTAGCTTAATTTTTGGGCGATAATATAAAATCACCTGAAGAAAACTTGCCAGCCATTTTACATTGGCTGCTGCTCATTCATACCAAAGACACTGGTGTCAATGATGTGTTTAGAAATTGACACAGACAATACTGCCAATGCTATCGCATATGGTACCTACTGTTTGGTATTACATCTAGGTAAGTTTCTTTTTGCTTTAAACCACACTTTTCCTAGAAATCTATGGCCTTAGGAATGTGTGTACCAAACTTTATATCAACAGGCACACCCTTAATGCACCATTATCTAACCTTTACACTGACAAAATAAGAAATCAGAAGACCCATTTTTGACACCATGAGAACCCATTTAAAAACATCAAAAATTCAGTTACTGGAAATTTCCAAGCAAATATTGAGAAGTTCTCGAAAATTTAGGTTCTCAATCAATTGAAGAAAATTTGGCAGCTGCAATATTGTCTCATAATACATTCTTGCTCTCTTTTATTTGAATATAATTAAATTGCAATGGAGCGCACGCTCCGGTGGTAATTTCCCTACACACCCATCTTCCAACATTCCTGCACCCACCTACATTTGCCCTCTACAAATTTTAACATTTTTAGTAAACTATGCATCATTTCTCTTGGTAACTTTTCCCAATTCTTACCTAAAAAAGAGAATCTTCCTACATCCTTGTGTCTGAAATTGAGTGCCGGCTCGAGGTCATGGTCATCTTTTCCCTTCCATGCATTACTTTTCATTCTTACACCAATATTTTTCCATGCCTCATCACCAACATGTGCCTTGTACACTCCCATGACCCTCTTCACCCTCCTTCTGTCTTGCAATGAATCCCATTCCAGCTCTTTTATCATATCTGTTAATGATTGCTTTCTGCGATTTATGCTGTTGTCATTTAGCCGGAATCCAACGCTTTACTTATGACCAAGTCCCAGAACAAAGACACCCTAGCCAGCACTACTGTTTTTTCGAATTCTACCCTGTGTTAAGGGACTCAGTCGTAAGTGAGGAATTGGAAAGCAGGCTGAATGATAACGGTAAGCTCTATCTGAGAGAAGCCTGGAGACCAATCGTTAGCGATCTCCGACGAGAGCGAAGCAGATCTACACAACAGGGCACAAATGGCACCAATCGGGAACCGCAGCGAACCACGGATTAAGCCAGTGCTTACGACCAATCAGATCGGACCCACCAGCATATTCCTGATACTCATAAAACAAAATAGACTCAATGTCAGCTAAATAATAAACAAAATATTTTTTTTGATTTATAAGTTTTTAAACTTGTCTGACCAACAATAACCCCCTGTATGTAGAGTCATGACCGCAGTATTTAATAAATCCTCATCTAGCCAATTGTCAGCTCCATTGGTAATAACAATTTTTTACGACTGAATGGAAGTAATTCTTCAATTTTTTGTTATTTAACTGTGATGGAGAATATATCCCAGTGACAATTTCTTCAAACGTATGAAAGCAATCCCAAAAGTATGGCCCTCAGTGACTACTGGCCACACTGTTATATTGGTGCTTCCCCCATTCTCCAACAGGCATATGTGTGCTCGCCGAAATGCTTAGTCTTGCCTTGATAACCATTGGGAATTGAGTTTCTATTGGATACTACCCCAGAGTGTGTATTTTGTGCAGTTATTTGATTTCTGAACACAAAAGGAATTGAACAGACATCACTAATTGATGGAAGATGGGATAGGTCGTGCACAGATTTCAAAGACATTCATAAAAGGTGTAGAGTGTTTACCACCAGTAGTACTGAAATTCATAACAAACAAAAGAAGCACAAGACCATTATCAACAACACATTCGCAAACAGCCTCCCCCCCCCCCCCACATTATAGCTATACGCCTTGCCAACATCAAGGTCGTTAAAGGCGGGAAAGGACTGGGGGCAAGAAACAGGGAAGGGGGGGGGGCGGGCAAGGAATTAAGTGAAGGCCTTTTAAAGGAATCATTCCAGCACTGGCCTGAAGCGATTTAGTGAAACCATGAAATCTACATGGTTGTACCAGGATTCAAATCCACGCCCTCCCAAATGCAAGGCCAAATGTTAAATTTTAGTTCTTTCAGCGTTTCAAGAAAATTGTGCATCACTTCTATCGGTAATTTATTCCAGTCCTCAACTCCGTTATTCTCATAAGAAAAATTTTCCATTCCCTTAAACCTAAACTCAAGTGTTAACCTGTGGTCATAATCATTTCTTCCATTCCACATACCACTAATTACCTAATTCTTCCACCAAACATCATCCACATTGCCAACATACACTTTACACACTTCCAGCACTCTCTTTCCCCACCTTGTCTTCCAGTGACTCCCAACCTAATTCCTTTTATCATGCCTACCAATGACAGTTCTGTAATAATTTCCATAAATAAATACAGTGACAATCATTTGCACCCACTGTAACTCCTGTATTTGACACCAACAATGTGGTTTCCTTACCCAAGAAATGATTTGTACAAATTTCACTAACCCAATTCCCAGTACATCTCTTCACCATTTTGTCCTTCATACACAGTGATATCTATAAAGAATCATCTAACAAATCAAAAATTTAATTAATTACAAATTACTATTTGTAATTAGCATCATCACCTCCATCAAAAATACTGCAAAAGAGATATAAATAATATTTGAAGCCAACTCTCAAACAAAGTGGATTTGAAGTGTACACAAGGTAGGAAATAAATAGTTAAAATACTGTCTGCTCTGATTTATATAAGATTGTTAATTGGTTACATATGAAGGAAATGGTGCTGCTAATTTAATCATTTCAAGGACACTGAAAAAATCCATTATGTAACTACGTAAAGTACCAGAAAACAAGGATATCTACAGAAGGTAACAAGACACAAAAAGTTTTTTTTTTTTTTTTTTTTTTGTTAATGGCATTAAAAATACTTCTTTGTATCACAGTCAAATGAATTTTTATTTTTTTGCCATTTCTATAATTTTCTCCCTTACATACTCGGGTCTGTAATGTTATATGATGTAATCTCTGTTGTAAGTAACGGCTAAGCAACAAAAACAATATTTTCAACATTCAAATATAAGCAAAACGATAGAAAATATATACTAATAACTTGAAATCAGTATCACAGCTCAATCTATTTGAAACAATGGGCAACCAATAAATAAATAGCTTTCCTCCAGAATCCTACATTCAGCTTGGCCAATTGATGATTCATTGCTTTATTTTAATCCCTGGTTTAAATCCTGGTGGAACCAGAATTTTTTTAAGAGTTGTGTTTGATTATATGAGCTACGCTAGGCATTCCACAGTTTGGATTTCATGTTGAACTGTATGTCCAGACCCAACACTGGTGGAATGTGTTGCAAATAGAAACTTGTCACAAGGTCGCAAGACCACAAGAAAATACTTTATTTTAAAACTAGCTGTTACCTACGACTTCGTATGCGTGGACTTAGAATTTGATTGCTAGAATTAGATATACAAGGCTGAAAGTTACTTAAGATATGTCCCAAACAACACTGAGTCAGCAAAATATGACGGGAACGCCATCGATATACCATTCTACCGTCGAACATGTCTCATGGCTAAAACTGTTATTCATATCGGAATAAAGTATCCTATTTCCTTCCTAAAGATACAAAGCATTTCCTTGTCATCAGTATACACATATAGTCGTCAAAGCGTAAAAAAAAGAGGGAGACTTACTTTCGCAAATATAATATTATTAGTTTAGGTCACACAAAAACTGCCTGTGGAACCAGTATCGCGTGAATTAAGTTAACGGTTAGGGCACTATTATACCACCTATAATTTGCCAGAACATGGTATCCTTACTACAAAATCCCAGGCTTGGCTCAAACTATGAAAAATAGTTCATAAAAATTTTTGCTCCCAGTGGAGTTTGAACTCGAAGCAAGCACCTTACCACTACGCCACACTACCACTGTTTTCTATTGTTACGCATTACAAACACATATAGATATTATGCGTATGTCTTTCACAGTTCAGATAGTTTTCATAATTTAATGACAATATGTTATTATCTATACAGAAAATAGTATCCTATGTTCATACTAATGTCAAATAGCATCTTGCAAGGCACCTCGTTAACTAGTGATAATTAGTGTCTTGGTGGTACTACTCAACACGGCGTGTATTTTAGTTCTTAATTAAATGTTCCTATAGTTACAGGTTTAATACCGTCCGGTCGCCAGCGGGGATACCGCAACTAATTCTAAGAATTTACAGTCATTCACAAAAATTAATCACGTGAAAGAGTCTGCAGTGGCAGTTACCAAAAATATGAGTAGGAATCGTCACCACATAAATCACAAAAAAGAGTTTGCATTCAGAACACACATTGATTGTCTGGATAAACAAAGGAAATATGTCGCCGAAGTACCCACCAGTTACAATGACTCGTGTAATCGAACTTCTCTTCCAAAGCGTGCAGGATTCGAACCGAGTAGGTACACATAAAATGTGGTGCCACTATTACAATAATTTGTTCGGAACACTGTCCCCGTTCGAGTACACTGACACTCCAAATACTTCTTGAAATCACAATACCAGTTAGCAGAACAGTCACAAGCACCTTTTAAGTAATCGTCCTCGCGGTAGCGTTCTTAATAAACGGCCACTCCCGCCATTTGCTTAACACGTTCCGGCGGCACACTCCTGCCATCTTGTTCTCCCCGTCAAAGATAATCCCTGACCGACACTACTCTCGATTCGCATCAGTTCGATTGCATCGTTACAATCTCCTTGTCAAATTTCATCACAATCGGAGTAGCCGTTTAGTCCAAGAAACATAACAAACAGACAGAGTTACTTTCGCATTTATAATATTAGTATAGATACAAGAATGGGATGGATGTAAATGTTACTTGCATCCAATAAATTCCTCCAGTTAAGTAATTTCACACATTTTATTGCATCTTCAAATAATATAAAATTTAAAAGTAACTTAATAAGTTGGCTAAGGAAAAAAAAAAAAAAAAAAGAGGTGCAATTGAAATGATTACATTTCTTTCACATCAAAAACTTTTAATTGAAATTTACCTCACATATGACATATGATACAGTATCCCCAGCTTTAATGCGCTTGCCACCAGAGCGAGAGTTGAGGCGCATTGCTACCTGCACATGTGGCAGGGATTTTTTATCGGCATATTCTTCTACAGACTTTGTGAGTTGCTTAGTGATGGCTAGTAACTGCAGAGGGACAAGTCCTGCATGAAGATCCTCAGACAATTTTGTTAGATGGCTGTGAATATTCTCAATTCGGTCATCTGGAGATAGATCTGACAATATCTGGTTAAGAACAAACCTGAAAATAATAACAATCCAAATTTACAGTAACGGAAAATTTTCCTCGATTACAGTTGTCGTGTTTAAGTTTAAATAGACCAGTTTACATATGTTACTCTTAAAAGCAACAATGGAAATAAGATCAGGTGTGAAACATGAATATTTACCAAGCATAAAATTAGGGATTTTTTTTTTAAACCTAAAATAAAATATAAAAAAAGAAAGATTGACTCACTTGTAGACAAGCACAGACACATGACACAAACTAACAAATAATTTAAAGTACCAAGTTATATAGTGGCCATGATGGACGTACATGCACATTGAGGAAAGATATGCAATCGGAAGGAGAATGTATTCAAAAATTACAGAAGAAAGAAGTGATTTGAGATATACTCGTATTGTCAACTCTCCCTTAATAGTTATTACAATGGATTTTTTTTCATCCCTTCCAGTTTCATTACTTTCCTTGCTTTTTTCTTTCTTGAAGTATGATAATTAATCACTACGCGCACCCATGGTATTTTCTTACTTTATTTCAACTTCATTTACATACTCTTATTGCATGAAATAATATTTAAACTACATAAAACACAGCATTTTTCAAAACATCCTTATTTTTCATTTGTTGTTAACAAATTTATTATTTTCATTGTTTTTCAGATAAAATTGGTACGAGTTATGTAACATTCATCATTTCTGTACTTGTATGTCATCGAATAATATTTTAAACGAAATATTTAAAATCTCGAAGATCGATTTAATATTGATTTAATTCCATTTAGTGGTAGCATGTGAATGGTTGTAAATAAAATAAGGTCTATGACGAAAAGAAAAAAAAAAAACAACAAATGGAATTTAATGAGAAAATGAAAGAATTGACAAATGTTTATAAATGGTGCAAAATTCTTTCATTAAATACGAATTTATTAACAAACTAGTCTCCTAATCAAATTTCTTATTCTTCAATGACTATGGGGGTAGCATAAATCAGGGATATAACCAAATTGTTATTTGACTAATCAAAGTAAATACCTATTCAATGTTTGAATAGTAATACTTAAAAAGAAACACTAATCATCCTGCTTTTCCTATCCCCAGCCTGTTTCACAAATTAGACTGGATAAGTTCAACTGTGGAAAAAACTCTTTTCATTGATGCTGATGATGCTATGGCTCCAAATAGTTACCTGAAAATTGGGTATCCGTTAGATTATTCCTCTTCAATCAAAATATGTTTTTGTGACTTCCACCACTCCAGAGCTGTGACATTTTTTTAAAACGTCTTCAATAAAAGTGACTTAAATTTCATAATTATTGGCAGTGAAGCTGAGCCATTGTATTGGATTTATGCTTCCTTCAATGTACTTTCTTCTGTCACCCTGAATTCTATTTAAGTTGGGTCTAGTAAATACACCAAAAAGTAGCTGAGCAACATAGCTTGGCTGTATTGTGAGGCATAATAGTACAGGCATTTTAGACAGATTTTAGGGGTAACCTCGAAAAAAAATAATGTAGAGCTGAAATTTGGCACATGCGTTCCTTAGTACCTTAGAAACAAGTACTAAAAAGTCCCCACCTCTAGGGTGTCCGCGTCATAGTTTTTTTAGGTCAAAAGGGCTTAAATAGGGATTGATCGAAAAATCTGTATAAACTCGTTGTAAAATTTAAAATGTCAGACTCAGTAACGTTTTATTGCACCCTAGGTAATTAGGATACACTAACCACTGCATAAAAGTGTAATATCAGCACTATTATTATCTAAAAGTAAAAGTATAGTCACATTTTATCATGAAGGCAGTACGAAACATAACTTTTTTTTTCAATTTCTCTGCATTGCGGAAAAACTGTCAAAGTTACCAGGTCGGGAACTATGATAAAAGTTGTAGTACACACTTTCAGCATTAAAATGGTATATCGTTCATCCCTTCTGCGACCTATGGTTGTCGAGATACACGTTGAAACAAGCACACATGAGTCAACGCTGGGCCGAGAGCTCCACGCACCGCTCTCCAGCCATTATGGGTATCAACCTGAAAAAAATATATTGTAGACCTGAAAATTGGTACAGATATTACTTACTACCTAAGAATCATGTCTTGAAAAGTCCCCATCTCTGAGGTGTCCTCTTCATAGTTTTATCATGGCAAAAGATCTTAATTAGGGTTTAAATGTCATAATCAGTATAAACGTCTTGTAGGTCTTAATATATCAGCTTTTGTATCATTTAATTGCACTATAAGTAATTGAAAAAGCTAATTATTAAAAGACGGCGTAGTTTTGGACGTAATTATTGGACATGAGTAAAAAAATCTCACATTTGATAGTGAAACAGGTACGAAATATGACTAGTTTAGTAACAAAGTCAGATTTGCTAAAAAAAACTATCGAAGGTCTGTTATTATCAAAGTTTCAGAACGCAGTTTCAGCATTGAAATGGTGTATTCATCATGTTTTTGTGACAAATGGTTGGTGAGATATTATCGAAACATTCGAAACAACGCGCAGAGCTAAGCATAAGTGCCGTTCCACTTACCCTTCCTCTTCTGTCTGCATCATTCTAATCTCTTCGAAGAGTGCGCTGAGATTTTGTGCCCTTGGCATTATATAGAAACTGACAGAAAGAAACCTTGAAAATGACGAAACATTTTGCAAAATTATAAATTATACAAATTTTTATTAAAATCTTTGAATGAAAATTATTGTTCAGCTTCATCATCGTACTCATCATCTGAACTATTATAGGTGACTTTATCGCATGCAGATCTTCGGCAATGTCCACACATTAGTGATCACTCCAGCCCACAACGCACACATTCAAATCTATTTCACAGATGTTCTTACAATTGCAGGGCACCAAATTGAGGAGATGATCCGGAGCAGGTGCAAGTCGGTTAGTCACTAGCTCAAGAGCTCCATTCTGAATTTTCCAGCCCCAATCTTCAGGAACTAAAGAATTTCCTAGCCATTCTTGAATCTGTAAGTATATTCGTAGAGAATGGATGGCCAATGTACCATATATTCATAGAGAATGTAGCTCACATACAGCATATGTTGGTGGAAGGGACGCAAGCTGGAAGGATGCAGTGACTGGTTGGGTTGCGAACTTACGACTGTATTTTATTACCAGAAGTTCATGGATATTTTGACTCTGAGATTTAAAATTGTCATAGCTAGATCATTTAAAAAATGTTAAATTTTGATCCTTATAAAAAAAATTGTAGCTTCAATGGTTTGGCCATTAAAAATATATACATATATTTTTTTTCTGATTCCCAAAGTTGTTTAATAACTTCTACAATTTTACAGCTACGAAACTGAAATAACTTTTCTTTTACTTCTAATAGACTAATCTTTCATCTGATACCAAACACTCCCTGTTTACTATTTTCAAAAACTTGTAAGCAAAAATAAAATCTAACTAATTAATATTTCCTAAGCTATTAAAGCTATCGATCTCAAAGTGGCTTTAAACGATTCTACATATTTCGAAATGACTACTGAACGATTTTGAAGTTGCTATCTGTTTTCTTCGATTTATTATGAATTTTTTAAAGTAGACGCTGCTTCAGGATGATGCAATAGGAAAAACTGTCTTGTTCAGATACTTTCTCAAAATAGTAAAAAATCTGATTTCTAGCTTGAATTAACTTAGTAACTGACTTTTCAATTTAATAAATTTTGTTACACAGTTACAAAATTTTTAAATTACCTTGCAGTATCTTTTTAAACTTGGATATATGGCTAGTGTTAGTTTCATCTGGTTTCAAGTCTTTTTCCATGCCTTTACTGCCTCTGACAGAGGTTCATTACTTTTTTTTTTTTGAGTATCCAGTGTGACTGATAATGGTTTCAGTATCTTCAGAAATTCTTCAAGAGATATTTTTATTACTATGTTTTCAACTTTTTGCTGAATTACATTGCCTATTACATTTCTGTTCTCTTCACAAATCTTCAATAACTTTTGCCACTCAGAACTGCATACTTCAAAACTATCAGCTACAGTGTTCCAATGAACATGTTTTGGCAATACTAAAGCTTTTTTGCATTCATTATTAAACAGTTTGCAGCGTTATTGTATTGGAAATGTTTGAAAATTTGTAGGTACAACATGCTCCTTTGTGTTGACAATTTCAAATTCCAAATCCTGTAACAGTAAGTTCAGCATTTTCATTTTGAACGTTTCTTCTCATTTTAGCCATATTGGAATTATCATTTGTACAAAATTTTCAACCCTACAATTATACTTGGATTTAAGACACTCTATTAAGCACATAGAACATTTATGTGGAAAGAAACGATAAATTATACCCAACACTAACCAAGTTAAAGGCAGGAGGGAAGCAGCAACACAAAATAATATACAAGTGTTGGGTATAATTCATCTTTCCTTTCCAAATAAATATCATCTCATGGAAGTCCTTTCACTCCATTGTTACCCATAGTTTAGTAAGATATTCAGATGTATGTGGCTTTCCAGATGTATCTTTAGTGTTCTGCAGAAATACCTAATAATAACCCTAATAAATACATTTTATTGGTGTCAGTTGTCAAGACAAAGTGAGGGGAATCCCCTTTTCTCTGCCTCTTATATATGCATTTTGTTTTGCACAAATAATAGTTGAAACAGCATTTTAAAACATATGAAAAAAATCAAGCTCAATTTGATTTTTTTTTTTTTTAAAAAAAGGAATGATTTTTATATTTCTATAAAAAAAAAAGCTGTTTTAAAAATTTCAAGCAGTAACAGTATATAAATGAAATTGAAATAAAATAAGAAAAATTATGCTCGGTGATTTTTAAAAATAAAAATATGTAGCAGAAAGGGGATTTGAAACCGGGTCCTCAAATTAAGAACTGGATACATAACTACCTAGACAATGCTGATGTTCAAGTAAACAGACAATAACTCTAGTACTTCAGAGCTATTGGGATTTCTTGTATTTAAATATCTAAAGGCTCATATAAATTAACAATAAACTTGTGACACTTTTTCGCTAGTTGATCTCAATGTTTGTGTAAACATGACTGAGAGCAAACCATAGACACTTCTGAATTGTTACACAATATGTGTCTGACATCAGGTTTTCTGGCAGTGTAAACAGTCAGTTCACTTCTCTCACAGAGTGCAAGATACCGAATGTACTGAAACTTTGTCCAACACTTTCAGAGAGAAAATGTCAGAAGAAAAGAAGTCGCAAGATAAACAAGAAGTAATTACTTTCATTTGAGAGTGGAAATGCAAAAAGTAAATCATACTGCACCTGAATTAAAAAGCAAAGTGCTCTACAGGAATTGGCTGCCAAATTACCACCACCACTAATTAAGTAACTGCAAAATTTGAGGACACAGTTTCACTTGGAAATACGAAATGTCAGAGCCAAAAAAGTGGTGATGGAACAAATGATACATATGAAAGTACATGGGAGTTTTTCTGTGCAGTAAACTTTATATCCCGCAGCCATTCAGATCCTTAAAGTACTGATATGGCAATTGTTTTTGAGGTTTAAATAACAAGTTCAATTGAAATAACTTGTTTATTTAAACTACCATTTACATTAATTTTTACAAACAAAAAAACAGCAATTTGTAATTCTGTTTAAATGTACTTATATTGCCAAACTTTTCCTTGTGGTGAAATGAAGAAAACTGTGAATCCTTCCCTTACATCTTTGCCACTTGCTCTTTAAGTTTGTCATTCAGAAGATGTGCCATTTACCACTTCCATCACCAGTTGTCACAAAACCTCATTTTTCCGATGTATATGGTTAAAATCATATCATAAGGGCCACAAACACACATAAACCTACAGAAAACCATTTCAAAGACATTTTTCAAGCACTGTAAGAGTTAGAAAACATGTTAAGGGGTAGAATGCAATCAAATTCTTAAATAATCAAAAGCAGTATGTAATTTATAGCTTATTTTTACAAAGTTCTTCCCACATTCATTTTCAAAGCTGCAGAAATAAATTACAAACACAAAAATATTGGACACTTAGGGTCTAGAAAATTTAGGGAAAGAGTTAGGCTGAATTTTACGACTTCAAAAACTTGATTGAAACTATGGTGAATCAGTCTTTTTTGAATGAAATACATAATTTGAAAGCCACAGTAATAATTTAAACAACATTTTATTCAGAATAAAAAGATACATATTACATAGAAAGATAGAGTTGGTAGTGAAATGGGAAGTATGTTTTTTGAAAAGAAAAATGTTTTTTGATCAATTACACAATACCAAGAATTGACTAAACTACGTACCTGAGAGAGTAATTTATCATATTGTTTTGAAGGTAACATTTTCTGAGTATGATGACACATCTTATTATTAAATCATAACAATATTTAAACATTAAAAGTTGAATTGATGGTATCAAGAAAGATGGTGGGTGATCATAAGGCTGATGTCACCAGGATGTCAGAAGGAAACTTTTCACAACATAAAATGACATTTAAATGATGCTCTAACACACATAAAATTTTCATAGCGATCAGAAACAAAATAAGGTCTGACTAGGTCTGATCAAAAGTCAATGCTGCACAAGAACTCGAAGATTCAGTTTAAGACCAAGCAGCGGCCATCATTTTCTCCATTTATCTGGCAGATCTAACAGAGCGCAGACGCGCGTAACACGATGTGGGTAATCTTTCTCAGTAGTTGCAAAACAGCGAAATCGGCCAATCCGACGATTCCTATGTCATGAACTTCATAAGTTTTACTACCTTCTTGGAGTTAGATGGAAGCTGCTTACTGTGTGAGAATGGCTTAACCTGCGATCATTTATTACATTTTGATCGAAGTCTGATGCTTTTCTGAATTCACAGATACCGATTCATGTGACAGAACCTTTTCACAATATATCAGTTTTCAAATCATCAAGATGTCTAGTGTTTTTATTTGCGAACATACCTTTATTTGCTGGGGTAGAACAATAGACTGGCAGCTGTAAGATATAAATTGTAAGGCACCAGGGCATGATTACAGTTGAGTGAAAAGTGCTTGATAAAATAAGCCCCCAAAAAGCAGGAGTAATCGGACACAATATCAAAAACATAATCGTGTGCATAAAACTGACATCTGCAGTCCATTAGAAAGAAGTGAGGTACACATATTGCAGATACAACAGCAGAGGCTTTTTCTGGGCCTCCAACAGTCAGCATATTTCAGTACCTAGTGGATGTTCTCGATTGTTGCAACACCTACAAAGGTGTACCGTATAAACATGCATGACATTTCTTCTGAAAGTAGAAATGGCACATCTTTCAGAAGAAAGTGCCCTTCAATCACTTGTGCCAGTTATTACCGCAGTGTAAAGAGATAAGCAAGTCTCAATTTCATAACTCGTGTACACACAGCTTACGAAAACAGGATGCATTAGACTTTGCCACACACACATAGGGATAAATACCCTTCAACATATACATGGGAGATCGAGGTCTGTTCTTAACATGTCTCATGGTCTCCTAGTGAGAGTACTAAGCATCCAATAAAAACCAAGTAAATTACTAGTAATTATTACAAAATAACTCAGTGCCACGCAGCTCCACATCTTTCCTTCATTCTAAAACAAATTCATACTTCAGGGATTGTCCACAACAAAAGCATCCTGTATTACCACCTCCAATAGCATTAAATTTTTTAAGATAGAACAGAATTACTTTAATCCACACAGAAAAAGATTTATGGCACTGCATCATTCGAGATGCCCAATAAGCAGCATTATATTTGCCATTTAAGGGTCTGGTTTTTACAGCTTCCAGCCAATCATATCACAACTAAAACCTTAAGGAGTGAGATTACTATAGTTTTCTGTTTTTCTCAAAAGTCAAGAAAATTTTCTTTAGTAAAAAAATAATATTATAAAACATCTCATAATGACAGCTAAGTTGTCTCATATCTAATACAGAATCACCACCTTACCAGACGAACATGCTAAATCTGGGTCAAATTCCAACAATGAATAGTCAGTTACAAGCTGTCTGGTTTAAAGAAATGAAGAACAAATTAGTGTATGTAATAAAAAGACATTACCTTAAAAGTGTAAATAATTTAGCTATTAGATACATTTGAAGTGTCAGTGGCAATGCATCTTTTATTCAAAATTTATTTGTAAATACGCTAGACACATCAAATAGATACCAAAATTACAATCATATTTATTATTTCTATAAGGTATTTTTTTGTCACAAGCCTGTATCTTCCTTCATACTTAACCAAAATCAATGAATGAGGTGTCATTTCAAAGCTTATGGTCCCCACTTCACATTATAAGAAAGGAATTTTCGGAATTCGACCCTTAAAGGGCAAAAATGTCAAAATTTCTAAAATGCTGTTTTCTGTGTTACAAGTCATTTATCTCCCTGAATATCGATCTGAAATCGTTTAATGAAGTATCATTTTAAAGATTAAGATTTCTGCTTTAGTGACGCCATATATTAACACAGGAATTTTTCGGAATTCGGCCCTTAAAGGGCAAAAGGATCAATATTTTTGCAATTCGTTATTGTGTCACGAGCGATTTATCTCCCTTAACATTTAACCGATATAGATAAATGAGGCATCATATTAAATACTAAGGTCTCCGCCGTGGTAACACTATATTTTAAGGAAGGAATTTTTCGTAATTCGACCCTTAAAGGGCAAAAGTGTTAATTTTTCTAAAGAGCGTTTTTTGTATCTCGAGCCCTTTATCTCCCTGAATATCTAACCAAAATCGATAAATGAAGTAGGATTACAAGGAGTAATGTCTCAGCTTTGTGAAATCATATTTTAAGAAAGAATGTATTTGGAATTCAGCCCTTAAAGGGAAAAAGTATAATTTTTTCTAAAACGCATTTTTGTGTCACGAGCGATTTATCTCCCTTAATATCTAACCGATATAGATAAATGAGGTATCATATTAAAGAATAAGGTCTCCGCCATGGTAACATTATATTTTAAGAGAGGAATTTTTCATAATTCGACCCTTAGAGAGCAAAAATGTTAATTTTTCTAAAATTCGTTTTTTGTATCTCGAGCCATTTATCTCCCTGGATATCTAACAAAAATCTATAAATGAAGTAGGATTATAAGGAGTAATGTCTCAGCTTTGTGAAATCATATTTTAAGAAATAATTGTTTTGAAATTCAACCATTAAAGGGAAAAAGTATAAATTTTTCTATAACGCATTTTTGTGTCACGAGCGATTTATCTCCCTTATTATATAACCGATATAGATAAATGAGGTATCATATTAAATAATAAGGTCTCCGCCATGGTAACATTATATTTTAAGAAAGGAATTTTTCGTAATTCGACCCTTAAAGGGCAAAAATGTTAATTTTTCAAAAATTATTTTTTTTTGTCTGAAGCAATTTATTTCATTGGATATCTAACCAAAATCGAAAAATCAAGTAAGATTATGAGGAGTAATGTCTCAGATTTGGTGACATCATATTTTAAGAAAGAATGTTTTTGGCATTCAACCCTTAAATGGAAAAAGTATAAATGCTTCTATAACTCATTTTTGTGTCACGTGCCATTTATCTCACTTGATATCCAACCGATATAGATAAATGAGGTATCATACTAAAGATTAAGGTCTCCGCCGTGGTAACATTATAATTTAAGATAGGAATTTTTCATAATTCGAGCCTTTAAGGGCAAAAATGACAATTTTTCTAAAATGTGTTTTTTGTATCTCTAGCAATTTATCTCCCTGGAAATACAACCAAAATCGATAAATGAAGTAGGAGTATGAAGAGTAATGACTCAGCTTTGGTGACATCATATTCAACCTCACTTTTCACCGATTTTTTTTTTTTTTTCCGCGAAATTTTCTATAAATTGAGCGATTTTATTATAGTTCCTAAATATACCCATGGATTTATTATATATCTACAGGTACCATCAACTTCCTGCTTAACAGTCTCTACATGATAAGGTGCTAAAAATGTTTGTTGTTTAAGGAGATTATGAATTACTTTATTTCTGTTTGCAATGTTGAAGAAAGAAAGAAAGATCAGGAGAGACCAGGATTTCAAAAGATGCATTCAATCTTATCTTCATTTTATGACCTTCTGTACTTTCTATTGTTCATTTTTGGAGTGTATTCTTTAAACATTGAACTGTATGCAGGGCCATGTAGAGGAAAAATGAAAGTTATGAAGTGCATAGCATCTTCTTTGCTGAAAACCGTTAATATTCCATTCCAACACATAGTTTATAAATATCGGTCTGGGGGGCAAGAAATGGGAAGGAATTGGGCCATGGCCTTTTGAAGGAAGCATCCCGGCATTCACTTATATTGATTTAGGGAAACTATGGAAAACCTAAATCTGGATGCCCAGATGGGGATTAAAACCCAAGTCTTCCCCAACGCGAGGCCAGAAATTTACAGCTCACCCACCATGCTCAGTCAGCACAAAGAGAGATCAATACTGTTTTGTAGTCTATCATCAGAAAATAATGTAAAATTTGTCAATACATCATGTATACCTCAGTTTTGATAAAATTAATTATCCTCCAAAAGCTCTGAATAATCTTACAAATCATAACTTGCTCCAGCAACGTGTTCAGAGTCAAAGTGTGCTAAAATCTATAAGGTACTACCATCTACCAGACTACATAACTGTGACTACAGCTCCTAGATTACTAATTAATTTTTTTGCTGACATTAAGTTTAAAGGAATCATAGACGAACAGAACATTTAATAATTTACCAACGTGGGATCAAACAAATACAAATTAGCATTTTTTATGGTTCCGTACCTTCCAAGTTAAAAATGGAACCATTTTGTATTTGTTCAACTCTCTGACTATCAAAATGTCACACCTCCACATCTTCTCAACTCGCTAAGGTAGAAACTTGTAACTGCATTAATTACTGATTCCAGCATTCTTTAAAGGTTTACAGTGACATCCTAAAACATACAGGAAAGAAGTAGAAATCTTTCAGGTATTTAAATTTTTTGCAAAAAACGAAATA
This sequence comes from Vandiemenella viatica, assembly GCA_031002005.1. Classification (NCBI taxonomy): domain Eukaryota; kingdom Metazoa; phylum Arthropoda; class Insecta; order Orthoptera; family Morabidae; genus Vandiemenella; species Vandiemenella viatica. The sequence continues at coordinate 181,626,006 of JARYHS010008074.1, forward strand.
AGTGAGCCTGGTACATTTGAAACTTGATTCAGTTTTTTTTTGGGGGGGGGGGGGGAGAGGACAAGAAATAAAATGTTTTATATGATGAAGAACGTCATAAATCCGTTACTAAAAACATTGAGAAAATACTTTTTCTGAAATTTTCTAAGGGTCTTTCAATTTTTTCACCTTTCTTTTGGCTGTGTGTTGATTTACAAAACAGTTTGAAAAAGTATAATATATACACTTAATACATAGAGTGTGAGAGTAAATCACACTTGACAATGGTAGTATTTAAATCTTTTCTCAAATTTAATTACATTCTTAGTACACATATTAAGGATAAAATCTATCATGATAAAACATCACGTAATGACAGCTAAGTTGTCTCATATCTAATACAGAAACACCACCTTACCAAACGAACCAGCTAAATCTGGGTCAAATTCCAACAATGAATAGCCAGTTACTAGCTGTCTGGTTTAAAGAAATGAAGAACAAATTAGTGTATGTGATAAAAGACATTTGCCTTAAAAGCCAAATAATACTGACCTTCCTGCTTCTGCAGACAGCTGTGACCAATCTCGACGAACAATATCAAGTCCTTTATGCTCTTGTTGGGCTTTAAGATCACCATTTGGCGTACGTGTAAGTGTAACTGCAGCATATTTCTTCTTTTTCAAAAGTAATAGGTATTTGAAAACACCATCTACTTCTAATTCAACCAGTTTATATAGCCTGTTTACCTCTTGTTTGATCTAGAAAAGTGAACATCAGCATTTCTTTAGAACCACAGTGAGTATTAATCTCAACAGTATTAGTTCAATAGAAAAGTTTTTAACTAAGTTTTGCACCTCTTGCACATGCTGAAGCTTTATAGTTTTCTGTGACAACTCTGAAGGAGAAATAAAAAACATTTTTAAGACTTTGTTTCTCATACACAAATGCGGCAGAAATAAATGTGGAAGAAGAGGGATACATTTATTACATAAGATTAAAGTAAGAATGGGGTAAGATTCACAGAATAATTACCAAGTGTTGAAACAGCTTTTCTTATGTTAAACAGGATGAGCAGCAGCATATATGGCAATTCATCTATGAAGACATTGTTACTGGCAAATCATCTATGAAGATATTGTTACTGGCAAGACCAACATAACAACGATTTCATTGTTTGCAGATAAAGTTAAACCGAAATGTAGCATGGTATGTGTGGAATAGTCAGAAATGAGTAGGATGGCAGAATGGAATGAGTGGTGATAGTATCATTGGAATGTAACTTTGTATGGTTTCAAGTTGTGCGCAAGATGATTTCTGTCAGCCTTCCTTTGGCAGAATGGGGTTGGTATTTCCAGAAGAGAGAAAATGTGAAACAAAAATTGTGTATGGTCTACACTTGGAACTAAAGGAGCAAGACAACAAGTTTCAGGATTAAAGATTCAATATACAAGGTTTGTTCAAAAAGAATTGCCGAATTTGTACAGTCGATTTTCGTTTTTTTGGTACATTCTTCCCGCACATATATTCACAGTTTCAACTATATAGCATTCTTTGCATTGTTTGTGAGAGGCATAATTGTTAGAAGTGTTTTCTGCTGTCAAAAAAAAAGATTTTGCACCAAATTTTGTTTAAAAAATGGAATTAAGTGCTCCAAAACACTTGAAATGTTTACAGTGGTATACGGTGAATCTACTTTGAGTAAAAAAAAAAAAAAAAAAAAAAAAATGTTTGCAAGTGGTACAAGATCGTCCAAGATGGCCGAGAAGATGTCAATGGCGAACTTTGTTCTGGAAGCCTCAGCACATCAACTACTGAAGAAAACGTTGAAGAAGTGAAGAAAATAGAAATGGAGAATCGTCAAATCACCATCACGGTCAATAAGGACTATTACCTTGAAGTTATGTGCCATTTGTGAGAAGCAATACGAAAAAAATATCCGGATTTGTGGGAAAAGAATTCATGGCTTTTGCACCACAACAATGCATCTGCTCACCCATCGTTTGCTTGTGAGTGATTTTTAAGCAAAAAACAACAACACAATCATGCCTCAGCCTTGGCCCCCTGCAACTTTATCCTGATCCCAAAACTGAAGATACCAATGAAAGGACAAAGATTTGCAACGACTGAGGCTGAAAAGACTACATAGCTGAAAGAGCTGAAGGGTATACCAAAAGTGCTTATCAGAAGTGCTTCAAGGATTGGATAAAACATTGGCAAAAGTGTGTTATATCTGAAGGGGATTACTATGAAGGGGATAACATAAATATTGATGATTAAATGAATATTTTTCGATATAACTAAAAATTCACCTTACTTTTTGAACAAACCTTGTATATAATGGAAATATTTGTTAAAGTATTTCTGACTATAACATACAAGGTTCTGGCATGAGAAAGATTATAACTGTTGAAGTGCAGGAGATCCAGTTCACTTTCACATTCCTTGGACCTTTATTTATATCAATTTTCCTCATATTTCCTCCTTTTATAATTGTTACAGAATGTGGTAGATGCATGCCTGTAACTCTAAAATAAGTGGTCTAACAAAAATGTTTGAAAGGTTTTCCATTTCTAATAAGCATACTAGGTAATAATAGAATTATGAAGTGATTATTTGCATACATTGTATTAAAAAAAATGTTGTCAATAAGAAATTTACTCTTAAGCAAACAAAAGGTTTAATGCCTATAGTATTCATTACATGACTAACATAATCATTTTAATTTTACCAGTCAGAACTTCCTTTACCTTCTGACCTATTTTAAACACTTGGTCATAATCCAGGATCTTCGTGTTAATCATAATAGAGTCAGTATCTCCATAGATAACTTCATAGTTCATTTTTTCAACAAGTGCTTTTGTATTCATTAGTATCTCTCGCCCCTTAGCTGTAAATAAAAATAAAGTTAAAAAAAATACTATTTAAAACCTCCATTGAAAGAAAATAATTTCAGTTAACACATCAGATTTTTATCTACAAACATGTTTACTTACCAGTAACAAGTGCAGCAATAGGTTTGGCATAAAATCTTGAGTGAGAAAACCCAAGGCAACCATACATGCTGTTAGCAGTTAGTTTCAGAGCCATTTGCCGGATATTATACTGCACAAAATATAAATCAAATAAATGTAATACCATTCACTAATTGCAATAATCAGTTCATAAGAATTGCATTATTACAAATGTATGGGAAAATAGGTATACTATTTCAGTATAAAACTCAAACAGATTCCATTTTTGATAAATACTCACAAACAGAACAAATACATACAACTAGATAACCCGTGCGTAAATTTTGCGAATACGATGTATAATAAGATTCGTGCTTTGTAATAGGATAAAAGAAGAACTGCCACATTTGTATAAATTGTTTATTTGTTTAGAGTTATAAGCCCATAACAAAAGTCAACATCATTAAAGCATTTTCTTAATATCTCTGTGATAGGTGCTGCTGCTATCTAGTGGCTTCATTCTGAATTGTATAATACGCACAACTTTCACAGTTATTATTCTGGTTCTTCATGGGTCAATTTCTGAAAAAAAAATCTTTTCTTATGGTACTGCTTTGACTAAAGCAGAGAGATTAATCTTTAACATAATACCTCATTTATCTATTTCAGTTAGATATCAAGAGAGATAAATGGCTTATAATAAAAATATATATTTCCAACAAAGAAGTCCAAAGAGATCCAACGAAGTAGTCTACAGCAAAATAGAGAAAATCACCGAAACAATCCACAAAAGATGGACCCGATTCTAAGGCCACCTCAAACGGATAGAGAACAGACTAAAAAAAAATCTTTAATTTATTTGATTGCAGACCCAAAACTGCCCTGGTTTGTAAATATTAAAGAAGATCTTCATTTGATGGGACTAGAACCAGAAGATGCTTTCAACAGAGAGATATTTCAGAAGAAGTTAATGACAAGTGGTACAAGCTGAGACGAACACTCCAACAGAAACCGCGGTACACTCTGGACAGAGGAGTGCCAACAGGCACATTCAAAACGAATGAAGGAGTTCTGGGTCCAAACGAAGATGAAACTCGCTGCCAAATGCACAAAGACGTGGTCCTAGTTGGCCTCAACAAATAAATAAATACATGTCATGGACCCTTTAAGGGTCAAAATCTGAAAAATTCCTTTCTTAGTTTATGAAGTAATCAAACTGGAAACCTTAATATAAAATATAATAACTCATTTCTTTATTTTGGTTAGATATCAAGGAATGTAAATAACAATAACAATAATAATAATACATAAAGAAAATAATGACGCTTTAGCCCTTTAAGGGACAAATTCCAAACAAAATCTTTTCTTAAAATATGTTGTGGTCACAGCAAAATCCTTAATCTTTAATATGATACCTCATTAATCTTAGATATCAAGGGAGATAAATGGCTTGTGAACAAAAACACGTTGTAGAAATATTTTCACTTTTGCCCTATAGTTCTGAAAAATTCCTTTCATAATATAAGAGGATAGAAAAGTGGAGATCTTAATCTTCAAGTAATATCTCATTTATCAATTTCAGTTAGGAACACAGAAAGATATATGGTTTGTGGTACATAAAACCAGATTTTATAAATATTGACATTTTTACCCTTTAAAGTTCGAATTTGGAAAAATTACTTTCTTATAATATGATGTAATCAAAGTGGATACCTTCATCTTTAAAATGGTACCTCATCTATCGATTTCAGTTAGGTATGAAGAGAGATAATGTCTTGTGACAAAAAGACATCTTGCGGATGTAATATTTATGACTGGGAGAATTGCCTTAATGAACTTCGAGCAAATACTTCTTTGACAATAGCAGAATCTCCTTATATGATCAAACAGAAGGATTGTCAATGGTGTAGGCTGCATCGAAGGGTATATTAAGATACTTTTCATATGTTTCTTTTATATCCTAAGACATCACTTACTTAGGTCAATATCTTATTCTATTAAATTCTCAAACCTTGTATATGTGTGTGTGTGTGTGTGTGTGTGTGCGCGCGCCGCGCGCGCGAGCACGCACGCAGCCTTCCTGATTCTTCTGTCAACAGAGGGCTGTAAACTGAAAATCAAATTACCAAGAGAATATTTACCAAAATTGCTAAAAGAATTTAAAGATGAAATTAGTAGTGGGTAAAAGTAGGTGGGAAAATGAAAGGGGGAAAATGGGTGTATAGGAAAAATGTCATTGAAGCAAGAGCTCAATCGCAATTAAATTTATTTTAATTCCTATAATACCATGGAGTTTACTTGATCCTGTTTGCACACACACAGATTACTTTTCCTCTTCAATGGTTACCTCAGCTCCTTGATCAATATCAAACCTAATATACCTCAATTATCCAACAGATTTAGTTCACAAACAACTATTTCATGAACCAGAACAACCAATCAACCACCATAACCCCTCTAAATCTAGACACAGATCTCGAATCCACCAATCAGATACTACAACAGGGCTTCGATTCCCTTCAAGCATGATTAAAAGATATTTTGATAAGATTACCAATTTCACTTAAAGGTAAAAGCATAATTAAATTAAAGTGTTTCATAATAATAAAAGGTTAATTTAAAGGGTTTTTTGGTATTTAAACCTTTCGTCATAAAAGGCCTATTCTGGGAATTAGTTACAGAAAAAGTAAAGCTTATTATTACATCCTGAGTTCATGAGGTTAGCATCTTGACATAATTTAAGAAGAAGAATTAGCAAGAATGTTGGCAATTGAGTGAATGTGAATTAACGTTTTGTAAATTGTTCCTGTAATCTTCATCAAGGAAACAAAGACCATTGTTCAAGAGGTATTCTAATTTGACAGAATATTTCAAGTTCAAATTGTCATTAAAATCATCAAATCCAACAACTTTAAACCTTTTTTCCTTTTTTTAAAGAACCTTTACATTATTGACCAAAAGTATTAGGATTAAACTCTTTTCTCCATAAGAGATGGCAGACATGTTTTAAGTGGATCAACCTAAAACTAACTTTTGTTTCATACAAAACGGTAACTGGTGCTTAGTCTGCAATTATCCTTTTATCTGAGAGTGTAAGAGAAGGCAAAATTAACATTCTGAATTCACCAGGCATTGTTTCTGCTTCAAAATGGTGGCTGTTATGTCAGTAATTGTCGCGAGTGTCCAGTATCAGCATGCTGAAAGCTGTCCATTAAGTATTTTCAGAAAATTATACAATGAAGTGCATTCTTTAATAGCGACATCTTCCTATAATGAGATCACTACTCCCCAAAATCTTCCATGTCCCTATAAGAACTTGCTAATGCTTCCATCGGGCCCATCAACTCAAGCCAGTTCCTAATCCACAATCAATGTTACCCTCATCCCACGGGGCAGTCCCATGGCTCCTTTCTGTATAACAGACCAAACTGCAAGATCTACAACATTTGCCATGCTTCCACCACCTTCACCAACCCTGTTACTGGATAAAGTCATATAAAATACCACCTATGAAACCTCCCATGTAACCTGTAACTACCACCCTGCTTTCTACAATGGTTTGCCCGTCAATCAACTATCCATAACAATGAATGGCCACAGACAAATTCACTCAGAAGCCAAACCATCCTGTAAACTCTCATGACACCTATAATTTTAATTTTTGTTTCATTGTATAAAAACTATCATAGTCCTACCAGACAATAGCAGCCTCTCTTAAATAAGAAATCTGGAACTGACCTACCAGTACATATCAAGCAACAACCTCGTTTCAACTTAAGATAATGTCCAGTGATTACTTAAAATTTTCTTTCTTTCTGCTCTAACACCTACCCCCATTACTTAATTTGAACCACTGCTAACCAGAGGTGATGTTTATATTCTCTTTTTTTTAATTTATCTACTGTTCAGGTTTATTTTTATGTTTCCTTTTATATAATATTTTAATTTTTTTTTTTTTTTTTTTTGCTGAGTCAGTCTTTTGACCAGTTTGATGCAATCTTCCTTCCCTTCCTATCCTATGCTAAACTCTTCATTTCTACATATCCCTTATAAACCACATCCTCAATTATCTGCTTCATATATTCTTATCTCTGTCTTCCTCTACAGTTATTACCTTTGACTGTTCCCTCAACTAACAAACTAACCAACCCAGCATGTCTCAAAATATGACCTACCAGCCTGTCTCTTCTTTCTGTAAGCTTCTTCCATAAACTTCTTTTCTCACCCATCATTTCCAAAAGTCATTCATTTCTTAATTTGTCTGTCCACCTAATTTTCAGCATTCCGGTAGTCCATGTTTCGCTACCGTAAAGTGCTGTGCTCCACACATAGAGTTTTAAAAAGTTCTTTCTAATTCCTAGATCAATATTTGAAACTAAAAGGTTTCTCTTTAAGGTTCTTTTTGCTAGTGCTATTCTGCTTTTAACATCATTCCTGCTTCAGCCATCAGTTGTAATTTTGCTTCCCAAGTAACAGAACTATCTTACTTCTATTACATTGTAAAACAACTTGCTTGCTCGGGGTTGTAGCTTAAGCAGCTTGTCTTAGCTATGATCGTGTCTGGTACCCTTAAGAGATTCTATTTACGGTCGCCAATCCCCCGTAATTACCCCAAGGGATAAAGGTATATTCTTAGAATACAACTTCAGACTTCCTAATTAATTCCAAATTATATTTTTTTTTCAAAAGTTCTTACATTAACTCGGTACCAGTGTAGGCCGCAGAGATCCGATTGAGGGACTATTTTACCTCCGGAATATTTTACCCAGGAAGAAGCCATCATGATATATGTAATTTGAGAGGATTACATGTCCTCGGGATACCCTTCGGGTCTTTAATGAAGTGGTTTCCCGTTGCCTTCTGCATCCCCATGCCGTTGATCATTTCTGATTCATACACCTTTAGGGGCCGTTTCCAACCACAAGGGCAAGAGGGTGCCCTGAACCGTTCCCCGCTCTTCCGCCCTCCTTTCAGAGGCCGTTGGCAAGCAGTGGGTAACTCCTTATACTGGGAATCTTTCAGTCGCCAGAGCCTTGTCCGTGCAAACAGGGTGCACCACATGAAGGAGAGGTTGAAATTTGGTTGGAAAAGGCTAGAATAGTCTCTCCCAAACCCTTACACCCCATTTTAATATTTACTATTTTATTTTGTTGTCTGCTCATTTTGCCCACCCGTGATTACTTTTGATGATATATTTACTAATTACTAATTTTGTAATGTTCAGGATTCTCTTTAATTCACTACTCTCATCTATGCCCTCCTTTTGGACTTCTCACTAATAGGAGTCTTGCTCAGTGGACAATATTTGAGGCAGTCGCCTTCACCACCCTAGCTTCACCTTGTTATACTGTTCGTGAAGGGTAACGAACCAAAAATGATAATATCTCTTATGATTATGTCTGTTTCATGTCCGCACTGTCCTGCTATCAACTAAGGTCCTTATCCTTATTTATAACTACTTTTCCTTATTAACTACTCATTGTTTCATTGAGCACATGAGCACATGAGAGATTTCCCTGAAATCACATCTTCTAAACTCCACAGAAAGGAATTAATTTTTACAACATATCCTTGAAACCAGACGTCCTCCTTGTCTCAATCTTCAATAAGACCCTTCCAAGAAGACCCAGAACCTATCACTACTAGTTATTCACATTGTATAGATCTTATATTTCATATTCCTGCTTGAAATTTCTTGTTTTTATTATTATTATTATTATAAACATTTATATCCAATGATCTAAATTAACTTTTGCAATGTTTCCCCCACTTCCCACGATAGTATGTCTCAAGAATTATCGATTCAGTACTGTCTGTCCCCCTTCATCACAACCCCTATCACCCCCGAGTCATATGGATTCCTTATTCACTGAGCAGGCAATGATGTAATCACATCTCTATCACCAAGTGTCTCATATACTTGCAAGAATAAGGTTCAACACCAAAAATATTGCATTCCACAAGTTCGCCCTTTATGTGTTTGCCATTCCCATCCACCATCATCAATGGTATCTGTTGTATTTTATTTCCTTCTATAGTCTCATTGCCTTAAAGCATTTTTGTAGCCATCGTCATTGACACAGATCCAATGCTTCGGACTTCTTTGTATTGTCCTACTCATTCTCCTCTTGTGATTTCTATCTCTTTGTCTTTCCATCTTATGCTTGCTGTGTTGCAACATTATGGTTCCACAAATTCATATCTGGCACCTTGTCTTCTGGCCAAAATGACTGCCCACTTTGTAAAGTGCTTCCACGTGGCACCAGTTCACCCTGCCAACAATTGTTCTATGTCCTTAATTGCAAATTTCTACATCCATTTCTGTTTTGCCTGTGGTATATAAGAGTAACATATTTCCTATAGGATTCCATTTTAGACCATCATTTACAGAACATTTTTATGGCTGGATTCCACTCTCATGTAGGTAAATTTTATGTAATATTTATGTAAATTTTATGTAATATTTCCAATTTTCATCTGCTCAGTAATTATCATCGATTCATTTTATCAGCCACTTTCTGTTTAAGGTACTAAGATATTTTTCTCACTTATGGTCGCACTGTTACTACAAGATTCTTTTTTCCGATGAGGCTAGGAGCAAATGCTGATTTCGGTTCATCCTTTGTTGCTTTTTCTTCCATTCAATTCAATACACCTTCAACATTTCACTGTCTTTCTTTCTTGCTTTTCCCAATTATGTAAGTTCTGATCAATATATTTGCTCTATATCCATATTTCTGTATCACCTCTTATTCCTGAATGATTTTCCTCAGCTGCACAGCGATTATTGTTTATTCTTTTGAAAACTTTTATTCGTCATTTTTACAAACTTGTTCATTGTTGCAATAAGTATTTTGCTATGAGATTCAAGTGGACGCTTTACAATTTTCTATGTGAATATTTTTTATACAATATTTTTACTCTTCCTTTATACAGTGCTCAATATTTCTATGACTTAATTATTATTATCATCTCTGAGTGATTTTTTCTCTCTTTGGCTGTACAGTGGTCTTTATTTTTCAAAGTAATCTCCAGAATGATGCTTGTTTTGGAATGAAGCATACAGTATGCACCAGTAAGCACCAGAAATTATGGTATGGCCCTAACAGAAGAATTTATACCAGTTGCACATCTGAGGATTGAAAAGTGTGCCATAATGAAACTGTGCAATTATTCTATGCAGTTTCTGTTCATATAACTGAGGCGCAAAAAACAAACATGAACCTAGCATTCAATTGTCATGATAAAAGTATACAACCAACTTTAGAATCAAGCATGCTGCATTTAATATGTCAATGGATTTATAGCAAAGATCCTGCAATAAGATATTAATGAGCACAGAAGTATTCCTCATCTATTCAAGTTTCCTGTATCCTGAAAACTTTGTAGTAATAAGGTCTTTCTAATAATCATCCAGTAACGATTTTAATAAGTGTACGGTCACATGATTAATGTGAAAGGATCTTTTATTATGTCCATCTACTGTATTTATTATGCACATGCTTGTATCTGCTCTTTAAATTCTCCCTAGGTAAATGTCAAAGAATTTTGTTAGTTTAGACTTACTTGCATCTTCAAATCAGTAGTTATATCACTTGCAGCCATTAGTTTCTTAACCATGCGGCGGCTTTCTACTAATTTGCGAATTTCTGTTGGTAGAATCCCGGATTCAAGATTACTTTCAGGCAATTGAGCTTCAGTGTCCTGAACAAAACACAGATCTCAAATAAGTTATATATCTTAATTAGCTTATTGACTTAATGGTGTTTTTAAACTATTCAATCACATTTAACTATTAATGTGAACAAGTTTAGAAAAATGAAGCCGAAATACTTACAATTAAAAATAATAACCACAAAATATACCAAAATGTTCCAGCATGCACATACAACTTTGAAGGAGCCATATGGAAATGGAAAGTGTGCACATACACACACACACTTAGCACATACATTTGTAAAAGGGGCGAGTAAAAAAAAAATCAATCAAGAATGATAATTTTTACAAATAAACTAATTCAATTAACAATAAAACTAATGAATAAGTATAAACCCTCAAAACTAAACATTTATGATTCAATAGCGGATTAGAGAAATGTCAATCGGGTACTGTACAGGCTTGTCTGTTTTTGAAAGCAACGATGGTATGTGTGGAATGTTTCATCATGGATTAAAACCACAAAAATAAAATCAAAATGAAAAGGGGAAGAAAAAAAATGGTACAAAGTACAGAAAATTGGCCGATAACCTGTGGAAAACAAGTTGCAAGAATCAGAAAAGTAAACAGATTATAAATAATAATACAAAATGAATTTTCAAGTTAAAATTAATAGTTTGCTTTATTACTGACAAAAAAGTAGTGAACTCTGAAGTATCATATTTTTTTAAAAATTGTCCCTTACTTCTTGGTCAATGTTTTGATGTTTGACAGTTGTAAAGCATATATTGTATTCCTGTATGATGCTTGGATACAGTGAGTTGAAGTCCATGAGCAGTATCATTTTATCATAAAAACCCTTCTTAGGTTCTAAAACAAGACCACCTGCATACTGAGGTTTCCGACGACTCTTGCGTGAACTTTCACCCCCACCATCTTCACCTTCTGCCTCAAAATCTTCCTGAAATTTATCAAAATATTAGGCATTTTCACATTATTAGTGCCACAAAACTCTTTACATCTAATAAAACCTTGGATACAAACCTTCAGATGGACACTGAAACGAATAAATTTTAAATACTATTTGAGGATAGAGAACACTAACTCATCATATACTGAAGGAGTAGGCTGCAAGGCTAGGATCTCAGAAAATAAGATAAAATAATGTGTATGGTATTATTGGTCAGGATATACCAAAGTGGTTCGTCTGCCGAATGACAGAGTTACAATATGTAGCACGTATGCCCCTGTCCTAGCTACACTATCCTATTCCAGTAATCCTACAGGGATCATAAGGGAACACAAGCATTCAAAACTACTTTTAATCATTAAATAGCATGTACAAATATTTGTTTGGTGGTTTGCTTAGTGTAATTAAGTGTTAAAAAAAAGCCCTGTAATATAAATTTCATAGTTTAAATAGTTCGGATAGGTGTTGGTTCAAATAAAACTGAAGCATGTGTGTTTGTTTACATTTTAATAACAAAAGTTAAAGGGAATAAATTGTTTATCAGTGAAGGAAAAACCTATTACTATTGGGTTTAGTATTTGTAACAGCTTTGTTTGTTTGGTAACGGGTGAAAAACGTATCCTGTGCAAATTATCCTTTGCTCGGGCACGCTATATTAAATTACTGTTAAATTTAAACTTTGAAATTGTAGTTTTGATGGTTTAGGTTGTTGTAATTAAAAGTACTAATACTGCAAAATATTAGTATCAAGTGAAACAAATCCAAGAGAGTGGGATTAGGTATACGTTAAATTTGCAACCACAAAAAAAAAATTGTGTGGAAATCGCTGCGGTGGTGGTTGTGAGATGCATGTAAATACTGAAATAATTTTGCGTAGTAAAAGTATAGGTTTACATTTCATAGGAAAGGCATTTGGGAAAGTTGGCAAACAGGCGTGACTAACTGAATTAATAAACAGATTTTCTGAAAACTGAGGAAAGTGGACATTGTGATAACTCACTTGCTTAATAATAACCGGTATTTATAGTTTAACAGTACAGTAGAGTACACGTTGGTATTTAGTGGATTTAGAGTGCTGTAGCAAAACAAGTGTACAGAGGGTCTTGTAACGGCTCAGTACTGTAGTTCCTAAATATTGAGATAACTATCGGATTTTAAAATAAATTGTGTGTCTGTAGACTTAATTAATTTTCCATCAACTCATATATAGCAGAGTTAGTAGTACCATTCCACGTCAGTGGTATACTAGTTTAGATACACTATCAGGAATAAAGTAGGTGTTGTGTGGGTAGTCTGGTTAAACTATCCTAAATTAGAATCTGGTAGTTTAAAAAACTTACTCCATCAATAATAATCCACCAACAGTAATACCATATTTTACTCTGTAATATAGTATTTATTGTTCTTGCTACTTTAATTTGTTTGGAAGGTACTTGAAGTATTTTGGAAAAATCATGTCTGAAAAGTGTAGCACCTGTCGCAGGAAAATGAAGAATGGTATGGGGTGCAGTGGGTGTAAGAAGGAGTTTCATTGGGCTTGCAGTAGAGAGGGAACAAGGGAAATAAACGAGATTCTCCCATGGTTTTGTCCACTTTGCATTAGGGATGAAAGGATCAGGGAGATGGGCATAAGGATGAGAGAGAAAGACGAAATGATTAGAGTGTTGTTGGAAAGAGTCAGGGACCTTGAAGCTCGGCTTGAGGAGGCATGGCCTATGGCGAAAAATCCTGTGGAGGCTCAGCCTATAGTGGCAGAAAGAGATGGTGGGTATGAAGAATAGGAAGATAAGGATGGTTGGGAGATGATAACAGGCCTTAGGGGGAAAATGGTAAACAGGATGAAGAAACCAGACACTACAGAAATTTTTGGGAAAAATAGGTTTGACTTGTTACCAGAGTCACGAGGGGAGGCGCCTCATTTAGATGTAGGAGTAGGTAAGGTGCAGCAGGCCTTTAGGAATAGGGGCGTGAAAGGAAAGAATAGGAAGTAAAGGGTTCTGCTGCTTAGTAGTAGTAGTCTTTTGCAGGATCTGCTGGGCACAGGTTACCAGGTCACAAGTTTTTTCAAACCTAGTGCAACTTTAGGTCAGGTAATAGAGGATATAGGTAAACTTTGTAGGAGTTAGGGCAGGGTAGTGATAGTGGGAGGTGTAGGGAACAGGTACCGACAAAAATGCTACGAGGATAGGTCCATAAGTTCCAGGCCTAAGTAGGAAGGGACATTCAAATAAATGAAATATTTATATTACTTTTCAATATAATTTCCCTTTATTATAATACATTTATCATAACGTGTAATTAACATATTTATTCCATCAGAAAAAATTTTCTTATCTTTGCTGTCAAAATGTTCAATTACAGTTGCCTAGATGTCTTCATGATGCAAAACTTGCGTCTGTGAAGGTCAGACTTCAGTTCAGAAAACAAAAAATAGTCACTCAGGGCCAATTCCGGACTGTACAGTGGATCAGGGAGTTCGGAGAATCCGCATTCTTTACTAATGGCCTTCACATGCATGACAGTATGGACAGGTGAATTGTCATGCAGGTGGCTCATGCCTCTTGAAAGTTTAATGTGCCTTTCTCTTTTATGGCATCTCAGAGTTTTATGATCAAGTTGCCATAGTATACTACATTTACTGAAGTATTTCTTTTCTTGAAATCAAGCAGTAAAATTCCTTCACTATCCCAAAAAATAGTCGCCATGATCTTCTTCATCAACTGGCACACTTTGGCCTTTCTTGGCAGAGATTCCTGGCGCCATTCCACCGATTCTCTTTTTGACAAATGATCATAGTACAGGACCTTGGTTTCATCACCAGTGACAACGGAATTAAGAAATGAAGGTTTCTCTTCTTCCCACAGCTTCAACATCTCTTAAGAACAGTTCATATGTTCTGTTTTTTGCACTACAGACAGAATTTTGGGATTCCAACGTGCACTAACCTGGTTCATACCCAAATGTTCATAGGGTATTCGAAGGACAGTGATTTTTGACAAGCCCAGTCTTAGTGCAATTTCTTTTGCCTTCAGTCTTCTGTCTGCCAGCACTTCCTCCTGCACACTTGTAATGTTTTCATCAGTGATCTCTGTTGCCAGGTGTCCAGAGCGTGGGTCATCTTCCAGGGATTCTCTGCCAAATTTAAAAAGTTTGTCCCAGTGTTTCACTGTAGAATACAAAGGAGAAGCATCTCCGTACACATTTTGCAGGCAAACATGGATATCAGACAGCGTACAGCCTTCTTTAGTCAAAAACTCTACACTTGACATGGTGCATACAGGTTATGTTTGGTCCTATCTATGGCACGTAGAAACTTGCAGAGAAGAATGCAAATATGGGCGCTCATGTGTCAAAACTTTACCTTTGAAGTGCGGCAATTCAAACTTTTGTACCCATCCACTAAGAAGTCAGGCCGGGAACTTTTGGACCTACCCCCATAATTATAGTATACAGAGTGACCTGAAGTGAAGAAATATTGAAGGAGGTACAACACACAACGGTGGAGCTCATGCAAATCCTAAGTCACCATGACCAGCCACAATTGAACCACGCTGTGAGGCGGTTAAATGTAGAAACAGAGGTGCTGTTTGGGAACAGCATGAGTTCTGTCATAGGGGTTGTTTCTGTGGAGACCATTGGTACGTGGGGTTTCACTTGGCATGGCCTAAACCTAAATAGGAGGGGGCAAGGGAATAATTTCTGAGTTGATGGCTAGGGCTGAGAGGAAGCCCACTTCCAGTGGTGATGGGGTCGGGACTGACTTTTTTTAGATTATGGGCAGCTGGTGAGAGGGGTAAAAATAGGTAATCATACGGATACTGAGTGTAGATCCATAGTTAGACAAACCACTAATATTAAAGAAATAGAAGAAGCTTTTGAAACAATAACAGAGGGAGGCAGATCTGGGAAGGCGAATGTTAGTGGGGAAAATATCACAAAGCCAATAATAAGAGTGTTACTGGTAAATTGTAGAAGTATAATGAACAAAGTAATGCAGTTTGAAAACCTAACAGAGATACACGAACCTCAAGTATTTATAGGGCTAGAGTCATGGTTAATAGAAGGAGTACTAGACAGCGAGATTTTTCCCGATGATTACAGATTGTACCACAGAGATAGAGGAGCAACTGGGGAAGAGTGTTCATACTGGTTAGCAAAAATTACTACAGTTCACTGGTGTTCAGAGATCATGAATATGAGTTACTTGGGTTAGACTTCTGGGGAAATCAAAAAGAAACAGTCAGGGTGTTGGCTGCATACCATAGTGGAAAAATGAATGATAAAGCTCAGGATGTTGGGAGAAACTAAATTCATATTCAGAGTTCAGAAGTGAGAATAGAATGGTCATTATTGGTGGGGATTTGAGCTTACCAATATCAACTGGGTAGGAAATACGAGAATAAGGAACAGAGATTTGCAAATACCTTAGGAGGCTTTACACAGGTGGTTGAGCAAAAAACAAGGGGACCAAACATGTTGGATATCTTCCCGATAAAGCCGCATGATAACCTAATCAGGTGTTACGTAACTGAAGGAATGAGTGAACACAATGCAGTTCTGATGGATATAAGGGGATTCAGTAAACCAGTGGCCAGAATTGAAGGGGGAAATAGATACAATTATAAAAAGGCACAAATCTTGGAACTGAAAAGATATTTCAGGGTTAATTTTATTAAATGGAAGAATGGCAAAAGTGCAGTGGAGACAAAGTGGAAAGAGTTCAAGGAAATAATTTAAATAAAGGGGGTGAAGAAATATTTATTCCAAAACAAAGGATAAAGAGAAGTACAGAACCTTCATACTGTAACAGGGAGGTGAGGAGATTAAAGAGGTTGGTGAGTTAAGAAACAGCAAGGCAGTAGGGAAGTCTTGAAACAACTAATCAAGGAATTAATAATGACAAAGAAACTGGCTAAGGGTGAGTTTATGAAGAATATTATTGGTGCAGGGGCACCTCTGATTGATGCATCTAGAAATTTCTATGGCTATATCAGGAAACTGAGGGAAGAGAGGGTATTGTGACAATTATAAATAAGGATGGAGAAGAAGTAACTGAGGATATAAAAAAGGCAGAGTTATTAAAGTGAAACCATTAGGGACAATAAGTCAGGGGCTATTTCAGAAAATAAGCCTATCTGCACAGTTGAAGAAGAGAAGATTAGAAAATATGAAATTAAATATGAAGATATCATGAAGGAACTAAGGAATCTAAAAAAGCGTAAAGGAGCCGGTGTTGATAATATTACTACAGATGTCTAAACGATAGTAGAATGGGACATTGCACCTTAACTAGAAACATTATTTAAATTTAGTCAGGATACGTATTGTTTACCAGATGAGTGGAAAAGTGCGACAGAAGTACCAGTCCATACAGGAGGGGAGACAAACAGGGTCGAAAACTATAGTCCAACCAGCTTGACCTCAGTGGTAGGAAAATTCATGGAAATTACTATGCAACCATATTAGAAGTGTCTGTCGCTTTAAACAAGGATATTCATGTGAATCTCAGTTGTTAGGCTATATGCAAGTTATTTCTGATGACAAGAACAGGGGAGGTCAAGTTGATAGTGTAGCACCAGATATTTCATAGGCCTTTGACAGAGTGAGCCATAAAATGGTGCTAAATAAGGTAAAAACTATTGGAGTTGACAGAAAGGTGATTTGATGGGTAGAAGAATTCCTAAAAGGTAGAAAGCAAAAATTTAGGGTAGGAAATGCAGTATCAAAAGAAGTAGGAGTGAACATGGGAGTCCCACAGGGTAGCGTATTGGGACCATTTTTATTCATTATTCTAATGAATGATTATGTTAATGGTTTACTGTCAGAAATTAGATTGTTTGCAGATGACTTAATGTTATATAAAAGGATCAAAACTATAGAAGGTTGTAAACAGCTACAGTGTGATCTAAATAGGATAACAAGCTGGGTGAGTCAACATGGGATGAAAATAAATGGAAAGAAGAGCCAGCTTATAAGGAACACAGATAAAAAAAGCTAAATGTTGATTATGATTATAAAGTGGGGAAGAGATACTTATTGAAGACACGAAATGCAAATACTCGGCATAAAGTTTGATAGCAGACTTAACTGGGATGGACACACTGGACAGGTAATAGGGAAAGGGTTCAAAATTCTTCACCTACTGGAAAGAGTGATGAGGTGATGCACTAAAGAAGTAAAGGAATTGGGGTACAAAACTCTGGTGAGACCACTGCAGGAATCTGGTGGTGTAGTTTAGGATCCACATTTTGGGTATCAAATACAGGAGTTGAAGGGTGTGCAGAGGAGGGCTGCCAGATTTGTCTTTAGAAAATACAGCAAAACACAATCGATAATTAATATGATAAAGGAGCTGGAGTGGGATAAATTCGAGGATAGAAGGAGGGTGAAGAGTCATGGGAGTTTACAAGGCCTCTGGAGATGAAGCATGGAAAGATGTTGCTGGGAAAATTAAGAGACGTGCTTGAAAGGGTAGGGTTGACCATGACCACAATCTGGCACTTTATATCAGGCATAAGGGTGGGAAAATTTTCTTACTTAGCAAAGGATGTGAGGGACTGGATTAAATTGCCAAGAGAAGTGATGAATAATTTACCAGAAACACTTAAAGAATTTTAAATTAAAATTTAGTAGAGGGCAAAACTAGGCTCAAAGAGGAAAGGAGACAGACAGGAGTGTGCGGGCGCTCCATCGCAATTTTATCAACTATTATTATTATTATAGGGCACCTACAGTTTTATGTGGAATCTGAACCACCCTTAATCATGTAGAACAATAAATAGTATGTACAATGAGCCATATAAGAGCATTTGGAGCCAAAGTCAATGCATAATTAAAATTGTTGAGTACAGATGAAGGGTGTAACTAGAAGTTTGGTGGGACCACAAAGAAAGAGTAATGTCAAGGAGGGTGGCTCATCGGATCATTTTGTGTCTAGAATACGTTAATAATACAACATATACATGCATTGTTATGATGAGACTGTGGCATTTGAAAATAATCTGTCAGTCGTAACTATCAAGCAGTTGACAACATATACATGCATTGTTATGATGAGACTGAGGCATTTGGAAATCATCTGTCAGTCGTAACTATCAAGCAGTTGACTACAAATCTTCTCAGGTTTGCAGCCGGATTTTATTAAAAAAGGGACAAGCTTTTGGCAACTAGCTCAGCAGCCATCATCAGGTCAATTATGTACCGGCGATCTTGGCGTTATAAATACCAGGCGTTTACTGGTGTCACTTAGCAACCTCAAGACGCTCGCAGTTCTGCTTCACTATGATTGGTCGTAGGCGACGGTCACCAATCCATGTGCTAACCATGCTCCGTGTTGCTTAACTGCCGGAGCCTAACTGTGGTCAGTCGCTCCTGCAAGCCCCCGTAGACGGAGTAGGCGGTCACCCATCGAAGTGCTAACCACGCTCCGCATTGCTTAACTGCCACAGCCTAAGTTGTTAAGACCGCGCCCTGATTATTCGATTGGTTCCCCCTCACTTGTCTGTCCACACTCCACCGGATCGCCGTCAGCCAGGGACATTGGCCCACACAGTACAGATAACCCTGATTTCCAAGTGTTGCTCAGCAAATAACCCATGTCACGGTTAACCAGGTTGTCATGTAACCGTTATTCTATTGCTTCTTTAACCACCGACTCCCGAAAGAACAAACACTTTGTAGCACCTTCACGTTATCAAAGTTCATTCTGTGGGCACATATCAAACAGTTGTCGAAGTTATTGCAGATATGGCAATAACAACAACTAGAAGGTCAATGTTTATGGTTTACCATCTGCCTGTATTCATTCATTCTGGGGTAAACAGTTGGTGTTAGAGTCAACTGTCAAATACATTGAGTCGAGGTGAACCGAAAAGATGCCATGAGACATTTTAAGGAAATTACAAGATTAATGTTATGACATGAGATGTTCTAAGTTTGGTGAGTTTGCTGTTACATTTATAGGAATGGTTAGAAATGGAATGTGTCACACACCTCCTGCACACCATTCTACTGTTGAGGAAGGGTTATATACCCAATATTTATATTTTTCATGTGTGTTAATCTTTTTCATCATCTACAAAACCTTACGAAAAGAACATTCTTAAATACAAATATTCATTCCCCTGGTAATTTTCACACATTCATGGCTGAACTGGATTTTTGTTAAGTCCTCTGCAGCCACGCTCTTGTACTAGTGCATAAAATTGATTATTATTATTATTAACACATAAGTAATATAAAATGAGCTAAAAAAAACTACCATTCCAGATTTAAAATAACAGAAGTTAAGCAACAACTAAATTCACACACGGTAAGTGCAACAAAATGTTGACGTGTTTCTTCAAATCTATATGTCTGTATTTCAAAATACTGAGTGAGCGATTTCAATGTTATGATGATTTGTATTACTTGGTGACCATACCAGAGCTTTGTAGAGACGGTGATCCATCCAACCTCACATTTATGGGAAACTAGTAAGCCAGTATAATATGCCATTCAACCCAGAATGAGAGAAACATGAGATTTATCATAAGTTATTATAAGTCAGGCAGCAAGCAGAATTTTCAAAAACTGTTGGTTTAAATACATATATGATTTTTTTTAATACATCCTTTCAATGCATCTCTCAGTTTACTCTTAGTCTTAGTAAAACAATAGTGCTTGAAAACAACACAATGGTATAGCAAATACTTTTGTTTTTATTAGACCATTTACATCTTTAGCTTTATTTTCTTCCAGTATTCAACTACAGCCTAATATCTATTGTAAGAATAAATGGGATATTTCAACTAGAATATCACTAAAACTTTGCTTCACAAGGTTATTTAAACACTTCAAACATCACTGTGATGTCACAGACACTACCACCCACCACACATCAAATTCTTCTGTCATGAAACATTTTGTCTCAAAATGCCATTGTTTTAAGAATCTACAAGTTTCTGTGACTGTATACTGCCCTTTGGTTATTTGTGAGTTGTTCCTACCCCTGTATTAAATTAGTACTTCAAGTGAATAAGCATGAAACTTGACAATGATTCACTTGGATAGAAATTAATAAGAGAGCCTGAAATTTACTTTTATCCAGAATCATTATATGAAAATCTATTCCAACTCAACTCGACAAAATAGAAAGTAAACATTAAAATACTGAAAAATTCCTTCTGATACAGTAATACAAATAATAAAGGATAGTCTTTGGGAATATATCTTCATCGGTAATTCATACAGAAGAATTATTTTTAACTTCCAACAAGCACTATACTGTAAGTAATGGGTTGTAAAAAGGTATCAGTGCACATTCTAATCTCTACTAATATTATTATTATTTATGAAATGAGAGAGTTAATAATGAAATTTACAATTTTACAATAAAATAATATTCTTACTTACAATAGTTTTCTTCTTGGTATACTCCTTGTCAGGAACTATGTAGTTCTTTTCAGTGAAGGCATGCAGAAGCAAAAACTCATTCCTCTCTGAACGTCCACCGAGCAAGGTACGTGACATGATATTTCCTTTATAAAAAATAAGAAAATATATGAATAATTTCATGCAGCATCCTTATGAATAGTGTAGTATATCACCAGTGCAACATGGAGTTCTAATGTAACATGGAGGAACATATTCTTAAATGTTTAAAAGAAATCCATGGGTTTTAAGTGTATAATAATGAGTCCAAAACATTATGATCAGTACTTGCCGCAAGACTGAATGCCGTCTCATGGTGTTACGGTACATCATGAAGAAGGAAAGTATATAAGCAGGCCAAATATGCTTGGGAGCTCATTCTAGTGATGATATGTGTGGCATATGGATTAAATCCACTAACATAACTGACTTTGAAAAAGAGCAAATTGTTATGGTCCAGTGCCAGGGAACAAGTAAACATCACCTTAGGTTAGTGGTGGTTCAATATAGGTAGTGGGGGCTGACTGTTGGAACGAGAAAGACTATGCTTGTGGACTAGAAGTTCGCTGAGGTTACAAGGTCTGCTGAAACAAGTTCTAGGAGGGGCAGGGAGGATTTTAGGAAGAAAGGATCTCATTTCAGGGTAGGTTTGTAGGAAATTATTTACAGGGCTACTCAAAATGATTTCAGTGATTTCAGAAAATTACTACAGATTTATTATTTGAGCATATACTTATAAGATAACACAGATATATAAACAAACTGTGAAAGTTTTTTTGGGTGTCTATAGATGCTCAATATATGCACCATTAGTGACTTTGCACACTATCAAGTCTATAATGGATTGGTCGTGCCGGGGATTCTGATCGTCAGCTGATGTCATGGCCTCCTCGTTCCCCTGACCTAACCCCCTGCGACTTCTTTTTTGAGGTTTCGTAAAAGACACAGTGTTCGTGCCACCAGTACCAGTTGATCTGCCAGACCTGCAGGTTCGCATCACCAATGCATTTGCTCTCATTGACAGAGACATGCTGCATCGAGTATGGGAAAAACTCAATTATAGACTTGATGTGTGCACATATTGAGCATCTGTAGACACTCAAAAAAACTTTCATAGTTTGTTTATACATCTGTGTAATCTTGTAAGTATATGTCAAATAATAAATCTGTAGTGATTTACCGAAATAATTGCAATCATTTTGACTAGCCCTATATATAGTTACCAGGAAATAATAGGAGCTCATTAGCGAATGGATTTACAGAGAAAGGGATAGCGAAATGAACCACCACTTAGATGATGGTATCATGGGGTGAACACATAAATAAGCACAAAACATAGGAAAAACAATGAATACTTCAGGACTTGGCCCTTCGTCAACAGGAAAAAATCAAGGAGGGAGGGTGGTGTAGGCACAGCTGGGCACAAAACAGTTAATCCGTTAACCGTTAATTAACGAAGTTAAAAAAATTGCGAAAATTTAACTCTTAAGTTAACCTAAAAAATCATTAACGGTCTTCTTAACTTCCGTTAAATTGGACTTCCGTTAACTTTAGTCTGTTACATAGGTTGTTGATGTCTTTTCGTTTGTTTGAACTGTGCGCCACTCGTATGCAGGGCTGCCAGATTGTATAATTGGATACAAAACTTGTATAATTTGGTTACCTCTTGTATCCTGTTTGTATAACAGATTGCCTTGTATAATTGGATACAAAAATGAGCACTTAAAAGTACATTCCAGCACCTTTTTGAAAGTGTTTGCCCTTTGTTTCATTGAGTTGGCAACCCTTCCTGCATATCTATTTCCTTTTTGTCATTCAAAATTTATCAATGTATACATTGTTTACTTTTCGTGCACTTTTTTTCTCCCAGCACTTTCACTCACATATGTAATCAATGGATGACCCCTTTGTATAATTGGGTTTCATTCTGTATAATTTCAAATAGACAGCGGTATAATATAAGTTGGCTGTACTGGCAGCGCTGCTCGTATGTTCGGTGTAGTAGTGGGCGCCGCCTGCTAAAATCTTGGCGGCGGCACGCCGAGCATTTTCTGTCGGCGGCGGCGTAACGCAAATTTCACTGGTCGCAGTTTTCACATATTCAGGTGTCCCAGTCCAACTTGTTTTCTATAGTATTGTTGCTTTTCATTCTGCATTCATGTTTGTTTGTGTTTTTTTTTACTACTTTTTTTTATAAAGTCACGAGTACCTTAATTGTCTCTCGTAAGACAATTTGCAAGTGTTATGTTGATCACAGTCTCAACAAAGATAAAAACAGACAGGAATACCACTTCGTTGTTGTGGCGATAGCGTAACCACAATTTCTTAATTTTTATAAATAAATCTACACTTGCATTATGGTACATAAGACCTTGAGATAGAGAGCAGTTATACCTACCGTACTATAATACTAATACATCAGTACAACCTTTGACTAGTTAACTTTTAGCGAATAACTTTAACTTGTGTTAAATTTATAAACTTTTAACGCTTTAACGATTATCGAAGTTAACTTTTTAAGTAGCGGAATAATGGTTAACGAAGTTAACGTTTGGATTAACTGTGCCCACCTGTGGGTGTAGGAGACCGTTTTACAGAATCTATGAAACAGTCTCCTACACCTTCTTCAAACCTGTAACTGGGGATAGCTTTCCCATCACAGGACTTGCCGCTTGTGTAACCTCCCAAGTAATATATCAACTCACCTACAACCATTACCCAGTCTCTTACAAAGGACTGACCACGAATCAATTGGCCATCAGAATGAACGAACACAGAATCAGTATTCACCCAGAACCCTGACCACCCTCTATATTATCATGCCACCACTCATGATACCAACAATTTCAATGCTTGCTTCTCGGTCCGGAATAACACAGTCCTCTTAGAAAAGCAGCATTTCCGAACTCAGAAGGTGGGAATTGGCTTATCAATAAACTGGGAATCAGACAACCAGCAGGACTTGATTTAAGGTAGCACTATAATCCTCCTCCTCTTCCACAATTTCGGATACCCTAACTTTTCCCACAGAACTATTGCTCACCAAAGCTCTTAATCTTTTAGTAGTTTGTAACATCAAATTTTTTTTTTTTTTTAATTTTCAACATTTTTGTGTATACATTTATATGTTGTATACTTTCTGCCGATATCTACCACATTTCCGCAACAGTTATCTGTGATCAGGTTAATTATTTTTGGGCTTATGTCTCTCAACTTATAAGGCTAGCATAAAGCTGCTAGTTAGGCTAATACACAGTCTCAACCTTAACAATTACTAGTGCCTCTGGTACCACATTATTCTTATTCCTCTGGTCACCAAACGACTGAAAAATACCTCAAACATGAAAGGTAAACGTGAATAAAGTGTACTACACAATTTAGAGTTCCATGAAAAAGTTATAACCTTCAGAAAAAATTCTCTTACAAAAGTTCGGTACCAGAATTCTAAACTTTCAGATAAGGCTATCAGACTAACGATTCAATTTGATGATTACAAGTTCAATACACACACACAAAAGAAGACAAACTCCCACCCCAGCCCCCTTACTAGGATGGATGCACTACTTTAGCATACTGGAGTGTACTACTATCACCGACCATGAGGAGACGTAGCTGCACCCAGCAAGCGCAGATCAGCCTCGAGTGAAATGCTAGAAAACACTGCCTCCAAGTATGATGGCCGACCTTCTTTTATAGAATCATTTAACCTTGTGACATCAGCTTAAAACTTTAAAAATTAAGTACCTTGAATTTTAATTGACACAAGTGCCTTTGAATAACTTATTCCACTGTTTTTTTTTAAATCACCTTATTCTCCAAAAAGGCTTCTATTAAATTAAACACAAATTCTACCACATCATCATCCTTGGCGTGTTTTCCAGTAATCACTGACCATAAGTTACGAAAATCTAATTTATCTTGTCAAAGTCTAAAAACTTTCTAATGAAACAAATATATAATTTTAATCCTCTTGATTTTATCTATCCTCTGAAACTCTGTCTTCTTTATTTTAAATTTTGTTTTTCTTTTAATTAAAAATCCTACTTATGCTTCCTTTAATTAATTAATTTTATGATCAAAACATTCGACGGAATGTTGACAACAACTAGTGGTAACAGGTATATTGTGGATTCCTGCAATCATTAGTTTTTCAAATTGTGGGTTTGCTTTCCTCCCGACCACATGCTTTCACAACACGAAAAAACCGAAATATTTTTCAAACCAAAATTTTCTAAATACAATAACTACACTTTAAAATGATCCTCATCATTAGTTTTCGTAGTGAGAATGGATGCAGTTAAAACTGTTGTACTTGAAAAACTTCTCTAACTGATATTTCTATCTTTCACAAAGGCAACCTTGAAATCAGATTAAAAGCTATTTTACTGTTGGGAATAGCTGGTAGAAATCCTCTTCTGCAGTTGATCTATTTTTATTTTATTTTTTAATCTTTTTATTTTTATATCCTGGTATATAATAGCCCAGCACCTAGATTCTTCTCTGGGCCCATATTTCCAAGAGGTACACAAGATAAAATTAGTTTGAAAATAATACCTAAATATTGTTCAGGATGTAAAACCAGTTTGTAACACATAGACGTATCAAATTTCACAAAAATTAGTTACATAATTAAATTAACAATGTGTAAGAATGTATTTGATATATCTTAGTGGTTTTTTTTATGGATATATACATATTTACTGTAAATTAGTAATTTGAGTAACATACTTGTACGTTCACACACAGATACTGCTATATATAATTAAACAAAGAAACATTCAAATACACAAATCACTTACTGCACTGTTGTCTCACTGTTTCTCACATTGTACATTTATGACACTTTTACACATTTACTCCCAGCACAGCCTTTTCAGAGTAACTTACCTTTCTTCAGGAATGATCACTGCTCAGTGGCTGGTCGCTGTCGGTTGAAACTGTTTCCATCAGAGTTTAGACTGTTTCTAAGTGCCAAGAACCTTTCTTTGGCTGCTTGTGAGGCCAGATTGCAAGCTGCATCCAGATAGTACCATAACTCCTGGTCAAGCAATATGTCAAAAATGCGCCTGCTCTGTAATATTTGCTGGAATGGCGCTCTTTGTCCCGCTGTTGAAACACATTCCCAAACAACATGTTTCCGGAGTGCCCTCGTTTCTGCAGTCACAGCTACCGCTGTCCACTATTCCTCTTCTTTGCAGTTCACTTCTTTGCAGTTCTCCCTTTATTTTCAATTATAACTTTTTGAATTATGCTACACAAAGATTATATTGATTTGTTTAACTTTTATCGCTGGTCAAGCCTATCTCCCCCCCCCCCCCCCTTTTCCTCCCGGCAATTCTACCACTACCACGCGTTTTCCGCCTGTGCTTCATTCATGTGGCGGGTTGGGATGTGACCACATCTTTCCCCCTGCCATATGTCTCGCCTCCCACATGACTAAGACTAAAGTCGAAATATTGTGCAATTCGTTTGTTTTTGTGTTTTTACGTGTCTCGTCCTCCTGCCTTCATCTGTGGTAAGTGACGGGTAACTGTTTATTTTCCCTATCCTATATTATTTTCAGTGCCTCGCGGCAGTTTCGTTGTTTCCTTTATCAAATATGTTTTAATAATTTATAACCATGAAAAACTTCTTACTGCAGACGCAAATGAATTAAGTGTGGTGGCAATAATTCTCAAGACTACTTCGATAGTGGGGTACACTTCTGTAATCCATTTAATGTTTTTTTTATTATTGTTATTTCATCACCGAGATAACTCCATCGTTTTCTTCTTATACACGGATAAACATATTCAGTTCTTCACACAATTCTTGCCCATCAATATCAGATGTTTCTCTGCTGTTATATAAATGTGACATTGAATAAATCTAAACGAGAAATTTTGATTACATAGTTATTAATATACACTATACTATCAATTAACCAACTTTATTTTAGTGTTATCACTAATAGCATAAACATAAACTTTAATCAACTCGGGTTATTGTGTGAGGCCCCTCCAAGAGCGAGGCCCTGGATGATTGCCCTGTTCGCCACCCCCCAAGGCCGCCTCTGCACAGGAGGAAAGAGGGGAATAAGTGGACAACTAGTTACTATGCTCTATGTATGTTTCATTCCCAATTGCTCCTAACTACATGGGTTTCATATGTAAAATATCACTGTGTGAAGCTCACAGCATGCACACAGGCACAACCCTCTACTCCTTTCCTAATGTCAGCAAACCAACCTGCTTTCACTGACATTGTTCCAACAATTTCCTTGCGATGAACAGTTCTCCATTAGGTTGAATAATCATAAGCAAACAACTCAAACTGATGGCATGTAGAGCACTCAAGAACTATTGTTGACTGTTCAATCCGGAGAAAATGTTCAAAAGATAGTTGAATGTCTTAGAAATGACTGTTGTATGTCTACCAGTTTCATCAAGCACACTGGAATTCTTAAATCCACTGTCCATCTAAATTTTACAGGAAATTTTGGTAAAAATTTTCAGTAAATAATGGAAAAATTGTTTATCTAAATTATAACTGTTGGCGAGTTTGTTAATGTTATTAAATGGTCTCAACAAAAGAAAAGTTTTCTACTAGGGCACCAACAGACTCAAGACCATTCTTGAAGAACATTCTTGTGCTCTACTGTGTCACAATTCAAGTAAATCTATTCACCTGAAATAATGTTAATAAGAATAATATAATATTTAATTAAATTACAATTGAGTGCACGCCCCGGTGGCAATTTACCTAAACACCCATCTTCCCTCATTCCTGCATCCACCTACATTTGCCCTTTATAAATTTTAACTTTAAATTCTTTCAACATTTTTGGCAAATTATTCATTTTTTTTCTCTTGGGACTTATTCCAATCCCTAACACCCTCACCTAAAAAAGAGAATCTTCCTACACCCTTGTGCCTGAAATCGAGTGCCATCTTGTGGTCATGGTTATCTTTTCCCTTCCATCCATTACTTTCAATTCTTACACCAATATCTTTCCATGGCTCATCACCAATATACACCTTGTACACTCCCATGACGCTCTTTACCCCCCTGCTGTCTTCCAATGAGTCCCATTCCAGCTCTTTTATCATATCTGTTACTGATTGCAATCTGCGATGTTCAAGGACTATCACTTTAAATAATGAGTCATTTACTACTTATTCATTAGCAATTGTTGCTACTTTAAATTTTATTTAATTTAATTTAATTGCAATGGAGCACAGGCTCCGGTGGCAATTTCCCTACACATCCATCTTCCCCCCATCCTGCACCCACCTACATTTGCCCTCTACAAATTTTATCTTTACATTCTTTCAAAGTTTTCGGTAAATTATTCATCATTTCTCTTGGTAACTCATTCCAATCCCTGACACCCTTACCTAAAAAAGAGAATCTTCCCACACCCTTTTAACAAAACAACACTGCCACCAACTTGCTCCCTGAAATATCCTAAAAAATTATAACAAACTAGGAAAAGAAACCATTTAAATATTCTCAACACAAAAAACTTCTTGCCACTGCAGTAAAATATTACCTGTGTAGGAGATTAAGAGCAATATTATCTTTGAACTAACAGTTACAGTTATCTATGGACTCTGTTTATAGTTAGTTTCGTTGTACTCACAGAGATTAATAAAGAGTTAAAGCACGTTGGTTTATAGTATTTAATACACTACAACCTGTTTGGCTCACAAAACTCATCTTAATTCACCAACATCACTTGACACTGCCCCTAATTTCTTCTAAGCCCACTTTATTAAAATACCATAAATCCATGATAAAGCAAAAATTCATTACTATTTCCGAAACTATGTATGTAGTCTCACTGGACAACTGGATTGTTAACTGTTGCACAAATCACTCTCATGTATCACCAGAGAAGCAATTCCTCATATAATAAGAATTGTTTTCCCTAATTTTGGGTCATAGTATTGTCACTTTGTAACACACATAATGATGGACAAAGATAAAAAGGAACACAAAAAGATTGGCAACTACAAATTGATCCAGAATACATTTAAAACATTGCATGGTGTTTTAAGTATGAGCTATTTGCAAAGTACCAGATCTCAGAGTAGGAAAAGTCAATTAACTCCAAAATGCACAAGGAATGAATCAATATTCCAGTCATAATTTTCTTTGGTTCAAAAGCAATTATTCATACGGCATTAGAAGCAGAAGTCCATGAAAAACTAGAGTGTTTTGTATCATTTATGTGCCAGGATTATCCTAGTTCAAACCAAATTCTGTGAATATTGAACAAATTTTTTCCATGACAATACATTAGCACACAAAAGCAACACTGTATATGATTCCTTCAGCAAAAAAGGTGTCAAGGCAATGTACCCACTTTCTTCCCCAACCCTTCCATGCCCAGTTTGGCTCCAAGCCAATTCCAACTGTTTCCAAACAGAAATGAAATAAGTGTTTCAACACGATTCCAGCCTTCAAGAAGGATTCAATAAGGATTTTAGAAACAGTTAAAATGAATGAATTCAGGAGTACTTCAAAAGATTTCGCAACTACTTAAAGTGTTCTTTCAACCCACAAGAATTCAATTTTGAATAAAATGTAAATAAACACTGTCTTGGTTTTCATTTCACATCAGTCACAATTCCCACTGTATATATATGTATATATAGGGAAATGAGCCACCATTTACCTTTAGATGACGGATGTGGGGCGTGAACACACATAAAAGACACAAACAATAAAGTAATTTTCTGAATAAACCCTACGTCAAGGGGAGAACATTATGAGAGCTGGAAACTGCCTTACAGAAAGACCGCCTTTCCCGAAACCGGCGGTCTTTCTGTGAGGCAGTCTCCAGCTCTCATAATGTTCTCCCGTTGACGAGGGGTTTATCCCGAAAATTTCTTTATTGTTTGTGTCTTTTCTGTGTGTTCACGTCCCACATCCGTCATCTAAAGGTAAATGGTGGCTCATTTCCCTATCCTAATTTGATTCCTTTCAATTACTTAGCGTCTTGATTTCATTGTTACTATATATATATATATAAAAATAAGATAGGATAGGGAAAATAAACAGTTACCCGTCACTTACCACAGATGAAGGCAGGAGGGCGAGACACGTAAAAACACAAAAACAAAAGAATTACACAATATTTCGACTTAAGTCTTATTCATGTAGGAGGCGAGACATATGGCAGGGGGAAAGATGTGGTCACATCCGAGCCCGCCACATGAATATATATATATATATACATATATATATATATATATATTAAAATTCTTTTATAATTGGAGTGTTACATTCCTCACCTATTTAATTTTCCAATTTACAAACTCTAATTTTTAAATTTCACAAGCGTTTATGGTAAATTATTCATCACTTCACTTGGTAGTTTGTTCCAATCCCCGACACCCTTGCCAACAGAAGAAAATTTTCTCACTCCCTTATGCATGAAATCGAGTCATGGTCGCCTTTCTCCTTCCATGCCCTATTCCTAATGCTTTGACCAATATCCCTCCAAGCCCCATCATTAACACATGCCCTGTACATTTCCAGCACTCTCCCCATCCTCCTCCTCTCCTCCAATGACTCCAAAACCAGCCAAACAGTTGGTTTGGCTACCTATTACATACAAGAAAATGAGAAATGCAGTTTTTACAGATTGGTGAGTACAGGAAAATCTCTTTATTTTTAATTGAAGGTAATAGTACTCAAGGAATAAATATCAGGAACTATAATCAGCAATACAATCACAGTGGCTTAAAGAATAATATTTATGTAATCATAATTTTTCCTGGAGAATCAGATACAGGAAGATCTCTCGGTCATGTGGCCGGACCATTTGATCATAGTTCAATGAATTTTTGATGGCGTAACGTGCAATCATCTTCAGGTTGTGATGCAACTTGAAGGTGATGGCACATTACACCGTCAAAAATTTGTTTAACTACGAGCAATTGATCCGGCCGCATGCCCGAGAGATCTTCATGCAAAATAATGTTTATGTTAAGAGAAATCAACAGTATTAAATACTGTAGTACGAAACAAGCAAATTAATAAATTAGGATTTGTGAAAATCAGTATTAAAAATCATTGGCTATCAAGAAATTTTTTAGAAATTTCCTTCTGCAAAGGACAGATATTTTCACTTACCAGCAATATTTGTTATTTGGAGAGCCAATGGTAGTACATTGAGTTCACACATAAGGCGAAGAACATAAGCTGCATCCTGCATAGTAAGAGAAATAAGTTGCACTAGCGACTGAGATGAACCATACATTCCACGCACCTCATTAGGTGTCAAGTCACGGCGCTGGTCTTCTTGCAGATGAAGTACCTAAACGAAAATGGAAGGAAAAATGAATATAGGAAAGATTGAAAAGCCACTGCTGATATAAATAACCTGTTTGCAACAGTTAATCTAGGCATGAAAACACATGAATATGCCTACGTAAATTTCATTATAAATGATGACCAACTATTTCCGAACATTAATAAATAAGTGAATCAAACAAAAACAAAAATATATAATACAAATTTATCCACATACCAAATTTGAAAAGTATAAGATCATCATCCTGTAGACCAGATGTGGTAATAAATGCACACAACCCTTAATTCTGTGAAAAATGCATCAAACTCACAGTATGGATGATACATGAGAACCTGCCTTTGTGAATGAAATGCAACAGGTGCTGATAATTAGAGAAAGAAAATGGTGGGGGTATATCTCTTTGTGTGTTCCATGTCTGTCTCCCATGATTAAGGTGGTAACCAGAAAATTGTTTAAGTATGACAGTCTTGCTTGGCTACAAGTGTCATTAGAGCATTCCTGCCTTTAACTTAATAAATGATGGGTTTACTTTACAGATTCTTTTTGTTTCAATAGTGCTTTAAAGCATTCGCTTTGGATCACCATTTTGAACAGCAAACAATTGTTTATTTATTTTACACCAAATGGCATTGTACAGAAATATTTTACAAAGAAAAAGCCAGGAATAATTGTTTATGTTAAATACAAAAGTTATTACACTATGATAGACACAAGAAAATGATTTTATAAACTTAATTACTTAGTAGTAATCTTTTAATGTTTGCTGAAAAGGATGATAGTGAACCTCCAAAAAAGTTAATGTCTGCCGAGTACAGGTTCACCAACCTGGCAATTCTGTGCATGGTAGACATATTTTTTGTTTGTGTTTTCAACTGCAAGAACTCTTTTGGTTCTTAGCACAGACTTTGAGCATATAAAGGCGAGTCAATCAGCCCACTGACAACTCTGAAAATGAAAGACAGGTCGGCCACTTGTCTGAGACATACTAAGCTACTCAGCTTATACTGGTGATAAACAGCACTGATATTTATTGCATCCTCAGAATGCTTATAATAATATAAACATTTACAAAATTTTCGCTGTATTTTTTTCAAAACAATTGATGTTTTGGTCAGTGAATGGAGACCAGACCACAGACCCATACTCCAGTATGGGTTTGATGAATACGGAGAACAGAGTATCAATGTTTTGGTATTTCTAAACTCCTTGCCTGCACTACAAATAAAGTCTAGGCTTCGATAGGCACTAAGTGTTATGTGATTGATATGATCAGAGAAGGTTAATTTGTCGTCAATAATCACACCAAGGTCTTTTATTGTTTGGATAATTTGATTGTCAAGCAGGTAAATCATGGGCAGTTGGTTGTGAGATCGCGAGAAAGAGATCACTGCACATTTTTTTATGTTTAATGTTAACTTCTTCTTCATACACATTTTCACAAGCTCCGACACATACCAAAGAAATTTAGGAACATGAGACAGGTAGGAACCCAATTATATGTAAAAGTTTTACTGCTATAATTTTTCCATCAATTGTGTTAACTCAATAAATGTTGTGGTGAGATAGTATTAAGTTTTCTATAGGTAGAAAAAGTGGATAAGCAATTGTAAAGTTAATGTATTTTGAGGATTAAGGATTAATTAAAGATTCTGATAGTATGAAACAAGTGGGAGAAATAACAAAATAAATTATTTGTAATGCCCAGTTGCTCCACAAAGCATTGTTGAATGTGGAAACACACAGAGTAGTAACAGAGTAAAGTGATTGTTGAAAGTAGTCTGA
The DNA here is from genome assembly GCA_031002005.1 of Vandiemenella viatica. NCBI lineage: Eukaryota > Metazoa > Arthropoda > Insecta > Orthoptera > Morabidae > Vandiemenella > Vandiemenella viatica. Next base: position 181,659,058 of record JARYHS010008074.1, read on the forward strand.
AGCTGGTGGTTGCGTGAGCCGGACACTAAGTTAAGAGCGCAGCAGATTATAGTAGTGACGAGGACCATGCTTACTCTTATTAATTATAAAGTGTGCAAGAGCAAAGTAATGCTGTCCTCTTAGTATTAACTGCATGTGTTTTGTGGAGAACTGTAAGTCAGCAGGATTTTGTAGTCGACATGGAGTGTATACATTGTCAGACCATAGCGTAGTCAGAATCTGCAAACGTAAAGTGAAAACTTTTCAACAGCCTGAGCCACGGTCAAAGTAATAAATTAACTTAGTGGTGGTGATGGGGGGGACATGTATGCTATGTGTTAATAAAACCAGTTTGAACTTTAGAGCGATACGTGTTCCGATTTCTGGACAAAGTCGAACCTGCAAGCCTTAACAATCAGAAACAGCAAAGCATCAGTTGCAGACCCCAATTATCTCTTGGGTATATGCCAGCACTCTGTTTTTATCGACATGTGATGTATCATGTTTTGACATGAAAAGACTGATTTGGTCATCAAGTATTTCTGAAAATCAAACTTTCGGACTCCACGATGCTGTGTTCAACTTCCGGCCTACACAACACAGATTTTGATGCTGCTTGCGGCAGTTTTCAACGATGTAGAACTTGAAATGTAGTCTTCACAGGTTTTCCGCCGTATGTTGTTGAAATGCGACAACGAGCTTTTGGCTGACTCAAATGCCAACTGGAAGGGTATAGGCAAACAGTGCAATACATCCAATAGAGACAGAGTGGGGCAGCGAGTCACGCACTCACACGCGTTTTCTCCGCATTTTTCGGATTGCGGATACGCTTAATGTTGTACGGGATCCGCCAGACTGTCTAATGATGCGGGATTATAAGAGCCCGCTTTGCTGGATTGCAATCCCTAGTCATAGGGTACCATAGAAAGGGACCCCTCCCACACTATGATTTTGTTCTGCAGGAAGCAGACAAAGCTGCCCATTTAGATCACCCCATACCTGAGACAAATCTAATCAAAGACATTGTTTCCTGCATGTAAGAACAGGCAGCAACACAATTTGCAACACTAGGGGTTACCACACATGAGGGAGCAGAAAAGCTACTACAGGTGTTGGATATGTACCAGGGGTCCTGGAATTCAGAAGTAAGGTTTTCGGGAAAAGGGAACCATAACCAAAACTATGGGAGTAACCAACATTGCCAGATTAAAATGCATGATAATCAAAACCAAGAGAATTCTTATCACTCAAAACAGAATGCACAAAATGTACCCCAGATACAATTTATAGATAGAGGCAGAGGAGGTAAGGTAATCAAATGAATCAAACACACTATGGAAATGTCGAAAAGTCAGAACAGGATTGTGGGCCTTGAATACCTCACCAGCAGAGGGCAAAGGGGAGGGGGGTCCACAAAATCAGTCAATGCTACTCCCAGCAGTGGTACACAATTAGTCCAATGAGAGTCACAACAGATAATCAAGATTTGGCTCCCGTGGATGTGGCCACTGTCCAGATTTTACCTTTAAATGATACTAAAACAATTCAGGATTTGGTTTTCCCACAGATATAGCCATGGTGCAGGTGCAAACACCTTTAGATGATACTGTTGTTGGATCCCATAACGAACCTGTCATACTGGTTCCACATTTCATAGCAACTGTAACAAACTATCAGAACTTGGTATCAAAGATCAATGTGCAGGTGGCAAAAACCTTTAAATGATGCTGTTGCCCTGTGGCCATCTACGTTAAGATACCACAACATTCTGATTTTTTCCCTTGCTTTCACTGTTCCTCATCTGAAAGGGGGGTGGATCCAAGTATATTGTATGCACAATGTTTATTTGTGTTTATGAAATTAAAATGCTCTTCCTTGTCATAAGTAGGCATTACAAAACAATTGTTTTCTTTATGCTACAAGTTAAAGATGCAATTGAAAGTAAAAATGAAATTATTTGTTTTCTTTTGAAGAAGCACTCACTGCTACTTTGTGGAGAAGTGGGGAGGGGGGGAGGGGGGGGAAGAAAAATATCTCTCTTTACATCAAACCATGTAGCTCTTCTTTTTTTTTTTTACTTCATCATTTGTAATTTACATGGACAGTATGTTGTGCTAAAAGTGCAAGCAACACAGATTTTGATTTTGTGTATAGAGTTTATTTCATATACAGAATTTTATTTCATGCACAGTATTTGAAAGGGGAGTTATGCATCACAGTTTTGATCTGCAAATGGTTTGTCTCTACAGTTTTTGTATTAAAAATGTGTTATTCCATTGAAGGTAATGATAACATATATTGACAATCTTGTTAACCATGCTAAGAAGGGCAATACTTTCTTGCTTTATTATTTTACTTTCTGTTTTAAGTGGCGCCATTACAGGACATGAACTTTTGGTGATTTTTTGAATGACATTGAACTTTTAGTGATTTAGACATTATTTTGGGAGGACACTTTATGTGAAGAGTGTCTTCTATTCTCAGTCAATACACCACACCTGTGATATGGTAGGTAGATTTAGTAGCATTTTAGTAACTGATGATAACTTAGCGTTATTTTTTATCATTTGATGTAAATGAAGCTGTAATCAGTAGCCCATCACCAACCAAGCTTTACAGTATAAAGTTATGATTTTGTATTTTGGAGGATTTATTTTTACTATTGCACACTGTTGTTTTCAAGTAGCAACTATAAACCCAGGGGGATTGTGGCGAGACAATATAAAGTCAGCTATAGGTAGAAAAAGTTAATAAGCAATCGTAAAGCAAATGTATTTTGAGGTTTAAGGATTAATTAAGAGTCTGACAGTATGAAACAAGTGGGGGAAATAAATAAGATTAATTATTTGTAAAGCCCAGTTGCACCACAAACCATTATTTAGTGGGTAAGCACACAGAGTACAGTAACAGTAAAGTGATTGTTGAAAGTAGTCTGAAGCTGGCAGGGGAGGGTTGAGACATAACAGAGAGAAAATATAAAGAAAAAAACAAAAAAACAAAAAAGAAGTTGGTTGCTAAGGAGAGGATAGCATAACAAGAACCGGCTAGCAGTTGAGTTGTGTTTAAGCACTTTCGAGCTGACGAAATCTAGTTACCGTATAACAAGAACCTTTGTAATCTTCGGATACTTCTGAATGTAATATAACGAAAATAAAGACCAATGAATGATATTAAAGTATATAATGACTCATGCATCTAAAGATTAAGTTTGCATGGAAGTCTCGCATCAATGGAATGAGATGAGACAACGCGAAATGCAACAGAGAGCTGGACGCTAAGTTAGAGTGCGGCAGATTATAGTAGTAACATGGGCCATGCTTATGCTTATTAATTAAAGAGCAAAGTAATGCTGTCCTTTTAGTATTAACTGCGTGTGTTTCGGGGAGAACTGAGAGCCAGTAGGATTTTGTGATCAATACGAAGTGTAAACGTGGCATGGTCAGAATCTGCAAAGTAAAAGTGAAGAAGTTTTGAGAGCCTTATTCACGGTCAAAGCAACAAATTAATTTAGTGCTGGTGATGGGGGCTGTGTATGCTATGTGTTAATAAAACCAGTGTGAATTTTAGAGCAATACGTTTTATGATTTCTGGTACAAAGTCGAACCTGCAAGCCTTAACAATCAGAAACAGTAACAGCATAGCATCAGTGGCCGACCCAATTATCATTTGGGTATATGCCAGCACTCTGTTTTTATCGCCACACTGTTTTGTTACTACTAGCAGAGAGAGGACCCAACACTATCCAGTCTAGTTGGAATTGATTTACCCCTACACTATTTTTAGTCACTTAATGAGAAATATGTACAAAGTTCCAACAAATTCCCAACAGCCATTTCTGGAATTAAACCAAACTTAGATTCAACCACGCCCTATCCAGAAAGGGGTGGGTTGGAGCTGATTTTACCAAACACTAGTTTTATTTGCCCTAGAGAAACATATGTCGCAAGTTTCATTAAATTGGTATCAGCCATTTCCGTAATGAAACTAAATGTAATTCTACCCAATGAGAAATGTAAATTCTCCCAAGCAGTACCCAGGAAGCAAAGTGTTGGATGGTGTTATAAGAAATGTCAGCTTCCACTTTGGTCCAGGCTGCATTTCACCTTAATCACAACACCTGCCAATGTTGTTGCTCGAAAATTGAAACATGTACAGTACTCGCGTTAGCAAATTACATATATATGAATCTGTATGTCAGATGGGCAGTAACACTCTGGTCTCACATTCAGGAAGATGCGGGTTCAAATCCGAGTCCGGTCATAGAGATTCCAGCTGTCCATGGTTTCCCTAAATCACTCCAGGCTAATGATGGTGTAACGGGGCTGATTAGTACCAAAGGCAATAACTTTATAAGATTAAAATTCCATGTGCTTTGGATTTTCGGTTACAACTCACTGGTTATTATCAACAGACAGATGAACTCGAATCTTCTAAAAAGTAGACGTCGCTTCGGTGAAATCAGAATTACTAATTCACTAACCTGCAATTTTTCGGAAATGAAGTTTAAGTTACGACTCATGTAGACTGTATGACGGGTGTTGGTTTAGATTAGTTATCGTTCTTATTAAAAATGAATTTATGAAAAACTGAGCCTTCTTTCGTTGAAAATATATATATGGGAATTATTTCTGGTTCTAAAAGGAACTATTAAAGAAGAAGTTAACAGCGAAGCGCGTTTCAATGGGACAGTTTCTTCAAAAGGCTATGGCCAAAATATTCCTTTCCCATTTCAAATAATGTCAATGAGACATAAACCATAAGCAAAAACAATAAACAAAGGAAATATATGCCATGTGTCCATTTGTTCAGGTGTCATGCAGAAAATACAGATTTTTCACAATTTGAAAGCTAGAGATCCGAGTTAAAATTTGGTATATGTCTTGAGACGATATATATCATTTAAATAATAATCTGGCATAATCTGAAACCTGCTGAATTGATTTTGTTTGGTATGTCTCATTATGCTGTTTTATCTTACACTGGCGCTTAAAATTAAAATCCACTCCGCACCTTTACAGTTCAATTTCACATATCTAGAACTATTTTTCTAAATGTTAAATAAACAGGTCACTTTCATGTCAAATACAGTGTAGGTCACTATTAGTCGGTGATTTTTGCTTTGTTGACCAAGATAACTCCAACGGTAAAAAAGCACTCTGGCATTCCTTTCGTAATCATTAATTTACATAGTTAACTCTTCACATTCAGTACAATCATCTGTGGAGTTTAAAGACTGAATAACCTGAATTTCGGAGCCCAAGCCTCTTCGTATTTCATAATTCATCATCATCAGTTTTCTGCCCTCGGGCAGGTTTTCACTTGGCTGCTCTCCATGCTCTTCTATCTTCTGCCTTTCTCTTAAGGTCCATGTAATTGCCGTCTTCCTTGATGTTGTCTATAATTTTGTACCTCCTTCTTCCTCTTATTCTCGTCCCACAAACTAGACCTTCCAGGGCGTCTTTTATCAGGCACTCCCCTCTCAACAAGTGTCCCAACCAGCTTATCCTCTCCATCCTCCCCCAGATCCACACCTCAAAAGATTCTAATTTCTATTTCATAACAACAATAACAATACAATTTTGTACAGGACTTCAGATAGTGTGAAACGAGACGTACCTGAATACAAATAATATACATGTTTCAGAAGTACAGTTCCATGCTTGTTAAAGACACAACAATTGTTTAAAAGCATTTTTAAAAATAAAATACTGTTCCAACCTGTTGGCACAGTGTTGAGAGGTCATAGCTGCGAGCTCGGATAAGTTCCTTTGCAGACAGTTTCATATCACATATCATGCGACCACTGGTCGCCATTCGCTCTAGACCTGAAAACTTTCCCTGTAACAAGAAATAAGAGCAGGAGTCAAAACATATATGCGAGTATATTTGGTGAAATGAACAAGTGAGAGATTTCTTGTATCAAATATTCTTGGTTTAAAGCAAAATTTAAACTTTTTAGACTGTGTTTTGCAAGAATATATATTTTTGAATTGTTTTAGGCCTTACATGGGGAATGAAAGTGAAGTTGTTTCAAGTGAAAACCCCGTCAAAAAGGTCACCGGCTGTGAATGTGGAGAATTTACTTACAATTAAATAGATTAGGCACACTACGATGCATGAAATATAACATGCCTTAAGGCAAATATGGTGTTTGAATTTTTTTTGAAGTACCTGGGTGACCGATCTTCGCTTGACATCTTTCAATTACTGTTCAATATACGAGATTTTGCTTAAATTTTGATTAAAGTTGAAGGCTTCCTAGGCATTTCAAAGTGTGCAGTTGCTTGCTCTAACCAAAGAGAAGCTTAAATGACATCAGTAGGCTCAATGGTAACTGAAACTTCTATGAAATGAGGTTAGAGCCGTTTCTAAGATACCAAATACTAGAATTGTACTTTTTTTTTTTGTAAAATCATGTTACAAACTTGAAAAGCAAAAAGTTATCTACATATGAAAATTCACTCAAACTGTTAGAACCATTTTTGAGATCATTCGAGTTACCACATCATAAACTGATTTTAAAGAAAAATGTTATTATTGTGATATACAAAATTCTTAATGCTAAGCAGGGATTAGTTAATGGTGTAATTCACTTAGACAAGTACATCGTCAGCTAAATCCATTCACTCCGATAAAACTATGCTCATACCTCGCATTAACTTAACACCTTCTGATCAAACCATGCCTTTCCAAATGATAAGAAAAACAATTCCCAATAAAAGTAACCTTCACTAAGACTATTAATATAGCACAAGGTCAGATGCTTCAAAGTTCAGGATTGTAGTTACCAGAACCTGGTTTTTTGTATAGAGACCTATATGTAGCTTTTTCTCGAGTTTGTGGATTCATTAATATTTATGTTTGTTTTAAAGACACATATAATCAAAAAGTAAATGATGATTGCATTATAACTGCAAATGTTAATTTCAGAGAAGTTATGTAAAGTAAAGAAGATTGAAAAACTCACATCTGGTTTTTTTTTTTTTTTAATATCTATTTTTAAATTCTTTAAAATTAAAGACATAGTATTTAATGATAACAACTTTTTACAACAGTGATATTTATTACTATTCTTCTAAAATTAAACACCTTTCATTAATAAATATATTTACGTTTACTTATTTCCACATTATTATATTACCATTCGGTGACTGATCACGGTTCTGTGCGAAATATTTGCATGGGTGAGCTAGTATACAAGAACTGTTTGTTTAAAGATATAAGAGTTCCTTGATGTAACAAAAAAAAACCTATCAGTAGACTAGCTGGTACCTGAAACATCTACGAGATGGCATTAGTGCCATTTACAAGATACTAAATACAAAAATTGTTCGTATTTTGTAAAATCACGTTTTTTCAGGAAAGACACCTATTTAAAAAGAAAAAAAGAAAATTAAAAGTAAAACATTATCTAAATATGAGATTTCATCCAAATTGTCAGAGCCATTTCAAAGAGACCAAAAATATATGCACAGGAATTGCTCGTTTAAAGATATAAGATATGAAACAAGCAAGTCATAAAAATGGTGATTAAAAATACTAAAAGATTTAACTGTACTGAGAACCAAAGACTTAAACAGTGATCCACAATGTATTAAGTAATACTGACTATTCAACTGAAAAAGGATTTATAAAAAAAATGATAGTTTCAACAGAACAATCTAATCTGAAAGAACTTTATTACATCCATTACTACAATCCCAAGAGCAATGTCTAAGAAATTTCTCTTCAGATGTTCTATTATTTGAATATCAGACATATGACAACATAAGAAATTGTTTATGAATATCAAGATATTTCAATTTACAAAGAAATTAATTTTATCACAATGATTAAATCAAAGAAGAAATATTCAGCAAGTAACTAATGTGTCATCATGCAAGACAAAATATTCCAAAGAGCAATAAGTTGCAGGTAAGGACATTCCAAACGAATAGCACAGTCTGCAGCATATAAAAAGCTATGAGGTTCTGCACTATCACTCAAAACAAACACAAAAAGAACACATTAAAACAGTAGACAGAATGACTTAAAATTACCATCTTTCGGTTGCAGTCACTTTTTTAGTTTATTTTTAATTTCGATGTTGTGTAATTTTTTTAAAAAAGAAGAAGAAGAAGAAGAAGAAGAAGAAGAAGAAAGAAGAAAGAAAGAAAGAAAATGAGAGAGAGAGAGCACAAAATGTAAAAAGTGTGGGGTGCTAGATATCAATTGTCTTCTTATTTTGAAATTATTCAAAAAATTAAGTTATATTGAACTGTTGGACATCCTATTGCTGTTGAAAAAAATCATTACTGAATGATTATTTTTAATTTTTTAGTTAACATTGCTACAAAAGCATGTGTTTTAGTTTTTAAAATTAATTTTTAGTTAACTCTGCTACAAAGCTATGTTTATTTTTAATTTTTAAAACTATAATTTTTTGTTGTTGTTTGTTGCCATACAACAAAATCGAAGAGGACTCTCGAGTCTTAGCATTTCATGTGTGACAATGAACTTAAAAATTTTTCATTCATGTTCTACCCATTTCACCTAATGCATCAACCTTACATGGAACTCTTGGAGCAATCAAGTTCTTATATTTGTACACCATCCAGTGACTTTATGCAACTCATAGTTAGACAAGGTTGTCCAGTAGCAAAGAGGCTAACTGATTGAAATCTAATCAGACTTCATTTAATGTAGGAAGCTATTTTGAATTACGTTTCCTGAAGAACATGCTGAGGTGGATCACTGTATCATTGCAAACTGCTCAGTACTCATCTCTGTGCGATTGCGAAGCACACGAGAAACACTTGCATTGCTGGAATTCAGGGGCTTCCAGCATTCTCTTCACACTCCTCCTATCTTCCAATGTCTCCCAATCCAGCTCCATCATATCGGGTACTAACTGGATCCTGCAATAATTTCCTCATACAAATTTAGCTGTTCTTCTTTGCACACCCTGCAAACCCTATATCTGATATTCAAATTGTGGCTCCCATAATATACCACCCTATTCAATCAATGGTCTAACCAATGTTTTGTAACCCAGTTCTTTAACTTCTCTGGCACATCGTCTCATCACCCTATCCAGTAAATGAAGGATTTTAAAACCTTTTCCAGCCACCTGTTCCATGAGCTCTGCCCAGTTGAGTTTATCATCAAACGTTATGTTAAGATATTTACACTTCAAGTCTTCAAAAAGCAATTCTTACCCCCCCCCCCCCCCCCCTATAAAACATTAAAAAATAAATAAAAAAAAAACTTTAGTTTTCTATCTGCATAAATAATAAGCTGACTCTTCTTGGCATTTATCTTCATTCCATGTTGACCTATCCAGTTACATATTCTATCCAGGTCACCCTGCAGCTCTTCACAGTCTTCTCTTGTTTTGATGGCATTATATACCATTTTTTCATCCACATACAAACTAAATTCTGACTATGAACTACTAACACAATCATTCATTAGAATGATGAATAGCAATGGTCTGAATACACTACCCTGTGTTCAAAACAAAACCTGAGGTTTGCACAAAGCATTGCAATGTGTATTTACTAAACATGATGATACAAAAACATGTCTGTCGTGCAGATTACTTCATTGTGTATGGGGGCTTTACGATCTAAATCAAATCAGATAAAATGTTCAAAAAATCTGTTTACTCAACAGTACTTCACAGACTCTTAATTCAGGATGTATTTTTTTTACTCAAGGGTTCAGTCATTTTGGATTATCTGTATTAAAACTAAACATATATGAACATAATGTTTAAAAACATATTTGTTTGTGATATCCGGTGTTGTTAGTTTTAACAATTGTAATCTGTGAAGAAAAACATGATAATCGAACTTGGAGGAAGACATGGAGGAAAGGTGATTTACTAGAAGTTTAAAACATTTTGGCTTAAGTTAAATAGAAGTTTGTTTGATAAATAAGCAGCAGCTACCAACTTACCTTAAATGAAAGCAAATTAGAGCGTCGTAGACGGCCTAATTTCGACCATTGAAGGACTTTATGTGTATGCATCCTTTGTAACACCATCTCTAGAGCAAATCCATGTATATCATGTCCAACTATTAGATCCGGGTCAGCCCGTGACACTTTAGCAACCATATAACCAAGCAAAGCACGCTCTGACTCAGCAATTTCCACTCGTGTTCCCTGGTACTTTGTAAGATATTCTTTTACATCTATCGGGAAAGTACCATCAGATGGCCGTGTAACAACTATAAGAGAAATAATTTTTGAAAGTGACATTTAAAAAAAGGTCTTTAAAAAACAATTTTTCGGAACTCAATTATTTTATACATAAAACTTCAATATTATTTTCCACAAAGTATCCAGGCAAAGTTAGAAAAGGTACAGCAATTTGTTACCAAAACTGCAGGCAAGTCTTCAACGGAAAAAACAGACCCATATAAATACACCAAAATTCTCCTGACCCCTTAATAATGTGAGAGACCAAATGAGTCAGGAATTTTTTACATATGCTTGTATGCATTGCATCTATTACCACATGATCATACAAAAAACATTTTTTATCCAGTGGAGAAGAGACAAAACAGGGGAGAAGGATTCTGCAGAGTAGGAAAATAATTATCCAAGGAAAAAAGTAATTTCAAAGTGAGCAAAATAAGGAGGGAAAGAGAAACAATGGGAAAAGATTAAAATAGGAATTTATTAAGAACATAAAACTACAAAGTAAAAGTTTAATTTTCAAGCTACAGATGGGCTTGGAAAATGAAGATTTACAGTATAGACGGTAATGTACTGAATATTACAGTAATAAATATTAGATAAAAATATATTTATTGGTCTGAAGTCATGACCAGCAGAGGCTGCCAGAAGTGTTGGCCGATGTTTATGTTTACTCTTCAGGCGTTGTTGACATCTGAGTTAGTGGAGCGGAACCAAATGAATAGAACTTCTTCAAGGGTAACTGCAACAAATAAATAGAATCCTTGTGCTACATGCTGCCTCAGGAAGCAGATGCACTGCCACCAACGCCAAATAAGATTCACTTAGCTGCTATGACCGACCTACCATATTTGATATGCCACCTTTGACTACAGAACCGCTATCGCTCAGGGTGAAATACAATATGCTTACCAAATAAGTTGGATACACATAGAGGAATAACAGAACATAAGGCCACTTGTACCGATCCATATAAGAAATCCCAGCCAACACTGGGAATTTCTGGCTTGAAGAAACAGAACATTCTCTTTCCATACCTAGCATACCTAACTAACCTAATATCCTGTTTCAAACTTTGTGTTCAACACTTTGTTCCATTAACTCAAATGGCACTGGAGTTTTTTCATTTCTAGTGAGAGTTTCTTACTGCCAACTAGGATCCGACCGAAGGTTCGGCTTCGGCTTCGGCCACCTTCGGCCAAAAAAAGCACCTTCGGCCACACATTCGGCTTTGGCCAAATTCAGCCGAATGTTTGGCCGAAGCTGAAGTTTTACATCCAGCTCCTGAAAATGATCCAACTTTTACGAATACCGTCAACGTAGCGCGCCAACAGATGATAGCAAAGGTAAAGAACCATTTGGAAAACATCATAAAAATCAGTGGGAAGTATATTGTGAAGCCAGTGTTAAATACCAAAGCTTGATTAATTTTAAAAAAATCAGGGATCTTGTATGCGCCCAAAGATTTTGCAAAAGAAGTTTAACAGTCTACTTCACGCGATATCGTAGAAAAAAAGTAGCGTCACCATGGTCCTATAATCATCCGATTTCTTGGCGGATTAATGTATTACGTATGGACCTGGTCATTGTAAACATGTTTCCGTACAACCTCGTTGAAGGAGAAGGACTTCGCAGACTTAATTTTACTGATCCTCAAACTCGACCCTAGTACAGACAAAAGCGAGAAAAATATTTTAGAAAGTCTTTAATGCCAGCTACGTACGAAAAAGTAAACAGTAAAGTTGCATTGATTGTAGAAAAAGACTGAATGGATCAGTTTTACCACGAAGATAAGAAGTGATCAAGTAAACACGATTTTGAGTGTCACGGCACATGGCATTTCCAAAGGTTCCAAAATAAAAAAATGAAATTGGCTGTTAGTGTGTTGGAAGATCATACAAGGCAATATATTGCACAAAAAATCACTGAAACTTACCAAATACTATTCAAAAGAAAATATCCATGCGGGTATACATAATAATATTTCAAATATGAATGCAACCATCAGCTATGGAAACTTCGTTTTTATTGGTTGTGTTGCTCACACACTACAGCTCATGATTCACAAAGTAATTTTTAAAGATATTGTTAAGGTTCTTACGGTGGTTTTATTTTTGCATTAATTAATTAATAAAGTCCACCAAAAACAAGGTTATGTTGAGATGTTCGTTTATTTTGAACAAATCAAAACAAGTCTGCGACATTCACAAGCATAGTTGTTACAATCCAAAGATGCAATACTGACTTACTGAATACTTGCATGAATGTCTCTGTAACACTGAATTTATACTTAATGCAAAACTAACTTCTCTGTGCAGGCGATCTGTTTATATAGAGTCTATCGAAATTACGAGAATTCTTCAAAGGCATCCGCCCGATATTTCTCGATCATAAACAATCACTCAAACAATCAAACATATTAAAAACAATGGGAATTGATACAAAATTAATTAATAACATTACAAAGTGATCAGAAATGGTAATTATAGATACTTAAATACAAAATTATTTACAGAAATCCTTTCAAATGGTGGAAAATTGTCCTGTAGACATCGTAACTTACATTTATACATGGAATTACAAACTTTTAATAAATTTACTTGCATCATTCGGTTCTTAAACAAATTAAATGGTCTTTAAATAATTTTCTTACCTAAAACAAAGTCTATATACACTTATTTACAAGAAATTACAAAATAAACATATCAAATCACTTTCAACCAAACTTTAGCTCATTACAAATATTTCACACAGTCCAATACTATCCAAAATACAGGTATTAGGGCTGTTACAACCCCTCCCCAGGATTCACTTAATTTTACACAGATAAAATTGATTGAATCCGTCACGAATCTAAACAGGTTGAATGTACACATAATGCAGACACGAATAGATTACAATCAATCAACCATAATGACTTTTACAATGAACAAATACAATTCTTCATACAACATCTGCACATAGTCCATGACACTGACTTTGTTTACAATAATTGTCTTTTCTCAGGTCCAATCATTTCATCATTTACTGTTTTTACACAACAAACGTTCAATACCATCACCTTAAGTTACAATTATTTTCACTCCAAGTTACACACTTGATGTCTCCTTGTTAATTACACCAGTCTGTTTACATTTTACAGCTGATAATTTGTCATCTCAATACCAAAAGTCTCTACACAAAACTGTCACAAATTATACATTGAAATGCTTACATCTGCATCTGAACTTAAGTACTCACACAAACTATTTACATGCATCAATTCAAAAACTTATTTACAAAATTAGATATTTACATGTAGGGACCCCTCCCCAAACCATCCATTTCAATTAATTCTCATAAGTGGGTTTCAGGATTTCCCTGGAAACCCAGAACCATGTAAGTTACTTTTTCCTAACCTTCCAGTTTTCTTCAACTTTTGTATACACATTTAATATTACATTTCTATTTTCACAAAGCTTCATTATATACATACAGAAACACAAACTTCCAATCATCTCAGACAACAGACTTTGGTACAACCACGCAACAGCTGAGACATACAATGGTTCTGTTTTAGCAAATTGATTGTCACTTAAAAGCAATGCTGTTGACTCAACTGGTAATATAAATTTATTATTCTCACTACTCAGTTTAGTCCATCATTATTCCCAACTCCACTCTTCATCATCTGATTACTACTTAAGCTTACCAAATTATCTGAGTCAGTACCTAAAACTGTTTTAACATCTGGCTTACTGACTTCCTCCACAAAATAATTATTTTTCTCAGCAACTACTACTTCACTATTAGCTTCCACATCAAAGAGGGTACAAAACATATTGTCATCTAAGTCACATTCTGTACATTTTTCCAAATTAGAAACTGGTTCAATTAAATCCTTACTCCCACCCATTTCTTCAATGTCATCATTTACACCAAATACAGAGCTAAATAATGTATCAGCTAGGTCAAAGTTAGGACATTTTTCCAACTTAGGGATTGGTACATAAGGCTTTTCAACCTCTCTCTCTTCAGAAGACAAATACTTTGACTTACAATTCTCCTCCTCATCTGGGTCTCCTATCCACACCACTGTATCACCCTCCTCTTCAAGATATCTGAGAAACTCCTCGATTTCAGCACTTCTACAAACTTCATTACCACCTATCCTAGCACACATAGTCCCAACTATACCATTCTGGACCTTACAAGTTTCTGATAGCCACACTGTAGTATGCACTATAAATTCTGCATCCCTTTTTGTAATTAGGCAGTGACCATTTCGAAAATCTTCTACATGAAAATTATTACTTTCGCACACGGATTCTAATGATAAGGTACTATGGTGGTCCCCTTCCCGCTTTATCTTATTATCAACCTTTACATCATCAACATCATTCATTACATCTATCATACCTTATCCTGAAATTCACTTGCTGCTACCCCCACCTCTTCCAATAAATCTTCTCGGGGATTATTCATAAAAATGGAATTAACGCTATAGCAGTTGGTACCTGGACCCACAATCTTACCCACCACTGCGGGGCCCGTCACAGAGGTGGTCTTTAGTTTGCCTGCCCCCCATGCTGCCTTTCCCTTTCAGATTGAGGGTTCTGTTCTCTCACTCCCCCATTATCATTCCTTCTTGCATAATTGTTACAATCCCTTCCCCTCGATCTACCATCCCTTGACCCATTACCCCTTCTAGGGGGACTCCTGCTGCCCCTCCTCTGGTATTGATGGTGGTAATGTTGTTCATTGACTGACTCCTGGGCATCCAAGCGTCTCAACAATTCAGAAACTCTATCCACATTTACTACATCCAGAGTGGCAATTAAATTTCTTGTTTGCTGAGGTAGCCTAGCTCCTATTAAATCAATAAATTCCTCCTCTCCATAAGGATGGTCTAGGTACTTACAACGGATCCAACATTTATGAAAAAAGTCATGTTGAGTTTCCCTACCAGGTTTATAGGGTCCTACCAGTCATCAACTCTCTCTTTTCTTGAATCTGCCTGCTTGTCGACCAAAAATGTTTCAAAAAGTTTTCTTTAAACAGCTTGTAGTCAGTCACTTCCCTAGCTTGTCTATCACCCCATGCCCTAGCATAAGATTTTAGATGTTTACCCACAAGTGCAATTTTCTTACTTGTCGGGTAACAAATTAAAATAGTCTGATCTTTCAAAATTATCTATAAATTCAATAGGGTGAAGTCCTCCCACTATCATCATAAAATTCAAATTCTTCCTTAATATCAGCACTGATAACTGGACTACCTGCTAAGGGAATCTGACTTAACTGAACCTGTAGCCCAGTAACCCTTTTTTCCAACTGATTTACATTTCTTTCTAATCCATGCGCTAACTGTTCCTGTTGCTGCACCAATGTATTAATATTTAATCCCACCTCTTGTCTCAACTCATTAACCTTAACATCATTAGCTTGGAACAAAGCAACATATTCCTCCTTCATCTTATCACAATTTTCACTGACTTCCTTCACCTCTTTATAAATCAAATTTTCACATTCAGCCTTATTCTGTTCACAAAATTTTGTAACTTTCTCAAATTTCTCCTGACATTCTGTTACTACCTTCCCCAATTTAGAATCTAAATTGTTAATATCTTCTTTGAACTGAGAGCTAAAACCCTGAAATTGCTCTGTGATTTTAACATCAAAACATTTAGTCAAATCAGAGAATGTTTTATCATTGCTTTGTTGCAGTTGAGAAAACTTATCATTAATTTCAGAAAATTTGCTGTCAAGATTTAACTCAGTTTTAAATTCAGAAAATTTGCTATCCAATTTGGAAAATTTATTATCAAATTTGTCATCAATTTCGGAAAACTGAGACTTAATTTCAGAAAATTTGCTGTCGAATTTGGAAAACTTACTGTCAGTATCACTTTTTAACTCATTTCTAAATTCAGAAAATTTGTTATCCAATTTGGAAAATTTATTATCAAATTTGCCATCAAGTTCCGTAAATTTTGCATTAAAACTGGCTACAAAAGACTCTAGAAAAGTTTGCAGGTTCTGACTATCAGCCATTTTTAGTAATGAGCAAAATCAACATAAAAAACAAACTTAAGGAAAAATTAAAATCTTTCCAATCTGCCACACAATAACATTCAAAAATAAATCACTTGAATATTTCAATGCAGTACTTACACTTCTTCCTCAATTTTGTATCACATTAAATTTCACTTAGAAGCACTTAATTGATCATTAAGCACCACACTGACTTCAAACACTTAACCACACTTTTCACAATTCACCGTAGGAAGACGATTTTGAGGCCGAAGGAAATCCACTCGACGTCGGAAGATTACAGCCGATTCCCGATTAAAATTCTCCGCCTTAGGCCGTCAAATACGTGTCGTCGCCGGTCGAAATTTCCTCTCAGGTTATGTTCGCATAAATCGCCGATACTCCGTCGCAATTTCTGCAGATTCTTTTTAGAAGATAAACATCCCACAGATGTTTAAGAACTTCTCGTCATGTCAACGGTCGCCATGTTAAGGTTCTTACGGTGGTTTTATTTTTGCATTAATTAATTAATAAAGTCCACCAAAAACAAGGTTATGTTGAGATGTTCGTTTATTTTGAACAAATCAAAACAAGTCTGCGACATTCACAAGCATAGTTGTTACAATCCAAAGATGCAATACTGACTTACTGAATACTTGCATGAATGTCTCTGTAACACTGAATTTATACTTAATGCAAAACTAACTTCTCTGTGCAGGCGATCTGTTTATATAGAGTCTATCGAAATTACGAGAATTCTTCAAAGGCATCCGCCCGATATTTCTCGATCATAAACAATCACTCAAACAATCAAACATATTAAAAACAATGGGAATTGATACAAAATTAATTAATAACATTACAAAGTGATCAGAAATGGTAATTATAGATACTTAAATACAAAATTATTTACAGAAATCCTTTCAAATGGTGGAAAATTGTCCTGTAGACATCGTAACTTACATTTATACATGGAATTACAAACTTTTAATAAATTTACTTGCATCATTCGGTTCTTAAACAAATTAAATGGTCTTTAAATAATTTTCTTACCTAAAACAAAGTCTATATACACTTATTTACAAGAAATTACAAAATAAACATATCAAATCACTTTCAACCAAACTTTAGCTCATTACAAATATTTCACACAGTCCAATACAATCCAAAATACAGGTATTAGGGCTGTTACAATATTGTTATAATAGAAATAGTGAAAAAGTGTTGTAAAACGTAAGCAGAGTGAACAAGCCACTCCATATCATAATTAATAGAACAGAAAAATGCAGTAAATCTGTATATGTTAGAATGTGGTGGAATAGAAATTCCAACAGCAGAAGAATGGATACAAATGAACAATTTTATAACTGTGCTGAAGTGTATTTAGGAAGCAACAACTAATATTTCTAGCGGTCTTTAATTATATCAATCACTGACATCTTAAACTCAAAAGTTGCTCAGAAGGATGAAGGCTGATCATATAATACTGCTCAAAAGTCACTTGTGTGGGTCTGTTAACAGGAGATCTACTTTTGCAAGAAAAACCTTGCAGTTGTTGATTGCCGCTCTAATCGATCCACGGTTTAAAATTAAATATTTGACTAGCGACGAAATTGTAAATACGAAGACTGATATTTTGTCATTTCTACGTCGAAACTGTGCACTGACAATAACAAATAAAACGGGTCATTTGGAGCGATTAAATCTTATTTTATTAGTGCCAATGTACTTTTTGTTTTGTTTATATTTAGTACATTTTTAATTAATCTGTATACGTGAAACTACTTTAAAAATATTGGTATTGATTCGGTTTTAACTGAAAATTTAATATGAGATACTAATTTAGACAGCAGAATATCATATTTTAAAAGCTAGAATAATTTATGCTAGGTAAGAAGGTTGAAATTTATTTTTATTGTTGTTAAAAAACTATGACATTACTATACATAAGCTAACATGTATTTGATTTACCGAAGCTAAAACTCCAAAATTTATTAATTTAATCCACGGGACAAATTATTCTGATTTGATTCGGGCTATTACTGTTAAATTTTATAGTTTCTTTTTATTATTCTTAAATAAAAATAACTGCATTTAATTTTGCTAAATTGTATTGCTCAGAACCTGGTTTGGTACTATTTTACTGTTTTATTTTATTCGAATAAATAAATATTAAAAACTTTGTTTATAATTATTGCAAAAGTGCAATTTATATAAAAAATACCACATATAAAACAAAATAACAGTTCATTTTTTGCATGTTATATATACTTCATGTTAGTGTTCTAAGATATATAATTATTTTTGAACCTTCGGCTTCGGCCGAAGGTTATCCCAAGAGCCGAACATTCGGCTTCAGCTTCGGTCGGACACTACTGCCAACATGCCATCAAAATCCTTTGGCGAGAGCTGCTCCTTCCCTCAGCATATTGCCAACTTTTAATATTGTGTTTCGTTCTATGTTGAGATCATACCAACAAACAGCAAAAAATTCAAATGTTTACCCTTTTCTTGATTTTAACATTCTCGGAAATTCTAAGGAATATGCTTCGCTAAATGTCTGGCAATACTGTTTCTTAGAGTTATTTATGGGTACAGCAGAGTTACACAATCTACACATATTAGCTACCAGCCGAATAATGCATGTGGGACCATCTGAAAGTAGAAGAAAACGATTGCTGATTTGACTTTCAGAAACAGTATCAATGTAAAATCAGACATATCAATTAATTATCATCTATAGCAAAATGTAGCATAACTTGGCCTAAAATTATAGTCAAATGAAAGAAAGTTCAATGCACATAAAACACTGGAAGGCATGAACGAAATCAGAAACCTATCACAATTGCCAATAAAAACCACAATAATCTTGTTCCATGTAAAGATCTCACTTATGTGATCGAATTTTAGTTTGGAAATTCGTAAAATAACACAAGTCGTCTGTACAACTGTAAAATAACAGCACTTCCCGTAAATTTTACAGGAAAACTGTAAAACATGGCAGGTATGCCTCAGATATCGAACACGTGTCCTAATATTTCAGGTTGTGGCCAAAAGCTAAACGGTTACCATCTGAGATAGAACAGGACTGAGGTCATGGGAAGTGTGCTGGAATTTAGTATAAAGTTATAGTACAATCGAGGTACTGAAACTATGATTAGACACAGCAAGCAGCTGTTTTCATTTAAGGGGAGTTATACAACTTACAGATTTATTGTCAGTACGTCATTTTCAAAGGCTAGAGTTTAATTTCTTATATCTAGTAAGAATTAGAGAGTAAAGAGAGAATTAGGGGAGATAGAATTAGGGGAGACGGGGTACAGGAAGTTTTCTTTTGGTGGAAAGGGAGGGGGGGGGGGGGACGGCGTCGTACGAAAAACATTGGGAACCTCTACCCTGCAGCATTACATTTCAAATGTTTTTACTTGTTTCTGACCATCACATCTTAAGGTATTGTATATAACTTTCATTTTGAAAATGTAAGTATGATGACTGTGAATATTTATAACTCTCAGAGTCCAAACTTGTGTTCTGAAATAATCTTTGAAACACCTGGATGTTGTGAGCCATTTCCTGAATTATTCGTTTTTATACAATTTGAATCTTCAAAAACCTTACACAGTAGAATGTCGATGACCCAAAATTATTTGGACAGCAGGGTGGTTCAAATTTTCAATTTTTTTAGAAACAAAATGTACTACACCATGCTTTGAAATTTTGATACAATACTGTATTAAAAATTATTTTGCCTCTATTATTACATTAGCTACATTATAATTCTACATACTCCAAATAAAAGCGGGTTCAGTTTCCTCTACTACATTTTGAAAATTTTTTCTTTGCTTTTAAGTCCCTCAACCTCTTCAACAAACAAAAAAAGTTGGGTTGGACTGCATTGCGTTGCTGCTCATACCTTGCTGTGGCAGTCTCTAGTGTTTTTGAAACAATGATGGCAATTTCTTCATTGCTTCCTTTGAAGAGCAAACAATTGTTTTTTGTTGATTCTCTTCATTTTTCTGGAACTCCACGATCCATTGGTCGGAGAATGGCTGTCATTCAGTTGATTTAGTAATTGAGTAAACTTATTCAATGAAGTAAAAATATAGTACAATATTTTCGAACTTAATTTATTTCACTATTTTCACAAATATCTTTTTATATTTTAGTAACCAGAGGATGTATCCAGCACTGTGTGCTAGTTAAATATTTTCTGTATTTGCTTCTTTCTTCCGCCAAAGCTAAAAACCTACTGCACTAGGTTCAATATGAAGGTCGACACCGGCTCCGGCTTTGCCGGTGTGTGTAAAAATGTCCTTACCCTACTACGGGCAAAACCTTCCTCATCATTGGACATGCCACATTCTCCACAACACATATCATATACCAGCTAACTTGCCACTGCTGCCCTAGTTCCTATATAAGCCTGTCTACACAACAACTCTCGGTCAGAATGAATGGCCACAGACAAATAGTCCATACTCGCAATTTATACCTTCCAATACCACAACATGCTAACTACCAAAATTCTAACAACCTCAATGACTCATATGATTACTAAACCAGTCCTCTAAAGAAAGCCACAGCACAATGGCAGAAACGTTAGGTTTTAATCAATCAACGTGGCTCCACTTGGAGAACCAAGATAAAACCTCAACGACTGTTTCACTGTGTGAGCAATTAGAGTTTTCCCTGAAACCACAACCGCTTCAGAACTTCGGAGATGGGAACTTATATATCAAAATATCCTGGATACCAGACACCCACCTGGCCTCAGCCACCGATAAAACTATATTTTTTGGCCCCTCACTCATTATTATTAGTATTATCATTTAACTAGTTACAAATGTCCTCAAAATTTATTTGTTTATTATTTTATTTATTATTTTATTTTATCGTTTAGCCCACTAAGAAGTGCGTGGAATCATTAATTTGCATTGTCCTTCTTATTTTCCCAAAATCTCATCCTTTCGCTGTGGGCTTGACGTCTCTCTTGTGTCCATGCATTTCTGAGTTTCAGATTTTTTGATGTTGGGTTCTTAGGGGCAAATTTATGTGAGGTGATCAATTGTCTATATTTACTGCGTGTGGATTGCAATGGGTCAAGGCTGGCTTCTGCGAGGTCCTTCTAGGTTTCTACAAACCAGCGTGCTTTGTTTTGTTGGGGACCGTTGACAATGTGGAAAATTTTCTTGGTAAGTCGTGAGTCATCCATTCATGCTATATGTCCATAAAATTTCATGCGTCTTTTCCGTGTGAGTGAGGTGAATCTTTCGGTCAGTGAATACAGTTCTTTTGAGCTTTTGCGCATCCAGATGCCATCTTGGATTTTGGGGCCGAATATTTTTCTCAGTATCCATCTTTCTTTTTTTTTCTATTCCTGTGACATTTACCATTAATGATGATGTCTCCGTCGCATATAGTGCTCCTGGACGGAGTGGTAGTGATGGAGTTTGGCTTTGGTGGAAAGTGATTTCTTATTATAAGTATTCCATGTAATTACATATGCTTTTTGCAGTTTTTCAGCGCGATTTTTGTGGGCTTCTTTCTCAGTTCCAGTATTCCCAATAATTTCTCCTAAGTACTTAAAATGTTTAACTTGTTTGATAGTGCCATATTTGGTCACGAGTGGCTTCAGGTTTGTGCTTTTGGAGTCCATATATTGCGTTTTCACATAAGAGATTTGGAGGCCGGTTTTGATAGCTATCTCATGATGCTTCTCAACAGCATGTTTGGCTTCCTCAACAGTTCGTGCAATTACTGTTAGATCATCCGCAAAAGCAAGGCATTTTATGTTGATTCGTTTATCCTTTGTTCCCATATATATCCCAGATATTTCTTTTTTCCATATGCTAATGATCTTATCTAGGACCAAGTTGAACAGGGGTGTTGATAACCCCAAAAGATTCAGAGATTTCATGCATAAATTTCACTTTTGAAGTTGTATTTGTCAAAGTTTGTTGAATTAAAATAGTTGTTTCATTATCTACTCCATATTCACGTAGTATATTGAACAGCGTAGTGCGGTTAATCGAATCATATGCTTTCTTAAAGTCTAGAAAAGTTACCACTGTGTGGGTTGACTGGCGATGTTAGAGTATCATTTTTAGGTTCCAGATATATTCTGTGCATGATCAGTGTGGTCGGAATCCTGCTTGGTATTCACCAATCTTGTGTTCTGTCTGCTTCTCCAACCTTGACCAGAGGGCACAAGAAAGTACTTTGTAGGCGACTGGCAGAAGTGAAATCCCTCAAAAATTGTTTGGATCTGTCCTGTCTCCTTTTTTATGTAGCGGGTGAATTAATGCAATTTTCCAATCTGCAGGTATGACTTCAGTCGCCCATATATTTGAAATAATAGCATGCAGCCGGTCAGTCAGTAGTTCGCCCCCGATCTTGAGCATCTCGCCTATTCTCCGCCTTTCCCTTGTGCTTTGTTATTTTTCAACTGAAGTATGACATTTTGGATCTCACCCAGTGTTGGTGAAGCTGAGTCATGGTTTGGGGAGGGTATCTGGAAATGGAGTTTCTCTGTAGGTGGTTCACAGTTGTACAGCTTCTCGAAGAACTGCTTCAGAATGTCACAATTGGCCTTTGTGTTGGTTTCATGCACACCATCAGGTCGACGGAAGCAAAGACTTGGAGGTTTAAATGTAGACAGTTCTTCCCGGAAAGCTTTGAAAAAATTTGTGTTTTTTTCTTTTGAAGTCATTGTCGATTTCCTCTAATCTTTTAATGTGGTACATGTTTGAATCGTCTCATTATTTTGGATGTTCTTTTTTGTGTTTCTACAAAAATCTGCCAATTATATGGTTTCGGTGGCTATTCAAATTCTACCAGGCTTTAATACGTGAATTCAGGGCTTTATTGCACTCTAATGTCCACCATCTGTGTTTCCGTTTCCGTGGAGGCTGGCCAATTTTCCTTGCTGATTCTTGAATGGTATCAAGAAGTTCGTCCCAAGTCTGTGTGTTTGTCTGTAGCGATTGTATGAATCCCTGTGCATATTCTTGTAATTATTCTGAATCAATGCATGGGTTTTTAGGCTTTTGATATAGTTTTAAATTGGGTCTGAAATGAACTTTGATTTGTGAAAGGTAGTGGTCAGACTCTACATAACGCTTTCGTCCTCTCACATTCATAATTTCTGGAGAGAAGTTTCTGGTAATCGCTACATGATCGATCTGGTATTCACCTATGTGGTTGTTTGGTGATATCCAAGTGGTCATCTTCCGAGGGAGCTTCTTAAAGTGTGTGGACATTAACTGGAGATTGGCCATTTCATAGGTGTTTTATTAGGCGCCGTCCGTTCAAATTTGTCTTTCCCGATTATGCTTCTGTATTCCTTATCTCTGCCGATTTGTGCATTAAAGTCTCCAAGGAGGATCTTGACATGATGTTGAGGGATTTGGCAAGTACTCTTTCCAATTGGGACCAGAACTTTTCGATTTTGTTTTTGTCAGGTTCATTGTTGACTGGAGCATGTGCATTCACCAGTGTGTAAGCCTTGTTGAGACATTCAAAGGGTGATGAGAAATCTACAACCGAGTTCAGGATACTCTTGTGCACTAGGGAAGCAGTTCCAAATACTCGTAAGTTACTATTAAGTAATTTATTTGCGAGTTTTCCCTTATAGATGTGATACCCACCTGAGTCAAAATGACTGGAATTGCAGAACCTTGTTTCTTGTATTGCAAGTACAAGGATCCTAAACCTGTCACAGGTATCTGTCAGTACCTTAAATTTCCCTGTTTTGGTTAATGGCTGTACATTAAAGTGCACCAATAAACTGTACTTTTTTTTGGTCTGAGGAGGTTTGGGAAGCTCCGACCCTTCCCTGCATGATGCCCTGGTACCCCAGAATCCAAATGACCAGGTTCGCCGTTGCTGTCTTCAGCTCAGGCCTGAGGTAGTAGCTCTTCTGCTTGTGTTTCCATCATGCTAAATTATGGTTGATTTTTGCTCGTGGGCGTGAAAACAGCCAGGGCGAATGAACCATTTTATCGATTCACTCTCATCGTACGGATTGTTAGTTCGTACGGGCAGCTGATGTCTTGCTGTGGTGTGTTTGGTCCGCGAGAGCTATTTTATTTTGCTCAAGTCCGCCTGTAAACCAGTGAGGACCGCCCGATCCTCCATCTGGGACGCGCCATGTGGGAGTATCACCTCTCCCCCATTTATTATTTATTTTTCATTTTAACAATCCATACCCTTTGGTTACATTATTAATTCTGTCACCACCTGTGATGTATACATTAATATGTAACATGTAAGCAAACAGATTTAGCACGGGGGGGGGGGGGGGGGGGGGTTGTGCATATAACAGGTTCCCAAACGGTGACCGTTAATGTAGCCTAAGGATATTTGATAGCGGTTGCCAATCCACTGTTAGAGCCTCAGGGGATGAAGGTAGGTTCTTTAAAAAATGTTCACTGTAAACTTCCATGCAATGCTCAACTATATATTCTTAAGATTTTAGGAAAGCACAAGGATACCAATTTTTAAGCATCGAAAATCTTCTCCGAAATAAACAATTGCAGGTTTAAACCTTGAGACAATCTGCAAGCAACTCCCAATGACTCCCTAACTGATTAAAGTTCAATTCATGGCAAGCAGTAACACTTCCCCACTATCAGTTGAAGTCAATCCAAGATGGCTGCTCAGACTACATAACTTGCTTCTTCTCCACCACGCATCTCGCCAAATGGGCAGAGCATGGACACAACTTCCCATACAAGTGGTTTCAAACAACTGCCCCCTCCACAGGATCCGGGGCTCTGTTTATAGAAGACTGGGCATATTTCACAACTAGCTGGGAAATTATGCAATATCTGAACTTATTTTTGCTCTGATCTTCGTAAAACTTTTGGAGAAGGTTGCCCTTTTCCTAAACGTTAAAACAACGCCATATGAAATTTTTTCACACTTCAGCCATTTGTCTGTAAAAAATTATTGAAGTGGCAAAACCTAAAATTTTCTCTCACTGGTACAGTATTTGAGCTATCGTTTTAACCCCTGTTTTAAAATAATCTATTCATCCTACCTGATCTATTGGTATATAATCCGGCTTTTTCCAATTTTCTATCTTATCATGATCCCCAATTGCGTCTTAACATAAATTTCTTTATTTTATATCTCCAAAAGTATTTGTGTTACCAAGCTGCAACATGTTTTAAACACTACGGGGTGCATTTTCTATATAATTGTAAAGTTGTTTAACTATTAACTAGTCTTCCCCTTTAAAATCTATTTTCAAATCTCATGATCGGCTACCGCCATTTTTTTGTAATTATTATTAATTTACTTTTTGGTATTCTAGCCAAAATAATGCATGGAACTTTAGAAAACTCATTCAGTGCGCCTAGAAAAACTTTTAATTTCTTTGAAATGTACTTTCCATTCTGCATCTGGCTTACGTGTGCAATTTGTATTTTCTACTCTAAATCATCATTTTCTCTTCAAAATGTTACTTATTCTTTACAGACTCTAAATTTTTACATAAAATAGTCTAAAATTTGATACATCTTTTGAGTAATTAATCTTTCTTGTGGCAAGAAGACTTGAGTACTGTGAAATTATTTAAGTATTTTTTCGATCTTTTTACCCACATGTGAAATTCAACTTCCAAATATCTCTTCAGTACTGTTTATAACCCTGAAGTTTCAAGTTGTTTTCATCCTAGTCACTTACTGCATCTCTGAACATGAAGGTAGTGTTTCCTACTCCAAAATAAGAAATTCTGTTTATAACAGCAATCTTGAAAAATCATTATGACCGAATTTTAGTTTTTACTCCTATTATTTGCCTAAAAACTGTTATAAAATGGTTTTAAACATCCTTTACTGTTAGACTGATATTAGCTCGCAACTCTTTAAACTAATTTTTATTAGCAAAATTTTTTTCTTTTTTTATGGCTTTACGCCTCGTCAACAGCTAATGTCATTAGAGGCGGGATGGGACCTGAGACAAGGACAGGGAAGGAATTCGGCCATGGCATTTTAGAAGGAGGCCTCCCGGCTTTCACCTGGAGTGATTTGGGAAAACCATGGAAAACCCAAATCTGGATGACCGGACAGGGATTCGAACCCGCATCCTACCGAATGCGAGGCCCGGACATTAACCGTTCACCCACCACACTCCATAGTAAAATTTGGGTTATATGACAAACATCTCAGTCTCTCCCGACATATCAATAATTCACTCAGTCACGTGTTAAACTTCGACGTGTTCACACCTCCCGAACCACATGACTCGCTCCCTACAACATGAATAAGGTGTAAAACCGAAATATTGTGTATTTTAGTGTATATAATGTATGTTTTTATCTCGTCACAGCCTTCAACTGAGTGATGAGTCATTTTCCCTTTCCTTGTCATTTACAACTTTCCACATCCCACAGAGCCAGTCTCTTATATTGGGATCAATGGAAAATGAATGTATTGTATTGTATTGTATTGTACATAAGCTACATTTCCGTGAGAGTCACAGATAAATGGCCTCTTTAACTTGAGAGTCATTAGCAATCAAAGCAATCAAAATTTTTCTTTTAACCATCAAAAGAATCCAATTTTAATGCAAAATTCATTTTTTCTTTTTTTTAAAGTCAGGTATGGATGCCTTTCCAAACACATAAATTTAACTTAAAGACTATTCACTTTCTCCCTTTTTAAGTCTACACAAAATTTCAAGCTTGGTTTCAATTTTCAAGCACTTAAACTTCCTTCAACAAGATGACAGTAATGTCATAATAGGCATAAAATATTGGTACAAGATACTAAAGTCAACAGAACACTAAACATCATATCCACAGCAAACCAGAAATAATTTACACCTATTACATCCGTACGTGCCATGCTCCTGACTCCTGAATTAGCTTGCTTTCATTATTTTCTTTTAAAAATATTCATGCTGAAAGATTTCAAATCAACAACAGATACATGGCAAATACAGCCGGTTTTAGAAAACTACTGACACACTGAAAACTGCTATAAATACACTAATAATTGTTGTCACATCACAGTCAGAACAATTTAAAAAATATTCAACATTAAATCCAGTATTTGTATGGTTACAAAGAAACTGTGGTATACACAACATACACCAGGTACAAGGGAAAGTCACTGTACCTGTTAGTGCATTTCCTGAATATAAGTGTAAGGATATTCTGTACTGTACATTGAAACAAAGTTGATGTTTCAGTAAAATAGTAAACATTTTGTAAAAAATAAAATAAATATAGGGCATTTGGATAGTCAAGTTCAAATTATCAACATTCTTATGCACGCTTATGGTTCATCAATGTCAAGGCCATTAGAGGCGGGATGGGACTGGAGATACGGAACGAGAAGGAATTCGGTAATGGCCTTTTGAAGGAAGCATCCCCATTCACCTGGAGTGATTTGGGGAAACCTTGAAAAATCCAAATCTGGATACCCAGACAGGGATTTGAACTGGCATCCTCCAAAATGCAGGGCCAGAGCGTTAACTGCGCCTAATTACAATTCGTATCTAAAACTACATCAATTAACTAAGCTATGATTTACCAATTCAAAACCATAAAGTACTTTACGGGAGATAAGGAGTACCACCTCCTGAGCTTGTATCACAAATGTTCCCATTCCACCAACCCTGAGTCAGTTACACACAACCTTTCTCCACCAATATTTCCCTACTTTTGTAAAAGCAAAAGCTAGTTATATACTTAATATGCCAAGGTTGTGCTATTTTATGCTGGTATCAAAAATAACAATTCCTTTAACATTATCAATACTATTATTTCTTATAAAATTCCTTTATTCTGTTTATTTTCATTTTTCAACCCTTTCATCTGTTGCTATTAATTCCTATAAATCGATTAAGTAAATTCAAGAGGTATTGAGACCTGCTGACGGTGTTTCCTTTTGTTGCACATTCTGCCTCTGTCATGGATGTACCTACAGAATAACGTGGAATCCAAACTTCAGAACATCGTAGCATATCTCATATCTCACATGAATACGCAGAACTCTTAAAAATTCCTGAACCCGACCGAAACTTTGAGTTTTGAAACCATGCAGCTTATACACTGAGCTACCAGACGGCTCTAAAATTCAATAGTAAATGCATACTTACCACAAAAATGTTGCTGGAATGGAGGTTGTGGTGCAGCACGATCTACAGGAAAGTTGTTGTGGACGAGGCAACTTATCATCACTACCTCTGACTGAGAGGAGCGCACATTAGTCACACTCCGCATGTTCAGGGCCATGATAACAAGTGGTGGTGGAGCTAGTTTTGGTTCTAATGGGCAGACTTCCAAGTGCTCCATCTTGCTGCAAGTAACCTAGAAATAACAGGACATTTTAATAAATCTACCATTGCAAAATGTGAATTTTGAGCAAGGTAAAGATAAAAAAAATTTAGCACCTATTAAATAAAACCCTACTTAAAAAATAATTAAATCGCCAGTTTAGTTTATAGTTTATAGTTATACACCATGTACCAGTATTAAAACAAGAAAGCATTGAACGATCAGTGGAGTACCTAGATCAACAAGGGCCCTGGTATAAAAAAATTATTTTGTGCCTCAGGTCAGATGGGTGATCTTTTTTTTTGCTTTTGTGTTGCTGGTAGGGGCCCCCTGAGCTGAGGCTTGGGGACCCTGAGTTGTACTTGGGGGCCCTGCTGAGCAGTGAGGGTATCTTAGTGAGGGAGCTCCCTGTGTCTCAGGGACCCCCTTAGACAATGGTAGAGCTACAAAAAAGATCGCTAGTTTGCTGTGAAGACCCGTGGGCCCTCTGAACTGCACTTGGGGGTCCCCAGAGGTGCGCTTGGGGGCCCACTGAGCGTAGGGGCCCCGGTGCACTGCACCGCCTAGCCCCATAGTAGCTACACCCCTGTGTACAATCCACAAGCATTCTGTAATGGAGTTGTATATTTCTTGAGTTTTAATCACATTTAAATTTTGCAGTAATTGATTATTACTATTTGGAACAGCACTGTCTAGAAACCACAAATAATCATTGCAGGATATGTTCTACATTCCCAGTTTAACAGGCAAACATCACATCAAATTGAGTTCACCACGTTTTTTAAATAAAGTGAAGAAAATCACAAAGGAAATGGAGAGCTAAAGAAGACCAAATAATGTATTCTAATTGGTCCAGATTTCTCTGGCAAGTTAGGAAGTTTTCTAGTGACATTAAATTCTAACTAACAATATAAAGTAAAACAAAACAAATTTGTAACAGAACTGCATCATAGCTTGACACTGCTCACAAATGCAGCCATTTTTAAAGCAAAAACATTCCACTGCTACCACAGAACTGCAGGAGTATAATGAATGAAGTAACATCATTCAGTAAATTAAAAGAGATTCACAAACCATAAATAGGTGTAGAGTATTAGCAAAAGTAAAGATTCCTACACAATGAAGTTTCCCCCAAAGATCGTAGGACTGTGGAGAGTGGTGGAGATACTATAACCAAGTTGTTATTAGTTAGGAGACCATGAAAGGTAACAGCCTAGAATTTTTATCTGCCACATTATGAGCTTCCCTCATTGCTACCTTAACCTAATGCGGTTAACCTGCTAGGGAATCCATACCATGGGGCATCGTAGTGTTCTTCACATGATCAAAACAAAGTTTTGCCTGAGGTGAAGCCCAGGTAAATATTCAGATCAAGACCGGAATTCGAACTGGGACCATCTAATCCCAAGTCAGGCACGCTAATTAAATGAGCCACTAGACCAACAAAAGCAAAGATGAGGCTCTCTCAAGCGCTAACTGTAACAGAAGAATGAATGAGCAGGATGAAGACTTTGGGAAAAAACTTATGTGATTTTCAGAACTTATATGTGAGGGTAGCACAAGAGAGCAGAGATTTATACATTTACACATAGTGAGCAAAGGAGGGTTTACATAAGTGACAGAAATAAGCAAATCATGTTATCTATCTACATGTATAAAATACAACACCTTGTATATATGTTCAGAAAAACTAAAAATCAATTGAACAGATTTTGATCGAGTTTTCACAGTTTTAAAGCTTAAGATCAGACTTGAATTCTTTAGCATATCTCACATTTTAATGTTAGATGATGCCGGAGCAGTAAATAAAATTCTGACTGTATCACGAAAAACACCAAAGGTGTAATACCCATTATATGTTGCATCTGTTATACTTTTAAAAATAATATGACAACTTCCAGTAACTTCCTTAAATTTCAGTTATTTAGTCTTTAACCCCGTACAGATAGCCGTATTTAATATGAATGACGCATGAGAAAATTACATAAATTAATAACATTATGGAAAAAATTCGCTGAGAGGCTCTTCGATTCTTGAAGCTACAATCTCAGGCTACACAGCTGAAATTATATTCACTGACCAGAGTGAGTAATGTGTACCTGATGTGTTTTCACTAGTATGTGAACTGTTAAAAGACTTACATGTTGGCATTATAAGCAGTTTAGGGAAATGATTATGGATACTGAAAGATTTTGGTGTTACATTTTGCATTATATACATGCCAGTTCTCCCATATTAGTTATTCATTTTACAGTCAATTATCGGTAACAATGGAGCGAAAGAACTGCTGTGAGGCAATATATTTATGAAAAGGAAAGATAAATTGTACCCAACACTCACCAAAGTTGAAAGGAGGAGGACAACAACAACACAATATAATATACGAACACAAAAAACACATCTCAGAGTTAACCCTTTATCAAGTGGAAAGAAACAAGTGGTTGAGCTCATGCAAGCCTCGCGGTTAACACTGCCAAGGGCAATTTCCCTACACACCCATCTTCCCCCTTTCCTGACCCACCTACATTTGCCCACTGCAAATTCTTTCAACGTTTATGGTAAATAATTCATCATTTCTCTTGGTAACTTATTCTGATCCCTGACACACTTACCCAAAAAAAGAGAATCTTCCTATACACTTGTGTCTAAAATTGAGTGCCACCTGGTGGTCATTGTCATCTTTTCCCTACCAAGCATTACTTTTCATTCTCACACCAATCTCTTTCCATGCCTCATCACCAATATATGACTTGTACACTCCCATGACCCTCTTCACCCTCCTCCTGCCTTCCAATGAATCCCATTCCAGCTCTTTTATCATGTCTGCTACTGATTACATTCTGCTGTAATTTCCAGAAACAAATCTAGGCACCTTCTCCAACTCTCGTATTCGATACGCGCAAAATGTGGGTTCCATACTATACTACCATATTCAAGCAATGGTCTGACCAAAGTTTTGTAACCCAATTCCTTTACTTCTCTCATACATCCCCTCGTCATTCCCTCCAACAAGTGCAGAATTTTGGAACCTTTTCCTACTACCTGACAAATGTGTCCTGCCTTGTTATTAAAAGTAATGCCAAGATATTTACATTTCAAGTCTTCAACAAGCAATTCTTTCCCCACCATATAATTGTAATCAACCTTTAGCTTTTTATTTGTGTATCTAATAAGCTGATTCTTCTTTGCATTATCTTCATCCCATGTTTACCAACCCAAATAGTTATCCTGTCCAGATCACCTTCTAGCTGTTTACAGTCCTCAACCAGTTTGAACCTTTTATTATTATTAATTTTTAATTGCAATGGAGCTAACACTCCGGTGGCAATTCACCCAGTCATCCATGACCCCTTCTTTTTATATACATATTTTTTATTTTATTTTATAATTGAAATGTTAAATTCCTCCCCCCATTTACTATTATGATTTACAAATTTTAATTCTAAATTCCTTAAGAGTTTTTGAAAAATTATTCATCACTACACTTGGTAATTTGTTCCAATCCCTGACACCCTTACCAATAATAAAAAAAAAAAAAAAAAAAAAAAAAAAAAAAAAAAAAAATCCCACTCCCTTATGCATGAAATCAAGCACAAAGTTGTGGTCATGTTCACCTTTCCCCTTCCATGCACTATTCCTAATTCTTTGGCCAATATCCCTCCAAGATGCATCACCAACATATGCCCTGTACATTCCCAGCACTCTGTTCACCCTCCTCCCTTTCTCCAATGAGTCCAACTCAGCTGCCTTACCATATCAGTTACTGACTGGGTCCTGCGATAATTTCTACAAACAAATCTAGCTGCTTTTCTTTGCACACCTTCCAACACCAGTATTTTATAACCAAACTGTGGGTCCCAAACTACACCACCATATTCAACCAATGGTTTTGTAACTCAACTCCTTAACTTCTCAGGTACATTCTCTCATCATCCTCTCCAGTAAATGAAGGATTTTGTAATCTTTTCCTACCATCTGCCCAATGTGCTCTGCCAAATTGAGTTTGTTATCAAACGTTATGCCAAGATATTTATACTTCAAGCTTTCAACAATCAATTCTGACCCCACCCTATAATCGTAATAAACCTTTTTTTTATCTATGTACCTAATAAGCTGACTTTTCTTTGCATTTATCTTCATTCCATTTTGACCAACCCATTTAGATTTAGTCTCCACCCAATTTGATTTAGTCTTCACCTGTTTTGATCCTATTGTATACCATTATATCATGTGCAAAATAGCTAGACTCTGACTGTAATCCAGCAACACAGTCATTCATTAGAATTACGAACAGCAATGGTCCCAATCCACTACTCTGTGGCACTCCCACATTTACTTCCACCTCTTTTGATAATGTATTTCCTACTTTAACACTTTGCTTTCTGGCTTTTACGAATTCCTATACGCAACAAGTAACTTTTCCATCCAATCCAATAGATTTCAGTTTATTTAAAACCATTTTATGGCTCACTCTGTCAAACGCCTTAGAAAGATATATAGCATTATATCATCTACAAACAATCTAATTTCTGATAGTAAAAAATCAACACAATTATTCATTAGAACAATGAATAGAAATGGTCCCAACACGCTACTCTGTGGCATTCCCATTTTTACTTCCACTTCTTTTGATACTGCATTTCATACCCTAACCTTCGGTTTTCTACCTTTTAAAAATTCTTCTACCCCTAGCAAATCACTTTCTCATCCACTCCAATAGTTTTTGCCTCATTTACTGCCATTTTATGGCTCACTCTGTCAAAAGGCTTTGAAAGATCTAGTGCTACACTATCAATTTGGCCTCCCTTGTTTATTTCTATTAACAACCGTTCTAAGAAGAGCTAGAAAAATTACAGAAAGAGCAACTTGCTACGTCATCTTTCGGTAAGAACTGAATTTCAACATTTCAACAATTGGTGTTGACACAGCTTTTTCCTGTGGAGTTCAAACAAAAACTATGCAATGCAGATGATTCTGAACTCTAGATTGAAACGTGAGTCGATTCAAAGTTTATACTAAGTTTTAGCAAGCATAAAGAATTCAGTATGGATAGTTTACTTAATTCTATTGGCACGTGTATTCTATTGCTCCATGGTGTGTTGTATAAGGTCGGCCACCATGACGTGTGCATGTCCTGAGCAAATTTAAACAAAACTTCTGTTATACTTCTGCATTTAATCAACAGTACAGCTTTACTCTGTGCATAATATAAAATTCATGCAACAGTTATGAACAACATCTGTATCATTTTTTGTACTGTTATGAAGATATCAAACTTAAATAAGTATTTTTTAATACAATTGATATTTTTTGAATATTAAATTTATTAAATTATAGTTTTGTGAAGTTAATTTATACCATTTTTACTATGTAATGTTTATCCATTTTATATTTTGTTATTTGTTCATTTACTTGACAATAATTTAATCTTTTTTATGAAACATAAATAATTAAATTATTAAAAAAAAACATGTGACAGTCACTGGAGACTGCCGACAGAAGTGAAAACTTAAAACTATTAATATCATATGCGCAACACGTCATACTTACAGCCACAGATACACTAAATAATAACAATAATGCCGTGTGGTTGTAATGAACAAGTCACCAGGTTTCTGGTGGCTGCGCATTCCACCCGTCTTAGCCACCTTAACCCAACCCGATAATCCTACCAGGTATAGAGGACCTACAGTTTAATGTGGAATCCAAACCATGGAAGCATTCTGGCATGCTAAACATTACACAGGAAGTTATGCCACATGTGGAGGTTGGGTTCATGGGGACCATTCGTTCGCCAAACAGACACCTTAACCACTATGCTATCAGACTGCAACAGATATACTATTAACATTAGGATGTCAGTAATACAAACTCATGAGATTTTACCCATCCAAAAATTGTAAACAGATCTAAAAAAGTATTCACAACAAAAACTAAAAATCTAACTTCCAGGTTATTGTACCAGAGGCAAGAAGGCTACTTCGTTTCTTCAGGGGCCTATCATGGAATGTCCTGGTGCAGCTCATATAATCAAGTACAACTCCTAAAAACTGCGGGTTTGTACGACAACAGTGACAGAAATTAAGGTGAGGGGGGAAACGAGGAGAGGGTTTAGGTTTCTGTAAATCAAACGTGTTTTCTATTTGTTTTAAAGTACATGTATGCAAAATTGCATCAAAATCAGATAAAAACGATGTGTCTGGATAAAGATTTTGTGAAAAAATCATGCACACATATCATACGGCCAACAAGGGGCCGTGGCAGTGATGGCCACAATCTGACGTGCAACATGTGGCTTCCTGCTAACTCATAGATTTACCTCTGACCACAGTGTAGCACGACTATACAAGTTTTCACTTTGTGCAACTATACAATATGTGACACTTTTTAAAATTTTATGCTTGTATCTTAAATAATTAAATGATGTCAGCTATGGTGGCACACGGGATTTTTGGTAAAGTATTGCAGTAGATATGATTTCATACAGCTCTAGTTAAAGCAGGACACTTGCAACAGCAAAGAGAAACAAATTCAGACATTGGAATGAGGCGATACAGAACCCAATGCCCAGGAAAGCAGGTCAGCAGTCAAGCAAGAATCCGCTGAAACATGATGTCATTTGGCAAAGCATGGGAGAGTCACGAAGGCCGCGACTGGTCAAAAAGCCTCCCTACCATCGGAGGAGGTAGGAGACTGGTGATCAAAACCGGAGTGCACAAAGGAAAGAGCAACCAAGCTGGGCTTGAGGCTCTTGTTAAAACAAGGAGGAGTTCCGTGTTTGAGGCGGACAGTTAGCCGTCAACATCAGCAGCAACAGTGATGGAAGCAGCTAGAAGCATACACCACCATCTTTAAACCCAACAGGTGAGAAGAAACCATTTGGGAAAACGTAATGGGGATATCAGGCATTAGAAGCAAGAAGTAATTGGCTTAGCCATGTGAAGGGCTGAAGGAGTCTATGGAGGATTAGCTATGTATAAAAAAATGTGTAAATAAATGTAGATGTGTTGCTGAGAGTATCACTTATGAAAAACGACCCACAATTAAATGTACCTCTCGGGAAGTGGCAGAGCAAAAGCAAAAAGATACACCAGTCCACCACAGTACGATTTTCTTGGTGTCATGGTGTAGCGTCAGCCAACGATAAAGCATTGGGTGTGAGGGTAGTAATACTCCAGAAAGTGGTAATTAATGGAAAAGTAAAGTAAGAGGAATTGTGAGACAGAAAATACCTCACAGTTCAACAGTGTTACAGAATTGGTGCGGCAGCTAACTGCTTGCTGTGGCAGTATTGGCGAGCGGAGTCGGCACAACGCGATGAAGCCGTTGCAGAATCAGGGAGCAGCAAAAGGTCGCTGGTCAGCACTCCAGCAACACAATGAAAGAGTGAGTAAGCAAGCTTTGTAGCAATGCCAATCGGCGTGGGAAGCAGTGATTCAGCCAAAACTGAGAATGTAGCAAAAAGAGGGAAGCCGCGGGTGAGTTTAGCAGAACTTTTAAAATTAATTCCAATCACCTTTTATGGGAGAAAAGGAGAATTAGACGAGCTTTTGGATAACTGTGATGCGACATTTAGTCTTATTGATGATGGGGAACATGAGATTCTGTTGAAGTTTGCCAAATCACGCATCGGAGGTCAAGCCAGAAAATGAATTCTCTTACAAGAGAGAGTGTGAAAGAGTGGAAACATGTCCGAGCGATATTGGTGGAAAATTATCGGCCTAAACGTACAGTGGATCACTACACCATCAGTATATTTGAAAGTCGACAGCAGGTCGGTGAAATGGTAACAGATTGGGCGAGTAGGTTAGATGGCTCTGTACACGAATTTCGAGAGGCCATGAAGAGAGACTTAAAAGGACGTCAGTTTAAAGTAGCATCGAAGCTAATCCTTAATTATGCTACGCTGTGTTCACGCAAGGTCTAATAGACAAGAAGATTGTGGCAGTATTAAGAGCACGAAGCATGGATTTGCCTTTGTCAGAGATTATTGATGTTGCACTTTTAGAAGAAACTGTAATTTTGTTGGTCAGAGAGAAACAGCAATACAAATGAAACGATCGCAAGCCGCATATAGAATTAAATAGAGGGAATAGCTTGGAATTCTAGTAGTGCAAGGAAAGCAAAGGATTGTCAAATATGTGGAAAAAGAGGTTATAGTGCGAGACAGTGTGCAAGAGCGTCAGTCATACGTGAAGTAGCACACACAGCGAGAGTGCACTGCCAATTGTGCAATCGAGGACGCCACATGGCGAAACAATGCTTGAGACAGTTCACTACACGAGCAAGTAAACAAGCCTAAGATAGACATTCCGAAGAAGAATGCAAAGAAGCTATGGCACAGGTGAGACAAGGGAGAAAAGGGCCAAAAAATCTAGGAGCTATGAATGACCATGAATATAAGGGCAACTGCAGAACAGATTTAAATCTGGAGAAGCCGAGGTCGTGCAAGAGATGTAATCTGTCAAGTCACAATGGACAGTGTCACGACTACAGGGCGATGATATGCAGTAAATGTTACAAGTTGGGGCATCACCCACAGGATTCTAATGCATGTCCATGGGTAGATTGGGTGTGTGGAGCAGAGAGGAATGTGAAAGAGTCGGAAAACTGAGTCAGAATGGAAACATGCGGTCTGGTGACATTCGAAGATGGGAGTTGGAAAAAAGTGACTGCATCAATAGAAACTTGAAAGACTATATTGAATTGGAGTGTGAAGAAAGTAACTACAGTCCAATTAAGTTGTTACTGGACATGGGGGGAGCTCAGGTGTCTCTCCTCAAGTCGGGGTGTATGAGAGAAAGCCATAAGAAGGAAATGATGAAAGGAGTGCACATACAAGGGATCACAGGAAAACCCCTATTACCTGCAGGAGCAAGTATGGTTATTTTGAAGGAAGGCTGGGAACTGGGAATGTCTCATAAGATGCAAATTGTTCCTGCAGGAGTAGATGTTCTACGATGGAATTCTGGGTCGAGACTTGTTGGAGAAATATAAGGCCATAATAGATTATGAAAAATTGGTGGTGAGAATCCAAGGATGCACCATTAAAATGAACAATGAGGAAGAAATTGAAGCAAGGCAACGACGGGAGGAAATTAAGAAGGCGGTCCTGCACGGAAAGATGAGGTGCTGTCATATAGGGGCACGACAAGAGAAAATAGTCGAGGTAGACATGGAAGGAATCCATGGAGTTACAGAAACTATTGTGCCAAAGCAGGAAGTGGCAGCATGTATTGATTCCAGAAGCTGTTGTTGTTGTTATCTGTGCTTTAGGGCGCGTCAACATCGGGGTTATTAGCGCCCTAACAAATACAAGACGTGACAATGTGACAAAATTGCCGTCTAAGTGGCCGACTGTAAAAAGGTCGGCCACAGAGACAGCACAATAAAATACTAAAATACTGACTGGCATTCCGTCTGCATGACTGACTGTAAAGGGGTCAGCCCCACAGACGGAAAAAATAAAACATAATAATAATAATATAGTAGTACACAGGACACAGAGTAAAAATACATACACTGACTGGTTGGCTGTAAAAGGGCCAACCAGTTTGAAACATCGGACTAACTGGCTGGCTGTAAAGGGGCCAGCCAGGTAAACAAGGTCACAACTAAAAACAGTACTTGGATTGGTGGCTGTAAAAGGCCACCAATCCAATCTAAAACCTAGGCCGGTCTGCCCAAAATTTTTGGGACAAGACCGGCCAAGCTACAAAACTTTAAAACCTTGGCCACATTGTCACTATCATTGTTTAAAATAAGGGACAGATCGTTGCCTAAGCCAACGTCTGCCCTTAAGTCTAAAAATAAAATACAATCACTTAAAATGTGGCGTACCGTCAAAGGTACGCCACATGCATCACACTCCGGAGGGTCCTCTCGGCGGAGAAGGAAACCATGTGTCAGAGGACAGTGCCCTATACGGAGGCGAGTAAGGAGAACCTCATCCCTCCTCGCCCGCTGGAAGGAGCTGCTCCACGGCTGAACGGTCGGTTTGACCAGCCGGAGCTTGTTATGCTCAACTTCCAGCCACTGCCTCTGCCAAACATCAAAAACAAATCTCTTCGCCGCCGAGGCAAGGTCTGACTTTGGGACCGGTTCAAAGTCGGTTCTGACCTTGTCGCAGGCTAAC
Source organism: Vandiemenella viatica (assembly GCA_031002005.1). Taxonomy (NCBI): domain Eukaryota; kingdom Metazoa; phylum Arthropoda; class Insecta; order Orthoptera; family Morabidae; genus Vandiemenella; species Vandiemenella viatica. The sequence continues at coordinate 181,697,651 of JARYHS010008074.1, forward strand.
TTGGCAGCTACATCAGCTGCCTCGTTCCCCCTGATTCCCACATGGCCCGGTACCCAGCAGAATAATACCTCCTTTCCACGAGATTGGAGGGAAAGGAGGGCGTCCTGGATGTCCTGGACTAGACGATCTGCTGGATACATATTTCCTATGGCCTGAATACAGCTGAGGGAATCACAGCATATGATGAAACACTTATCGCGATTTACTTTCATATGCTGGAGCGACTTTAGCACGGCGTAGCACTCGGCAGTAAAAACGCTACACCTGCCATCCAGTTTGTATGTGTAAGTCGCTCGGGGGAACACTACGGAACAGCCAACTCCGTTAGCCTGCTTAGACCCATCCGTATACACCGGGGTAAGCGTGTGATGCTCATTTAGAATGTCTCTAAAAACATTATTAAAAACACTGTCAGCGGTACAAACTTTGTTGTACCGAGACAGGTCTAAAATTATTCTGGGTCCTCCTTAAAAGCCAGGGAGGAGATTTACTCCAACCCTGGTGATAAAAAGATGGAAGCTCTAATCCATATTGTTCTAAAATAGCCCTTGTACGGTAGCTGAACGGTTTAGTGGCTCTATGCCGGTTGGCATAGAGCCGCTCGTGGTTGGGGTGTAGAACTATGTCGTACACGGGACTGCCAGGTGTTATGGCAACATGAAGGTAGTGTCGCACCATGAGGAGTTGCCGGCGGATGGTGAGCGGCGGCTCGCCCGAGTCAGCACAAATGCTGACAATAGGGCTGGTGCGATATGCACCCGTGGCGAGCCGAATTCCAGCATGGTGGACACTATCTAGTATACGGAGATAACTGTCCCGTGCCGAACCATACACGATACAACCGTATTCCAGCCGCGACCGTACAAAGGCTCTGTAAAATTGTAGCAGGCAGGAGCGGTCAGCGCCCCATGACCTGCCACACAGACATTTTAAAACATTTAGAGCTTTTGAGGCTCTGGCTTTCACATCTTTGAGATGTGGTAGCCAGGTTAATCTGTTGTCTAAAATTAGGCCCAGAAACCGAACTGTTTCAGTAAAACGTAAAACGGTATTCCTCAAGGTAAGATGGGGCTCTGATAAAAGGCTTCTGCTACGAGTAAAAAGTACACACCGGGTTTTCTCGGCAGAGAAACGGAAACCGGTGTGCACTGACCATTCATCCAGCCTGTTCAGCGTGAGTTGCAACTGCCGCTCGGCGCTTCTCAGGCTGGATGATGCAATAAAAATTAAAAAATCGTCTACATATAAGGAGTACCCTATTGGACTCCTTATAACACTTAAAATGCTATTTATCGCAATAGCGAAAAGAGTCACGCTTAAAACTGACCCCTGAGGAACACCGTTTTCCTGAATAAAAAGATCAGACACTTCACCACCGACTCGGTACCGGAAGCAACGACCAGATAAAAATGATTTTAAAAAACGGGGCAGGTTACCCTTAAAACCCCATTCGTGCAACTGCTTTAAAATAACATGCCGCCAGGTAGTATCGTAGGCCTTCTCGAGATCGAAAAAGACACCCACAAGATGTTGGCTGCGAATGAACGCATCCTGTATTGCCGCCTCCAGGAGGATCAGGTTGTCCAAGGTGGAACGGAACTTCCTGAATCCACACTGAAAGCGGCTCAGCAGATTACGGGATTCAAGACACCAGACGAGGCGGCGGTTAACCATCCTCTCCAGTGTCTTACCCACGCAGCTAGTCAAGGCAATACTACGATAACTACCTGGCAACAATTTGTCTTTGCCAGGTTTTAAAATTGGAATTAGTGTTGCTTCTTTCCACGAGTCGGGGAAGTGTCCTCCGGTCCATATGTCATTAAAAGTATCCAGAAGGTACTCTTTAGCATCTTTACTAAGATGCCTCAGCATCTGGTACTGGATCAAATCAGGCCCTGGAGCAGTGTCATTAGCGCTATTCAACGCTGACTTCCAGTTCCCAAAATGTAAATGGGCGGTTGTATGCCTCTGTATTCGACGAATCAAAGCACAGCGCGCGCCTCTCGGCAGCAACTCTTTGTCGCTGGAACCGAGGTTCAAAGTTGGCCGATGAAGTGACGGCGGCGAAGTTCTCCGCCATCAGCTGCGCTATGCTTCGTTCGTCGGTTATAATACGTCCATGATCCAGTAATCCAGATACTGGTGGGCGGGAGTACCTTCCGGATATACGGCGGATGGACTCCCATACTTTTGACGAAGGAGTGGAACGATTGATAGTGCTCACAAAGTTCTGCCATGACCTTTTCTTGCTGTCTTTAATAACTCGACGCGCCTTAGCTCTAGCAATACGAAACGCTGCTAGGTTGTCAGTTGTTGGGCACAACCTAAAACGACGTAGCGCCCGTCTACGACCCTGGATGGCGGAACGACAATCGTCGTTCCACCAGGGGACGGGCGTCCTTCGCAGCGTTCCGGAGCTTTTCGGCATGGAGACGTCAGCTGCACGGTGAATCACTTCTGTGAAGTGATTCACCTTCTCCTGTATACTGCCACAGGGGTGCAGTAGTACAGAACGGCAGAAGAGCTGCCAATCTGCACCACTGACGTTCCATTTACGCCGGTTATTACATCCTCCACGCTCACACTCAACGTGCATCCAAATAGGGAAGTGGTCGCTTCCATGTAGGTCGCGATCCACCTCCCACTGCACGGAGTCCGCAATTGAGGGAGAACACAAAGAAAGGTCAATGGCAGAAGACGTACCGGTAGCAGTGGTGAAATGAGTCATTTGCCCTGTATTCAGGATACAAATTTCCTCCTGCTCTATCAATCTACCAACCACTCGGCCCCGGGGGCAATCGGTGGCGGAACCCCACAACGCACTGTGGGCGTTGAAATCTCCCAAAAGGAGAAAGGGCCGAGTGAGTTGTCGTATAATGCCAACCAGGTCGTCGTAGTCGACGGACAAACTGGGTGGCAGATAGATAGAGCATACGGTCAGTTGGATAGGACCGTGTATTTTCACCGCTACTGCTTGTAATGGGGAGGTGAGAGCAACGGGTTCGGAATGGACGGTATTTAAGACAAACACCGCCACTCCCCCTTCGCTCGATCACCCTCGGTATCGTCTTTCCTGTACAGGTCGTAGCCTCTCAGCACAGGTTGGTGTGTCGGTCTAAAGTGTGTCTCTTGCAGACACAAACACAAGGGTTTAGACCGCGCTAAGAGTTCTACTTCCTCTTTGTGAGCCTGAAAACCATTCAGGTTCCACTGCAGTATGGGAGCCATCTCACCTATTCAGGCCCACCCGCCCCGGGTCGGGTGGGTCAGAGTCCGGTGTCTGCTGAGGAACGGGACCAGGATCGTCCACCAGCATTATGTTGTCTTCAGGGTCCGAAGACGATTCTCGTTGGAAGGCCTCGGAGTCATGCGGACTTTTCTTCCGCCGAGGCCTTCCCCCCTTCTTCTCCCTGCCAGTTGGGGAACTGGGTGGGGAAGTAGAAGGGGACTTCAAGAACACAGTGGGGTCCGTGTGTTTAAACTTCGGACCCCGAACCTTCTGCACAGTTTGCCATCCGCTTCCGTCAGATGGCGTTACTGCTGCTACTAAGGCTGTAGATACAGCTTTTGCCATGGGTGCTGCTTCTGCTGTTGCAGAGGCACCCACGGCTGCAGCTACTGGAGCGGATGGCCGTGCTTTGGCTGGTGGACTTGATGACCCTGCTGCTGTATTGGTCGAGTTAGCAGAAGCGCTACTACCGACGACCGCGGTCCTTGGTGTTAGGACCTTTGTGGGCTGCGCACCACATTTGCACTGGCACGAGCATGTCGTGCTCGTGCCCGTGTCTACAACGGCCGTCTGCGTAGCAACGCTCTCCTTCCTGACGGGAGTTGATAACGTTTTGGCGAAACTAGTGGCGAAGACCAGGTGGCGCCAGCGCCTTGAACCGTTTCTTCGCCTCGCCAAAGGATATTCTTTCCTTAGTCTTCAACTCCTGTACCTTCTTTTCTTCAAGGTACACTCGACACTCCCTGCTCCAGGCTGGATGAGACCCGGAGCAGTTGACACACACCTGTGGGAGGGTACAACTACTGCCTGGCTCGTGTGCAGCCTTTCCACATTTCCCACAGGTGGGGTTGCCCTTACACGTCATTGTCGTATGCCCGAACCGTTGGCACTTAAAACAGCGCATAGGGTCCGGGACATACGGACGGATATTGAGATTTAAATAGCCGGCCTTGATGGCTTTGGGCAACGTTGGAGTGTCGAACGTCAGAACGAAGGTGGCAGTCTTCTCAAGATTGCCGTTAACCCTTCGTTTTATCTGCCTAACCTCGACCACATGTTCAATTGACCATTCCTTAAGGAGTTCCTCGGGCTCAATATCGATAAGGTCGCGGCACGTGACCACGCCTTTACTCGAGTTAAGAGTTTTGTGGAGTTCGCACTTTACTGCGAACTCCCCGAGCTTCTCAGACTTAAGGAGGAGGACAGCCTGCTTGTGGGTAGATGTTTCCAAAAGCAGAGTCCCGTTCCTCAGCTTCTTGACTGATTTAAGGGTCCCGGCAAGACCTTCCAACCCTTTTTGTATATAAAAGGGGGACACCTTCTCGAAGGATCCCTCCTTCCTGGACATAATTATGAAGGCATTGTCGATGACAAAGTCCTTCCCGTTACTGCATCCATTTTCTGGGGGAGGGCTATCAACCCTCGCCCGTTTGTTAGAACTGGGTGTATTTTTATTAGCCTGTGACACACCCGGGCCGCAGGGGTTTTTGTTTTGCTTGTGAGAAGGAATTTTGGTCCCACGAGTAAAATAATTTTAAACAGGAATGCTTATTACAACAGGGGTGCAGCAGGTGCCCCTGAGGTTGCACGTTAGCGAGTGAATTCCCTCTCCACCCATTCACCTCCTCGGCACGTGGCTGACCTTGAGGTTGAGGGGTTTTTTATAGAGGTTTTTACCGTCCTCGCGATCCGGGCGATGAAGCCAAGATCCCCGTTCTCCTAGGCACACAACGTTCCACCGCCACGCCCTATGGTGGTCGTTGAAGCATGGTAGGAGTTTACGGTGTGGGAAACTTGCGGCGCTCACAAGTTTCCAGCTCGGGCACCGCGGGTTCGCCAAACCCGTACCTGGCACTTGCGTACCAGGCCCCTGCGCGGTTGATTCCAGAAGCACTTGTACATGTGCAAAGAGGAAACTGTACTTTGACAGTATTAAATATCACAGAAGAAGAGGTCATATTGACTAATCCGCTGGTTACGGCAGTGAAATATGAAGCGCCGAAAGAGACCGGAAGAGTGTGCATTGTAACGAAGTAGCAAAATGTGCAGACGCGAGAGCGAATTAGAAGAATTATGGAAGATTCTAGTTTAGAGCATTTGGCGGAAAAGGAAAATCAAGAGGCGAATGGCTTACGTGCAATGTATCCAAATAACTTTCATTCGGAAGTAGATATGTGGAAACATAATGCAGCGGAACAGGAAAGTCAAATGGAAGCTGGAGATGCAAGGAAAACAGAAGACAAGAAACGGGATAGAATACCCCAAAAAAACAACTGAAGAATCTGCAGAACGACGTAGAAGGGGCATCGCAGGCAGAAATAATAAAAGAAGAAATCAGGGGCATGATGCATACGTCATCGGTAATAAGAAATTTACAAAGAGACATAGAAAAGTTGTCACAAGCAGAAATAATCAAAGAAATCAGCTGCAGGAAGAATTCATCGTTGGTAATAATAAAGCAGTTGGAGAAAGAGACAAAAGGTCTAATGCAGAAAGAAATAATTCAAGAAGTGGGAACCAAGCAGAGTTTGACAGTGTTAATAGAGGATTCAAAGAAAGATGAAAATACGCCGAAAACACAAAATAGTATGTGGTATTGGAACCAACTGAAGGAAGACGATGGAAATTATTATAAAGGAACCAAGGGAGAAACAGAAGACAGAAGGTGAGAAATTAGTATGGGAGAAAAGAAGAAGAAGAACCAAGAGCTACAAAATATTCCAGAAGCGGTGAATAAATAGTGGAGCACGGTTGGCGGGAACAGCAGAGCAGACAAACGGATGCGGTGAAGAAACCGGTAACAGAACATGGGAGCACACAAATAAGATGTTAGCAGAATATTTACAGCACTATGTGGATGAAACGCAGGAAAAGTGGGACAAATTATTAAGCTATGCGACATTTGTATATAATAGTACACCACATACCGTGACTAAGTATTCCCCACATTTTTTATTCTATGGAAGAGAAGCGAATATACCAGGCATCCTGGAACGGAGGGCAGAGGAGCCTGCGTACACCTATGATAACTATGCGCAGGTGCTGAAGAATCGAATTCAGGCATTACATGACAGTGCCAAGCGGTTCATTCAAGAGAGGAAATAAAACGACAAGCAGCGGTATGACAAGCAGAAGAATCCAGAAGAGTTTAAATCTGGAGACAAGGTGTTGCTCAAAAATTTTTCACTATGAAGGGGGAGAACGAAAAAACTGCACAGCCTTTATGAGGGGCTGTTTACGGTTGTAATGACGAAAAATATCTAAACTTGGTAATAAGAGGGAAGAAGAATCACCTTAAAACAGTACACATGGATCAGGTGAAGCAATTCTATTAACAAGGATCAGGGAGCAGACGAGAATGTGAAGACAGTGTAACAGCGAGAATAGGCGCACGCAACAAGTGTATCACCTGAGTGGCGTAGGTCAGTGAAGCGACAAAGCAAGTATGACACGCAACGGGAAAATAAACCCACAAAGAGAAAAAATTGCTGAATGAATACGCAACCAGAACAAGGTCAAGCAGCATAACAGCAGAGTAAAGACAGAGAGTTTCATGATGATTACGCCAGGGAAACGCAGCGGACATTATGAGAAATAAATCAGCAAACCTTGTTGTGCGCAATAATGGGGGGAAAACCAGGTTAGAGACATGCCGGGATAAATGACAAGTGTATATATAACAAACAGTGTTAGTGGTAAATGGCGAAGATGAAAGACATTGTCAAGAAGTGTGTGTTAGGAAGTGAACGCTATTAAATTAAAGTGATGAGTTATAGATACAAGGGAATCGACATCGATTCACGGGAGAAAAATGTGCGTAAACAAAAAAATTGAGAAGTGTGGTTATTAATGTCGAATTAAAAATTATATGTATAGGAGTGTGTCGATGTGAAGAAGAAACTAGGTGCAAAGGAAAAATTGGAGCAGCTTTAAGCGAATAATTGGAACAAAATATGCATATTTCAGATATGGAAGAGGTGGTTGTGATCACGACTTTGAAATAAGTTTACTGGACAGTGGAAGTTGCAGTGAAGAAGACGCAGCCATGAGGAACCAGAAGAGGAGATCTGATGTTAGCCAGCGATGGTAGAGTACGAGAAAATTTTGCAGTGTGTGATCGCAGTTTTTAGTATGTCCACAGGAATGAATGAGGTCAGGGAACGAGGCAGCTATCGAGGTGAATCAGTGGGCAGCACCATTACACGAGCCAGGGTTTCACTGACAGCACACAACAAGTGACAGCGGACAAGTGTACAGTGTGTCACAAGCAAACTTAGAGTTGGCGTGGCAATTATGCCGAGTGCAGCAGACAGCTAACACACGCAGATGAGCGCAAGCACGTTACACAAGCGTCAAGGCAGCGGCATCAGAGACATACAGAGAAGGAGCTCAAGAAAAAAGACGACAACTGAAACCACACAAACACAATAAAAAGCTATATAATTGTAGGGGAAGAAAAATTAGATGGGGACTAGAGTAAGGTAGATAAAAGTCTGAGTAGTACAGACTTCCGCAGCAGGCATGGAGATGTGGTGGCTCACAGAATTTTTGGTAAGGTATTGCAGTAGCTATGATTTCATACAGCACTAGTTAAAGCAGGACAGTTGCAACAGCAAAGAGAAACAAATTCAGACATTGGAATGTTGCGATGCAGAAGCCAATGCCCAGGAAAGCAGATCAGCAGTCAAGCAAGAATCCACTGAAACACGATGTCATTTGGCAAAGGATGGAAGAGTCACAGAGGCCGCGATTGGTCAAAAAGCCTTCCTACCACCGGAGGATGGTGGGAGACTAGAGATCAAAACCGGGGTGCGTGAAGGAGAGAGCAGCCAAGCTGAGCTCGAGGCTCTTGTTTTAGGTCGAGGAGAAGGTCGGCCATGGCGTGTTTGAAGCGGACAGTTAGCCGTCAACATCAGAAGCAACAGTGATGGAAGCAGATAGAAGCATACACCATCATCTTTAAATCCAACAAGTGGGAAGAAACCATTTGGCAAAATGAAATGGGGATATCAGGCATTAGAAGCAAGAAGTAATTGGCTTAGCCATTTGAAGGACTGAAGGAGTCTATAGAGGATTAGCCGTGTATAAAAAAAAAAATGTGTAAATAAATGAGAATATGTATATAACTTGTTGAGTTATGAAAAACTACCTCTCACGTGACAGTCTTACCCACAATTTAATGTACCTCTCGGGAAGTGGCAGAGCAAAGCAATATGATTTGCCAGTCCACCACACAGCATAACTGTGAGGCATCACACTTTTAAAATAACACAAATTCATTTTATTTTCTTATATCTTAAATTTAGTTTTTTTTTTCAGTTAACAGTATTAGTGAACCAAAGGAAAAGTGCAAGCATAGTTTTGAAATATTAAAATACGGATTTATTTCATTACCAGGTAATGTCACTTTACTTATTTGCCGTCAATCCATTAAAATTTTGTCAAACGAATCAATGAAAGCTTCTAAGTTTAAGGAGCTTTTCACAAAAATCCACAGCAATAAAAGAAATAAAGATTTAACTTTTTAAAAAACATTTGAAAACATTGTCACTGCAGCAACTCTTGGCAACAATGTCTTGGCAATATGGCATCAGACTAAAGCTTCTAATAATACTTCTTCACCTGTTGCTAAGTCCGCAAAGAGACACATTATTGCGTGAAAATTTTATTCTATTAGCTTTAAGAATCTGATTGAGTGATAATATAGTATAAAGAAGATTTGATGAAATGGACAAGTGCATAGAAAATTCTATATTTGAATACTTAAAATCATCAGAATATTCTAGATAGACAACTATGCCAGGAAATAAAGGTTTACTTTTAGCTTATGTAAGATTTGTAAATGAAGAATAAAGATTTCAAGAACTGTTGTTTACCAAATGCTTGTAAACTGATATGAAAGGTAAAAAAAATATTCAATTTTTCACAATAAAAGCTATATGCTTGAGTAATATCCTCACCATTGCTACTAACAGTCCTCCAACAATTGATTTCTGGCATAACTAAAACAACCTATACAAAATGTAATATCTGGAAATTGTTTGTATCATTCATCGACAGCATCCATTCATCAAAAATTCTAGTGTGTGCTTGCTTGGTTTTCTAGATTATGTCAATGGAGCACTTAACACAATTAAAAAGAAAGCCTTAAATGAGAGATTAATTGCTCAGCTTTGTTTGGAAAATGATGAACATTAACTACTTAACACAGAAGTTCGCTGGTTATATGAAAGTCTATGTATGCATAGATTTTTTGCATTTTTTGATTCATCGTTGAAAATTCTGAAAAATCATGACAATCATTTTTGGATCAATTTAATTAATTCAAAAAATGCCAAGGGCTGTAAGATTGAGTTATTAGTCAAAATTTAATTAAACAAATTAGAAGGTACAAAATAATGAGTTAAATTTAGTCAAAACCAAAGCATTTGTTACACAACTTTTTCTATACAAACAAAACGTGGGAAGAGGAGAATTTTATCAGTTTCTAAACACTTCAGAATTGCAAAAGTAAGATAAAGATTTGCCTGCTTATTGTCAACACTTGACAGTTCTTCATTCTGAACTCAGTGCAATATTTGAAGTCATTCTTCACTTGGATATCCCCAATTGGTTGTTGGATCCTTTTGCAAGTAGACCCACAAACTCAGATGAATTAATATTAACACAGGAACAATTAATTGAATTATCCACAAATGGGGATCTGACACCAATGTTTGAAGAAGGCTGCCATAAGTTCTGATGAGAAAAACAGATACCAATTTTATATACTGCTTTATGGGTGACTTCACAATATCTACTGATGGTTTTGTCTAGTGTTACAAAAGAAGTTTTTTTTTTACTTGGGGGGGGGGGGGGGAACAAACACCGAAAAAACTATGAAAAAAAGACATGTTTTTTTCATAACTACTAAATCTCAAATTTGTAAGGCATTTATTATTTAATATGACTGATTTAGAGTTTATACTAAGTACTTATCTTAATTTTAAATGTACTATATTTTTCTGGTTCAGTAGGGAAAAAAATTACGAAAATATTTACAACATTGACTGAAGTTTTCTTTTACAAACGGGGACTTTCCAAAGACGCTAGGTTGTGTGAGACGGAATTCCTGTTCCCCATTGTTTGGATTGATACTCGCTATTTGAACTAGTGCTGCCAGCCCTACGAATTTATCTGTAGAGCTACAGAACTTTTTACAAAATTAGGAATTTTAAATTTATCTATGGTTTTTTTGCCTCTTTTTATTACTTATTGTGGTTTCATTACATTCGTATACTTGTTAAACTATCAGCGTATAATGATACTGAGTCATTAAATTGTCCGTAATTATTAAGCCCCGGATTTTTAGGTTCTAAAAAACCAAATTTAGGTTTATTCAACTCACGTTTTAGGCTTTTATAGGTTTTTAAAATTCTGATATAGGAACTTACACGTTTTCAAGGGAAATAAAATTTAAAACATGAAATATATACTGCCATAGTGTTAAAAATATTGTTGACTTTACAATACAATGTCAAGTACTCCTTAAAAACTTCCAACATGTCATTGGTCGATCACATTAAAATATGCAAAATAAACCACTATTATGTTCAAAATACTTCGTCTGTATTGTGTATGGTAAACAACTCATTTAAAACTTCTAATATGACACTGAACAATGAAATATTTTGACAGATTTTGAGGAGTAAATCCTCCTCTTTTTTCCGTTCAAATTCTCTTGAATGCGGAAAAACTACGCTTTACGTCACATGTGGTCAGAGGTGTAAACTTTGTATCACCGAGCGTGGTGGTGTAACGGATAGCATTCTGGCCTCGCATTTGGGAGGACGGCGGTTCGAATCCCCGTCCGGGCATCCAGATTTGTTTTTTCCATGGTTTCCCAAATCACTCCAGGCAAATGCCGGGATGCTTCCTTAAAAAGACCATGGCCGAATTCCTTCCCATTCCTTGCCCCCATCCTTTCCCGTCTCTAAAGACCTAGCTGTTGAGAGACGTAAAGCAGTTACACCAAAAAAAAAAAAAAAAACAAACAAACAAAAAAAAACAAACAAAGAGCTTTGTATCAGCGATTCCCTTAGGATTCCAAGGCAATATTCTTGTTTCTTTTGACCACAGTGGACACGGCCTATGTATTCCATCCTCTTGAAATCTGGACTGCGGACTAAAACAGACTCCTGCTTCTGAGCTATAGACACCCCAACCTGTCCAGGAGCCACTTTGGCCCTCACTTCTTGGGTGATTTGAAGTGCTTTCGTCAACGGTAGAGTACCTCCTTCCAAATTCTTTATTGAAAATTCTGGGTTGTAAAAATTTGCCTTTATATATTTCAACTTCTGTACAGCTGGTACTGAGTGCAACACTTTCTTTGCATTTACTATAGCAATAGCTTCGCTTTCATCTAATGATTCGATGACCTCCATGAGCTCACATAATTTTCTGCATAATATACTGCGGCTGAGAGCCAGGTCCCACATCGTGTCACTACTGGCTCAGGAAGGAGGGGTATCGATGAAAGTACTGTAACTACTCGACTTGGCGCTTTCAGGAATATTTTCTTCACTGAAGGAATTATCTCTTTAACTACAGGGTGCTGTTCCCAAATTTTTTCAGCCCATGAGCTAGACAGGTGACATGGACCATTCGAAGATGGAATGCCTTCAAATGCTCCCCTGTTTTTATCATATATGCTGCACTGTCTGTCACCAACGACAATTTATCCTCGTGTTCTGGATCTGGCCACAACAGTTTTGATGCATCGCTTACAGCAATTACCACAGTAGAGTGGTTAGTCATTGGAGGTTCTCTGCACATAATGACTTGGGGTATACTACGTCCCTCACATGCGAGCTTGCCCACAACAACGCTATATATCTGCCGCAGGCATCTGACGTCTCATCTACACTTAACCAGATGAAGTTGTCGGCAATGTCCACTAGTTCTTCAATGGTTTTCACTTGCAGATGAGGCAAGTAATTCTTTCTTAAAGTGAATTCATCTCATATTTTACTGTTGCAAAATTCTTCCAAAATGGTTTTCAGGACTGCATTCTGGACTGTTGAAACTGGTATTTTAGCGGCAGTGGGACCTTCACACAGACGCAGGTGAAACGAATCTTCTGTACCCAGCTTTGAACTTGTAATGAAACTCTGCTTCTGTTCGGAAGCGTTTCTCCTGGTAACATTTGCCAAATGAGTTGCTGAATTCTGATACTGTAGTAAGTGGGATCATTTTTCTGCAGTCACTTATACAGAAATCAAAAATAAAAATAGTCCATCTGAATATAACACCCCGGATAATAGCCAGTTAATATTATGAAATTTCATCCAGCAGTCTAGACTGTCACTTTACGTTACATTAGAAATGAAAACAAATAAAATCTAATTTATTTTTTAAAATTATAAAAGATACATGCATATAAAACAAATTAAACTTACTGGTTTCACACATGCTTGACAATATATAATTTTCTCTCATCTTTAGAAAAGTTCTTATTCGTTCCTAACCACTCTCGCAGGTGACTACTTCTTGAGGATTTCTTTTTAGGCATTATTGTTTCTAATTAAGGAACTAAACTTATGTAGGCCTAAACAATATTTTAATTTCCGTGTTACCACTGAACGATGACGGTATACAACTGTTAAATTCTCAGAAAGGGTTTGCGTTCCTGAGATTGTTAATGTTTAACGTGCTATGTTTATAACTTGCTTTGTCGATTTGTTTCTACTGAATGTAAACCTTTGTAATAATGTGAAGTTGCCACACCGTATTGTTACAGCTTTTCTCAATGTTACTGTCAACAATTAGGTTAAAACACATCATTCAATATTGTGGTGAATAGTTATTCCAATTTTAAAATAAATTCTTCCGTTTTATACGTAAACATAGTTCGTTTACCCTCCAAGTTCAACTTTACCCCTCGGACTATGTTAGGGATCATTCCCATACTGCTCACATTTGCAGTGTCTTAGATCTTAGGATTCACGTAATAATAGATACAGCTGGTGACTGGCCGGATCGCCATGTAACATTAATTTGGATCGATGTAGAAGAAGAAAACGAAATTTTTTAGAAGGAAGGGGAAAAAGGAAGCTGCTACCCGTAACCTGTCCATAAGGCACTGTTCCCGCAATTGCCTGGAGGGGAAAAGGAAAACCACGGAATACCACGTCAGAAGAGCTGATGGTTGAGTTCGAACCCATGGCGTCTTCCACAGACCGTAGCCCTGAGCTAATCCGGTTGGACATTTGTTTAAGTAACAAAATTACAGTCGAACTGGATCAGTACATCGAATTAGGTCATTTTAGGTTCTAAAAACCGAATTAGGTCATTTTAGGTCATAACATAAAAATTAGGTTATTTTAGGTCCTATTAAATTCATGAATATTATTAGTTTATACAGTAGACGTAAGAGAAAGTTAAAATTTCGAGGATATTAGGTTGAGAACAAAATAGGTTCGAACCTAAGAATCCGGGGCTTAGTAATTATGAATCGTTTCCTTGCAACCGTTGGCGTAAACCAACAATTGAAAATAAATAAAACTTCTATTTTGTATGATAATAGATTTAAATTCAAACTTAAAAGACTGTAATACAGAACTATCAGCACAGTCTTTATGCACAGTGTGTACTTTGCTCACAATTTAAAATTTCAATCTCAAAATCTTATGCTTACAATACAAGAACATCCAGTAAAAGAAAATGTAACTATTTCTGAAGTAATGGATCTAGAGGAGACAGAAGAAGAAATAGAAAATTCCGACACCCACCAAACTAGTGTTGGTAGTGCTGATACTAGTGAATATGGTACTGACAGAGGATGAATAAAAGTATGTTACCTATATATAGATACATTTATAAATTATTATGTAAGACACTATACGATTCAGTAAGATTTAAAACACACATGTAAAATGTAGGTTCCGTAAATTTATCAAATATATTGTTTTTTGAAAAAAAAAATAGAAAAAATACAAGGGTGCTAGGTGAGCCGTGCTCGGCTCGCATTTGTTTATTTTCCCTGCCCGCGATCGTCTTCTGATGCTGAGCCCGCGTGGTAGTTTCGCCCGTGAGAGAGCGCTGTGGCCCGGTGGTGCCCTCTTCCGGCTGAATGAGCTGATATAATCGGGGGACACGAAACCGGGAGGGGAGTCGGCCAGCAGCAGCGGCTTGGTTTGTTCGGCCTAATACTTTCCTCAAGGGACTACAACGTTAGAAGCCCGCTGGTATAGCAAGCTCTTGTTATTTGCCCAGGCAGCCTGGAAGTACTACTTGAGGTGGATTTGTGATTCCACCGAGACCGTTCCTCGCTCGCATTAATCGAAGGAAGTCCTCCGCTGCGCCTCGTGTCCATGAGCGTTTTCCGCCGATTCTGGAGTACGGTGCTGGTCAGGGCTGGTGGTGACTTCGAGGCGATAAATTGCCTTTTTCTAGCCCTGTTGGGTATTCGGGATAGAATACCTGACGACTCCAACTACAAAGTGCGTCGCTTACTGCATTCTTGTTAATTGTGTTACGGGAATGGACAAAATTCCCCGATATGTGGTGCTAATCGTTCCCGCCACCTTATCAGTGGGTGTGAGTGGTAACGACTTATGCGCCGGTGTGCACACACTATAGTGTGTCAGAACCTTTTGGTAAGAACTTGATTCTTAGGTTAAATTGAAGGACACTGAGATAAACTGATTCCTCTTCGATTGAAATAATTGGTGTATTTTTCCTCCTCTGTACAAATTGTGTTTGATACTAGTTGTAGATTCGTTACATGATGGTAAATTGGTGAGAGCCTGCCCTGTTATATCACGTTTCCTAGCACGTAAGGTTTTCTGTTTGGATGTTTAATACAAGTGGAGATATTGTGATGAGGGATATTCTCATGGCTTAACCTGGTTGTTATTGCACTGACTTGTGTATTATATTGTATTATATTATTTGTGATTACAGGATTTATTAAGATCATAATCTGCAAGATCGAAGTCTTCTTATGTATAATATTGTATAATATTATTTGTGATTATAGGATTCATTAAGATCATAATCTGCAAGATTGAAGTTTCTTATGTATTATATTGTATTATATTATTTGTGATATTCTCTATAAGTTCAATCATTGACCATGATTCTTGCAATAAAATGTTTGAACAAGGCTTGCTCTTTATAACCATGCTCCCACATGCTTCCCACTGAGTCCTTGGTGGCTACTACACATACCACTAGGATATTTTTTATTTTTTTTTCTTCACAGAGCTGAAAAAAAAAATTCAATTTGCAACACTAGTTTTGTCATCTTCCTATTAAGTAAAGGGTGGATTTAGTGCAGTTATGAGCCTAGCCACAAAGAGAAGCGACCAATTGGAAATTATTGCTCATGGAGTCTTACAAATGTTATTCACAAACACAGAATCTAAAATGAATAATCTGATATCAGCTCAACAAATTCACCAATCTCAGTGAAAAATAAAAAAATAGAAGTTTTCATATTTTCAAACAGAAGTTATAAATTCAATAACCACTACTTTAAATTACAACATGTTAAATTTATACTTTATTGTTATGTCTACATTTATTAATCAAGAAATCAAAATAAAATTAGTAATTTTTCTACAGCACAGTTATGTAGAGTTTTTGCTGTAAGTACGGATCCATGGGCATAATAAGTTTGGGGACCACTGCTTTAGAAGAAATTGTACAAATAATTTGTTGACTTAAAAACAACAAACCCGTGGTGGAAGATGGTATAGTTAAAGAAATATGTAAAATAGGTTGTAACAGATTTACTCATAAAATCTATGCAATTTCTGAAGATATATGGTTCAACAAAAAATCTTCCACCAACCCTAAATTTTGTCATCATTACATTAATAAAATTTGTTCAGAGAGTGTCAAGCTACCTCAATCCTATGGCAAAACATATTCAAATTCATTTTCTTACAGTTTTAAAGGAATAGGTTTAAGTATTAAGTAACATTAAATCTTAACAGATGTAAATTTTAGCAACATACAGTAGAACTCCAATTATCCAAATCAATTGGGACCAGACCCCATTCGGATAATAAAAAATTCGGATAATCGGATTTTATCCGAAAAAGGGTCTATTTTAAGTAATTATTGTATATAAATGCCTTATTTTCCAAGAGGTTTTTGGTGCTTTTCCACTTTGGGGATGAAAATTTCGCCGTACTACTCGGTAAACAAAGCTGCAGTCATCCGAACTTTGGGTTGGTTTTTATAAAAGAGGGAAGCATTTTCACAGTACGCTTCCGTCTTAATTAAAAAATCGATTCGGATAATCAGAGTTCGGATAATTGGAGTTCTACTATAATGCAAAATATATCTACATAGAAAACGTTGCATTCACTTTCAGAGATACTTTGGGCCTCAAGAAGCAAAATAAAGTAGGACACTTCATGGGTATAAAATTGTACTGAAAAGAGATCGAGTTTAGAAAGTTGAAACAATAAGTTTTACTAAGTTTAGTTAATATTTCCTGAGGCCACAATTTTCTAGCTACAAGAAAGTTTTATAGATCAAAAAATGCATAATTTTTTTTAGTATATTCGGTGAAAGTTTCTAAGTGGCAGGTAAACGTTAAGGAGTGTATTGTAGGATCATACGGTTTTGGGAGTATGAAGCTTTATTTTTGAGTTGTATATTTCAGCTAAATTCAGGAGGGGACTGTAATTAAAAGAAAATACAATTTTACCTGAGCAAATTGCACTAGTTTTTACGAAAGTCCATGCAGTATTTTGGATAGAAATAAAAAATTCTAAATTCACAGAAATGTCTAACTTATGGTTGAGGAATCATGATAATCAGGTTAACAAGACAAACCACTGAAAACTGAAACTATATGAAGGAAATTAGTTAGAGATCATACAACTTCATAGTATACAGGAATTTGGTTGCTGAGTTATTCAAAACACACTTCAGCTTTTTAGCTTTAGTACTTTTGGAGATATCATTTTTTAAGTTTAATACTTTGTATTACACTAAGCTAGGAAACAGTAAATAATCCAGTTTATACATCAAAATATAGAGATAATTTGGTAGATCATTTAAAAACTAGTTTCAGCTCGGTAGCTTAAATACTTTGGATATGAGAGAGATTTTAAGATTCACCACTTTAACGATTTTTTTATGGCTAAACCATGAGAGATAGGGAAATTTTCACTAGGATCAATTTTTGGTGTTTAGACCTTGGACTAAACACCATAAAAATTTCAGGACAACTGAAAGAAAAATACATTAGGATACAATAAAAGTTTCACAGGAGTCCAGCCGGATGGTGTCATAAAATGACGACGTTTCGACAACCTGCTCGGTTGTCTTCATCAGGTCTATTTTAGATGTTTCTTCTCGAAATCACAATCAGACTGGCTTCGCTGCCTCCGAAATTCGAATGTCGTGTATAGAGGGTTGCCAGGATGCCCAATCAGCGCGCTGGAACTGAGGGTATCAGTGTTGCGGACTGCGTATGGAGCCAAAATGGTCACCCATCCAAGTGCTGACCACGCTCACCGTTGCTTAACCGGTCTACCGCGAGCCGAGGGTATCAGTGTTGCGGACTGCGTATTGAGCCATACGCGGTCACCCATCCAAGCACTCGCCACGTTTAACGTTGCTTAACCTGTAGACGTAAGTGCTGGCAAACTATGTCCATGGCGACAGTTTGCTTCTATTTGGCCTTGTTGGGAAGATTTTTGTTTTTTTAAGACATAGATCCTTAATAATTGGTCTCCAGGCTTCACTTAAATACAGTCCACTGTCCCTATTGATGTTATTATCGTTAAGTTGAATTTCCAATGCTTCCCGAATTACTGAGTCCCAGAACGAAGAGACTCTGGCCAGCACCACCGTTTCATCAAACACTATTTTATGTTCTTCATCAAACGCATGTTCGGCTGTTGCGGACTTTTCCACTTGCACCAGTCTCAAGTGTCATTTGTGCTCGGTGATACGCTCGGCGATGGTTCTGATCGTCTGTCCAATGTAAACTTTGCCGCATTCGCAAGGTATTGAATAAATTCCAGGAATTCTTAGGCCCAAATCATCCTTAACCGAGCGAAGCACATCACGTATCTTGGCGGGCGGCCGAAAAATGCTCTTGATACCAGAACGCACCAAGAGCCTTCCAATCTTTCCGGACGTGTTGCCGGCATATGGCAGAAAGGCAAGAGATTTTGGTGGTTCATTCTGTTCATTCGGTGGTCTTGCTGGCTTCTGGATAAAAGCACGCTCTATCTGTCGCCGAGAGTACCCGTTCTGATCAAAGACAGTTCTTAGATGTTTCAACTCCAGCGGTAAGCTCTCACGATCGGAAATGGCTCTCGCTCTGTGCACCAATGTGGTCAATACAGAGTGGCGTTGTGCTGGGTGGTGGTAACTGGTTGCACCCCAGTAACGTTCAATGTGGGTGGGTTTACGGTACACTCTATGTGCCAAAGATCCATCAAGTTTGCGTTTGATTAAAATGTCCAAGAACGGGATGCACCCGTCATTCTCAACTTCCATCGTAAACCGTATGTTGGGATGGATCCCATTAAGATGGTCTAGAAATTCATCCAACGCTTCCATACCATGTGGCCACACGGCAAAGGTGTCATCAACATAGCGGTAAAAACAAGTGGGTTTTAGGGTAGCACTCTCAAGAGCCCTCTCTTCAAAATCTTCCATGTAGAGGTCAGTCACCATCGGTGAAAGAGGAGATCCCATGGCCACTCCATCAGATTGTTCATAATACTTCCCTCCATACATAAAGTAGGTGGAAGTAAGTACATGATCAAAGAGGTCTGCTGTTCTTGGCTCAAAATGACGGCGAATCAAGTCCAAAGTGTCCTTTACCGGCACACGAGTAAAAAGAGACACCACGTCAAAACTAACAAGTATGTCAGAGTCTGAAACAGTGAGAGACTGTATGGTTTTTACGAATTCAGCAGAGTTTTTGACATGATGGCAGCTACGCCCCACAATGGGACTAAGAAGACGCGTCAGATATTTAGCAAGTTGGTAAGTCGGTGACCCAATAGTACTGACGATCGGACGTAAAGGAACATCCTGTTTATGTATCTTCGGTAAGCCATAAAGTCTTGGTGGACTCGCGGCACGTGGCCTAATTCTCTCAATCACTTGCTCGGGAAGATTAGCCTTTTTGACAAGGGTCATAGTCTTCTTCACAACTTTAACGGTCGGGTCAGCGTCCAACGGAACATATGACACGTCATTAAGGAGACTCATCACTTTTGTGTTATATTGCTGTATAGAAAGAAGAACAGTAGAGTTACCATTGTCTGCTGGTAGAATGACTAAGTCGTCCCTGCGACGTAAGGCAATTAATGCTTCACGCTCTGTGACCGTGATATTATTTCTTGGCGGCTTGGCTCTCTTCAAAACTCTACATGTCTCCCTCCGTATTTCTTCAGCTTCTTCGTTTGGTAAGCAGCGAACAGCCTGTTCCACCGAACAGATTATCTCCTTGGTTGGTATGCGCCTAGGGGCAGGAGCGAAATTCAGGCCTCTGGCCAGCACAGAAGTAGTGGCATCATCAAGACAAAAAACCGGATAGGTTCACCACACAACGATCCGACACCACTGGTTTGCCACTTTGTTCTGTTCCCGCCAACCGGTTAAATTTGGCGATATGTCTTGCTGTAGTTTTCGAAAGTTCCAGATTCATTTGAGCAGACTTAGCTGCGTCCACCCAGTCCCAAGAACAAGGCGAGATTCTTGTCGACAGGTAAAGATGACAAGGAATTCCTGGAATTTATTCAATACCTTGCGAATGCGGCAAAGTTTATATTGGACAGACGATCAGAACCATCGCCGAGCGTATCACCGAGCACAAACGACACTTGAGACTGGTGCAAGTGGAAAAGTCCGCAATAGCCGAACATGCGTTTGATGAAGAACATAAAATAGTGTTTGATGAAACGGTGGTGCTGGCCAGAGTCTCTTCGTTCTGGGACTCAGTAATTCGGGAAGCATTGGAAATTCAACTTAATGATAATAACATCAATAGGGACAGTGGACTGTATTTAAGTGAAGCCTGGAGACCAATTATTAAGGATCTATGTCTTAAAAAAACAAAAATCTTCCCAACAAGGCCAAATAGAAGCAAACTGTCGCCATGGACATAGTTTGCCAGCACTTACGTCTACAGGTTAAGCAACGTTAAACGTGGCGAGTGCTTGGATGGGTGACCGCGTATGGCTCAATACGCAGTCCGCAACACTGATACCCTCGGCTTGCGGTAGACCGGTTAAGCAATGGTGAGCGTGGTCAGCGCTTGGATGGGTGACCATTTTGGCTCCATACGCAGTCCGCAACACTGATACCCTCAGTTCCAGCGCGCTGAATGGGCGTCCTGGCAACCCTCTATACACGACATTCGAATTTCAGAGGCAGCGAAGCCAGTCTGTTTGTGATTTTGAGAAGAAACATCTAAAATAGACCTGATGAAGACAACCGAGCAGGTTGTCGAAACGTCGTCGTTTTATGACACCATCCGGCTGGACTCCCGTGAAATTTTTATTGAATCAATACGCCGGGAAAGTCTCCATTTGCATACAATAGGATAGTTTCAAATATTTCATAAGGTACGGTAAAGTTGCGTAAGACTAAGTGTCCTCTATTTAAGGGGCTCCTGGAAGCAGGAGTGGGGACAGTTGTTGGAGAGAGCTCGTGTTGAGCAGCAACACTCGGCTAATTGCCGATTTAGGCGTGAGGTTAGGAGGATCAGCAACAAGAAACAGTAAGTTGTTGTAGACTCACGATCAAGTCGGCCATGTTTGATCTGACTATCATATACAGTGCAGATACAGACTCGCTCCCAATGTAGCCGACTTTTCATCAGTTTGGGGTTTTCGTAGTTGACTGTGGCTTGATTCACTGTTTCAAACCTGTGACCATTTTATTTGGAGAAGATGTCTGAGATTGTTCAATGTGTGTAAAGTAAATTTTGAAGAATATAGTGGTTTCAATTTATCTGACAGTCTACAGTGAACTTTATTTCTAACATACCTATTCTAGTTGAGGTTATCATCTAGATAGCGACCGCAAGACCAAATTGACAATTTTTTTTATGCCTCATTTATGTGTAGGTCATTGGACGCGGGATGGGACTGGGGACAAGGAAGGGGAGAGAATTCGGCCATGGCCTTTTTGAAGGAAGCATCCCGGCATTCACCTGGAGTGATTTGGGGAAACCATGGAAAACCCAAATCTGACTGACAATCTACTCTTTAGGCTACGCAAACGATCATAGCTCAGATTAAGCTTGTGTACTCTAACCCCGGTATTGAGTTTGTTTCTGACACTTCAAAAAAGCATCTGACTCCATAGATAGGCAAACACTTTTTAATATATTTGAAGAATTCACAGTTCACACAAAAACAAGATAATTTAATATATTTGAAGAATCCACAGTTGACACAAAACAACAGAATTAATCATATATTAACACGCACTATCTCAAAAGTTTAGTTCAAAATGTCTGAAACTCTTGAAATCACAAGTCCATCTATGAGACTGACTGACAGACTTACAGCCCTTTAGTTCAGTCTTGTTTTGTGAAAAGTAATTAAAGACTGGAAGAAAGAAGTAAAAGAAATAAACTTCATATGTGGTGTTTGGTCTTTGCAGATGATCTAGCATTCTCTCCAACGACAGGCAAACTTGAAAAACTCTACGAAATTTAAGCTAATACTGATATTTAAATATCATATGCTAAAACCCCCAATATTATACTCTCCCCCCCCCCCATCCCATTGTAGCAAAAAGGCATGTCAGGAGGTTGCAGGATGTCAGGCAGCTTCACTGCCCATGTAGACAATATCCTAGCTCTACCCAATCTCAAGTACTATGTCTCCTTTGGTGCCTCTTAGAATTTAAAACCTTCATTCTAAAATCACATATTTAGCGAGTATCCTCTGAGATGTCATTATGCTGAAAAGTAGGCATTTCCCATATTAACAATAAAATGGTGGTGGGGTAGGAGGGGGGCATAGGAATTAGTCTTTTGATGGTGAAGAACTATGGAAGTAGAAGAAAAACATTCTTTATTTGCCAACTGCTTCAAATGTGATGTTTGTTTTTTAGTAGGAAATATTATCATTAAGAAATATAAAATGTAAATATCATGTAAAAAACTTTCCCTTTTTTAGTTATTACTTTAGTTTTTAAAATCCCAACATTTGTATTTTCTTTTATTTATTTTTTTAAGTAGTATAATTTATAAAATTTAAGAAATTACAATAGTAATTGGTCACAAATCTACATGAAAAATTCATTTCCCATTTTAAGCTTTCTTGTCATTTATACTTGCGGTTATATTATCATTGGTCCCCCCACCACCTCTGATGGTCAATTTCATTCTATGAGTGGCTCCGTCGAATACAAGGCTTGCGCGAGCTCAGCCATTTACTTCTGTTGAACTGACAAAGGGTTTTTACCCGAAATATTGTATTTTTTTGAGTTTGTGTGTTGTTTTGTGTTGCTGCTGTCCTCCTCCCTTCAACTTTGGTGAGTGTTGGGTGTATTTTACCTGTCCTTTCCATATAAATTTCCATATTAATAAGTAGTTAAAATAAGGAAGAATAGGGAAAAACAAACGTACTAAACTGTTTGTGTTTTTGTGTTTCAAGTTTGTTTATCTTGTCTCCCTTCATTTGTAGTAAGTGACAGGTTATTTTACCAATCCTTCCTTATTTTCATTGCTCAATAGCACACTAATTGCCATCACTATCCAATATTAATAGGTAGAGGTAACTATTGTACATTAGTGTTATCCTAAACCACTTTAAGCTACAACCATAAACTTTCAAATTTTAAACACCTCATCCAAATTGGTAGGTAATTTTATGTGTGGTGTGTATTACTGTCAATTTACACAACTAAAAAATTACATGTATAAAATGTTCTTGAGCCTCTCACCAGGGGAGCACATAAGTTTGTTACAACATTTCGAAGCCACTCTCCTACTTCATCTACCCACAGTGTCGGGCTCCCAGAGAGCCACCTTATATGGCACATGTCAGTGATATCACCATCACATATGCTGAGCATCTTTCTGTGCCTTCTTCACTGACCTATAAGCATGGTTCCATGTCACGCTGAGTTGATACCCCATTTCTCAGTTTACAATGCATTTTTGTCACCTTGAAATCAAACCCACGACTTTTTTTATGTGACGTGCAAAGATACTGCCAACTTTGTTACTTCCCAAAGGTGCAGGTCACTTTCCAGCTTCAGCAGCCGTTAGCAGCAGTTGCTGAATTTTGTGTTCGATTTAAAGTGTGCTAGATAGCTTTTGTTTATCTTTGAATATTTCCTGTGTATGTAGTGAATTAGTCAGTTGAGCTTCAGCAGCCGTCAGCAGCAATTGCCGACTTTTGTGATTGATTTAAAGTGTGGAAGATAGCTTTTGTTTTTATCTTCGAATATTTCCTGTGTACAAAGTGAATCACCCAGTTGAGCTTCAGCAGCCGCTTGCAGCAGTCGCCTATTCTTATGTTTTATTTATGGTTCCATTTATGGCTGTTTCAGGTGACATGGCTTGTGCAATGCGTTCCAGTAGGTGTCTGGCTCTCGAAGAGATTCCTATTACTATGGCATCTCTTCAAGCATAGGTATAGAAGAAGCTAGACGAGAAGCGGCTGCGCATCCAAGAATTTCCGGAGCCTAGTGAAGCAGAACTAGCAAGTGTGGATTTTCAAGTACCTGTTGCAGAAAATATCTAGCATTGTGTAGATTGGAGAAAGGGGTCAAAATTCCAAAATAACTGATGGGAAAATGATATCTTGCATTAAGTAATGCGTTTTCAGTTTGCAGGAGACTGAAGATTTAAGTGTGAATGGTCCAGAAGAGCAGCAGGGAAGATTTGTTCACAGACTCTGAGCGATGCCACACACAAGTTTACTGGTCATTGGCAGCTCCAAGGTCCAACGTCTGGAGTAACCGTTACGACAACTAGCCACCAGACCTTCATACTAACGTTCATTCTATTTGTCTTCCAGGAGCAACCATATCACTTGTCATGGAGGCCATTCCTAAAGTGATTAGAGAATCGATCTGCCGTCAGTTAAGAGTAGCTGCGCACGTCGGTACTCATGTGGTGTTTCTATTGCAGATATAGTTAAATCCATGGACAAGTTGGGCCCAAAGGCATATGAGTCAAAGTGGGAAAATTTAGTATCCTTGCAGTTCTCATTTGTAGTGTCATGCTGTGCATCGATTGTCAGGACGCCGTATGGTGGAAGATTTTTAATCTGAATCGTAGTTTACAGGAGCTGTGTTGCAGAAACAACAGGGGCTTCATTGACCTTCAACCAGTGATAGCTCACAGCTTTGATGCATTTGACAGACCGGGTGTCCTCTACACACAGAGAATGGCGACCAAGGTAGCTGCGAAATTATGGAACCATCTTGATATCAATTATTTTTTAGGAATACCGTGAGGCCCAAGGATCATTGAGTTCAACAAAGAGAATATGCCGATTACCTAGCTCTTGGTTCTGGTAGTGATGGCACAAATAAATCGAATACAACAGCTGTAAATACTTCACCCCTTTCCCTTCGGAATGCGAAAAATGCGAATTTAGACTCTGCAAATAACGATACAAATTATGGTACTAATTTTTCAGAGTATTAGAAGGAAAGTAGCCATTTCCACGCTGCAGTTATGACTAATGATGTCAATTAATACTAGGAGACGAGAGCAGGTTGACGGCAGAGGATGAGTCTGGCAAATTATTTGGCCCTCAATTCAATGTTTTTCGGAAAGACAGAACTACTTTATATATTTACATATATACTCTGCAATTCACAAAATTGTGGGTGGCAGAGGGTGCTCAGCACCAAAGCTTATCTCTTTGTTGTGCATTCCAATCCCCAATGGTACGAGGGAAAAAAGAATTTGTATAAGAATCATTGCGGCACCTTATTTTTCTAATCTTGTCTTTCCTGTCATTCCCGCTCAAATAGGTTGGTGGACGAAGTATTTCACTACACTCAAAAGTGAAAGTGGGAGTACACATGTTTACCAATAAGTTTAAACGAAACGTGCATTGTCTATCTACCAGAGACTCACAGCCTAGTCTACTAATCAGTTCTGTGACCCTTTCATAAGGACTGTAGCAAGCTGTCACGAATCGAGCGGCTCTTCTCTGTAGTTTCTCCATACTTTCGACCAACCCCTTACGAAACGGATCCCAAATGACACAACAATAGTCCAAATGTGGACGCACAAGAGATTTGTACGCTATCTCCTTTGTTTGTTCATTACAATTTTTCAAGATTCAGACCTAATTCAAGATTCGACCTATGAATCGCAGCCTAGAATTAGCTCTACCTACTAACAAATTGATGTGTACCTTCAATGGTCGGAGCTGTGTTTGTGGCCATTAATAAAGCTGTCAATTGCTCTGTAGTAACTGAAACTTTTTACAAGTTAATATGAGTGAAGGTAAAAATTGGTAGAAATGTAAAGTTCATAATAGGGTCATTATATTGACCTCCAGATTCTGGGTTAGATAACACGGAGTATTTTAGACAGCAACTTAAAAGTATTTCTAAAAATTTTCAGGGGCTTAAATTGATCATGGGAGACGATTTTAATATATCTTCGGTTTACTAGGATATGTGTACGTTCAGGTAAGGCAGAAGATATAGGTTAGTAACCATAGTAACCAAACTGTTCCTATAATTGTTTGCGGAAAATTCTCTTGAACAGATGGTCGAAGAGCCAATTCGGAGCGACAAAGATACCTTGTCCGTTGTATAGATCTTTTTCTTACAAGCAATCCGTATATTATAGATACAGTTTGTATAGAAGATGGTATAAGCGATCACAAGGAGGTTGTGGTAACTTTAAAATCTAGTCTGATCTAGAAACATGATGAAAATAGGCTTGTATATTCCTTCGACAATTTTTCCCTGGTTCAATTGAGAGGTGAAATGTTTACTCTGGCAGCAATCTGAAAACTCATCTCATAGCCTTAATTAGACCAGCTGCGAGTGTAAGTGTGCAAGGCAATGCGTGAAGATTTTAAAGAATTCCAAGTCAGGAATTTATCTGAAAATCTAATTACTAATCCAAAAAATTCTAGTCATATGCCAAAATAATAAGAGGCTTTTATAAGGGTATCCCCTCACTAATGAAATAAAACTGAGAATTATTGGAATACAGCATAGAGAAAGCAGAAATTTTGAATAATATCTTTAACAAAGCTTTCACAACAGAAAATGTTGAGGAGATCCCAATATTTAATAAGCATACTTACAAAGTTATGAAAGATCTTGTTTTTGACATTGATGGAATAACAAAACCGCTTATGAATGTAAAAACCAATAAGGCTACTGGACCAGAAGGTATTTCTACTAGATTCACTCTAGGTATGTAAAGGAAATTGCACCATACTTGATGAAATTATATACCACCTCCTTGGTTCAAAGAAACATAGCCGCCAAGTGGAAGACTGCCATCGTAAGTTCAGCATTTAAAAGTCTGAATGTTAATGATCCTCAAAATTATAGACCGAGCTCAATTACTTAAATATTTTACAGGATTTTAGAACATACCATCTATTCAAATGTCGTGCGGTTTTTGGATGAAGAGGACCTTTTAAAATCAAGCCAACATGGATTCTGAAAAGGCTCATGCTGCTAGACACAACTTGCACTTTTAATTCATGACTTGTGCCAGGTTATAGATAAGCAATCCCAGGTTGACTTAGTTCTATTAGATTTTTTTTAAAAAAAATCCTTCAACACTGTGCCTCACACAAGATTACTTACGAAACTTGGTAGTTATGCGATCTCTAGACAAATATGTGGCTGGGTTTCAAACTTTTTGAAGGGTAGAACACAATGTGTCATTCTCGACGGTGAGCTTTCATCACTGATCGAAATGAGGTCCCGGGTTCCCCAGGAAACTGTGACAGGGCCTCTGTTGTCTCTCATATACGTTAATGATTTAGGCAACGTAATAAGGGGGGGGGGGGAGCAAGACTATTTGTCGATGATGATTATTTATCATGAAATAAAAACCCAGGATGGCTGTGCTTTGTTACAAGCTGATATTATGAAAATAATTGCTTGGTGCAGAGATTGGCAGCTGGAGTTAAACACTAAAAAATTCAAAGTCATGCATATAAGTAAAAAAGCAACACCATTTAGCTGTGAATATAAAATTAATGGCACTGTCTATAAAACGGTATATTCCGCTAAATATTTAGGTGTAAAATTCGAAATAATTTGTTGTGCAGTGAACATATTGAGAAGGTAATTGGGAAATCAAATCATATGCTCCGATTTCTAGTTTGTAATTTAAAACAATGTACACCGGAAGTTAAATCGATTGCACACAAACCTCTGTTGCACCCACACTTAGAATATTGTTTTTCTGTATGGTGTCTCTATCAAAAGGGGTTAATGGAGGCATTGGAGAAGTTCCAAAGAAGAGCCAACTCATTCATTATAGGTATACCATATATAGCTGGAGAGAAAGTGTGAGTGTGATGTTGAATGAGTTGGGTTGGGAAAACCTGGAACACTGAAGGTGTTGCTCTAGGCAAAAGCTGATTGACTGGCCTATTTCAGGATGACAGCAAACACATATTACTACCAGCTACAATCCTATCTAGGAATGACCGAAAAAATAAGATAAGAGAAATCAAGGCCAAAACAGATTCATTTCTATACTCTTTTTTTCCACAAGCGTTTGGGGAAGGGAAAGGAAGGAGTTATCAAGTGAGAGAACTTAGATTCCGATATGAGTAGGTATCTATAAAGCCCTCCGCCCATCCTGATCTGGGTTTTCCATGGTTTACCCAGATCACTCATGGTGAATGCTGGGATTGTTCCTAAAAATAGCTTATGGATGCCTCTTGCCATATCCCATATATCCATTCCTTTGTACAAATGGATACGCATAAGGATTGGTGTAATGCATCCTCCGCCACCCATTTTTAGTAAATCGTGGAGTAATAATAATAATAACTAACTAGTGCAGAACACTGGTGTATGTGTGTGTGGTAGTAGCCTTAAGTTTACCATCGTGCACTATGCTAGTTGCATGTCGGAAGTTGCGGGGATGTGGGAGATATGGTGGTTGAAAACGGTCGACCAAAAATGTGTGTGTTATTATATTTCGCTTTACAAACATAAGAACATAGCACATATCACTGCTGTTTGTGTACGGTTGTGGCCTCGAGTCTCCCATCGTACACTATGGAGTATGGTGGTTAGATGTCGGTAGCCATGTGGGTGTGAGAGATATGGTGGTTTAAAGTGGTCAATCTAAGGCATTTTCCTATTTTGACCAAAGATGTGTGTGCTGCTATATTTCCCACTACTTAGTGCAGACCTGGTGTTTGTGTGTAGTATTAGCATCAAGTCTCCCATCGTGCACTATGGTGGTTGCATGTTTGTTGCTATGGGGGTGTTGGATATATGGTGGTTGAAAGTGGTCGACCAAGGGCATTTTCTTATTTTAACCAGAGTGTTCTAAAAAAAATTTTGAATCTTCCAGAATGTTACTGAATGAACTAAAATGTTCCAGAATGTTCTTGAATGTTCTGGAATATGACACATTTTAAGCTTTTCCAGCTGTTAATAAATATAAGCAACTAGCGGAGTTAACGGCATTGCCCTGTATAGTTAGCGTAGATTTACCCGTATGCTATTTTTATTACCACAGTGAGAAACATTTGTACAAAGTTTTATAAAATTCACACCAACTTTTTTTGGAATTAAAGCAAATCTAGAGTCACCTGCCTCCTACCAAGAAAGGGGTGGGTTGAAGTTTATTTGGACGAACACTATTTTCATTCATCCGAAAAGATTCATGTGTATCAAGCTTCATTAATTTAGTTAAGAAATTGCATTACTACATTATTAAACAATTTTAGATTATGTTAGAAACTCACATTTGATTCAATTGCAAAGTGGATTGATATACTTTTTGCTCGAAATTCCATATACTTTAACTCTGCAGATTCAGTCTTTTATACAAATAGCAAAAGTGACTCCAGAATATTATTATCATAAATAAATGAACAGAAGACTAATGCTGATGTCCAGAGATATTGTAGTTTTAGTGCCGGAGATCATGGTTAAAGAGAAATCTCTCTTGTTTCTACAGCTATCTATGGTGTTTAAAAATTGAATTAAAGGAAAGATTTCAGCAAGTTTTGTTTAGTGTACAAAATTGTTATTATTGTACAGTTACCTTATGCTTTCATTAAAGGCTATCGTCAGAGAAATTGTAGTTGTGTTTATAGTGCAAAGTATGCAACATCTAATCCTTCCATCTATGGTATTTGTCATCACACGTTCAGAATATCATTTACTGCTCTTGTGTTATTTAGCGTTGAAACATAAGACATGCCAAACATCTGAATTGAGATTCTAAACTTTAAAACGGTGAAAACCGCATCAAAATCTGCTTATTAGTTTCCGAGTTTTTATAAGACAAATTTATCCGGTTTTCATTTTATAGATATAGATTTATATAAATAATTAATATGCAACATAGTGTGTGAACCAATTCTGACGGGATTTTCACGAATAGGTTGCTGATCTGGTAGGCTTCTTTTTACCCTGGAAGTATTTAGGGTTCAGTGCAAAAACATAAAAACCTTCAAAATTCTTGACAAACATGAACATAGTCGTGAGCACCAGCTAGTAATCAAAATAAATTAGATAAAATACAGAAAATAATAAATTAATTAACCGTGCTATTTAAAAACAACAAACCTCTACTTTACACCAGCTGATAGCATTTGTAACTTGTTGTGGACTATGAACATCTAACCAACATGGACCTCGGATCTTCCTTTCAAGTAGAAGCAATTCAAGGGGTGTTGTACGAGTGCCAAAAACATGGCAGAATGTTTCACCTTGTAGGTCAGGAGCTAACGCAGGGTTGTGAGCCTAAAACAGTTGAAATCAAAATTTTTGTAGTGTAAAAAAACTAGTAAAAAGGGAATAAGTAAGACATAAAATCAAATAAAGTAATTTCTATGTACTCCAAGATCCAATGTCGTAGCTCAATTTAAAATGTTTTCCTATTTAAAGTAGTAAACAAAAATATGCAAGCAACCATTTACATATGTAAATGGAGACTTTCCCGCCATATTGATTCAATGACACCTGTGAAGAATTCATTGAACCATTTCACACTTTGAAGCAACAGCGATGTGCCTGCCATGTGTGGCAAATTTGATGCAGGCATGGAAATCTTGATTTTTGTTGGAGGGGAAAAAAGCCCATTAGCGAATACTTATTAATATCAGGGAAGAGAGAGGAAAATTACATTACTGTTGCATATTCCTGTTCTTTTCTAACATTTTAAACATCAACACAACTTACATCAATGCTAAAAAACTATAACAAAATATTTGTCAACATACTTGCATTTGCACCTTTATACTGATAGGTATGGTTATACTGACTTTTCATTTGCAATGTAATTTGCACTTGTGGGCCTATTACACAGTAAAGTATTTCAAATAAATTGTGGTTGCTGAGGCAGACACTGATGAAACAGAACTGAAACAAGTATGGATCACATTCTGAGAAGATAATTTTTTATACCCTTACTACCTAACTTTCATGCTCACAGTTACTTTTGACATACTGCAGTACTCAGGCATTACCTTCAATTCACTACCCCCTTATCCTAAGCTCTGTTTGAACTTACCCCATCATAGTCCTTGCTCAACGGTCACTAGTTGAGTCCATCTCCAACGGCACCCAACTTCTGCTATGGTCTACTTGCTTTTGTGTTAATGTCTGGTGCATGTGTTCATAACGCCAAGCCATCATCTAAGGTAAGAGGTGGTTCATTTTCATATCTTAATTTGTTATTCCTTTGTTTTTTATATTTTTTAAACGCCTTTATATATAGGAAAAACAAGTCGAACATTCACCAATGTTGGTTAAAGGCAGGAGGGATCCGATGAACACACAAAAATTGGGATAAACAAAACAATACTTTCATTTAAAACCTTATTCATGCAGAGAGGAACAGGCCATTTGACAAGGGAGGTGTGTGCGCACCAAGGCTTACCACATAACTAGCTTGGCCTTGGAGAAGAGGGTGGGGGTGGTAGGGCTAAACCAATATGAAGTGCTCTATAAAGAATTCTGGGGGTAAGGGGGGGGGGAGGAAAGCACAAGAAATATGCATACATATAAAACTTAATAGTTAATAAATGCAGGAGTAATAATGGAATAAAATCACAAAAAATAAATACGTAAAAATAATTACTGAAAATCCAAAATACTGTAAAATTGCATTTTTTTTCATCTTGTGTGTTCGTTGCATCCATCCAGCCTTCAACTTTGGTGAGTGGTGGGTTTATTTTCCAAATCGTTTGTTACTTACAATGCCAAAAAACTGTTTTGTTTTGCTTAGTATTATTATTAATGCTAATAATCCTTTCCTTCGCTTTTCCAGCAATCCTATTCACAAGGCCTGGTGACTATGTCACGAGTCTGTCTGTTCTGATGTCATCCATCCCAGGCATTATTAAGTGGTTGTGTCATGAAGTGTATGTAGTGTTTTTATTCCAAAGTTTACTGTGTTTACATTGGCTATTAGTGGACTGTGTTTCGGCAAAAATTGTGTACACATGTTGCGATCCTAGAGCCTGTGGAAATCTTTCAAATGCTGCTATTTTCTTTTCCCAAGCAGGATGGAATACATCAGAAGTGGATAGCAACATTACACAGAAACTTTAAACCAACAACTTTCTGCTTTAAAACATTACATATTTTAATCTGGTTTTAGTGTTGTTAATTACCTGTAATATTATTAGATTGTCTGTTCCATAAACATGAATACATTTCTCTAAATTTGTGCTAACTTTGAGAACTTATTTCCTTTGTTCATTAATATTGGTAACAGCACACTTACATTAGAGATTCTTCACTTCGAACTTGTAAACATTATGAGATAAATGAAAAAATTGAAAATTTGATGTGCTGAAGTTTATTTAAACTTTTGACATGTAGTAATTTCTTTTAAAGAAATGTAAGCATAAATTATTGAACTATTTTATTGTTGTTTTGTAAAAGGATATTCATTTTCTTGTGAAGACTTTAAATGAAGTGACATGTTACTGCTAATACAGCTCATATTTCCAAGTATATCAGTAATATTTTTATACAATGTAGTCTTCTCAAGTGTCCACTTCGATGGTGTAGTAGAAACTCAAAGTTTCGACAGCTGGCTCTGCTGTTTCCGTGGGGTGTCATATAGCTTCCAGATGTTACAAGCTTACTGTGACTATCAAGACTGGCTTAGCCTCATATCACATTTCCTGTTAAATTCTTAGAAAAGGCACAGAAAAACTTGGCTGCACACTACTTGTGAAACCTTCCATTTAATATACTCTACAACCACTTCCCTGCTTCTTACACATGTTTGACCACCAATCTGCTAGCCATAAGAATGACTGGCCACCAACAGATTGTATTCATGTGGAACCCACAAAACCATTAGCTTTCAAGCCATCTCCCATGATACAAATAATTTTAATTCTTGCTTCATGGGCTGTGCTGTCAGCATCCTCCCAATTAATTCATAAGGTGTGAGCTTGAAAGAATGTAGGCTTACTCGGAGAGTCAGTTGCATAAAATCTTCTCGAGCTTTCCACTGGGATAGCGCATCAGTAAAAGTACAAGGTGACATTTAGGAGCCTGCCTCTGACTCCATCTTCTGGCACATCAGTAAAAGTACAATGCTACATTTCGGATCATGCCTCTGGCTCCATCTTCACCAGAAGCCTTACACGTTTACTGACGCGCTATCCCAGTGGAAAGCTTGAGAAGATTTTATGCATGGTGTGAGCTTGCTGTGCAAACTGATCTCAAGCATCCATTTGGTCTATTTACTTTTTTCTGTTTACATTTACGTATTTAAGATTTTATATTATTTTGCTTTCTCCTCTTTTCACCATCCAAGATTAGTTTGGATATTTTGTAATCCTTAAAATCAGTATCCCTTTTCCTTGTCCCCTGTTTGAATTTACCCTCACCATGGACCATTTTCCTTGCTCAACAATTTCTATGTGAGATAGTCATTGGTGCAACAGATATCTACGCTTAGTACTGGAAAGGAAGATGATGGTTCTTTAAGTATTACTTTCCCCCTATTTCATCAAAGGTGACACAATATTAAGTAAACATACTTTCCTAGTTCTTTCTCTAACATTAAGTCTTACAAATTTTTTATTCATAATTTCCAAACACAACATTAACAAATATATTTTCAGAAGCAGAGATTCTAAAAGTTAGCTTCAAAGTAAAAAACAGATAACTTTAAATATCCTACAGCACATTGATGGAAAACAAATTGAATTTATAGTGCATTGTGATAACATTATATACTCACGGGATACTTGACTTCAAGGTATTCTGAGACGACTGGCACTCCAGGTACATTAAAGCAATAAGACCGTTCCACTTTCCGACATTTAAATTGTAAAATCTTATATTTCTCAGCTATTTTTTTACTAAACTCTTCATAAACATCCGCAAACTTAATTTCTTGACCTGTACTAACATTGGCTTCCAAATCCCAACGCTGAAACATGAAATAAAACACAACATAGTACCGATACAGTATTTGCAGCTGTTCCATTAACAGGTAATATCAAAAGTGTATTACATACTAACTTAAAGATAAACTTACATTAAATATAAAATAAATAAGGGCATTTATTTCAAAAATGTGTGTTAAATAAAACAAATTTACCAAACATGGCACTTCAATTACCATTGGAGAATCAGAAAATTTCTATCTAGAAACCAAGCAAGGTTTGGCAAACAAAGATGCAGTTGTGTTTGTAGAGAAAAAGTAATCACTTAAGAGGTTTAAATCTTGTTCTTTAATTATTACTTTTCTGCTGTTCCCTTACCTCTTATTTTCAAATCATATATATATTATTTCTATAAGGTATTTTTTTTGTCACAATCCTGTATCTTCTTTCATACTTAACCGAAATCAATGAATGAGGTGTCATTTTAAAGCTTATGGTCTCCACTTTGGTCACATCATATTTTAAGAAATTAATTTTTCGGAATTCGACCCTTAAAGGGCAATAATGTCAATCATTCTAAAATGCTGTTTTCTGTGTTACGAGTCATTTATCTCCCTGGATACGTATATGAAATCGTTTAATGTAGTAACATTTTAAAGATTAAGATCTCCGCTTTAGTGACGTCATATATTAAAACAGATATTTTTCGGAATTCGACCCTTAAAGGGCAAAAGTATCAATATTTTTGCAATTCGTAATTGTGTCACGAGCAATTTATCTCTCTTAATATCTAACCGATATAGATAAATGAGGTATCATATTAAAGATCGAGGTCTCCGCCGTGATAACATTATATTACAAGAAAAGAATTTTTCGTTTTTTGACCCTAAAAGGGCAAAAATGTCGATTTTTCTAAAATGCGTTTTTGTATCTCGAGCCATTTATCTCCCTGGATATCTAACCAAAATCGATAAATGAAGTAGGATTATGAGGAGTAATGTCTCAGCTTTGTGACATCATATTTTAAGAAAGAATGTTTTTGGAATTCAACCCCTAAAGGGAAAAAGTATAAATTTTTCAATAACGCATTTTTGTGTCACGAGTGATTTCGGGGGCTTAGAGTCATAACAGCGTATCTACAAAATTGGCCATTTTGACATATTTACACCACTATTATTGTGAAGAACCAATCTATCCAATGGAAAAACACTGGGACTCCTATCTTTAACCATTCCAGAGATAATGTGTAGCGTATCTACAATTTCACTTTACTGTTTATTGTGAAAATGACGTATTGCCTTTTGCGTCATTTCGGCTCCTTTTGCAGTACTGTATTGTTCAGTGACAAAAGAGCGTATCTCCAGATATTATAAAGGAAAAACATTGCGAGTAGGATTTCTTCTACAAAAATTTGTCAGATATGAGTGCTTTTACCTTAATTTAATGCACACGACATAAATTATTAACAGTATTTATTCCTTGTTCGATTCTTCATGACATTCCCTAGGTAAATCGTTGTTTATTTTTTTCCAGATCGCCCTCTATCGTTTCTTCAGAAATCTTTAAATATTCCACCTCGGCCAAATATTGAAGCACAATCAATCGATATTGACAATCAAAATGTTTTCTTACAAGAAAGAACCAATCAGTTCGGATTTTTAGGTGATGCTGGACCTAAAACTGGCAATAATAGTACAGACCTGCTCGTAACATTGAAGTAGAGAATGAGATAAAAGTAAAATGCAGACGAGTGGCTCAGCCTGATAAATGGATGAAAATTGATAGAATAATTAAACGGCAGTCTGGGGAACCATATTATTCTTGCAAAGGAAAATATGTTCCTGGGCGGTCAGTTAAACCAAAAGATTGTTCAAAGTGCTCGAGAAAGTGCAGCTTTAATTTTACTGAGGCTGGCAGATTAAAAATGCACCAACAATTTTGGAATCTAGGTGATGTAAACAGGCAGCGTTTGTACGTCAGTTCTGTTTTAGAAAAGATGGATAAGCAAAATACTAAGACTTCTGAGGGCTCGTCCTGGAGAAAATTTACAAATTAATACTTTCTAACCAAAGATGATGCAAATTTTCAGGTTTGCCAATCATTCTTTCTTACTACATTTGATTCGACTGAATCATTCATACGCCAGGTTCTGTTAAAAAGGAATGAGCACAATATCATTTCCAAAGATGAAAGAGGATGTCACAAACCAGCAGTTGCTACATCAGGTGCTGTCAAAGAAAGAATTGGATCTCACATTAAAAGCATTCCAAAACTCCCTTCACATTATGCTAGGAAGGAAGGATTCCTACACGATTTAAATCTTCGAAAAATGTACGAAATGTATGTGGAAACTTGCAAAAACGGTAACGCAACCCCTGAAAAGGAATCTTATTATCGATTAATATCTAAGACAGAATTTAACCTATCTTTCCATATACCTAAAAATGATTTGTGTGATACGTGTTACAAATTCTCCCACATGAATGTCAGAGAGAAAGAAATTCACTGTTCAGAACAGAATGCTCGTATATCTCATAAGTGTTTAGCAAGGGCTCTGAAAGACTACATCAAGATGGAAGCTGTAACAAGGAAAACTCATTTAGCTTAATTTGATTTAGAGGCTGTCTGCTACTTTCCAAAGACAAATACTAAAGACAACTGTGAAGAAAAATGAGAAGATTTGCTGTCTACAACCTAATCATATACAATACAACTTCAAGAGAAGCTGCATTTGGCATGTGGAGTGAAAGGACCACCAAATGTGGATTTAGAGAAATTTCTTCATGCTTATTCAATTATTTAGAACAAAATGCTGATGGGAAAGATTGGAACTTCTTTTCTGATACGTGTGGAGGGCAAAATAGAAATGCAAATGTGTCTGGTATGTTCCTGTATGCTGTTAAGCACCTTGATATCCCTGTTATAAATCACATGTTTTTTGTGCCAGGTCACTCGCAAATGCAGTGTGACTCTGTTCATGCCTCGATAGAGAGGAAAAAAACTGTTGGATATTTTTGATCCATCAGGATGGTTCACTGCCATGAGAATGGCAAATAAAAATATCATGTCATTGAAGTTCAGCAGAATGATGTATTAAATTTCCCAGAACTGAGACGCTTCATGATAAAATACAGAAATGTTGATAGTGACGTAAATAATGTCAATTGGCTGAAGATAGGTTTTTTTTTTTTTTTTTTGGCGGTATTGAAAGAAGGCTGATGTATTTATTTTATATACAACCATACTACTGAAGAATTTAAAAGACTCGAATATTCCGCAGAACTAAAACAAGGCTGTAAGAATCTTTCACGCTTAAGCCAGCGTATTCCTCTCCAATTCCAATACAGAAAGATAAGCTCAAGGACCTCCTAGATCTGTGCAATATGGAAATCATACCCGAGCAGTATCACCTCTTTTACAATTCGTTAATAGTAGGCAAACCTACTGTAGCTGACGAAGGAACAGAAACAACTGCTGATGACGATAGTGACTAAAGTGTAATAATATATATATATAATTAAGGTTTTTACAACTCTCTCACTGACAATTTTACAAATATGTGTGTAGGGATTCTCGTGTTTTTTTTTTTTTGCCATTTTATTATTGCAATTATCTTTATGCAGTGTTTAAAGACGGCCTAATTATGTTCCATGTAACTCGCGAAGTGCTGTGAAATACTTTAAAATGTCTAAAATAAATTGTTTAATAGTATTAATCAAAACTAAAACAAAATAAATTCTTTTAAATAGTGCATTGTTTGGTTTTGTAATTACAACTCTATAGGACGTAACTACCCAGACCACCAAGATGTTTAAAGTCAAAACAACGTATCTGCGACATTGTTCACTATTTTGTTCTGCAGTACCTATTGTTACAGATTATAAATTGTTGGAATTATGTGAATACATTCTAAGGACCATGAGGTATCACAGCTACAAGCGACTTAATCTTAGATGGTAACATTGGTAGTGTTTCAACAGTTGCAAAACTTCTTTTGCCTATTTCTCAAAACACACATTTTGTAGATACGTTGTTATGACTCTAAGCCCCCGATTTATCTCCCTTAATATCTAACCGATATAGATAAATGAGGTATCATATTAAAGAA
Organism: Vandiemenella viatica; assembly: GCA_031002005.1. NCBI lineage: Eukaryota > Metazoa > Arthropoda > Insecta > Orthoptera > Morabidae > Vandiemenella > Vandiemenella viatica. The sequence goes on from JARYHS010008074.1 coordinate 181,735,527, forward strand.
TAAGGTTTCCGCCGTGGTAACATTATATTTTAAGAAAGGAATTGTTCGTAATTGGATCCTTAAAGGGCAAAAATGTCAACTTTTCTAAAATTCATTTTTTATGTCTTGAGCAATTTGTCTCCCTGGATATCTAACCAAAAGCGATAAATGAAGTAGGATTATGAGGATTAATGTCTCAGCTTTGTGACATCATATTTTAAGAAAGAATGTTTTTGGAATTCAACCATTAAAGGGAAAAAGTATAAATATTTCTATAATGCATTTTTTGTGTCACGGGCCATTTATCTCCGTTAATTTCTAACCGATATAGATAGATGAGATATCATATTAAAGACTAAGGTCTCCGCCGTGGTAACATTATATTCTAAGAAAGGAATTTTTCGTTTTTCGACCCTTAAAGGGCAAAAATTGCGATTTTTCTAAAATGCGTTTTTTGTATCTCGAGCCATTTATCTCCCTGGATATCTAACCAAAATCGATAAATGAAGTAGGATTATGAGGAGTAATGTCTCAGCTTTGTGACATCATATTTTAAGAAAGAATGTTTTTGGAATTCAACCATTAAAGGGAAAAATATAAATTTTTCTATAATGCATTTTTGTGTCACGAGCCATTTATCTCCCTTGATATATAACCGATATAGATAAATGAGCTATCATAGTAAAGATTAAGGTCTCCGCCATAGTCACATTATATTTTAAGAAAGAATTTTTCGTTATTCGACCCTTAAAGGGCATAAATATCAGTATTTCTAAAATGCGTTTTTTTGTGTCTCAAGTCATTTACCTCCGTTGACAATTAAACAAAATTGATAAACGAGGTATCATTTAAAAGATTAAGGTCTTCGTAATGTCTTCGGTTCCATTACCACATTTTAAAAAAGAAATTTTTAAAAATTCTAACCTTAGAGGGCAAAAGTATTAATATTTTTACAACGCATTTTTCTGTCATGAACTATTTATTTCCCTTGATACCTAATCGAAATCAATAAATGACGTATTAATTTAAATATTAAATTATCCACTATCGTCACATCATATTTTGAGAAAAAACTTTCTCCAAATTACACCGTTAAGGGGCAAAAATAACATCATTTCTCAAAACTTTTTTTTTTTACCTTGCTTGATAACTAACCGAAATCGATAAATAAGGTATCATTTTAAAGACCAAGGTGGCTGCTTTGGTCACACCATATTTTATAAAAGAAATTTTTTGTAATTCGACCCTTAAAGGGCAAAAGTATCAATATTAGTTATAGAACGTGTTGATTTTTTAAATTTTTGTGTTTATTATATGCCATTTATCTTCTTCGATGCCTAGCTGAAATCGATAAATGACATATCGTTTTAAAAATTAAGGTCTCCAGCTAGGTAAAATCATAAATTAAGAAAAAAATGATCAGAATTTGGTGCTAAAAGTGGTAGCGCGTATGAGACTGTTCAGATCCAAGTCCCCAGATTTCAGCAGCGGATTTCACAGAGAAGTCAATAAACTTTTTTTTTTTCAATAAGTAGTTTTTCGTATATATTTTTTTCTTTTATGGAAACACTGTCGTTTTGCTATACAATTCTAATGTAATCATTTTATTCGCTCAGCAACAAATATCACAGAGATGTTGATATGTTGTGTGCAGTTTGTTAAGGTTGGTTTTATTCTACCAAGGTCAGTGACAGTTTGTCATAATAAAGTGTGTTTTAAATTTTCCTAACTGTTTCATAATATGTTGTGAGTATTTTGCTGTGTACCTATTACACTAAAAAAAATATTTGCTACAAAACTACGGTTCTACTATTCATTATATTACAAGCATTCAACCTCACTATTCGTCGTATTTTATTAGCGAAATTTTCACACGGGTCGTCTAGTTTTTATTAATTTCTTCATTAGATACAACAACTACACAGAACCCTCGCCACCCAGTATCTCATCATGCCACCACACACAACACTAACAACGTCAATTCTTGCTTCGCCGTCAGTGCCATCAAAGTCCTCTCAGACCAACACTCTGAACTCGGAAGATAGAAATTGGCATACCAGTATAAATTGGGCACCCGACAACCACTGGTTCGTAACTTAAGACAACATCCAACAATCTTCCATCCACTCCCCCCATTCCCCACTCCTCTCCATCATCCCACAGAACCCCCACCAACCCATGCTGTTCATTTCAGTAGTTATTGTATTTTTCATTGTTTTGTATGTATAGTTAGATTAGATATTCATATGAAAGACTAGAAAAATGTTTATCACTCAAAATACTATTTTCTGCCAATTTCTTTCATGTTTCTGTGACTTGCTCCCACAATATATTTTCAATTTTACAATTCTTGGTTTTACCCCTTCAAACGCCCACCCTCAACTCCCACCATGTTGACTTTTCCCATACCACAAGCTTCCGATACCAGTGAGCTGCCAACCTCCACAAAGGCAGCTACCTCCCTCTTTTGCTGAAGAAGGATCATCAGCCCAAAAATTACAAATCTATACTAATATTATAAAGCTGAAGAGTTTGTTTGTTTGAACGCGCTAATCTCAGGAACTACTGGTTCGAATTGAAAAATTCTTTTTGTGTCAAATAGACCATTTATCGAGGAAGGCTTTAAGCTATATAACATCACGCTGCGACTAATAGGAGCGAAGAAACAATGGAAAATGTGGAAAAAAACGGGGAAAATTATTCATCTTTGAGGGCTTCTGTTGCGTGCGCTGCGAAAACGGTTCAAGATACCAAAAAAATATGTATGAAAGGATTATTCCTCTTGAAATGATCTAAAAAAATGTCTGCGACAGTATATGTCTATCTTATAAGATTAACTCACTAGAACCGTTTTTATGGTAATCAAATTTGGTCGAAATTAATGCATTATTACCAATTATTTGTTAGAGTTGTATCAACATAACAATATTAATCTTTATCCAAATAAATGTGTTATTGATTAAGAGTATTTAATTGTGAAAAAAATTGTCTTTGGCATCACTTAATTTCAATGAACATCTTAGAAGATATTACGCGCGGTCGGCTTCCTTCTGAATGGTTGTATGCAGCGTTATTTGTTTTTGCGATATAATATTGTCGTATAATAATACTTATTTAAATACTATTTCATTTTGTTAGGATAATATTTTGGTTCTAATAATTTCACAATTATTAACACTTTTTTTTTAGTTTTGATGTAAATAATTAATTATAAGTAGGTGTCATGGTTTTCTTTATAGTATTGTTTGTTTTAAGGATAGTATTTTGTTTCTAATAATTTAACAATAATTAACACTTTTTTGTTTTGTTGTTGATAATACCTGGAAATAGGTGTCATCTACATAATTATTGTTATTAGGTTAGGTTTTACTTTAAGCATACAGTTAGTTTACCTTATTTTCATTTTATGGATGTAATTACCAAATACAGGTAAAAATAATTAGGTTCCTAATTATTAACCTTACGTTTGTTTTTTTATTGATTATGAATTACGGTTTAGTTAAGTTTTCATTTCCTACGTTCTTTCTTCATCACTATAATGCCTAGAAAAAGATCTCAGCTTTCTCGGCAGACTGCTACTGCAAAGTGGCTGCGAGTTTTGCGCAGCAATGAAACGGAGGATGAAAATATGCATAGGTTGGCTACTCAACGAGCAATCAGTGAACAAAACCGTGCTAATGAATCGATCGTTGAACGTTCGCAGCGTCTAGCCTCACAAAATTTCCGAACTTCGGCGAACCGACAACGGGAATCACGCGCTGAACGTTCTGAACGTTTATCCTTACAAAATTCCCGAACTTTGATAAACCGAGAATGGGAATCAAGTGCTGAACGTTCTCAACGTTTATCCTTACAAAATTCCCGAACTTTGATAAACCGAGAACGGGAATCAAGCGCTGAACGTTCTCAACGTTTAGCCTCACAGAGTTCTCGAACTTTGGTGAACCGAGAACGGGAATCAAGCGCTGAACGTTCTCAACGTTTAGCCTCACAGAGATCTCGAACTTTGGTGAACCGACTACGGGAATCAAGCGCTGAACGTTCTCAACGTTTAGCCTCACAGAATTCCTCGAACTTTGGCTAACCGCGATAGGGAATCAAGCACTGAACGATCCCATCGATTAACACAGCAAAATGCACGATCAGCAAGAAATAGAACTCGCAGGCAACTTAATTTATTAAATGCTGCGTTTGCTTATGATTGTACCTTGACTATACTGAGCTAAATGATATTGATATTCGCAGAATCGATAAAATATGCAACTTATGCCAAGCAAAAAAATGGGTGACTGAAGCTCCTGGACTGTGTTGTAGTGGTGGCAAAGTAAATATACCTACAATTCCGGAACAAACTACAGTTTTAAAAGAACTGATATCAGCCTCACATTCATCATCAAAGCATTTCTTAAATCACTCAAGACAATATAATACACTATTTCAGATGACTTCATTTGGTGCCAAAGAAATTCGTGAGGGAAACTTTATGCCTACTTTTAAAGTCCAAGGGCAAGTTTATCACTTGATCGGTAACTTACTTCCAGCTGAAGGGGCACAACCCGAATTTTTGCAAATATATTTTGTTTCCCATGCAGATCAGGTATCCTTGCGCTCAAATTTATATCCAAGCTTGCAAACCGATCTTATCGACGTTCTCCAAACATATCTTCACGATCATAATACGTATATTCAAAGTTTTAAATACAATCTGGAAAATAGAATGACTTAAAACTTATTATTCATGCTGATGTGAAACCTCCTAACGAGCATCGAGGTCGGTATAATGTGCCAATAGTAGATGAAGTAGCTGTTCTTTTGATAGATGAAGACAAAGGTCCCCGAGATATTGTGTTGACTGCGCGAGATGGTGGACTTCAACGAGTTTCTGAAATTCATAGATCTTATGATCCACTTCAGTATCCTTTACTGTTTCCCTTTGGTAATGACGGATATTGTATAAATATTCCACAGCAGAATACTGCTGCTAGATCTAAAACTGTATCATGTATGCAGTTCTATGCATTTAGACTCATGGTGAAAATAAATGACTTTAACAGCATACATTATTTCAAAGGATTATTCAACCAATATTGTGTTGATATGGCGGCAAAAATGATTTCTGAGAGACTTGACTTCATCAAAAGAAATAAAAAAAAAATGGAGAGCAGAAGAGTACATTCATTTAAGAGATGCCGGGGTTAATGATGCCAATATAAACGCTTCTAATATTGGCCAGCATGTTATATCGCCGTCGTCATTTACAGGATCCCCCAGATACATGAACGAAAAAAGTCAAGATGCCATGACATATGTCAGGAAATTTGGAAGACCAGATCTCTTCATTACATTTACGTGTAACTCCGAATGGCCGGAAATAAAAATTGAGTTATTACCCGATCAACATTCTTACGACAGACATGACTTGGTTTCTAGAGTGTTTCATTTAAAACTCAAAAAAATGATAGGCCTACTAACGAAGAAAAACATTTTTGGACCATTGAAAGCCTTTGTTTACAGCGTAGAATGGCAAAAAAGAGGCTTACCTCACGCCCACATTTTATTGTGGCTGGCTAACAAAGTACAACCAGATTCTATAGATGCAATAATATCGGCTGAAATACCTGACAAACAACAAGATCCAATTCTTCATAATATTGTCATAAAAAATATGATACATGGTCCTTGCGGATTTCATAATCCTGAGTCACCATGTATGAAAAAAAACATTTGTTCTAAAAAGTACCCTAGGCATTTTATTTCTGAAACACAAACCGGGGATGACGGTTACACAACCTACAGGCGCAGGTCTCCAGATAATGGTGGAAACACAGCAATAATTCGTGTCAAAGGTACAGAAATAAGCGTGGATAATAGGTGGGTTGTTCCCTATAATCCAGTGCTATCACGAATTTTCAATGCACACATTAACGTAGAGTTTTGTGAATCGGTCAAAGCTATTAAGTACATCTGTAAGTATATTCATAAAGGTTCTGATCAAGCCACATTTTCGTTACAAAGTAATAACGATGAAGTAGAAAAATATCTAAATGGTCGCTATATAAGTTCCTCGGAAGCGCTCTGGAAAATTTTTCAATTTCCTATTCACGAACGTTTTCCGGCAGTAGTTCATTTAGCAGTTCATTTGGAAAATGGACAAAGAGTTTATTTTCATAATAATGCAAACCTTCAAGATCGCGTTAATAATCCTTCATCAACTACACTTACAGCATTCTTTGATCTTTGCAAAAGTGACGATTTTTCAAAAACCCTTTTATATCACGAAGTACCCCAGTATTACGTATGGCAAAGCAATTCATTTTCTAGAAGAAGACGTGGGCAAGATGTTGAAGGATATCCCGGTGTAAAAAAAGACACAACTATAGGCCGTGTCCACAACATTCATCCAACTCAAACTGAATGTTTTTATTTAAGAATGTTACTGCAACATTTTCGCGGTCCAATTTCATTTGAACATCTAAGGACCATGAATGGTGTTATTTGCCAAACTTATCAACGCGCTTGCAAGGAGTTAGGTTTACTGGAGGGAGATGAACATTGGCAAAATACAATGTCAGATGCTGTCATGTCCGAGCCAGCCACAAAATTAAGAGAATTATTTACCATCATCCTTATATTTTGCCAACCATCTGACCCCTTAGAGTTATTGAATAAATTTCGTAATGCTTTATGTGAAGATATATTAAACAGAATGCGTAATGAGAATCAAGATATGACATTAACATACAATGATGATATATACAATGATGGACTAATCATAATTGAAGATAAAATTCATGAGATTTGCGATAAATCACTAACCGATTTTCAGCTTCCTGCATTGAAAAGGATTAATTCACTTAATCATCTGGATCCGTTAGAAGTAGCGTTGCGAAAACCGTATGATCTAAATGAATTAAATGAGTATATTACTCAAAATGAACCAAAATTAGTTAATGACCAGGTGACCGCGTATAATTGTGTTATGCGAAGTGTTCGTTTTAATGAAGGAAAAGTATTTTTTTTTTATGCTCCCAGTGGAACCGGCAAGACCTTTATTACTAATCTTATATTAGCAAAAGTAAGATCTCAGGGAAAGCTAGCTTCGGCAGTAGCGTCGTCAGGTATCGCTGCAACTTTATCAGCAGGTGGACGCACAGCTCATTCCACTTTTAAACTGCCCCTAACTGTTTCTTTACAGAAAGATAGCGTGTGCTCTATACGTAAAAATGGTCCTTAGGGAAAAGTTTTACAAGATGTCAGTTTAATAATCTGGGACGAATGTACCATGATCCATAGAGCTCATGTGGAGGCTCTAGATAGGACTCTTAGAGATATTAGAAGCTGTGATAAAATCATGGGTGGGATTACTGTTATGTTTGCTGGGGACTTTCGACAAACTTTACCAGTAATAGTAAGGGGAACTAGAGCAGACATTGTAAAGTCTTGCCTTAAAAGTTCCCCATTATGGAAGTTTGTTAACATTTTAAAATTAACTACAAATATGAGAGCACATTTGGGGGGAGGTAGTATAACTTTTCCTTCAAAGTTACTTTTAATAGCAGACGGGAAAGTACCTCATTTTGAAAATAAAATTGAAATTGATTGCGATTTAGGAGAAAGAGTAAGTAACACTGAGGACTTAATATCGAAAGTTTACCCTGAAATCAGCGAAATAGAAAATAAAGATCATCAATGGATGTGTCAAAGGGCAATATTGGCGGCGAGTAACAGTAGCGTGGACGAAATTAACGACCTAATTTTAAGTAAACTTCCAGGAGACATAGTTACCTAAACATCTATTGATAACGTAATGGATCAAGAAGATTCGGTACATTACCGACAAGAGTTTCTTAATTCTTTGAACCCAAGTGGTCTTCCCCCATATTCCCTCAAGTTAAAAATAGGTGCCCCAATAATTTTACTTAGAAATCTCAAACCACCAAATTTATGTAACGGAACCCGACTTCAAATTAAATTTCTACGCAATAACGTGATCGTTGCAATAGTTTTGACTGGTCCAGCAGTTGGTCAAACAGTGCTTATACCTCGCATCCCAATGATTCCAAATTATTTACCTTTTAATTTTAAAAGAATTCAATTTCCCGTTAAGCTATCTTTCGCCGTTACAATTAATAAATCACAGGGGCAAACATTTAAACACGTAGGAATCGATTTACGTCAAGACTGCTTTTCACACAGCCAACTATATGTCGCGTTGTCAAGATCAGGTTGCGGAGAAAACCAATATGTTCTTCTGCCACAAGAAAATAAAACTAAAAATATAATTTACGCAGAAGTACTTTAAAATAATTATGTTCTTTTAAAAACTTAAAAATTAAATTTGCCAAAAATTGTCTAAAATAATAACAGAAATTGACGCGGACAAAGTCGTGGGTAACTGCTATAATTTATAAAGCTGAGGAGGTTGTTTGCAAAAATAAATATGATGCCCAAAATAACTATTCCACGCGGACGAAGTCGCGGGCACAGCTAGTTCTATATATACGTACATGTTTTCCTGTGTTTCGATGCCACAGCTATCTTCTCCTTTGGTAAGTGGTGGTTATTCTCCTATCAAAATACTTACTTAATCCACTTCAGAGAGCATTTATTTCCTAACAATCCTTTTTTTTTTACATCTATTTTAGTAAAATATGAGAAATATAAAAAAAAATTAAAGCTATGTTAAATATTATCATAACTATCCAATAAGGGAGTACCAAGAAGCATTTGACCCTGTGGTCATAAATTTTCCCCAAGGCCATAACTTTCAAGAAAAAGTGCATATCACAGCAAACCGAAATGTAATGTAGAAATAATGCCTTATGAAATTTACTGTATGCTATAGCATAGCACATACAGTCAGAAGTCATTGTGAAACATAACGACCATAGCAATGAATGTAGATTGCTGAGAAGTTTTTGTGATAACATATGAACATATACCTATGCCATTATAACACATATAAAGCAGCAGCCAAATTTTCATGAAATTGACAGTAATATATGTATTTTGAAACAACAATATCTAAGAGACTTTTTCATTCTCTCCAGGCTGCATTCTAACCTAATTGCCAGCACATTGCCACCCAAAAATCAAGTGACAAGTTATCAATGAAATCTTAACTCCTTGTGCTTTTGTTGTAAAACGTGTGAATTTAATTCTGGTCCAAGTTGCAAACCAACCTAACCAGCTGTGATTCAGAGAAAATGGACAATTAATACTAGATATGTCCTTTTTATATCACTGTCAAGTTCTCCTCATTAATATGTAGAGATGTCTAATGTATACTAGTACTATCCTATCCCACAGAGAAGTTTAGAATAACACACTAAGCATAAACTTTGGTTATGATTAAAGCTGTGATCTCATCAAGAAAATATCTAACAGTTAGCTCAAAATTGAAATTTTTAAATGTTCATATGAAATAAAAAGCAAAATGGTATCAGTCTTTAATGTCGATACTAAGCACAAAGGCATTTGCAGTAAATAAAAAATCACAATTCATTTTCACTTATGGAAATGTTAATGTAGGATGTAGTGGCCTTATTATTGACAGCACACTACAATATAAACACAATTCAAATAATAGTAGAGTAATAATTCCTTTATCTAGATTATCCTTTATCTAGATTACATTCATTTATAATTCCTTTATCCATTCCTAGTTGCATATAAGTCAGAAGTTATTTTTACAGATTCTCAAAATTTTAAATCACCATCAAATTGCTGAGGTAGTTTTTGTATAATGCCATTTCAAATTCTCAGATAAGTTTCTGTATGATGCCATTTCAAACTCTCAGATATATGCAAATCGCTTACAAATTTATAACAGTATTCATTAAAATAATGAATAGCAATGGTCCTAATACATTGTGGCACTCCCATTTTCACTTCCACTTCTTTTGATGCCAAATTTCCCAACCCTATTCTTTGCTTGCTATCTTTTAAGAATTCTTCCGCGCATAAAATCACCTTTTCGTCCACTTCAATTATTTTTTTTCCTTATTTACCACCATTTTATGTCTCACTCTCTCGAATGCCTTATAAAGATTTGATACTTCACTATCAATATAGCCTCCCCTGTCCATTTCATCTGAAATATCTAGCATATGACCTGCAAATTAAGATTCATCTGAATATCCTTGCCGGGAGCCATGTTGTCAATTTTCATACCAGTCTCACAGACATTCCTGATGTGGATTTAAAACATTAATTTACCCACCACAGATGACAAACTGATTGCAATTTTTTTTTACCCTCTTTGTCACCCCTCCTTTATGGACCAGTACTACTGTCACTTTTTTACAGTCCTCTGGTAAGCAGCAACTATCCACACTCAATCTAAATAATACTTCAAGACAAGGTACAATGCCACATCCTGCTAACTTTAAGGGTACAAGGTCTGTTAGAAAAAAATCCAATCTTTGGCCGGGGGGAAAAAAAACTGCCAAATCTGGAGTGTGGAAACCTAATTACCCTAAAAATAGTATACTTTGAACTCAACACATTTTGTCCGAGCGGTGCCACCACTGTTGGAAGCATTACGAGAAAGCCTCTTTCAGAATGGAGTTTAGCTCTGCTGTCACTGCAACCACAATGTCATATCTTGTCTGAAATCGCTTTCCTTTCAATTGACTCTTGAGTTTGGAGAACATCCAGACGTCGCAGGGGCCATATCAGGAGAGTAAGGATTCTGCTAAGCTACTGGAGTCTTATTTTTCACCAAAAAAGTTTGAATGAGCGCCAATTTGCTTTGACCACAACTCCGGTTTCTTTAGTTGTGCAGCATCATATAGGCGATGGAGGACTTCCCTGTAATATTCTTTGGTGATTGTTTGACCCTGTGGTGCATACTCGTGGTATACCACACCATGGAGTCAAAGAAAGCAGACACTATCACTTTGACGTTACTGCACACTTGGAAGGCCTTCTTTGGTCTTGGTGATGTGGAATGCATTCACTGTGATGACTGGGATTTGGTTTCGGGTCATACCCTTATTCCCATGACTCGTCACCAGTAATTATGGTGTTCATGAAGCCAGGCTCACTGTTTGTGAAGTCCAGTGTGCCCTGCGAGACTTCAAAAAGAAGTTGCCTATGTGCCACCATCAGCAGCCTCGGCACAAATTTTTCTGGCAATCTCTTCAAGGCCAAATCTTCAGTGACAATGGAAAGTGCCAAAAAAGTGCTGATGCCAACCTCTTCCACAATTTCTCGGATAGTCACACAATGGTTCTGCATCACCACAGTCACTGTCATTAATGAAGGTCAGAGCAGGAAAACGGGAAGATGGGTGTGTAGGGAAATTACCACTGGAGCGTGCCCTCCATTGAAATTTTAATTAAATTAGTTACGGCATGCTGCTGGCCGACCAGCGTGTGGCTCGCTCTTCACCGATGTGCGGCCATCTTTAAACCGATTGTACCACTCCTTAATCTGTGCAATCCTCATAGCATCATCACCGAAAGCCATCTTAATCTTCCTAATGGTTTCCACCTGACTGTCGCCCAGTTTCTGGCAAAATTTGTTGCAGTAGCACTGCTCCAGTCGTTCCGTCATTTTCCTTACAATTAAAAACCAACGAGAGCAGTACACACAACCTCACTCAAATGCTGCTTACCAGAAACTAATACTATCAACAGACAGAAAACAATTCACACATGCTCACAAAGGTTCAGGGTCAGCTCATGCAAGCATGCTTCATTCAAATCCATCATGATTTTTAAACAACAAAAAAATAAATAAATAAGGTTAGATACTTTTCTAACAGACGTCGTATTTGATCTACACCAATTCCTTTAAGCTTTTTCTACTTTCTAAATTCCTTCACAGTAATCTCAGGATGAATTTCAATTATTTTGTCTGCTCATTTATAACTGTGCCAATAAGCTCATTCTCCCAATCCTGACTCATAGTACACAATAGTCAAATTAAACTAGGCATTTATCTGCCCTGCCTTTTTCAAATTTTCAGTAACTTCTCGAATCTATTAATTCCTTGTTTAGTTAATTCATGTGTTCCCTATTGCTTTGCTATCTCTTTCTTCTTCGCGTCCTCTTTAACCTCTTAACTTCCTTATTACAATATGTAGGTTTCGTACTATTTAACTTTTCTTCTCTCATTCTTATAATATCCTAGAACTGTTCCCACTTCGAACCTTTCTTCCATACTTTCACCTGAAATATCTCTTCACTTCTGAAATATTTTCATTGTTGTAACTGTACCTTTTACCACCTCCAACTTGACCACTGGTTTACTGATCCCTCTCACTGTGCAACAAATTGCAAGGACACAAAAACTTTTCAACCTCCTGAATTCATAAATGATACTCAAAACATTATATCACCCACAGTTTTCTCAAAACATTATATCACCCACAGTTTTTGCATAAATCACACACATTTGAAGTTAATGATAATTCAGTATAATGATATTTTACTATACAAGTAAAACCATATGAAGCTCAAAAGATTGCACCCCCAACAGCAAACAGTGAACTGTCACATTGCAAATGATGCTGCCTGTCTGTCACTGTGTTGTGTTTGTGAAAGGAAGCACGTCTTAGTGTATGATGTCTACTGATGCTGCATAAACTCTCCTAACAGTTTTTGTGATATTTGTGATGAACTTGTGATAAAAAAAAAGATCGATGAAAAAGATTGGTGAAAAAGGTCTACCATGCCTATTTCGGAGTGAAACTAGGGAACATCAATTAACCATAGGCTCCACAGATCATGTGTGTTGTGTGTGTAAACGATTTACAAAGATAGGTGGCAGGAGAGAAGTCATTATGATCTGGCATCCCTATGATCTGGCAGGAGCAACAGAATAATACGAATGACTGCTACTTCTGCTCGTCATGTAACTGGCTTCAACAAGGAAAAAAAAGAACACTGTTGAGTACCTGAACAACATTTGCTCAGCAATTCATCCTGTTCCACATGGCCCAGATACACATACCCTCTAGACATTAGACATGAACAACAGTGAGGACATAGATACCGTGCAGGAGATGGATGATACTGACTTTGAAGTAAGCACAGGAAGGGGCCCTCTTCTGTTCACTCAGCCAGATCTAAATTTAGTCTGTGATCTGGGACTGACAAGGGATAAAGCAGAGCTCCTAGGGTCAAGACTGTGTGAGAGACATTTTTTAGCACACAGTACATCTCTTACATTTTGCAGAAAAAGGGGCTTACTACTCACACAATATTTTTGTCAAAATGACTTGTGTGTACAAGGTTTGATGGGTCAGTTCAATATTCCATACATGCCCGATGACTGGAAACTATTCACTGATTCGTGTAAAAGAAGCCTGAAGACAGTTCTGAAGCACAATGCTAACATTAATGCCTCAATACCTGTAAGCCATTCTTTGCACCTGCAGGAAATATAAGCAATATAAAGGATCTTCTTCCTGCCATTCATTATGAGGATCACAGTCAGATGGTGTGTGGTGGTTTGAAAGTGTTGGGTATGCTTCTAGGACAACAATGAGGATAATACCAAGGTCCCCTGTTTCATCTGTGAATGGGACCAATCGGGCTCATGGCAAACATTGGGAGCAAAAAAAATGAACTCAAAAGTTGGAATTGTTTCCAGGGGACAAAAATATAAAGTGTGACCCTCCAGTGGAAAGAGACAGTATACTCATGCCACCTCTGCACCTCAAATTGGGCATAACGAAGCAGTTTGTCAAGGCATTACCGAAGTGGGGCAACTGTTTCAAATATCTATTAACGGGTTCTCCAACCTGTCAGATGCTAAGTTGAAAGAAAGCTTGCTTAATGGTCCTGATATTTGGAAACTAATGCTAGATGAAGATTTCATTCATTCAATGAATGCTGTGGAACATTCACCGATTCATCTAAAAGAAGTCTGAAGGCAGTTCGGAAGCACAATGGTAACATATATGCCTCAAAACCTGTAAGCCATTCTGTGCACCTGCAGGAAACATATAGCAATATAAAGGATCTTCATTATGAGGATCACAATTAGATGGTGTGTGAACTGCCTTTAAGTGTGTGGTTGAAAACTTCTGAGAAACAATCATAGCACAGAGTATATCCACATAGTTGAGAACATGCTGAAGAAATTGAAAATGCTGGGATGCTCAATGAGTTTGTGGTTACATTTTTACATTTGCACCTTGACCTTTTTTTTTTCTGGGTACTGTAAGTGAGAACAGAGTGAAAGATTCCATCAGGATATCAAACACATGAAATGACAATACCAGAGAACTTGGGCGACTACTGCTGGACACTTCACCGTGAGCACACAGAAATGTCCCATAATACAAAAAGCTGGGGTCACAACATGACAACTAAGAAAGCATGGAATGAATAAGGGTAATGTATGTTTTGTACCACATTCTCTGTATGCATCTGTTCACTTTGTGTTTATTTCAACATGTTGTTGTTTTAAACTTGTCTACTTCAGCATGATTTGTGTGCCATATATATTTACTACATCAATATGTGATATCAATATTGGCAAAGTATATGGTTTGTGCCAAAACTGTGAGTGATATAGGTATCATTTTTGAATTAAGGAGGCAGACATGCATTAAGAACATCTACTTTCGGGAAAAATGTGTTTTCACTGTTGCATAGTGTTATCCATCACAACTGCTTCATGGTCACTTATTTCTTAAGTTACTTGAGACGCCACAAAATTATCATCAGGTTTTGTTAGGAATATGCCCAACATATTGGGTCCCTTTGTGCTCTGCTCTCCCAGTTGTATGTAGCTTTCTTCCTTATCAAGGTATTTGCAAAATTCTATTTCCTTCTGCTAGTAATCTTACTTCCTTCCCAGAAGACACCTGATAAATTCAAATCACCACCAATAATGACTGTTTTATGCCCACCTCTAAAATCTGAGTATTTATTTATAAATTACAAGGAAAGGGAAAATGACTCATCACGAAGCAAAGTTGAAGGCTGCGACGGGTGAAGAACATATATGACAAATGCAAGAATACACAATATATTTCAGGCTTTACACATTATTCAAGCTGTAGGTCATGTGGTTTGGGAGGTGTGCACATGCCGAAGTTAAGTACATGACTAAGTGCATTATCGATATGTCGGGGAAGAATTAGATGTTATATATAAATATGTATATCGCAGATGGTGATAGAATTAGTAATATACCAAAGGGTACACAATGTTGAAACAAAAACTAGGCAAATAAATTTTGACAGATAAATTTTGAAAGGAAAAAAAAAACTTGTAACTAGTTAAATGACAATAATGATAATGCTAATACTAATAATAATGAGTGAAGCATCAAAGAAAGGAATTTTATCAGTGGTTGAGGCCAGGTGGGTGTCTAGTATCTACGATATTTTGGTTCCCATCTCCGAAGTTCAGAAGCGGCGGTGGTTTAGGGGAAAACTCCGATTGTTCTCACAGCACAATTGCACAGTCATTGAGGTTGTTGGAATTGAGGTAGTTGCATTTTTCGCAAGAGCCTTATCTTCATCATTCATTCTTCCACTCTAATAGTCAGCAAACACACTCATTCCCCGCATTTTTTTAACACCCCAGAAATCTATCCCAAGCAACTCTTTACTAACCAATATGAATACCCTCCTACTAACTGCACTAGGCAGTACAATCCGTAATCACCGGAAAACCTTCATTGTCTACCTCTACATCTACATTTCATCTACATTTATACTCTGCAATTCACAAAACTGTGGGTGGCAGAGGGTGCTCAGCACCAAAGCCTATCTCTTTGCTGTGCGTTCCAATCCCTAATGGTACGAGGGAAAAAAGAATTCATATAAGAATCAGTCCGGCACCTTATTTCTCTAATTTTATCTTTCCTGTCCTTCTGACTCAAATAGGTTGGTGGAAGAAGTATTTCACTACACTCAAAAGTGAAAGTGGGAGTACGCATGTTTACCAATAAGTTTAAACGAAACGTGAGTCGTCTATCTACCAGAGACTCCCAACCTAGTCTACTAATCAGTTCTGTGACGCTTTCATAAGGACTGTAGCAAGCAGTAACGAATCGAGCGGCTCTTCTCTGTACTTTCTCTATACTTTCGATCAACCCCTTACGAAACGGGTCCCAAATGGCACAACAATAATCCAAATGTGGACGCACAAGAGATTTGTACGCTATCTCCTTTGTTTGATCATTACAATTTTTCAAGATTCGACCTATGAATCACAGCCTAGAATGTGCTTTACCTACTAACGAATTAATGTGTATGTCCCATTTCATGTTACTTTGTACTGTTACTCCCAAATATTTCATAGAATCAACCATATCAATAACTGTATTGTTTAACTCGTATTTCTGAACAATTGGATTCTTTTTGTTAGTTATGCTCATTGTCTTGCACTTTTTATAATTTAGAGTAAGTTGCCACTCAGCGCACCAAGCCAAAATAACATCCAGATCGCGCTGAATTTCTAAGCAATCGGCCAAATTTCTTACTTCCCTATAAATAACCGCATCATCAGCAAACAATCTAAATAGGCTTTTCACTTTGTCTCCGAGATCGTTTATAAAAATTAAGAAAAGAAGTGGTCCTATTACACTTCCTTGAGGTATAACCAATGTATCATCTTGATTAGAAGAACTTTCTCCTTCAACGACAACATACTGCGCCCGACCAGTTAAAAAATCCTTTATCCATTCACAAAGCTGATCCGATATACCGTACGCTCGAAGCTTCGCTAAAAGGCGGTTGTGTGGCACAGAGTCAAAGGCTTTCTGGAAATCTAAAAAAAATTGCATCTACTTGTGAACCTGCATCAATAACTTTCATTACGTCATGTGTAAATAGGGCCAGCTGTGTTTCACATGATCTTTTCTTCCGAAATCCATGTTGATTTGTTGTAAGCAAATTATTATCATCTAGAAAATTCATAATGTTCGAGCATATAATATGCTCCATAACTCTACTACAAACAGATGTTATAGATATGGGAAGATAGTTTCCAGGATCACTTCGATCACCTTTTTTGAAAATCGGAGTTACTTGCGCGATTTTCCAGTCTGAAGGTACTTTTCGTTCTTTTAATGATTTACTGAATATATCAGACAGAAATGGCCCGATTTCCGCCGCATACTCTGAAAATACTCTTACTGGAATTCTATCCGGGACCGGTGCTTTCCCCCACTTCAGGAGCTCTAATTGCTTAATGATACCTGCAGTATCTATTCGTAATGATTCCACCACCGACTCGCCACGGCGTGGGAAAACGGGAATACTATCCTTATGTTCATTTGTAAATGAATTTTTGAATTCGGTATTTAGTACGTTAGCTTTATCGCGGCTTTCATTAACCTCGGAACCTTCACGAATTAGTGCTGGAATATTGCTGTTGGTACAATTAACTTTTCGTACATACGACCAAAATTTCTTTGGGTTTTCTGTGAGACTCTTAGAGAGAGAGTTGGAGTGAAAAATGTTAAAGGCCACGCGCATTACATTCTTAATACGTCCTCTTAAATCAGCTAAGGTATCTAAATTGCTGCGACACCCCTTCCTTCTTGAGCGTGCGTGTATTTTCCTTTGTTTTTTTGAGTAATCTTTTGACTTCGCATGTGTACCACGGTGGATTATTCTCCCCCTTTATTGTCCGCTTTGGTATATGTATTTCCATGCCTTCCCTGACTATATGTAGCACTCCTTCTTTTAACCAAGACTCCACTCTTACAACTGCTTTTGGTTTGTGCATCTCTATTAAATTAGCAAACTCTTACTTTAATCATTATACTTCCACAGTTCACAAGCTTTGAAATATTTTCAGCGTTAATGTTCATTGTCCCAGTTTCAACCCAGTCTCTAATTGTTTTACCAGATTCAACTATTTCCTCGGCATTTATGATTTTTTCCATCTCACATCTGCATTCAGTACCCCTTTGGACACCTATTTTATCCCCTCACCATCAGCCTGTACGCTAAAGAAAAAAAAAAGAAAAAAAAGACACCATTCTGACCCAGTTCTTAACTGGAAGTGAGCTCCCTCGCAGCTTTAGCAAACAACTCAGAAAGTTCCCTCTTTCCTCTTCTATTTAGGTGTAGGCCAAGCCTAGTGAAACCCTAACTATGAATAATGTCCACAGGCATAATCCTCAAGACAGAACAAATGCCTTTCCCAAGTATCATCTCCGTTTCCAAGTTAACATGCCTCACAGCGCGAGTCAACCATAGCCAGTAATGCGACCTAAGACCTCCATGAGCTCAACTGTGGTATGGTTTGGAAAGCACTGGGCTAGAAGAACAACAAGAATGGCTTGACTGATGGAAAGACGAATTTGATAAGTTTGGATTTAAAATAAGTGAGACCAAAACTGTGTACATGTAAGTCAGCAAAGAAAGCAAACCAATCAAAATCAAATTAGGACAGCATTACATTGAAATGGTTCCAAACTTTTTAAATACCTCAACAGAATTATGTGAGCTGATGGTAGGCAATTTGAGTAATAAGCAATAGGGTACAGGCAGTTGTAAACTTTTTACAGCACCTGAGTGCATAGATTTCTATGGTCATTGTTGATGTTTTCTTGGATACCTGGTTGGTCGATTTAGGTTTAAAAAATTAATGCAGTTCTATCCATATAATCAAGAAACATTCTATAGCTCTTTCCACACTTAAATGGGACAAAAGTTTACCACAGGCAGCAAAAGTATCTTTATGAGAAAGATATCCATCCCCCATCCTAGCCCAAGGATTATACGCTGCCACACTGACTAGAAGAAGCAACAGAAGTATTCCTCAGGTCAGGTATGAGGACCATACCAGCCAAAATCAGAAGTGAATTGTGAATCAGTCTGTCCTCAACTAGAACTACAAAAAAGCATTTTTCACATCTTAGGAGAATAAAAAATTTAATGTATTGAACACACTGGGGTAGTAAGAGAAGTCACCTTAGCGGATGCAGGTGTTTTGCTGAAGTAGATGCTGAGGGGGGGGGGGGGGAATTATAATTATTTAAATTTTAATATTTTATAAAAAAAAATCAAAATGTGTTTATTTTTATCACAAATTTTACATTTTGCATAAACAAAGTCTATTTCCATCTAATACTGCCATACTGATTTATTTTTTGCCTCATCTTTTAACTGCAAAAAATGTGGGACGATTTAATAAGTGAATTAAATTATTTACAAAACTATGCATGTGTCAACAAAACAATCTTTGTCAAGTGAACTTTGTGGAGTTTGCGGCTTGACTAATTCAAATGTCAAGCACAAGGCCATATAACCGCTCATCAGTATGCCCACCACCCGCCTCGGTAATGCTCTGGCTATGTATTCAGGAGGATGTGGGTTCGCATCCCCATGCTGTCATCCAGATTTGGATTCCCCAAATCACTTCTGGTGAATGCCTGGATGCTTCCTTCAAAAGGCCTCGGCCTTTTTCTTCCTGATCATTGCCCCCAGTCGTTTTGTGCCTCAAATGACCTCGACTTTGACGAGGCATTAAGCCATAATAAAAAACAAAAAAAGAACACCCTACTTTCCATTGCTCCAATTTGTAGGACCTGCGACCAATTTTCTGATGTAGTCTCTTGTTGGGACTGCAATATTACATGTAGGACTTGTTGGGATGTGTTTGGACTACCAAACAACAAACACAGGTCCCTGCCATCCAACAAAATTATGGTGTGGGACCATGATTGGAGAAAACACACTGCAAGTGTGCGATAAAGACAAGGTGCGCCGCTAGAAAGTATGAGTGGAAAGGGCTACTTGGAACATCTTGTTGGATACTTTTAGTAGCATGAATGAATGTGAGCGCTTCCTATGGTAGTTCTACATGGAAGTCCTACAAGCTGGACTGTAAATAGATTTTACATGCAAGTTAAACTTTGTAAATTCATGACTAGGCAGTAACACCATTCAGTTCATTGTTGCTTTAATTACAGTATCGTAAGAAAAGAAACAACCACATTGTTGTTAGCTAAGCGACGACGGGGTGATTCTGGTATAAAGAAAAAAAGTAAGACATATATATTGTGATGTAAACAAAACCTTCGCTATACTTCCGCATTAAAAGTTGCGGATGTGGTAGTAGGATTTCATGTGAAAGTTCCATGGATGCGAATATGGAGCTCCATTACATCCCTAGAACACTGGTCCACAACTGGTGTGCCGCGAGAAGGTGAAAGGTGTGCAGCGAAGTTTTACCTTTTATAACTAATTAATTTTCAAGTTTTTTTACTAATTATATTTTAGTTTCATGTGCCACGAATTGGTACATACTGTCGTATCCTAAGAAATTAAAAGTTATTTAATTACTCACAGTTGCCGTTAGCTTAATCATTTTCTAAATATTTTTATTCCTCACCTCTGCTGCTGCACTTTGAGGATCTGTTATATTTATCGTATGTTCTATGTATGTGCTTTTCCGTCAGGCCGCGTTTACACGATGCTAGTAGGCTAGAAGGAGTGTACTGTCTTGGGTGCGCGTGCAGCACTTGATAGTCACTCTCCTCATGTCAACAGGTTCATGAAAGACAGTCTACTGAGGATAATGGACTCTATTCACGACCAACTTTAAATGTGCGAGTTCAACACACAAGATGGCGACAACTAACAACTTGCATAAGCGGAGTGAAGTAGAGGCATTAAAATCTGCAGAACTGCATGAAAGTGAGGAAATTCTGTGGAATTTTAAGAATAAAAATTGTAAGAACAAGAATTTTAGTCCCTGCTATCAAAAAAAGCTTTATAACGATGTCATTTTTTATGAATTGGCAAAAATATTACACAGCAGCTCTTCAAATTAAGATACAGTTAGTCTTAAACGATTTAACTCTCTACATTTTCACTTGCAACTTCATTCAAAAAAAATTCGCAGAGGCATTTAAAACATTTCTTTTTTATACCCACTCTTTTAACCATATTCTACATTTTATTTTGTTATCCTTCATATCAATCAACATTATAATCAACAAATTAGCTATGATGTTAATTTCTTCTTGTAACATGGACATACTTCCAATAAGATCACACTGTAGGACTAGAGAACTCTCTTGACAATGGCCCGACTGTCTTCAAATTATTACTGGCATGCTAGTTCACATTCTTTCCCTCACCATCGACACTCCAGCCAACTGTCATTCCAGTCAACTCGCATTGTGTAAACATGGCCTCAGTCTAAACTGCTGGGATTAGCAGAACTTTCCAAGCCTTATATTATTTTATTACGTTGTCGGTGTCAGTGCTTCTTCAACAATACTACTTTGTTCCTGTACCGTTGCACCTAAGCATTGTTAGACATCACTGCATAAACAATCAGCACTATATATGTGACTTCTTTGAAGTGTATAATTTCCACTTCTTACAATTACTTCAATTCCATCATAGCTGTGCTCCAAAGTGGTCCAAAAAATGTGTTAGTAGATGGTCTTAATATTTTCTATTACAATTAGCAGACTATTTTATTTCTTCAAGATGGACAAATTCCTTGAACGCAGTGTTCCGTCTATACGTCCAGCTGGTGAAAGCGTTGAGCCAGAAAGAAAAAAAGTTGATGCAGCAGAAATATAGAGATAATTACTTATCCTATGGGGTTTTTTTTGGTTGTTGTTGTTGTTTTTTTTTTTTGTGTGTGGTGAAAAAACGTGCCCAATTCACAAGTGTGTTGTTTGTGGTGAAAAACTCAGTAATGCTGCTATGGTTCCCAGCAAGCTGAAAATACATTTGTCAACAAAACATTCTTCTCTGTCAGGCAAAGATGTCAATTATTTTCGTTGTTGGAAAATAAGAAAAAACAAAGAACGTTCATGACTGCTACACTACGTGTTTTGGAAAAAGTACAGGAAGCTAGTTATAAGGCAGCCGAACTTATCGTAAAGGTCACAAAACCACATACAATAGGTGAAACACTGTTAAAGCCTGTCTGTAAACAGATTGTGAGAATAGTTCTGGGTTTAGAATCTGCTAGTGAAATTCCAAAAATTCCTCTTTCTGCTGACACAATCAGTTGCCGAGTTATTGATATGGATCGTGATACTTAAGACATTATGAAGGAGAAAATCAAAAACAGTCAGAATTTCTCATTTTAGATCGATGAGACCAAGATATTAGCCACCACGCACAACTTCTGGCTTACATTCGCTACATCGATGGATTGTAAGTAATTTCTTCTTTTGCAAAGAACTTCCAGAGAAAACTACTGACGAAGAAATATTTCTTTTGACTGATGAATATTTCCTCCTTAGTAAATTAATATGGAAGGATTGCGTTAGTCTTTGTAAAGATGGAGCAGCTGCTATGGCAGACCTAGTGACAGGATTTGCAGCTGAAGTACGCAAAGTAAATCCCAATGTACGATGTGATCATTGTCTTATTCACAGTAAAGCCATTGTTGCCAAGTCTCTGCCACCTTCTCTGAAAGATGTGCTGGACAAAGCAGTAAAAGTCGTGAACTTTATAAAATCGCGGCCCCTAAAACCGCGATTTTTTATGTCTAAAAATCGGTTCAGAACACACTACACTGCTGCTACATATAGAAGTACGCTGGTTGTCACGAGGAAAGGTGATAATGTGAATATTTGAACTTAGAGAAGAGGTCCAGGCATTTTGACTGTTGTAAGACATAAGTATGCGGATTTATTCATAAATGGCAAAAAGTTATGTAAATTGGTAATATCTTTGCGACTTTTTTGTACACTTGAATGAGCTGAACATCAAAATGCAAGGTAGCAATGAAAATATCCTTATTAGTATGGATGAGATTAAAGCATTTGAGAATGAGCTGGAATTGTGGTTACAGAGGATTGAAAATGGGTCGTGAAAGATGTTTCCGACTATATAGTCACATGATAATGGTAATAAAACGGTGGTGGACTTAATTAAAGGACATTTACAAGTCCTGCAGCAGAGATTCAAAAAGTACATTAGAGAAAGTGTTGAAGATTTTGACTTGGGTACTCGCAGATTTAAAAGCTGACATAACTTTGAAATTAAAACTTCTCGAAGTTCCTTTAGATACATTTTGGCTAACAGTAAGGAATGAATGTCTGGCTATCTACAATATAGCAGTTAATGTGTTATTGCCATTTCCAATTACGGTACATATATATGTGAAGCTTGCGGACCACTGCCCTAGAACTCATGACGAGTATGGCACCAAATAGGCTATCTGAAGTATATTTTGAAAAATCAATAAATAGAAAAACACCAAGAACACCACCACAAGATACTCGGATGAAAGTACAAAAATATCAGGCCAGTTGCACTCCAGATACTGGGAGAGAAATTTGTCAAAACAGGAGTCAGTGGAGAGGCCCACCATTACAACACCCAGACCACTGGAGTGGAAAACTAATAATAATTACCATTAATTTTAATATTGTTTTGATTCTTCATAACAATGTTTGGGTATACTCTCTTCAACAATTGATCTTCCATTTTCTTCTTCATTGCTGTTTCCCCACACTCTCGGCCTCCCAACACACCCAACCATCTTCCAGGTTGGATGTGTATTGTCAATGTACAGTGTTAAAGTGGCTGCTTTGAAAACTGGAGGTCTCATGTTTAAATCCTGGTCTGATCAAGAATTTTGTGAATTACACCGTGAACAGTATTACAAAAATAAAAGTTTCTAAGGCAATACATAAACAAAAACCGATAGAGAAAGCATACCCATTATTCATCAAAGTGGAAGGCAGGATTGCAATGACACAGAAATCACAATGAACATGCTGATAATATTTTGTAAGGACCCATAATCATATAAAAAGTGTTATGTCAATGAGTGTGCACATGCAAAGGATTGCTGCATGTACAGTGTACATGCATTTTTCATCACCCTCTTATATAATTAAGTTTTTGCTTACAATATTGTGAAATGTAAATGTATTTTTGGTACAGCAGCTCTTCTGTGTTCACCTTAAAATGACGTGTTTACTTTCCGTATCTTTTCATTTATAATATGAACATTGTTTAAGTTCCATGTTAAGATTCAGTTATAACAATGGCAAAATACAAAGAAATTTGAAATTATGTCATATGGTAACTATGACCCCCAATGAAGGATTTGTATACAAGAATGTCATGCATCTGTTTACGACTCACAATTTTCTCCACCTTCATGCCATCACTTCATGTATTCAATCTTTAATATAGATGTTGGGGGCAAAACTTCCTCTTTAATTTTGTTTATGTGTAGGAAGGCCAGTATTTGTCATAGGGAGTTGGAGCCAGTTGGGAAAAATGCTGGAGGTAGGTGTTTTATACCTATTATCTAAACCGTTCAGCAGGAGGCATATTACATATAATGCCTATAGCGAATAACTTTTATAATAATTTTCAATAGTACTTTTCATCTCAGAATATAACCTTGTGATATGTCCATTATCTGGGTAAAACTAATTAGAAGGGGGTAACTCTCATATAGTTGTATAGTAAAGAACTTCTATAACCATTTTCTTAACAAGAAAGCACTTTTTAAATTGATTCTAAACTATTTTTGTAAAAGACATAAAATTCAAATAAGGTTGTTTGTCAGTCATGACGAATTTTGTTGCATTCATTTCCACTATGAAAGCAGATAATGACAATCATGTTGAGGTATATTTTGTATGCTTTTAAAATTTATCTGAGGAGATATTGAAAAAATAAAGAACTAACTTTTTAGATAAAAGAGTTAAGAAGATAAAAGTAGGCACAATTGAGAGAGAAAAATTCAGTTAATAACAAAAATAACAGTTCAAAGGTAACTTGATGTTTAAAGTAAGAAATGAAGTTTTAGTGTCTACATGTGATGGCATCACCATGTGTAACTTTTAGAAATTAATAGCTCTTAAACGAGAATAAATACGAGAAAGGTTGTCATGACCAAAAAGATTTGGAATAAATTAAACTGTAACACATTAAAATTTCAGGAAAATCTGAGTAAAATCAGTGTTCTACAGGAATGGGGGACTTTCGTAATTCAATGTTGTTCCATGGCAATTCAGCAATAGATAAGCCAAGGGTATTAAAAGCCGAATAGCGCAAGCAGTCAGGGATAGTTTTGGAACGGGTTTCCAAGCAGTCGTGAGGGGTAGTGTGAAACGGTTTTGAGGAAGCAGTTTTGGGAAGCAGTCACATCGTGAGGTAAAATTCAAGATGTAACCACTGAAAGTTCAACTATCTCACCTCGGAACAAGTTCATGGACTTTCTCATTCACTTTAAGGAAAATTTAAGTTAAACTCAATGAAAGAACTTTTTTACAATGGTTTAAGGAGTTATTAGTAACAGTGTTTAAAACTATCACCAAGCTCACTCTGAACTTTGGGGTGCAAATATAAGTATGTTTGCCAGAGTGAATGCTTCCATACAGTGTTGTGCCTTGGAGGATAACCTGCATCTTCATATGTTATTTTGAAGTTCGATTTGCCTTAAATGTTTTCAACAAGTGTAATATAATACCAGCTTTAACTTCATAAAACTTTCAGAATATATTTAAACTAGTAACTACAGTAACTATCTTTCATTTATGTATGACCTGGTAGCTATTACAGGGTAAACTAATAGCTTTGCGGCCGGTTTAAAGAACTTTAGCATCTTCGAGTAAAGAAATCAGTTATACAGGCAACACGATCAAGTTAACGAGTAATGTTTGAACCCCCAGCAAGCATATATTTGTGACAGAGGGACATTTTCCAGCTTGCCCCTCTTGCAGCAGTTTCAGACTGAAAAAACATAATGTTGTGGGTATTAAATTTTAGAACGAATGGTTCTGTATTGAAATGAGAAGAGGAAGGTCATGAAGCACTCAAACATAAGAAAACAACAAGGCAGTTAGACATCCGTTGCTGCATTTTTCAATGCAATAAGCAAATAAACACGCTGCAGCCCTTCTGTTGTCAGATCAGAGTGTGCATCATATTTTGCACCAGGACTTGCAATTTCATCTATACAAGATGGTCGTTATCCATGAATGGTTTCAATGTGACTGGCAAATTCGTAAGATGTGATGTGAAAGGGTCCTAGAAAATGTGCCAAATCACACTGTTGTTTTCTTTAATAATGAAGCCAATTTTCGTTTAAATGAGTGTGTGAATAAAGAAAAACTTTTGTTACTGGAAATCATTA
Source organism: Vandiemenella viatica (assembly GCA_031002005.1). Classification (NCBI taxonomy): domain Eukaryota; kingdom Metazoa; phylum Arthropoda; class Insecta; order Orthoptera; family Morabidae; genus Vandiemenella; species Vandiemenella viatica. The sequence continues at coordinate 181,761,566 of JARYHS010008074.1, forward strand.
CCCTCTCAAGAATGCCATGAAAAACTCTGCATGATTACTATTTTACTGTTTGGGATCCGATTAGCAGTGTTGGGATAACAGACCCGTATGTTTTTGAAGAGGCAGGAGTGACTGTTACCATAGACTCTGAACAACACTTTCAAATTGTTTACACTTTTATAGCACTAAGACTGAATGCCCTGTAGATTCAGAAGGATGTATAGTGTTAACAGAACAAGGCCAGGACATCTATCCAACTGCTGAGACAGCTGTTCCCCAGATTTCTATGCTTAGTAGCCAGTGAAATCTCCCAACATGGGGTTTACCTAAGGATTAAATTTACAAACAGCGATCAAGTAAATTATTACGAAAGCTTCCACAGTCACTGTACATATTATCTTGGTTCTCCTGGAAAAGCCGCCTCGATTTATTAAAATCTAATGTTTCTGCCATCGTGCTGTGGCCTTCTTCAGAGGACTGCCTTGTCAGTTGCCGCTATCTCCTTATATAGTAGAGGAAGCTAGCGCGTGCGCACTATTTGTCGTGGTGGCGTCACCTTGGCCACTGTAGGCGGTAGGATGGGGTCGTTCATTTTGGGTTTTCCCGAGCAGGTATGACCAAATATGGTCAAGTTGCAAACCACTGTTGGCATTCATGTTGTTTGGCCATTTTTGTATTTCTAACGCTTCTCTTACATGCCTAAGCCACCATCTGCTCTCAATGGCTTTAACACTGGTCAAATGAAATTGAATGGCCATTATCGGCTGAATGTAGAACTACAGCGGACTTGCTTGTTTGTTATTTTTCAAATATCTGATTTGTTCATTGAGCCTCTCCTTAATGGTGCGTCCTGTTTCCCCAATGTATACCTTGCTGCAACTACAAGGAATTTCGTATACCCCTACCGTTTGCAAATGTTCTCTCTTGTCTTTAACGCTGGTCAGGATGCTGGACAATTTCCTTGGGACATTGTATACGGGACAGATGTTTTTTTTTTAGCAGCTGACCAATCTTATCCGTCACTCCTTGGATGTATGGCAGTATGGCCACTGCCTCATCAGGTGGTTTGTTGTAATCCGCCAATGATGCTCCAGTGCGCGACAAAGTGGGGCGGTCAAGGCATGCCAAGCCTTTATTACGAGCAGCTACAGTACAGCCATTGGCTAGAAATGTATCTTTTAAATTTCTCTTATCAGCGGCCATACTTGCTTCGTCACATACCATGGATGCACGGTGAGTTAATGTTTTTTAAAATTCCACTTTTGATCACTGGATGATGGCGAGAGTCAGCATGGAGGTACCAATTAGTATGCATTGGTTTTCGGTATACTCGGTGGCCCAAGGAGCCATCATCATTTCTTGTAACTAATACATCCAGGGACAGGAGCTGGTTGTCATATTCAATCTCCATAGTAAACTTGATCTTATTATGAGCTCTGTTTAAATGATTGAAAAAGACATGAAGCGACTCTATTCCATGGGGCCAGATGATAAATCTGGTGACGGTTCACTATGGACATTGAATACGATAACCAGCTCCCGTTCCTGGATGTATTAGTTACAAAAAATGATGATGGCTCCTTCGGTCTCCGAGTATACTGAAAACCAACGTAGTTGTGGCAGGGTATAAATTGGGGAAACAGGATGCACCGTTAAGCAGAGGATCAATGAGCAAATCAGACATTTGAAAAATAATGACACAAGCAAGTCCACTGTAATTCTACATTCAGCCGATAGTGGCCACACAATTTTATTTGACCAGCGTTATAGCCATTGAGAGCAGATGGTGGCCTAGGCATGGAAGAGAAGTGTTAGAAATACAAAAATTGCCAAACAACATGAATGCCAACAGTGGTTTGCAACTTGATCATATTTGGTCACACCTGCTCAGGAAAACCCAAGACGAACGACTTCATCCTACCACCTACACTGGGCACGGTGATGTCGCCGCGGACGAATAGCGTGCATGCGCTAGCTTCCTGCTACTATATGTGGTGATAGCGGCAACTGATAAATCAGTCCTCTGAAGAAGGCCACAGCACGATGGCAGAAACGTTAGAATTTAATAAATCGAGGCGGCTCCAGCTGGAGAACCAGGATAATACAAAGCGATCAAGTACTCTGCCAATCTTACGACACTCAATACAAGAAGCAACTGTTGATATTCAAGAAATAATGGTTAGAGAGAGGGACAGCCTCTGAACTCGCATGTGATTTATGGTTCAAAGAAGGTTCCCATTATGTAGATTTCATTCAGGTTAATACAATTTCTTCCATTTTTTTTTTTTCAACTTTTATATTATGGAGGGAATTTTGCCACACCTTCCAAGTGAAAGTTTTAATTTTATGTCTACCAAAAATGTAGGAGGAGATGGAAATGAAATTAAGTACTGATAATTTGTTACCTCTTCTCTTGGAAGAATATATATTCTGCGTTCTATGTCCTTCACTGAAACACAGCAACTGACATAAGTCTTTGCAGTTTCAATCCATACTTTTCCAAAAAGGTATACCACACCAGGAATCTTATATGGTTCTTCATATGCATCCCACCAAAAGAAGCGTAATACCTGAAATGAAGAAAATCTATGAGAAATTACATGTAGTATTTTTTTATATGTGTTTCAAAACTTTTCCCCACCAATTTGGTACATTTACATCACTACAATTTTAGCCTACATCACACAATATAGGCAATAACTAATATTCTGCAGATGAAGAGTAAGTGATACCATCTGTCAGTGAATCACACTGGTTATGTTCAGAGTGGAGATTTCATTAGTGTAATCCCTAATTTGTGAAGCATGGAGGCAATACCCTACATGAATACAGATATACTGTTATTATTTATTTATTTTATTGTTTATAACAGACAATCATTTCATCAGCCCAAGGTTTGAAACTGTGCTACTGAACCTCAACATATCCGGTACGGACATATTTTGATGTGCATAACTACTACATCACCACAATCCTCAAAATTGTACAGTAGAACAACCTAGGGTATAGTGACTAAAACCTTTCCTTGAACAAAGCTTATTTCAACAAAATTATTAGTCTTCATCAGCATTACCTCATTTCCAGACGAGTTCTTTGTTAGTGGTAATTCAGTACTGGAAATATTGACTGAAACAGGTTCTGATGTTTCTTGCACACAGTCTGCCATTGATGCCCATGCTGCCAGCATACCGTCATCTTTTGTACAGTCCATTCCAGCAGATCTGTGTAGAGCCACACATATATGTTACAATTTTTTTCTCTTTTAACTTAGTTATAATAAACAACTAACTACTAAACCAGGGGTGGCCAGCCAAAATGATCTAGCGGGCCACTTTGGAAGTGCATCATAACTCCGCAGGCCGCATGTAAAATTATATGTCCCCATAAGAGACATGTTTTTGGAGTGAAACGTGAGTTACTATAGTGTTTACTATTATTCTTACAAGTAAACATAGATAATATAGTAATAACGATACTAAGCGCACATTGTTAAGAAATATATAACACTAGAAATGATATATAAAAAATATTTTGTAAAAGTGTGATGAATCTCGCAGGCCAGAAAAATGTTCAAGGCCACCCCTGTTCTAAACTCACCAAAAATGACTGGTTGAATGCAGTGTTCTGGCAATTCATTTCTTCAAATTTGTTCCACTACACTAATTTGTTATTAAATAAAACTAATAACACTGATTTTGTAACTTCCTAATTAACATGTAGATCTAAACAAATTACATACCTTCCTTTATTGTTGGTCTCAAATTTTAATTTAAATGGAAAACATAAATATGCAATCTAGATTCTTTGCTTGTTGTAATATTTACATCTATGGATAAAAACTATAACCAAAACATTCTACACACAGTAAATATAAGTAAACAAAAAGCAATTGATAATTAATACGTGGATTCAAACAAAATACATACTTTTCTTCATGGTTGGCTTGCAAATTAAAACATATTCAACCATTAAAATAAAGGTAGCATTTTTTGTTAGATTGCTGCTATAACAGTATTACAACGGATAGTGAGCAAAAAGATCTCTGGCCATTATGGCCTGGCAAAGCAGGCCAATGATGTGACATCACAGCATTCAGACACTATGATCAGGCTAGTATTAGTAGAGTATGTATTCATAATTTAGGAAAATTTTAAATGAAATTTCAATTTGCTCCAGAAAATAACATTTTCACATTAAAGATGCTAAGCTAAATTAATAATTATAAATAAACTCTTCTCGGGATTCCAGCCGCATAAAAATGTCACACTTGTGGGATGTTTCGAAGGCGTCTATCTCAGCCCTCATTTTCAGCCAAATGTCGATGACTAATTGTTTGTTTCCACACTGCCATAGAAACAGTGAAAGACAAAAACCACCATAGCATGATGACATTATCCACTCTTCTGCTCGATACCGAGGTGAAACTGTTTCAGCCTTTTAATAGCCAGATTCTAGGCCACAATGAGTTGATAACCAGTGTCCCTGTTAACTAATAAACCTGTTGTTCTGATTTCTACAGCTTCTGTAATAACGCTGGCCCAAAAATCTTTTACCTGGGCTAAAATTGTAATTTTTTCAAAATAAAATGTATGACCTTCTTGCACACTGTATTTAGCCACCGCATATCTCTCTTCTGGCCCAGATGAACATTTCTCACGTGTTCAACACATCGCTGCACAATACACTGCTGTGTTTGTCCGAAATAAGCACGGCCAGATTCCCGTGGTATATAATATATACACAACAGGGGTTCCTAAACCTAGGACATTTTTAACGCTGCCTACCAAGTTTTTAATTTTAGTGGATGGTCTGAAAATAGTCTTGACAGTATGTTGAGTCAACAGTCTACCTATTTTGGAACTTAGGGCAACCACAAATGGCAGAAAGGCAAGGCCCTTGGTATCGATTTGATCTTTCTGCCGATGTTCCTTCTTTTTAAAAGTGAGACTAATCTACCCCTGATTATAAACATTATTTAAGAATGTTCTCCGGAGATAGTCCAATTCACCTGCAAGGCCATCTTTGACATAAATCCTTCATGCTCTGTGAACCAAGGTGGTTAATACAGTGTTGTATAGTGCCGGACGTTTAAATATAAGTCAGTATGGGTAGGCTTCCGATAAACAGTGTGTCCCAGTGAACCGTCGGCACGTTTCATAACAAACACATCTAGAAACTATCTAGTTATTTTCACCCATGAAAATATTACGTTCATCGTGGAATTGGAGGACGACGGTTGCCTGCCGTTTCTAGATGGAAGGAAAACTACTGACTGGGTATTTTCCTTCTCTCTAGCCTCCCCTTGCCTCCATCCTCAATGTCTATATTCAACCACCACATACCAGACGTGAATTTTAACTGCATAGATTCTTTTATTATAATTTTATTTTGTTTACTTATTCATTTTTGCTTACTCAGATCTATGTTGTGAATGTTTTAATGTATCATTCTGCTCTTCTTACAACATTTTGCATTGCTCAGGTACTAGCTCCAATTCACTACCCCCCTCTCCCTGTCGTTTGAATTTACCCGCACCATGTTCCTGATAATGGTCAATCTGTGACATGGTCCCAACAGCACCCACCCTCCATAATGTTCTCCCATTGACAAAGGGCCCTGTTCTTGTCTTTTTTATGTCTTCATGCCATGCAACCATCATCTAAGGTAAGTGGATATGAGGATAAGGAAATGAACCATCATTTACCTTAAGATGGAAACTATGCAGTGTGAACACACGTAATTAACAAGAACACAAAACACATTGAGACTTTCAGGTTTTACCCTCCATCAACATGAGAACATTGCAGAAGGTGGATGTTGTACAAGTCTGCCTCACAGAGCAACTGTTGAGTAAGGGACATGGTGGAGGTAAATTCAAATAGAACACAGGAAAAAAGAATAATTATTTGTAGCCAATACCTGAAAATCGAAAAATATTAAAACTTTTCACTGGATGGTGAAAACACCAGAGAATAAATAAAAAAAAATACTAAACCAAAGAATCTATGAAAATAAAACATTGCACCTGGTTAGCAATGGTTTAAGTTAGGTAGTGGAAGTTGAAGCAAGGAAAGGATTGAAAGAACGAAAAGTAATGACTGGGTATTATCTCAAACTGAGACCATGTGGTTGCCTTGTGCCCAGTGTGTACTGCAGAGCAAGCTCCCATTTAAGTTCAGAGGAGATTGTAAAGTACCTTTTAGTTCACCAAAAGCACTCCCACTAGCTATCCCCAGTAGTAAAATATTCTATAGATCGATTGTAAAGTTAAGAGATATTTCAGTTTGTTCACGTTTTGAAATACGCGATCAAAAAAGTAAAAATCTAAGATTTGAAATATCTTTGGATCGCGTAAAGCTACAGCTGAACTTTTATCACCAGCTATAGTCAGCATTGTTCCCGATATTTTGGTAGTAAAATTATATAATTTGGCAAAGTTTAATTAGCAGTTTTAATTAAGAGAAAACAATGAACTTTTTAACCAAAAGGAATATTAATTTGAAATGTATATCAGTAGATAGCCCAAATTAAGGCGATTACGAATAAATAATGGGTTCGGTAAAAAGTTTAAGCATTCGTCAGAATAATTAAGTTTTTAAAGATAGATTGTCGCGGATTGTTGCTGAAGCACATAAAAATTCTGCCAAGTTGATCACATGAAGACTTCAATTTTAAGATTATAGAAACCCTTTTTGAATGTCAAATTAAATTAAAACAGATAGAACATGACGATAGAAAGTCCCTGTAAAAATTTCAAGTTAAACTATTTTGTACTTTTGGAGATATTAATTAAAGAAAAATTTGCTGACGTCATAGGCTCTGAGAAGTCTATAAAAGACATTGCAGCAAGCACAGATTGCATCATTCTAGTCTCATTCTTTCGCCGGAAAGTGATCGCGCAACTCTGCGCTAGTTAGAGGAGCAAATTGTTCCATGTGGTAGCAGTTTAGGCAAATTCCAACATGCCGTAGTACTCACTCATGTTAGGGGGGCTCAGTGAGTGTTTGTCTTCTTGTAGAATTGTACTTAATCTGCAATCTTCAAAGAAACTGTTGTTCGATGCTTTATTCACGTATCTGGTACCGACAATGTACGAGTGAACTATAATCAAGAATATAAGCATTTTGTTACTCTCAAGCCATGTTAAGTGACTTTATTTAAATTACCCTTCACATCTGGGGTTTAATATGAGTGCGTGGCGACCAGGTTATTTAATATTATAACCAGAAGGCTACACATGGTCACGAACTAAAGTGTTGACATTTCAGGTGAAGGTGTTGCTTAACCCCCGTGCAGCCTTGGCGCCTGACAAGCTGCTACTATTTAGGAGGACTCTGATAGTACAAACCATGACACAGGAATTAAAATTATTGATGTACAGTAGCGACAATAAGTATTTTGACAAACACATTTTATAGGAAAAATAAACTTTATTAAAGGAACTTCCTTACAATTATTATGTCACTTTTTCTACTGCTCTATTTGCTTTAGTTTCATAAGAAAAGGAACATTATTTTCTATTACTTACAATATTACAATACGTACAAAATTTATCCAAACGTGAAAAATCAAAGAAAATTCGGTCTTTGCTTAGTACTTAGTAGCATAGCCTTTAGCCTTGATTACCGCTACACAGCGCGCTGGCATGGAGTCTACGAGGGCGTTCAAGCGACTCAGGGGAATTTTTCTCCATTCCTCAAGTAAACACTCCAATAGCTGGGCGCGATTTGCAAATTTTCGTTGCCGAATCCTTCGGTCTAGCTCCTCCCACAAGTGCTCAATCGGATTTAGGTCTGGGCTTTGGCTTGGCCACTTCATCGTCCTCACCTTCCTTCTTTTCATGAAGTCCGTGACATGGGCAGAGGTGTGTTTGGGATCATTATCCTGTTGAAATTCCCAATTTCGTCCCATTTTACCCTTAGCATGAGGCAACATGTGTGATTGCAGAATTTTACAATATTTGCACCAATCCATAATCCCCTCAATAGGGACTAGCGGACCGACACCTAAACGCGAGAAACAGCCCCACACCATGACATGCCCACCGCCATGCTTCACTGTTGGAACTTGATACCGCACATCGTTTTTGGCGTTAATTGGGCGTCGAACATACCGAATCCCATCAGAAGAAAACAAATTGAATTTACTTTCGTCGCTCCAGAGCACACGGGACCACTGCTCAGGGGTCCAGTTTTGGTGGTCTCTCGCGAACTCAAGTCGGGCTTTCCTATTCTTCGCCGATATTAAAGGCTTTTTACTGGGACGTCGGCCATGAAGATTTGACTCCCTTAGGATTAATTTGACGGCACTATTTGAAATTTGCACGTTGTGATAGTCCCGCAATTCTTGTTAATGTCGACGGCTGTCTTCTTTGGATCGGCCTTTGAGAGCTTTCTTATAAGATTCTTGGTCCGAGGCGTTATTTTACAGGGCCTACCTGCTCTTTGATTATTATCTGTTGTCCCTGTTGACTGATGCTTGATTTTCCAAATGTTTACAATTTGCCTAGACAAACCAAAATCCTTCGCAACTTGAGCCTGAGTCTTGCCTTTCCGAATAGCACTGATTACGGCGTCTTTTAAATCTTGAGAGTATTCCTTCACTTTCGGCATGTTGAAACCTGTGTAAACAAAGGGTATTCGATATAACGCACATAAGCGGGGTAAAACAATTGTTCTGCAGCAGTAAACTGAAGTGTTAAAATACTTTTTGTCCGATCAAACTGACAGTATCGGTTGTATACTCACCACAGTAATGCCAAACTCTGATACAGGTATTTGCACAGTCGTCTGCTGCCGCAGAGTGACCAAACATAGACAGGGGTTAGCCGGTCGACGCGCATTGCGCCCTCCAGCGGGGAAAATGTGTTTGTCAAAATACTTATTGTCGCTACTGTAATAAGAGATGGCATGCACTGCTACTGGGTATTTTGATTCCAGATGAATAGTCTGTCAGCAGCCATTCATTCTTATGGCTAGTGGATTTATGGTCAGACCTTTGTAAGAATCAAGGTAGTACTTGCGGGTTAGCTGGTATATAATATGGGAGGTTACACAGGTAGTGTCTGCTATGATGAGAAAGCTATACCCATTGACAAAGAGTTGGTGAAAATGGTGGAGGCATGGTGTATGTTGCACATCTTGCAGGAGGGTCTACTGCATGGGAAATAGTCTTGGGGTTGTCTGATGGGATGAGGAAGTCTATGTTTATGTACCAGACATTGGAAAAGATAAGGAGGTTTGTTGAAACAAGATCTGGGAGGAGCATGGAGGATTTCGAGGTGAATGGATCTCATTTGCTGGCAGGTTTGCATGAAATCATAACCTTGCCAAAGGATTCTGCTGACGGATTCGAGACCTGTGAAGTAATGTGAGACTAGGACTGTACTATGGTTGGTTGTGTGTGGTCAATAGGCTGAGTAGTTTGTAATGTGGCCTGTGAAAGTTGTTTGTGAACCATAGCTGGGAGGTAGTCGCGGAATATCAATACTTGTTACGCACTGCTGGTTAGAGCATATGCCAAGACTGTAGGGGAGTAAACATTTGAGCCTATACAGAAGGCAACTTCCAAAATGGAGATACTGTTAAAGCTGGATTTGATATAGACCGATGAATTGAGGTAGCGAGTGGAGAGAGACAAATCCACATCCAAGAATGTTGGCTGAATGTGGGAGTTGGTTAGTAAGAAATTCAAGGTGTTAAATGTATTAAGATTATTCACGAAATTTATAAGGTTGTTTTCTCCATGTATCCAGATCATGAAAATGTCATTTATGAATCAGAGTCATTTGTGGGGTTTCTGAGGGACTTTCTCCATAAATGTCTGTTCACAACCCATGAAGAGATTAGCTCTTTATAGTGTATTTTGGCTATTCTAAATAGCACTTCAGAGGAATGCTAGCAGTTCTTTCTCCAGCACAAGATAACATAGAACTTTTGATTCAAAAAGGTACTTAAGAAGTTGTTATCAACTACAGAAACAGATATAATAATTATAAAACATATGAACATAATTTGGAAGTCTCATATTTTTATATTTTCAGGACAACAGTGCTATTGAAAGAAAGACAACACTACATTAGATTAGTAATATAACTACTGAAATTTAATTCAGAGTTATGGCCAACACATCACAAGAAGTTATCCAAATATTAACTTGTAATGGCAGCTAATAAAAAAAAAAAAAAAATATCTTACAAACAGTCTTTACTTAAATGTAAAACCATCGAAAGGAAAATCCTTAAATCAAATATTAACATACCGCCAGCCAATAGGTTTCTTCACGACTTCCACATCCAAATCTGTGATTAGATTCTCCTCAACTACTGGAACATTATTATTATTCTTGTTTCCAGATTCTTCACACTTTTCTACTTTCAATGGTTTGGTATCTAATGCCTGATGATAGCAAATTACTCAGCATTATAATACTCAACTTATGAAATCACTTGGAATAATTTTCAATCACTGCTTACCACTAAACAACAAATTAAGCAATATGAAATTAAGCTTAAATAGAATAAAATACACTTCGAATCCAGTAGTTTTTTTACAATTAGAATATTTCCCATCTGATACAGAGTTTTTCTGATTTAAAACATAAATCAATTCTTTTTATTAAGATAATAACAACATAACAGAAAAATACAAGTAATATGGCAACATGGAGTAAACTGAAATTATGAAAAGTGATTATTGTAGCCTACTGTTTAATATTACGCTAGTAATAATTTCATTTTCATTTATTTTATAAAGTGAAACACTACCCCAATATTGATACGATAAACTGAAGCTTGAAATGGGCCTAGGAAATAAGGAATAATGTGCTCAGGACACTGTAGGAAAAGGTCTTCACATTTCCAGGAAGTCTTTTGCGATATTGAGATCCTGACAGTAAGGTATGCTGGAACAAAAATAGGTGATTTCTATGGATAAAAGTAGGAGTCTGGTGGCAGATTGGTGGAAGCAGACACTCGAGAAAGTGATGTCACCTGCCATAACACCAACAAATTTAAATACTGTTTTACTCTCCATGCTATCAAAGCAGCTCCTCCAGTGGGAACTGGCCCACCAGTACAAACAGGGCAGCAGAGAGCCACCTGGTCTGAACTTACAGATAATATCCTGTCATTGCTTCAACTTTTATCTTCTATCCCCACCACCTGATATGAACCACCACTAACCAATCTCTTTTTATGTTAATTTATATATTTACAATTTCATATTTATTATTTTACTTTCCAATCTGTTCCTTTTGCATGCCTGTGAATAGTTTTGATGTACAGTTACTAATGCTTTTAATGATCAGGAACTCGAATCAACTACTCCCACCCCCTGTCCTTGTCCCCTTATGGGGCTTGCTCTATGGTCGCTATGTAAGACATTGGCCCGCAGCTCCCAACCTCCACTATGTTCTACTGCTGATCAAGGGTTAAGAACTGAATATTTTAATGTTCGTTGGTTTTGGTTCTTTTCGTATGTTCATGCTGTCCTGCCATCATCTGAAGTTATTAAGAACTCTATCATTCCATGATAGTGCTGCCAGAGTGTGTTTATTACATTAAACATAACACTAAAGAAAGATTTTAAATCATAAAACCAAAACAACCTCAACTCGTACCTTATTATTTTATCAGTAGTTGAAAAGTAGTGGTTCTGCAAAATTTATCAGTTTTGCTTCAGATTTAGAAATATATTGTGCGCGAACACTTACGTCAAAATGATCTTCACAAAAATAGACTCTTGAATTTGCAGATATATATATATATATTAGACATTGGGATAGGAGAAAAACCACCGCTTACCAAAGATGAGGGCTCCAGCGGCGTCAAAACACGAAAAAACACACAAACACAAACATAAACACAATGTGTGTTTTTTCGTGTTTTGACGCCCAATGTCTAATATATATATATATTATTATTATTATTATGACCATCTTCCCTCCTTGCAAGTTTTAACCACTTTTTCTGTATTTTTTCATTGTTTGGAACATGTATGAATAACTTTTTTTGGCACTTTTAATACTGTACTATTACACTGGGGCACTACATAGTACTTATAATAGGTGGAATTCATTTTTAATTACATAAACAACTGTTTTGTTTTATTTCGGGTGGCGTGACGTCATTCAAGGTGCCATGACAGTCTTCAACGTTTTCTAGGTAAATTTAAATTAGTTTTCACAAAATGCAAAATACATACTGTAAATGTTCGATTTAAAAAAATATATAAAAAATATTTTGAGTAAAATAGATAATAAGGTAAAGTATTAAACTATTTTTCAATTTTACTAGCCAATTGTAACAGTAATGAATGTAAAATTGTTTTGTAAGCTTTTACTGTAGTACTTTCTGTTTTAGGAGTAAGGTCAATTTTTATTTGAGTCTAATAGCATTTGTATTTACCTATGGTAAAAGTATTCTTGTAGAACCATTGTTAATCTGTTTTAAAAAAATTCTGGTTTACTTTGTAAAAGCCATTCGGTGGTACTGTTAATCTGTAGACTTGATTGTGTGCTGTAAACTTTTGTATCGCAACCTGTTTACGAAGCTAAAGTCATGTTTGTCTGGCCCTCTTTCAATATGAGTGCTTACAGTTGGTGTATGATCACTTTATGAGATGAGTAGCGGAAAGAAGAGGGTCGCAAAAAAATTTTCATGTCCATCAAAATTTTTCATTTTCCCAGTGTTAAGCCCAAGCCATGCTAGAGATTACAGTTAATAGAAAATATGGACCTGAGCAAGGAATTGTACTTTATATAGTCAGAGATCCCATTTTAGGTGAAGTCGGAGGCCACATCACCTTTTTAGGTAACGCTTAAAGCTAGTTATAAAATGGTTATGCTCAGAGGTTCTCATTGGGTATATAGGCTGACCACACCATTGGGGCAGTCAGTAAGTCAGTGAGTTTAGTCAGTCAGTGATTCAGTTATTCAGACAGTACAAGTTTGAGTGCAGCTGACGAGTCAGGAGTCTTTTCAACCCATCCTGGCAGGCTGGGATCCAGTCCAGGAACCAGTCAGCTTCCACACCCACTGCCTCACCAATGTACACGTACCTTCCAGTTCTAATGGGGCTGTAATGTATTATGAGGATCTATCAAGTAATCTTTCTGTTCATGTACAATTACTCTGTGTAAGAGCATCTGTAAATATACTTCCTTAAGCCAAAATCTGTCATTACTGGTTATAGCATGAGTTCTACAGAAGTGCAAACTCCTATCTGTGTGCAACCCCGAATATCCATATTACGGTAAGCCAAATATGATCTATCCTCCTACAACCACTCAGGGCTCTATATGGTAGCCAGCTAAAACCTAGCCCCAGGACACTAGATCGCTATGGTTACCATACTGTCAGCAGATCCGCTGGCCATTTTAATTTACCCCCACCATTTTCCCGACCGGCGATCTTTCTGTGAGGCAGTCTCCAGCTGCGCCCACCACTCATAATGTTCTCCCGTTGATGAAGGGTTTATCCCGAAAATTACTTTATTATTTGTGTTTGTGTCTTTTCTGTGTGTTCGTGCCCCACATTCATCATCTAAAGGTAAGTGGTGGCTCATTTCCCTATCCTAATTTGATTCCTTTCCGCTACTTAGCGTCTTGATTTCATTGTTACTATATACGAGGGTGAGCCAAATGAAAACCTTAAATTTGTAATAAAAAATCGAAATTTCGCGCCGTTATCCAGTAAGTTGGTAAGCGTGCTACAAGCAGCGTGCAGAATGGTGACAGTAGGAAAGTTGTTGAGTGGTGAGACCAATGTAAGAGGCAGCTGCACTACACTACAGAATGAATGGCCACAGGCAAACAGTTTATACTTCCAACCTAGACCATCCCGTGGCAATTCATGCGAACTTCCATAATTCAAACAACGTCAACACCTGTTTCACAGTTAGAGCTATTAGAGTTTTTCCTAATACCACCACCCCTTCAGAACTCCGCAGATGGGAACTAGCCTACCAACATATCCTTGACACCAGACACATCCCTGGCCTAAACCTACGTTAAACCTGTCACTTGCCATCTCTCATTTCATTTCACAGTCGGTTATTTATTTATTTTATTTTATTTTTTTATATATATATGTATTTAAATTCTTCTATCTCCCTTTATTTTCAATTATAACTTTTTGAATTAAGCTACACAAAGATTATATTGATTTGTTTCACTTTTATCGCTGGTCAAGCCTATTACCCCCCCCCTCCCCCTCCCCTGGCAATTCTACCACTACCACGCGTTTTCCGCCTGTGCTTCATTCATGTGGCGGGTTGGGATGTGACCACATCTTTCCCCCTGCCATATGTCTCGCCTCCCACATGACTAAGACTAAAGTCGAAATATTGTGCAATTCGTTTGTTTTTGTGTTTTTACGTGTCTCGCCCTCCTGCCTTCATCTGTGGTAAGTGACGGGTAACTGTTTATTTTCCCAATCCTATCTTATGTTCAGTGCCTCGCGGCAGTTTCTTTGTTTCCTTTATTCAATTATTGTTTAGGAAGAACGTGAGGCCCGAGAATCCTTCAGTTCAATGAGGAGAAAGTGGTGAAAACCTAGATCTTCGTTCTGGTAGTGATGGCGCGAACAAATCAAATCAAATATTACAGCTATAAATACTTCACCAGTTTCCCTTCAGAATGCGAATAAGAAAAATGCTAATTTAGACTCCAAAAATAACGATACAAAGCTGCTAAGTGAGAATAAGGGTCCTAAATTGTCACAGTATTAGAGGGAAAGTAGCCAATTTCCATGCTGCAGTAGCAACTAATGATGTCGATTTAATACTAGGAACTGAGAGCTGGTTGATGTCAGAGGTTGATCTAGTGAAGTATTTGCAACTTAATTCAATGTTTTTCGGAAAGACAGGACTAAATCAATGGGCAGAGAGGAGTTCATGGCCGTTAATAAAATCGTCAATTGCTCAGTAGTAACTGAAACTGAAAATTTTTACGAGTTAAATGGATGAAAGTAAAAATTAGTAGAAATTTAAAGTTCATGATAGAGTAATTATATTGACCTCCGGATTCTAGGTTACATAACACGGAGTATGTTAGACAGTCACTTAATACTATTTCTCAGAAATTTCAGGGACATATATATATATATGAATTATTCTTGGGTGACTACCCAAGTTAAATAAGAGTTATAATTACACGATATTTTGGCGATCTCATTAGCTGTCGCCATCTACTGGCGAAGTGCGGTTGAGAACGTACGACGCTATTGAGCCAGCCCAGACTCCTGCTGATACACTGTGATTGGTCAGCTCTGGAACCTGTCGTACCACGGGTCCTGTCATCACAACTTTCGATGCCATGATGGAGCCAAGGCTTGATTCAATGCCACTGTTTGAGCTCACCTGTAGCAGACAGGCCAAAAGTTATCGCTCCTTTGAAGGAAATATAAGCAGACAAAGCTTTCGCAATAAATTGCTCATCCATCTGCTGTGTTGAATCGTATCCATTGCAGGCCTGAATCATATTGAGCCAACCAAGACTCATGCTGCCACGTGATTGGTCGGCTTTGGAACCAGTTGTAGCCGGGGTCCTGTCTCGTCACAACTCACTGTTCGTTCAAAGAAAAACTTGGAACGCAAAGCCCTCGACATAAGCTGTTCAGTAATGTATGAGCAACAATTGCTCACTCCGACTACTAACAAACGCTCCGTTGATTTGGATGCGCCATATCAAGCATATTTGGCAGCGCTATCAACGAATAGTATTGATGAGTGGCATCCAAGCTTCACACAGCTGGTACCCGTAGTTGCGGTTGAGCAGGTTTGACAAAAGACGAATTTCTACTGCTTCGGTGAGAATGCTGCTCCAGAAGCTCCCAGTATGCGCCAGTACTCTGGTATTTTCAAAATCAAAACCATGGCCCTTTTCGAGGCTGTCTTCCGCCACCGCAGACTTGTCTTTCTGCCCCAGACGAACATGTCCAGCATGTTCTAGACAACGTTGGTTAACATACCGTACAGCACTCCCACGTAGCCCAGCCTTACCAGCCAACCCCTCCTGCTCCCTTACTACGGAACTGCTGGGCAGTTAGAAAATTTTACTACCAATAGATATACAAAAGTGGGTGGTATGTATAAAAATGTCAGCTATCCCTTAATATGCGAGATATGATATCTCAATTTATACCTTATTTTGTCCACAATACAAAGCTGTAAGTGTGTGTATGGATGAAAACTAACCATTCCAATGAAACTATAATGCAGTGATAGTTTACGTGATATAAGTGATTTTTTTAATCAGGCATCAAACACTGAAAAACAAAAAGTGTCCTCTAATTTGATTGTTTCGTAATAGAATCAATCAATTTAATAGTGTCTGGAATACAGTTTCTCGCAGTCAAGATTTTTACCACAATTCAGTAAAAAGTAGTTCAGTGCATCGCACAAGCAATACTGGAATTGTCACAGACACAGCTTTTCCTAATGACATACACTCTTTGTACTTTTTTAAATAATTTTATTAATAAATAATTTTAACCTTGATATCATAAATAAAACAATGATGAAAAATCACAATGCATGTAATAATATAATTACTCTTGTTGCACATCCACATCTTATTGATATTTTTCCCTAATGTTGATTCATCACAAAACTGATACAAAATTTAAAAAAATTAATGGTGGTAGTTTACAAGGTGAAGGAAAAATACGTAGAGCAAAGTCATGGGTGCTGTTAGAACATAATAAAAAATAAGCAATGGTTTTACTGGTGTGGTCTTACTGGGTGTTAAGGTCAAGGGGATGCCTGGTGTCAAGAATACACTAATAGAGTAGTTTCCATTTATGGAGTTATTAAAAGGTAGCAGTTTCAGGAAAAACTCTTGACATCTATCACTGTACAGCAATTGTAAACGTTGTTAGAGCTGGGGCAACTGGTGTATACTGCCACTAAATAGTTGGTGTCGGTTACCAGTATAAACTGTTTGCCTGTGGTTATTCAACCAGATGGACAGTTGGTTAGTGGTGAGTACTATTTAAGATGCCGTGTAAATATGGTAGGTTGGTAAATAAGTGTGCAGCCAATACTAGGAAAAGAATCCCACAGCAGGATTGCAATAGGCAGTGGTGGCTGGAAGTATGCTGCAAGTTATCAGTGACATCAACCGCTTGGGAAAGATCCACCGGTAATCTAAAAGAATCAGAAGGTCTGTAAAGTGTCTTCATGACAACATTAATGTGTTCATCGCAGCCCTCCTCCCTTAGTCTGTGATGAGTACACTTTCCCTGTTCTTCTTATAATATTGATTCCTTAAAGAGAAATAGAAGTCTATGAAGGTAGCGCCATCATTTAGTCCACACCTTTATCAACAAAACATTTTTAATTACTCGATACATCCAGCATTACCATAAGGTCCACTGTGCAACAGTAACTACAAAAATGGTGACAAAAATACAACAATACTTACATCAAGTATTTGATTGTTTGGAAATCCATCATTAGAATCAAAATCTTCAATAATCTGGGTGTCCTTTGAAGCCTCCACATCAGTTTCTAGCTGAGAAGCCTCGCATGTTATAATATCCTGAAATAAACAGAACTTTTTTTCAGAAAGACTGAAGAGATAACATAAATGATTACAAACCAAATAATAATAATAATCCCATTTAAAAGAGATAAATTTCAAATTGTCACATTACTTTTACATTTTTAAAACTAAAGAACATTTAAAATTTTTGGGTATAATTTATTTCTATTATATTTCTGCAATGGTTATTTTTAGAAAGAAAATTTCTTGTAGTCATCAACAAAATAAGACGTGCATATCTGGTACTGTTTCTGAAGAACTTAGCTGTCAAAGATAATTTTTAAAACCAGGAAATTATTTAATTAAAGCTTTATAATGTAGAATCAAAGTTTCAAATAAAAAATTTTTTAAAAAAATCAGCCAAATGACTCACATCTTCTTCATTGTCACAAATTTCTCCTTTCATATTTGCAATTTTATCCTCTGTGTTTGTTTTTGCCAACAAAGAACCATTTTGGATTACTGGATGCACAGGTTTCCTGAAATTTTAATTCAATTAGGTACTTACAATGTAAACAAAAGAGAATTATCTATATTAATGTTGTCACACAAAAAGAATATTAAAGATTCGTTGCAAATGAAATCTTTTCTCATTCAAAAAAAATAATAAGGAAAAAATCAACTCTCATGTCCTTGCAAGGGTAGTCCCTAGGTTGGCACATATGCTGTCACCAAAAACAATTTAATAGGATGAAGTAGGAAACCTGTATTTATGAAGAGTGATCACAGTTTCAAAAAATTTCTATGGTTTGTAGGAGTAATGTAAAAATGGAATACGAGGTGCGTTCAAAAAGTAACGGGAATTTGAAATTTCACGGGTTACATTAGTCCGATTGGCAAGATTTTTTTGTTATTGTGTTGGAAAACATATCTTAAAAGTATCTATACATTTTAAGCTATATTAGATGCTATTATCTTGTCAGCTATTAAAAGGATATCACGTGTTTTAATACAGACAGCGATTTTTCATTTGTACAAATCATGGATCAGAGAATTTGCATTAAATTTTGCTATAAAAATGGAACTAAGCGCAACAAATTTTTAGAATTGTTAAATATTGCTTTTGGTGAAACTATTATGAGTAAAATAAGAGTTTACGAATGGTATAAGCGTTTTCAAGATGGTCAAGAAGATGAAGATGGCGAATGTATGGGTCATCCTAGCACATCAATAACTAATGAAAACATGGTAAGAGAAGTTGCTGATGATGCTGACATATCAATTGGCTCCTGCCATGAAATTTTTTCATCTGTTTTGGGTATGAAACATGTTGCAGCAAAATCTGTTCTGGAAGTGTTGAATTTCCAACAAAAACATCAGTAAATAGAAGTTGCTCAGGAATCACTAAATGAGTTCAACAATAATGCGTACCATGTCATAACAGGTGGTAAAACATGGGTTTATGGGTATGATGTCAAAAATAAGGCTCAATCGTCCCAGTGAAGACATTCTGGATCGCCAAGACCATAAAAAGCTTGACAAGTTCGGTAAAATGTGGAAGTTATGTTCACTGTGTTCTTGGATTTTAATGACGTAGTGCACCAAGAGTTTTTGCCATAAGGCCAAACATCTACGAGGAATACTACCTTCGAGTTCAATGCCGTTTGCGTATGGCAGTCCGAAGAAAATACCCGGTTTGTGGTAAAACAATTCATCGCTTTTGGATCGTGATAATGCACCTGCTAACACATCATAGATTTCTTGATTTTTTGAAAACCACTGTAATGAAGCCCTAGCCTCTATATTCACCACACATGCCCCCGTGTGACTTTTTTCTGTTCCAAAAAATAAAGAGACCGTTTTAAAACAGATGTTTCTTTTTTTTCTTCTTCTCTTTTTTTGCTGTCATCAGTCTTTTGACTGGTTTGATACAATCCCCTATCCCTTCCTATCTTGTGCTAGCCTCTTCATCTCTACATACCCCTTACAACCCACATCCTCAATTATTTGATTCATATATTCCAATCTCTGTCTACCTCTACAATTCTTACCTTCGACTGTTCCTTCCACTAACAAATTAACCAATCCAGCCTGTCTCTTCTTTCTGTAAGCTTCTTCCACAAACTTCTTTCCTCACTCATCATTTCCGAAACTCGTTCATTTCGTACTTTGTCTGTCCACTTAATTTTCAGCATTTTTCTGTAGCACCACATTTCAAATGTTTCAATTTTCTTTCTGGTATTCCTGAAGTCCATGTTTTGCTACCATAAAGTGCTGTACTCCACACACACAGTTTTAAAAAATTCTTTCTAATTCCTAGATCAATGTTTAAAACAAAAAGATTTCTCATTTTCGTGTAAGCTCTTTTTGATAGTGCTATTCTGCTTTCAACATCATTATTGCTTCGGCCATCGGTTGTAACTTTGCTCTCCAAGTAGAATTCACTTACTTGTCCTATAGCATCCGATCCTATTTTTATATTTAATCTACTAGTATTGGTGTCAGTCCTGCAACATTTCATCACCTGAATCTTGCTTTGATTTATAATCTTGCTTTGATTTATATTCAGTCCAAAATCTTCCTTCAGTACTTTATTCATACCATTCAGGAATGTCTCAATATCCTCAGCCTGTTCTGCCAACAAGACAATGTCATCAGCAAATCTTAGCTTACTGACTTTTTCTCCCTGAACTCTTATGCCACATGTAAATTTTTCTTTTACTTACTTTATTGCTTCTTCTACATACAAATTGAATATTAATGGGGATAGACTACAACCTTGTCTCATGCCCTTTTTAACTGATATGTGTCCCTCCCATGGTTATCTATTTTTATTATAGCCACTTGATTCTTATACAGTTTATAAAGTATCCTTTTATCTCAATATTTTAGACCAGATTTCTTAAAATTTTAAACATCTTGTCCCACCATGTGATGTTAAACTTTTGTCAGCTTGTGCTTTCTACGGAAGTGTGAAGTTGATATTTTTATTAAAATCAGTTGGAATTTCTCCTGTTTCATAACTTTTTGATATCAGCTTGAATAATCTCCAATTCCTTCTTCTCCTAGAGAATTAAGAAGTTCTGCAGGGATCTCATCAATTCCAACTGCCTTATTTGCTTTCATGTCATTCATAGCTCTATCAAATTCTGTCCTCAAAACAGGATCTCCTGAGTCATCAATGCCTTCCTTTTCCATTACGCTATTGTTCAAATCGTCCTCATCATACAGTTTCTCAATGCATTCCTCCAATCGGTTAGCTCTATCCTCTGAGCTTAAAAGAGGTTTCCCATCAACAGTTTTAATGTTTACACCTCTTTTCTTCATTTCTCCAAAATTCTGTTTGATCTTCCTGCATGCAACATCTACGTTACCTATGACCATTTCCTTTTCTACTTCATCACACTTTTTGTTCTAGCCATTTTCTTTTGCTTTTTTGCATTTCCTGTTTATTTGATTTCTAAATTGCCTGTATTGCTCTCTTCCTGCTTCATTCTGAGCATTTATGTGCCTTCTCCTCTGATCCATCAGCTCCAAAATTTCTTCTGTGATCCAAGGTTTTCAGGCGGCTTGTTCCATAAAGCCTAATGTTTCTCTATTCCCCTCATCATTTCATTATTTCTCTCTTCAATGCTTCAATTCGTCCTCGGTTGAGCTGCTTTCAGAGTTACTTCTTAGACCTAAGTCTACAATTTCTGCAAACTTTTCTCTCGTGCTAGATTATTTCAGTTTATTCACTTCCAGTCTGTTCTGCTTATATTGCTTGAATTTTTGAGCCTGCATTTAATTACTATTAAATTATGGTCAGACTCTATGTCTGCTCCTGGGTACGCTTTACAGTCTAGAACTTGATTCCTGAATCTTTATTTGGCCATGATATAATCTAGCTGATAGCTGCCTGCATCCCCTGGACGTTTCCAGGTATATATCCTTCTTGCATGGTTCTTAAACAGTGTGTTTGCCACAACTAGTTTATATCATAGATGAGACTAAAAGCGCTTCGCTGAAAGAGCTCAAAGCTATCCCAAAGATCAAATCCCAGAATTTTTTTCGGGATTGGAAGAAGTTGTTGTTGTTGTTGTTGTTTTTGGCACTTTAGGGCGCGTTGACATCTAGGTCATTAGCACCCTAACTGAAATACGGAATGACAATGTGGGTAAAAACTGAAAGCCATCTGCATGGCCATCTGTAAAGGGGTCGGCCACACAGATTGCATACAAAAATACTGATAAAAATACAGCCTGCATTGTAGACTGTAAAGAGGTCGACCACGCAGGCAGAAGGATTGAGTAAAATGCTAAAATGGTGACTGTAAAATGGCCTTAAATGCACAAATAAATAGTACTGGCTGGTTGGCTGTAAAAGGGCCAATCAGCTTAAACAAACACTGAAACAACGAATTGACTTGCTGTAAAGGGGCCAGCCAGGAATAAAATTTTAATCTTAACAAACAAATATACGTGGATTGGTTGTTGTAGAAAAACCACCAAACCATTCTAAAAACTAGGCCGATCTCCCCAAAAATTTTGAGCTGAGACAGGCCAAATTGCAAAATTCTAAAACCTTCACCACATTGTCATTGTTTAAAATAAGGTGCAGATCACTAGCTAAGCGAACGTCTGCCCTTAAGTTTAAAAACATCATACAATCAGTTAAAATGTGGCGCACCGTCAAAGGCACGCCACAAGCATCACATACCAGAGGGTCCTCTCGGCAGAGAAGGAAACCATGAGTCAGGGGGCAGTTCCCTATGCAGAGACGAGTAAGGAGAACCTCATCCCTCCTTGCCACTGGAAGGAGCTGCTCCACAGCTGAACGGTCAGTTTGACGAACTGGAGCTTATTATGCTGTACTTCCAGCCACTGCCTCTGCCAGACATCAAAAACAAATCTCTTCGCCGCCGAGGCAAGGTCTGACTTTGGGACCGGTTCAAAGTCGGTTCTGACCTTGTCGCAGGGTAACATGGCAGCTTCATCAGCTGTCTCGTTCCCCCTGATTCCCACATGGCCCGGTACCCAGCAGAATAATACCTTCTTTCCATGAGATTGGAGGGAAAGGAGGGCGTCCTGAATGTCCTGGAGTAGACGGTCTGCTGGGTACATATTACTTAAGGCCTGGATACTGTTAAGAGAATTACAGCATATGATGAACTCCTTATCGCGCATTACTTTCATATGCCGGAGCGACACCCAGCGGTGTAAACGCTGCACCAGCCATTCAGTTTGTATCTGTAAGTCACTCAAGGGAACACTACGGAGCAGCCAACTCTGTTTGCTTGCTTAGACCCATCCGTATACACTGGGGCTAACATGTGATACTGATTTAAAATGTTTCTAAATATATTAATAAAAACACTGTCCGTGGTACACAGTTTTCTATACCGAGACAAATCTAAAATTATTCTGAGCCTCTTAAAAAGCAAGGGAGGAGATTCACTCCAACCCTGACGATAAAACGAGGGAAGATCGAACCCATATTCTTCTAAAACAATCTTTGCATGGTTGCTGAATGGCTTGGTGGCTCTAGTGCGGTTGGTGTAAAGCCGCTCGTAATTCAGCTGTATGACTATGTCGTACACAGGACTGCCAGATGTTAGGGCAACCTGCAGGTAGTGTCGCACCAAGAGGAGACGCCGGCGGATGGTAAGCGACGGCTTGCCAGACTCAGCACAAATGCTGACAATCGGGCTCATGCAGTATGCACCCGTGGCGAGCCTAATCCCAGCGTGGTGGACACTATCCAATATACGCAGATAACTGTCCCGTGCCGAACCATACACGATACAACCGTATTCCTGCCGTACAAAGGCTCCGTAAAATTGTAGCAGGCAGGAGCGATCAGTGCCCCATGACCTGCCACACAGGCATTTTAAAATATTAAGAGCTTTTAAGACCCTGGCTTTCACATCTTTAAGATGTGGAAGCCAGTTGAGCCTTATGTCTAAAATGAGGCCCAGAAACCGCGCAGTATCAATAAAACTTAAAGCAGTGTTCCTCAAGGTAAGGCATGGCTCTGGTAAAAGAGTTCTACTACGTGTAAAAAGTACACACCGGGTTTTCTCAGCAGAGAAACGAAAACTAGTGTGCACTGACCATTCATCCAGCCTGTTCAACGCGAGTTGCAGCTGCCGCTCTGCGCTTCTTAGGCTGGAGGAGGTACAAAAAATTAAAAAGTCATTCACATATAAGGTGTACCATATAGGACTCCTTATCACACTTGAAATCCTATTTATCGCAATAGCGAAAAGAGTCACACTTAAAACTGATCCTTAAGGAACACCATTTTCCTGAATAAAAAGATCAGACACTTCACTACCAACTCGGTAATCAACGACCAGATAAAAATGATTTTAAAAAATGGGGCAGGTTACCCCTAAAACCCCAATCATGTAATTGCTTTAAAATAACGTGCCGCCAGGTAGTATCGTAGGCCTTTTCAATATCAAAAAAGACACCCACAAGGTGTTGACTGCGAATATATGCATCTTGTTTTGCCGCCTCCAGCTGGATCAGGTTGTCCAGGGTGGAACGGTACTTCCTAAATCCACACTGAAAGCGGCTCAGCAGATTATGGGATTCAAGACACCAGACGAGGCGGCGATTGACCATCCTCCCCAGTGTTTTACCCACGCAGCTTGTAAGGGCGATGCTACGATAGCTACCTGTCAACAACTTGTCCTTACAGGGCTTTAAAATGGGAATAATTCTTTCCACGAGTCAGGGAAGTGTCCTCCGGTCCAAATATGATTAAAAATCTCTAAAAGGTACTTTTTAGCATCTTTACTAAGATGCCTCAGCATCTGGTACTGGAT
Organism: Vandiemenella viatica; assembly: GCA_031002005.1. Taxonomy (NCBI): domain Eukaryota; kingdom Metazoa; phylum Arthropoda; class Insecta; order Orthoptera; family Morabidae; genus Vandiemenella; species Vandiemenella viatica. Next base: position 181,785,839 of record JARYHS010008074.1, read on the forward strand.
CATATCAGGCCCTGGAGCGGTGTCATTGGCACTGTTTAAGGCCGACTCCAGCTCCCACAATGAAAATGGGTTGTTATATGACCCTGTACCCGACGAATCGAAGGACAGCACGCGCCTCTCGGCAGCAATCCCTTGTTGCTGAAACTGAAGATCGAAATTGGCAGAGGAAGTGATGGCAGCGAAGTTCTCCGCCAACAGCTGAGCTATGCTTCGTTCGTAGGTAACTACACGACCCCGATCCAGTAGCCCAGATACTGGTGTGCAAGAGTACCTTCCAGATATACGGCGGATTGACTCCCATACTTTTGATGAACTTGTGGAACGACTGATAGTACTCACAAAGTTTTACCATGACCTTTTCTTGCTCTCCTTAATAACTCGACACACCTTAGCTCTGGCAATATGGAATGCTGCCAGGTTGTCAGATGTTGGGTACAACCTAAAGCGATGCAACGCCCGTCTGCGACCTTGAATGGCAGAACGACATTCGTCGTACTACCAGGGGACGGGCGCCCTTTGCAGCGTTCTGGAGCTATTCGGCATGGAAATGTCAGCTGCACGGTGAATCACTTCTGTATGCTCTCACAGAACTCTAGTAATATGGAACGGCAGAAGAGCTGCCAATCTGCACCACTGACGTTCCATTTGCGTCAGTTATTGCCTCCCCCTCGCTCACACTCGACGTGCATCCAGATAGGGAAGTGGTAGCTTCCATGGAGGTCGTGATCTACCTCCCAATGCACGGAGTCCACGATTGAAGGAGAACACAATGAAAGGTCAATGGCAGAGAACGAACCGGAAGCAGTGGTGAAGTGGGTCATTTGTCCTGTATTCAGGATACAGACGTTTTCCTGCTTCATTAATCTATCAACCACTCGGCCTCTGGGGCAATCAGCGTTCGAACCGCACAACGCACTATGTGCATTGAAGTCTCCTAGGAAGAGGACTGGCATTGCAAGCTGTCGCAATAGGTCAACAAGATCGTCATAATCGAGGGGTGTATTTGGTGGTAGATAAATGGAGCATACGGTCAGTTTAATACAACCATGTATCCTCACTGCCACTGCTTGTAGATTACAGGTGAGAGCAACAGGTTCGGAGTGGATAGTGTTTCGGACAAACACAGCCACTCCCCCCTTCGCTTGATCACCCTCGGTATCGTTCTTTCGGTATATGTCAAACCCTCTTAGCACTGGCTGCTGTGATCAGTGGTTGCACATATCAAATGGGAGAGTTGGACCAGTAAGTTTCAGCGAGGTAGTAGTCCGGAGGACTAACTCTTGGAGCGCTAGCGTCGGCGATAGAACGTCAAGCAGTTATACTTTCCACCGCCAGATGGCAGTACGTTCTTCTTTCCATAAATGTTAACTCTGATACATTGTCTATATATCTCTGCCATATATTGTCGTATATTGTCGTTTTGATTGTAGCCGTCTCTGTTGAAGCCTATCAAACGGTCATTTCGATTTGTCTCTGTTCGTTTTCTCTTCTGTTTTGTTTTCTCTTCTGTTTTGTTTCGTTTTGTTTTCTCTGTTTTGTTACGTTTTTACCTGCATTGCTTTCCTTTGCAAGTTGTGCCCTAAGTTGAAGAAGTTGTTCGCCGTTATACTGGTTGCAGGTAGGTAGAACTTGTGTGAGAAATTTATTATTCCTGTTATTAAACATTATTATTTTCATCAGTCCGTGAATAATATATACATATTTTTTTTTTTTTTAGAATGGTGTGTTGTCAAGCATGTGGCATTTCTTCAAAAAATCCTCGATGCACAGCAGAGGGAATATCTTTTCACAGATTTCCTGTGAAAAGACATGAAGTTTGTGAAATGTGGAAAAACTTATGGGGAATTGTTGGCGATGTGAGCAAGAAGTTTCTTTGCTCCCTTCACTTCGAAAGAACTTGCTATATGAATCCTCAAAGTAATCATTTGATGCCTTATGCCGTCCCATCGAAAGGTAAATGAAGTAGTATGTTTGCCTTTGTTTAGCGGGTCTTGAATTTACTCGAGAATGCGATACCGATGCGATTGAAATTATACTGTCTCTGATTGAAATACAACAACGTCTGTTATAAAATTACCAACGTCAATCACGACAAAGCTATAAATCATTACTTTTATCGAAATTTGTTATTGTTTCGGGGCTTAAAATAATGAGTATTTCTCTTTCATCCTGGAAACTATTGTTCAGAGGAAATGCGTTATCAATTTCAGTACTGAAGGTATACTGTTCTCGAGTATTTACGAAATATTTTTCCGTACCTGTTAGATATTTCTTTTTTAACTTTGTGAATATGTGTTTCTCATTCGTTTGCTAACTGAAATTGTGATTCATAACACTTGTGTGTGCAGAATAACTCCCTGCAGAGAGTTGTTCAAGGGATTTTAACATAGGTGTCCAATTATATGCCCATAATGTAATTGTCAGTCACTACTTATGCTGTATTCAAAACAGTTAGTAAAATGCACAATTGTAACACTATACATAAAAAAGATATTCACAAGGAGGTCATATATTGAAGGATACATATATTTCAGCAGTTACCAAAACATTTTGAATGTCTGTCAGTGGGTAAGGAATAAATTGTAGAGGATAATTTAAAGAATTATTTTTTAACAACTGTGTGGAAGGATTCCTTCTGATGGTTCTTCCAGTGTTTTGTATTTTCTGGTGTATATATCTGTGTTGACATGTTATGATATTGCTGTAAATCAAGTCATTTCCACATCTCAAAAAGATCTGAATATAAATGTCAAGAATGTAGCTATCAAAGAGGAAGCTATTATCTAGATGTATTTAATGCACTTCATGTAATAATGAGTAACCAAATAATCCCCCTTTTTTCTAGGTGCTCCATATGCAGGGTTGCTACTCCAAGTGGGAGATCACTATCCCCCATTCGTTCCTGAACTTGGAGCCACAGGTAATTATTACCTCATTAAAACTGTTGTAAGTATTTGGCATTTATCTTCATTCTGTGCTTATCCACTACCCACCTGTTCCTGTTACCATCTCCATTGGTATTGCATTTTTTAGGATTACTCTGCCATCAAGATAAATCTCTGATTAAGACAATTGTCATAATCTGTTTCACAACCATGACTAGCTCTGTAAAATGCCTTAGAAAGAGCCAGTACAACATGAACTGCCCCCCCCCCCCCCCCCACCTTATTACTTTTATAACACAACTATTCAAGTGTATACACTCATCACCCCTTGTTCCCTACCCAACCATTTTTTTTTTTAATAGCTTCCCTCTTTGTTCAGATTTTTTATTTATTTTCATGCCTAACAGCTATGTTGAACCTGGGCTGCTCCTGGTTCTGGAACACTGCATCCACCTAATGTCCCCCATCACAGTTTCCACATTTATAATAGAAATTATGTATTTTTGATCACACATATTTGTATAACAGTGCAGATGTGTGGAGTGAATTATTTTTTAAATTTATTTTGTTCTTAGGAGATCAGCATGCAGCTCCAGAAGTGGGTGTGGAAAACGAGCCAGAAATTGTGCCCTGCCCTGTTGAAGCAGTTTCAGCAGGTAATCTAACACTAAATATCAGATATTATTTTTAAATGGGTTACATTAAATTGTCTGATGGAATCTGCTGCCTTATATAAAAGTAATTGAAATTTCTGCTATAACTTCAGTGTCACTTTAAAGTGTTATGTTTCATATGGAATTGTGTATATATCATTTCTTTCTGTCTTCTGTGCCAATTTGTTGCTATATTAGTTTATAGATTTTTGATGAAACGTATTTCTAATTTCAAAGTGATGATACACATGTCCCAATAACAATTTTTGCACACACCCACTTTTGCATATAAATATACTTATAGATATTACTTTTAACTGTCATGTTTAATCTTACATGTGATGCCATGTATAGTTTGTATCATTTATTACTGAACTGTAATGTTCAGTCTTATACTGAAAGGGACATGGCATTTTTTTACATGCAATATTACTTTAAATTGTGATGTTTTTTAATCTTAAAAATGTCGTTGATTTATGGCATATAAAATGTTTGCTATGTCAGTGTATTTGTTAATTACACATTTCAGTTTATTTATTTAATGGTTCTAATAAAGATATTTTCAGTACAGTTTTGATGCAATGTGTGTGTGTTTTTCTTTCTAGATTTTCTGCCAAGGAGGGAAGCCGGAGATAGAAATGAGCAGCTGGAGTTACCAGAGGGAGTAGGTCAGGTAGAGGTGGGTGGAAAAGCCATCTGTGGAGAACCTCAGGGGGTAGGTCAGGTAGAGGTGGGTGGAATAGGGCAGGAAGTAGATGCCATCTGTGGAGAACCTCAGGCATTTCCATTGCCTGAAGCTTCAACTCCTACCTCCTGCCGGAAATCATCTCTGCAGCATAGCGGGCGGGGTAGAGTCCTGTTTTCCATTCATGCCCGCAATGTTGCCGAGTTGACTCCAAGAAAGAAGACACTGTATAGGACAATTTGCAGTCAAAACAAGTTGCTTCAGAAGCTGAAAAAGAAGGTATCAAGTTTTCGAACCAAAATCAACGAGACCGATAAAGGTAAAGGGTCTGTGTTGTCTTTGGTCTTGAAAGCTGATAAGTACATTTCATCTTCAGCATCAATATTGTTTAGATCGCAAATTGCCAATGCATCACTTCCTCCTAGGTGCCGGAGGTGGACAGTTGAAGATAAGGCTCTGGCAATGGCTATCTACAAGCGTAGCCCATCATGCTATCGCTTCCTAAGTCATATCTTGGCTCTTCCTTCCCGTGTTACCATTTCACGTTCTTTGCAAGCTATACCTTTCACCACTGGCATAAATGAAGGTATTTTCTCTCATTTGGCAGAGAATGTTAAAACAATGAGCAGGAATGCAAAATTTTGTTCGCTGATTTTTGATGAAATCTCTCTCTCTGAGGGTTTTCAATACGATATATCAGCTGACAAAATTGTGGGGTATGAGGACTTTGGCCACTTGGGCCGGACTAGTGAGCTTGCTAATCATGCCTTGGTGTTCATGGTCCGTGGCATCATACAAAAATGGAAGCAACCCGTTGCTTACTTCTTTTGTAGACACACAACCCCTGCAGTCAAGCTCAAGGTTTTAATAAAGATTGTGGTTGAAAAATTACAGTCTATTGGTTTGAAGGTTGTGGCAGTTGTGCATGACATGTCTGCAACTAACGTAAGAGCTGTAAAAGACTTAATTAAAGAAACACGGTCCTGGTCCATTTTTTGAGGTGGGGGGTGAGCAGATTATTGACTTCTGTGATCCACCCCATCTCCTGAAATGTACAAGGAACAATTTCCGGAGTTACAGTGTTAACTTTGAGGGTGGAGTGGCAACGTGGTTTCAAAGAACTATTTCGAATAGATTCTGCGAGAAGCTTGCGTTTTGCCCCCAAAATCACAGAGAAACACGTCTACCCAGATGGGTTCCTGTGTATGAAGGTAAGTTTTGCAGCTCAGGTGTTGAGCCATACAGTTGCAGCTTCTCTTAATGGCTCTGCTGTTCAAGAGAGAGATGCATATGACAGACTTCTGGATGACCAGGGACAGCATATGTATCTTCCTTTTGAGGCCAGAGAGACAGCTGATTTTGTTGGTATTTGTGACAAGCTTTTTGACAGCTTCAATGGCAGTTTTTGTAAGCAAGGTGGCAAGCCTCTACGGAAAGCTTTGACTGCAAAGAGTGACCATTGGAAGTTCTGGGAAGATGTGATAGGAAAGATAGACAATTGGAAATTTCGTGATGGTAAAGGCCGAGTTATTCGAAATAGCTTCCAGGACGGCTGGGTGAACAATATTCGGGCTGTGCGGATGTTGTGGAAGAAATTGTCTGGTGTGGGTGTGGAGAAACTGTGGTTGCGCAATTTGAACCAAGACCCTATTGAAAATCTCTTCTGCGTCATCCGTCAACATGGTTATCACAATGTAAATCCCACTTGTTATCAGTTCATATCATCTCTTAAAACCAGTATTGTCAATAACCTTGTCAACAGGAGCATTAGGGAAATGGGCAATTGTGAGGCTGATGATTCGATGCTTATATCGAACCTCACCAGTTTCATGCAGCCTACAGCAAAGGTTCAAACCACTCATAATATTGAGTTAGCAGAGTGTGAATCATTGGAGGATGATGTCGATTCATCTCCTTCAAATGATTTACATTCTGGTGTGGCTGCAGCATCTCTGCCACAACAATCAGACTGGGCTGTGCTGCCACGTCTCTTGAAAAGATCCTGTAATTATGTTAGTGGATACATTGTCCGGAGCATCTTCCCCAAAGTGACCTGTTCTTCCTGCCAATCCACATTCCTTGCCACTTCCATTACTGAAGACCACTCCTTTATAGTTCAGAAAGAATATGATCCTGATGAGCCACATCTTACTTACCCAACAGTTCCTGTAACAAAAGTAATATGGAAGGTGTTGGACAAAGTGGAGGTACTGTTAAGAGGTTGCTCTCATCAGGAATTCCTTCTGAAACACTTGATGAGGCAAGTTTCTGCGAAGGTTTCTTTGAGAGGTATTGGTTGTGAGGAACATTCCAAAACTTTGCATGCAGACCTACTGAAGTTTCTCTGTAAATGGACCATCTTTAGGTTCTGCAAGCAAAGTCGTAAGAGAGGTTCCTCACAACCAATCACTCCCCAAGGTGCTTCCAAGAAAATGTGGAAGGCTGTCTGTAGATGAGCATTCTACCTTCTTGTGACTGAAAATATTTTATTCATTTATTCCATACATCTGTGCCAGCTACTCAAATAGAACAAAGGTTTTGATTTAATACAAGATGGGAGTTATGTGTATTCAGTGTTTGAAATGTAAAGATCTTGGCATTTTAATAATAAACTTAATTGAGTACATGTGAGGGAGAGACTTCAAAATTCCATATCTTCTAGAGAGGTTGCAGAGGTGATGTATTAGAACTGTAAGGGTGTTTCCACATACAAGTTCCATCAGACAATTGAGTGTTATACTTGTCTTGTGAGTACAAAATACAGAAGTTTGAAGGATTTCAAGGGAGGGCTGCTAAATTTATGGATAGTGCAAATTGTGTTTAAAATATAAATTTTGTGTGTTTGTCTGTAATGTATAATCTGTAAATATCCTGCTTAGTTCCTGTGTATGTAACTATTTCTCTAATCACAACTCTGTAGTGTGAAATCTGTCACAGTAGTGGTAGTGTATTGGACAGCGGCCTTCATTTTATCTCCTATTTTCGAATGTATTCCCCCCCCCCCTTATCTCAGGATTAATACATTGGTAGCTTTTTAGCCTCTATCACTGATACACCTAATTCTTGGAAACATAGTACACTTCCCTCCTTAACCCTGTTTAATTACCTTTGTTGCATGTGCAGAGGTGCACAGTAGTAAAAGGATGGTGGGTTTGATGGCCTTTTCGCTGGTGAAAATATTTTACTAACATTTTTAGCATTGCTGAAAGATATATATGTTCAGTATATTATTTTATGTTATGTGCCTATGTTCAATATTGTTTTGTGTATACTATGCTATGTTGTGTATATATTATGCTTATCGAGCGTGGTGGGTGAGCGGTAACGCTCTGGCTTCGCATTCGGGAGGACACTGGTTCAAATCCCCCTCCGGCCATCTTGATTTCGGTTTTCCATGGTTTTCCGATGGTCCTTACAAAAGGCCATGGCCGAATTTTCATACCTGTTCTTTGCCGCAAGCCTTTCTTCTTCTTAAATTGCCTTCTACTGGACGTTGGCAATCCACATAATTCTGAGCGTGACATTGCAACATGGAAAGCCTCTTCTGACAAGAGGCTGAGACCCAAGATAGTTTCATTACCAGTTTTTTAGTTAAAATCGCCCATGACCAGTGTAATATTTCCTTTTTGTCTAAGTTTCATTGTTTCATCCAAGGCGTTGTAGAAGGATTCTATTTGTTCATCATCTTTGTCTGTTGTTGGTGTATGAACTTGAATAATGTTCCTAGCTAGATGTACAGAAGTGCAGGGATCATTCCTTCATAGTGTGAATCCCAGACCCAGGCCATCTTATTTCACTTAATTCAAGGATTTCAATTTTCAACCTGCATCGCTCTGCCTCCCCATTTGCAAGCTTCCCATTGATATATAAACTGCGCACATTCTGTGTGGCAATTCTAATTTTGCCTTTCCCACCATTAAAAACAAGAGTGTATATTCTGGTATAATATAATAAATATATTTTTGTACTTTATCTCTCTATGGATGTAAATCATATTTAAAATGTAATGTGTGTATATATATATATATATATATCCTCTCTAAATACCCTGTACAATTCTTGATGGATGTTGTAAATTGTATCTAAAATGTAATGAGCATATGTATATAATGTATAGACTAAATATGCTGTATAATTTTTTTTAATTTATTTATTTCTGTTATTATTGCAAATGTTATTTTTTTTGTTTCATTTTCAACTGAGGTAATAAAAATTCAAAACAAACAAATTATTTCTTTTTGTTATTTCAGTTTCCCTACATTATTTATCCAATTGCCCTGCTGTTTGCTAAGAGAAAGTAAGAAAATACTAAAATAATAAGTAAAAAAAGTAATAGAAACGATAAAAAAATTAAAAAGTAATAGAAACAATAAAAAAATTAAAAAGTAATAGAAAGGATACATAGCAATATATAAAACGCCATAAGCGGTGTGGTGGGGAGCAGCGTCATAAGCATTTCAAAATTGCCGCCTTTAGGTGACGACACAGCGTGTTTGAGAGGACTAACCCTTGGAGCGCTAGCGTCGCGGCTGGCGCTTACTTCGCCAAAGTTTATAACGGACGTTAACAGTCTCTATTATATTGTCTCTGGCTGTGATGGTCTAAAATGTGTCTCCTGTAAGCAGAGACACAATGCATTAGACCATGCTAAGAGTTGGACTTCCTCTTTGTGAGCCTGAAAGCCGTTGACGTTCCACTGGAGTATGGGAGCCATCCTACCTATTTAATATCACCCGCCCCAGTTCGGGTGGGTCCTCTGATGGTGACTGCTGAGGAACAGAACCAAGTTCGTCCACCAGCATTACATCATCTTCAGGGTCCGAAGACAACTCTCGTTCTAAGGCCTCGGAGTCTTGTGGACCTTTCTTCCGCCGAGGCCTTTTCCCCTTCTTCCCCCCGTCATTGGGGACCTGGGAGGAGATGCGGAAGGGGATTTCAGGAACATAGAGGGGTCCGTATGTCCCCAAACTTTCTGAACTGTTTGCCATCCGCTATCAGCCGATGGCATAGCCTTTACTGCTTCCGCTTCAGGAGCTGCATCTGCCGAAGGAACTACATCTGCCGCAGGAACTACCTCTCCAACGGCAGTGAGACCCACACCTGCAGCATATTGTGCTCGTGCCTGTGTCTACAATGGACGTCTGTGTTGTAACACTTTCCTTCCTGACAGCGTTGACAACGTTTTGGCAAAACTAGTGGCGAAGACCGGTGGCACAAGCGCCTTACACCGTTTCTTTGCCTCGCCAAACGATAATCCTTCTTTTCTTCAAGGTACACTCAACACTCCCCGCTCCAGGCTGGATGTGACCTGGACCAGTTAATGCACACCTGTAGGAGGGTGCAACTTGCACCCGGTTCATGCACCGATTTTCCATATTTCCCACAGGTGGCGTTACCTTTGCAGTTCGCCGTCGTATGCCCGAACCTATGGCACTTAAAGAAGCACATCGGTTCCAGAATATATGGGTGAACTTTTAGGTTTAAGTAGCCAGCTTTGATGGCTTTGAGTAACGTCGATGTGTCCAAAGTCAGGACGAAGGTAGCAGTCTTTTCAAGATTGCCGTTTACCCTTCGTATAATCTGCCTGACCTCGACCACATTTTCTGATCCCCACTCCTTAAGGAGTTCCTCGGACTCTATATCAATCAGATCTCTACAAGTAATCACTCCTTTGCTGGAGTTTGGAGTCTTGTGGAGTTCGTATTTCACTGTAAACTCCCCGAGCTTCTCACACTTAAGGAGTAAGACAGCCAGCTTGTAAGTAGATTTTTCTAGAAGCAGTGTCCAGTTCCTTAGCTTTTTCACACTTTTTAGCGTTCCAGCGATACCTTCCAAGCCTTTGTATATGTAAAAAGGAGAGATCTTTTCAAAAGATCCCTCCTTTCTTCCCATTACTATGAAGGAGTTATCTATAATAAAACCCTTCCTATTACTGTCTTCTTTCTCAGGAGGAGGGCTTTCAACCCTCGCACGCTTACCTGTTCTTTGGGCGGAAGATTGGCCCTGCGGATTGTCCAAGCCGCAGGCAAAAGAATTATTTTTGGTTTTTTTAGTTATTTTGTTCCACGAGTCAGGAGGACCTAAAAGTCGAGTGACGTGGAGACCCCATATCATGCAACCAAGCCCAATACAACAGGGGTGCGGCAGGTGCCCCTAAGGTTGTACACTAGCAGGTGGTTTTCCTCCCCACCCATCCACCTCCTCGGCACATTACTCACCTTGAGGTTGAGGGTTTTTTTATAGAGGTTTGTACCGTCCTCGCGATCCGGGCGATGAAGCCAAGATCCCTATTCTCCTAGGCACACCAAGTTCCACCACCACGCCCTACAGTGGTCATTGAAGCATGGGAGTTTACGGTGTGGGAAACTTGCGGCGCACACAAGTTTCCAGCTCGGGCACCGCGGGTTCGCCAAACCCATACCTGGTACTTGCGTACCAGGCCGCTGCGGGGGTTGAAGAAGTGTATAGTACCTAATGCGTACTACATATTTTGAAGAGTATAACATTGATGTAGACGAATAAATTAAATTCTTTCCAAAAAATGAAAATTTCCATTATTTTTTTCGGAATACTGGAGGGAAGACTGTAGAACAATATGGTGTAGCCCATATCAATAAAACTATCTCACAAGAAGTAAGTCAGGCAACAATCAATTGCTAAAGTCAATGCCTGATGCATTTCCATTTAGGCAGTGAACTTCAATTCATGGCACACCACCACTATGCCACTCTTAAACACATGCTGCTAATGCTATCATTCAGTGATAATTGAATTTATTATAGGTTCCTTTAGACTGAAATGCATTTTAAATTTAGACCATCTTAAGTAAAATTATGTTAGTATGTGGTAATATAACCAAAAAAAAATATTACTAATTTTGCTCACACCTTACAAAGTATTTAGATAACTCTTTTTAGTAATTGTAATTTTTTTTTCTTTTAAAAAAAAAAAGGTTGACGTTAATATTGAGGACGAATCTTCGGTTACTAGGTATGACATTTCTTATGTAGCTCCTACAACAGAAATTCATAATTGGCAACTCTGATGGCCACTTATGTATTTTCAGTTATATATATTTTTTAAAATGACAAAATATGTTAGTGTAAACGTAGCTGTAAACGTGAACAATACATTCTGGAGCAGTATTTTTTTTAATGCCCAATTTATTTCGATGTAAATATAATATTACAAAATTTTAAGCATGATATTCAGTGTTTGGTCAATCTAGTATGTAATAACAATAAGTGCAAATCTGAATTCTCCAACTTATTCAGTTAAATTTCTGTAGACCTGTGACAGATGGACAGGCAGCAGAGTATCAGTAATAGGGTACAGTTTCTGATTGATTTTGGAACCCAAAGAAATAACAAAATGCAATAAGTAACATTCTCAGTTTACCCACAAACTCATATTCTGTAGATCAAATTGAATTAACATGGTTATTTTTGGAAAATTCATCGTGATTTCAGTATAATATGCTCTAAACTTAAGTATTGATTCTATAATGTGATTGTGCTAATATTCTTAGGAAATTTCCAACTTACAATAATTATGATACATGTCACAAGCTTATCCAAGATTGTAAATAACCATTAATTTAATTGATTATAGCCAACTGCAAGCAGAGTACTTGATGGTACACTATCAGATCTGATTACATGAATGTCCTACAATTTATGAATGAATTATCATCTCATCCATTAGTTAATTCATCAACAATAGTAAAAATGAATCTTAGTATTTCCAGCAATACAAAATTCCAAATTACCACACACATATTACATACATACTTCCAAGTTATTTTTTTTTTACTGTTAGCAAAGACTCTGAAGTGTTTTAATAAAAACAGAAGTTCAATATAATCTACAAAATGGTTGAAATTATGTGGCCAGTAAAAGTACAAAATACCAGCAACTCCCAGAAGTTAATATGCACTTCCCAAAAGCTACAGACAAAAAATTTGAATAAAATGAATTACTTTGGTAAATATGTCCAGCATTTAGGAAATAGTGGTTCAGTATGTGGACAGAACAGATGAAAGCAGAAAACCTAGACAAATGTTCCAATGCACACCCACAGTGAAATTATTGCCAGCAAGACCAACTAAAAAACTGAGCAGTCTATAATAGGTTGCTATGCCTAACTGCCTAACACTGGATAGGAAGATGGTGGCAAAAAAAAAAAAAAATCTTTCCCATACCATATGATAATCACCATTCTACACAAGTCTCACTGTGTACACATATAGGAACAACAGGATATGGTAGAACAGGACTCCAGGTCATTCATGATAACCAAGCTGAGTGCAAGAAAAATATGAACGAGTTGAAAGAGCATACTGAAACAGGAAACAGACGAATGACAAGAATGAATGGAAAAATGGTAGCTGTGGACCAAAATATATCAGGCCAATTTACAGCTGTAGCCATTCAAGAACAAGTGGGTGACATCTATGATAGCACGAGGGAAGAGGTGGCACACTTCACCCATTGAGTCGAGAAAGTGAGGTGGAGAAATTTCACAATAGTTGGTTGTAGTAATAGATTGCATTAGCAGTTTATGCACCTGAAGTAAAATTTGAACCTGCAAGAGTAGTGTACCCTGTGGATTTTGTCAGAGTTTATAGGCATGATTTGTCAAGATAACAGGCAGATACTGACAAAACATAATATGTTATGAATTTGTTCTAGGGAGAGATGTATCCATGGAGTTGTCAGTTTACAGAACTGCGCGGTAGTTGTGAAGATTTTTTTGCATTTATTTTTAACAAGTAGCGGTCTAAGATTAAATAGAGAAGAGCGAAAAATGACTTCTGGAATTGCCGCTACCACAGCTGACACGACGGAAATATGAAAGGTTTTTGTGAAACGAAGGGAAGTCCAACATATAGGCCAAACAGTGGGGGAAAAAACGAGACAATTGAGATTCTGCTGCAAAAGTTAGAGGTAAGTACAAGATACATTGATTATCAATACCACAATGTGGAAGATGTGGAAGTGACTGAAATATTGTACTGGTGGAGAATCAAAAATGAAAGGAACATGATATAAAAACAGGAAACCTGAACAACAGAATGAAAAGAGAGGAGACTATCAGTGTAATGACACCAATCAAATACCACTGTGTGAATGACGGAAGACACGTGCCCTTATTTAATCAAGAGTGACCATATAAACAACAATTTGAAGAAATGTTTCAATAATGAGAGACAAAGGTATGAAAAAGGAAGAGGCAAGAATTGTTGTTCACAACATAATGATGAACCATTTTTGAGAAAACAAGGAAAAAGGCGAAATAGAGAAGAAAGAAAATTGGAGAACTGTTTGGCAACTTGGGTGGTCTAATCAAACTGTGAGCATAGGACCAAACAATATAAATACTGAAGACAGCTGCTATGGAGAGAACAATTACTGAAGGAGAAGAATTTGAAAGAAACACAGTGGATATAGATTGAGGTAACAAAACAAATAATTTTAAAGAAACAGACGATAGGATGAACAAGCAAGAAGAACCTCTCGAGTGGTAGGAATCTTTAGAGTTGATAAAAGTGCAAGACTATCCCAGTAAATAGTGAACATAACTGGCAAGGAGAAATTTCTGAATTGGTTAAGATCAATGCACAGAATGAAGATAATGGAGAGTAGTTTCAGGAAACTATGGAGGAAGGTATGTTGTTGGAAGAAATTAGTGAAGAAACAGCAAAATGTAAATTGACAGAAAAACTGAGAGAAGAATATAAAGGTTCTGTGTTGAGCAGCAACAACGAAAATGGAGGAGCAGCAGACAGACAAAATAAAGAAACATTAAAAAGATGAAGAAACAAGATTTTTGGTAAAGAATTGCAAGTATTATCCATGGGAGCATCGGCAGAACTATCAGAAACTAGTATTAATAATGTAAGGTTATCTGCACAAAACAACTAATCTAATGATTCGGAAGAAGAGGAAAGAAATGATGGAAGGATAAATGGGTGAGCAGGACCCGCTCTAGTGGTTTTGCCGCCCCGGACAAATAGACAAATTGCCGCCCCTTAAGATTATGTAGAATTATATATTTTTTTGAAAAATAATTAATTTTTAATCGAATAAAATATTTAATTTTAAATTTTAATAAAATCATATATTCATAAATAAACTTATTGAATTTTGATCTAGCGGCACAAAATAGAGAAATTAATTATGAAATATTTGTACATAGCCACAAATTAACCATATTTTTACGTTTTTAAATGCTATTACAGATGGATATTATCACACAAACAATCCAAATGCCATTATTTTGAAAATAATACGAGATTTCATCAAATACGCTAAAATTACAAAAAAACTTTTTTTTCTTACTTTCAGGTTGCGAATTTTTTATTACATCTTAAAATTTACATCATCAGCAATTTCTTACTCAATTGCCAAAATGGCTAAATCATTAAATTATAAATTTCTTGGTTTTCGTAAATGCTTAGCAAGGCGTCGTATACATCTCCCAAATGAAATTTTAAAGGTTTTAATGCCTCTATCCTCTCTATCCTACTCTCCCATCTAGTGTCACTCCATGTTTTCAAAGTTGAACCCTGAACATGCTTTAAAAGTATTGCCCATCGAAAAGTAGATGCCAAAAAGAATAAATATATTTTTTGGACCATGTTGAAGAAATTAGCGGCTTGCAAGGATGCTTTTGCCATTAATAACAAGATTGAGAGAATGGCTACTACATGGAACATTGAATGCTCGCGAATTATATTGTTTAATTCTAAATTGCACTCCTGCTTTACTGCCCCTCATATTGGACCCGTTGTCAGTCCCTGTCCTCTGATATCCTGCAAATTTAAACACAAGTCATTAAGTTCTCCAACTATAATGTTAGAAATTTGTTTTCCTGTGAATCTTTCGACTGGTAAGAAGCCTTAAAAGCTTTCATTAATTTTAATTTCAACGTCAGGATTAAATTTATTGGTTGAAACATATCTGATTACAAGAGTAATTTGCTGCATCTTGCTAAAGTCAGGAGTACAGTTTAAAATTATGGAAAAATATTTGAATTTTTTTATTTCATTCATAACATGAGACTTTACACTTTGATGCAGTAGATCTACTATCCCGGTTTGTATATTTTTCCCAAGATATTGAGCTCTAGTCTCTACTTTTTAGAGCACTCAACGGATGTGCTCTTCCATAATGGGATCGTATTCAGACAGTAACTCAGCTATTTTTAAGAAATTACCGGTATTATGCTCAAACAATTTGTCGCTTGTACCTTGAAAATCCAGTCAACTTTTACCAAGCATTTTGGTAATTGCAACGATTCTTAGAAGCACCTCATTTCAATGATTTATTTCGGCATTAATAACTCTTTGAGTGGCAGCATCTACAGTTTTACAACAATTCAATCTTTTTTGCCTGAATATGATTTTTCGAAATTTCATGCTCTTTTAAAGTTTTGTCGAGGTGCTTCCAATTTTTAAAACCCTCCTTTGAGAGAGAACTAACTAAACAACTGAAAATTTTGCAACAGAAGCAGTAAACGCAGTAGCTAATATCGCAATATTTGCTCTGCGTTGCTGAAAATTCGTGCATAATATTTTGCGCTAAAACGTCGATCTGTGTCATTGGATGGAAATTTGTAATTATGCAATAGTTTAGGTGGACCTTGCCTTACTAAAAAGCTTCTTACGGCGTCTCATAAAATTCTTGGCCACAAAGTTTTAGAACGCCTTCTGTGAGTCTCACGTTGGTGTCAGTTCCAGTTTACAAACTTCGTTCATTTGTACGCTATTATTCTCTGACGATTCTATACTTCTTTTGTATCCTGACCTGATATTGGATTCAGTATATATTTTTTTAATGCGCCAGATTGATTCTGCCTTTACGCTTCCTTTCCCAACCTTCGTTTTTGTACTGGTAACCAGATAGTTTTCTTTGACCGTCAGGCATTTTGGAAGAGGCATGCACGTAACTCAAACAATGTACACTATAAAATAATATAAAAAGTAAATATTTATCCTTGCTCTAAATAAGCTAAAACCATAACTAAGATAAATTATTCTCAGTCGATATAAATAAATATTTATGCACAAAACAAAATATTTTCCATACCCTGTGAACATAAAGTAAGTCTAGTGTTACTACACAGTCAAAGCTTATTCGCGGATGATACTATCCGTAAATTTGCTGCAAATACAGAAACCGTGTATACAGAATGGCAATTTCTATAGGCTTAAACGGAATAGGTTCCAAGTTCACAAACAAAAAAATGATGTTGTGGAGTGATTGTCGCGCAATGCACTTATTAAATGAACTGACAAAGTTATTCACATTCACTAAAATAGTTAATGAATTTCTTTTTGTTGAGACGATTTACAAATGCAGCAATTAGAGTATCTGTAAACTGCATTCGTATATATAATTAACAGGCCCGCCATAAGCGGACATGCAAGGCGTGCATCGCACGCGGGCGGCACATCAAGGGGGCGGCAAAACGAGTGATCGACAGACGACAGTCGCCGCGACGAAATTTGCAGCGTATTATGTAGCGGGCGACCTTTTTTTTACCTCAACTGCTGCTTCGGGCGGTCGGCGACACTCGGGATGGCAACAATGGGGGCGGCAAATAATGTTATAATGTTCCAGGGGGCGGCAATCTCACGGTTTTTTGACCCTGTTGGGAAATTTCCTAGATCCACCACTGGCTGTAGTTAGGCAGGGGGCGGCATAATCGGGATTGCACGCGGGCGCTCAAACAGCTAGCGGCGGGCCTGATAATAAACATCATGGATTATTATATTTTAGCAGTTAGCATTCGAAATTAAATATACTAATGGTATGTGAAGTAACTAATCAGTAATCAGCAGCTGGTAATATTATTTATTTATTAATGATTGAAACTACTGTCCTATACCCACTAAACTACAGTATTTTCACAAGCGATCAAAGCTAGCGTATGTAATTTAACCCAACCAAAACACTTACAATGCCTGTACACCAAATCTGTGAGGCTCGGATTACGAGAAGAAATTATTACGCAAATTATTCCACTTCGATTTCCAATAACAAAGATACATATTGATTTGGTTCATCAATTCAATAAAATAAATACTCAGCATCTCCCGCCAAGCACTATCGATTCTATGTATTAGCGCCTAGCTGCAATTGCGAAAAACTCTCCTTTTCACCATGTCTAGTAACTTGTGGGCAGTATAATGTCGGAATCAGTGCAGGTAGCTGAGGGCAGGTGTAACAGCCCCAACCTACTGGGTTTCTGTTGTGTGCTTTTGTCGTTGTGCGCCTATGTCGTATATCCAACTAAATAACAGTTTAGGTAACAATGAAAGGAAAGAAATGCCGTGAGGCAATATTTACATGGAAAAGAAAGGGAAAATACACCCAACACTCACCAAAGTTGAAGGGAGGAGGGCAGCAGCAACACAGCACAACACACAAACAAATAAAAACAATATGTCGGGTGAAAATCCCCTTTTTCAAGTTAACAGAGAGGTGGCTGGTCTTGCGCAAGACTTGTCGTAGGCAAGTCTTGCGCAAGACCAGCCACCTCTCTGTTAACTTGAAAAAGGGGATTTTCACCCGAAATATTGTTTTTTATTTGTTTGTGTGTTGTGCTGTGTTGCTGCTGCCCTCCTCCCTTCAACTTTGGTGAGTGTTGGGTGTATTTTCCCTTTCTTTTCCATGTAAATAACAGTTTAATCATAGATGTACTTATCTTTAGAAATTATGAAATCCTGAAGTAAATTTTATGAACTTCCACTTATTACTAATAACGTAATAGTAAGACTAATGCTGTTGTGTAATGAAACCACTTTTGTAATTAGCAATAATAAGCAAATTGAGACAACAATGCGTTCTACTCGCGTACTAAGGCCCAATTCACACAGAAGAGACGTGGCGCGGACTTCGGGCTGAGACATGGCGCAGTTGCTCCTTTTTTTTTTTTTTTTTTAATGGCTTTTGGCAGCTGAGGCCATACAGCCAGCGCAATGTGTTATATATTAAAGCTTCCAGTGAATCAGTTAAATCCAGTGTTTATATAGTCTTCAAAGTGCGGACGCCACAGGACGGACAGGACACACACACAGACACACAACACTTAACATCCATGCCCGCGGCCGGATTCGAACCGGCGACCTTCGGCACGTGGAGCTAGCACTCTAGCCCCTACGCTACCGAGGCCGGCTGAAGTTGCTCCTATGGCGGAATTCACACACAGGCGGCGAGGCAACGGCGCGCCCCTTTGAGGTCCGCACCTCGTCTCTAAGAAGTCTCTAGGGGCGCACCTAAAAAGCTAAGGACTATAAGTTTTTAAAGAACGAAAAAATCGGTATATGGATTTTTTTTATTAATTGGGTATTTAACCCATTAATATTATTAATATTTTTCTCACACTTACAGTCGAAATGGCGCCCCTAAATTTTAGCGCCCCGGGCAAATGCCCGGTTTGCCCCCCCCCCCCCTAGAGCGGGCCCTGGGGTGAGAAAGGCACAGACAATGATAGCTAACTGTGATATAATGTGAAACGTTTACACAGAATGTGTTGGAATAATAAGAACAGCAAAGAAATATTTGAATGTTCTCAAAGAAGATGAGAAACAATTTATTACAACGGAAAAATTTAAGTAGCAGATGAGAGGAAGTAAATAATCATTAATCTTTAATATTCATGACTTAGCTGCTTTATTAACAATGGATTTCTAGCAGTTTTATTTTAATTTTTTTTATATACATCTAGTGCAGCTAAATTGAAAACTTCGTTTTAGCATATACGTATCGATTTATAGATCGTAATCGGTATCACAGAACAAGTTATGTACTTGTTTTGATCTTGGTATAGTATGTTTCTGTAAATAGTAATAATAATATTTTTTTTTAATTACATTTCAGTCAGAAAATATTCTACCCAAGTCTTTTATTTGGTTACTTTGTGTGTTGCAAACACACACTGTAATGTTTTCATTTTTTGTAAGCACATTATTATTTCCCACCTGCTGTGTTACAACCGAAAACACATTTGTTGTTGTTTATGCTGATTTATTCAGAAATAACTACTACCTTACGAAAGTGCATCATCAACCTGTTTTTGTTTTGTTTATATGTGTTTAATTTTTATCTATGTTATGGTGGCATGCTTGATTTGGGAATTTATATTTTCCCCTTCATTTACTGCTTTTTAAATGTGAATATTTTCCTGAGTTATCAGAATGTTTTTTATTATTATTTATTATTGATTGTCAGTATTGGCATATCTTTTCCTATTTCAGTATGTTCATGTTTGTTTTCTAGTAAATTTTCAGCAAATGTATGGTGACTAGAGCACCTTAGAGACACTCAAATGTACTTTGTATCAGACTTCAAATGTTCTTACAGTTTGACCGATGTGAATACCATACACTGCTGGCAACTCAGTTCACATATTCCTGACTGTTGGTATTAAATTTCAGCTGTACTTCTGTTGAGCCGTAATTGAATCGTGTTATCAGTTCTGAGAGCTATATTTATTCCCATCTTTCTGAAAATTCTACTGATCCTGTGTGTATGTTCATATATGTCATTGTATACCATTGCCAGTTATCTTGTTGTGTGTCATTTATAAGTGTGGTTCGGGGATTTAATGGGGTTTGCTGACCATGTTGACAAATTTGTTATTAATCTTTTGTACTATGGTAGTGCGTAAACATTCTTGGATGCTATTAGCGAAATATTAATGAACTCTGTCATGTAATTTACTTTGGAAAAGGGTATATCATTGATTTAGTGCAACATATATCTAACAGCAGCCTTTTCATGAATGAAGAAGTGGTTGAAAGAAGTATGTATAATTATATCTGTAGAGGTTGGTTTTCTGTAACTACTGAAACTATGTTTAATATCTAGCTTTTTAACTGTTATTTCCAAAAAGTTTTGTATTTTTCCTCAATCGGGAAGTTGATGTTTTTATGTTTTATATGCCACTGTGGAATTTGTGGTTCATCCAGTAGGCATATTATATCACTCTCATATCTTGCATTGAACTGATGGGAGCACATACTCCAATGGCAATTTTCTCTTAGTCATCTATTTACCCCTTTCTATTATTATTATTATCTTACATATTTCAAGTGTAAATTCCCCCACCTGTCTACTTTTACCATTTACAAACTTCAATTTTGAAATCCTTCAACATTTTTTGTAAAATAATCACTTCCCTTGGTAATTTATTCCAATCCCCGACACCCTTATCAGCAAAACAAAATTTTCCCCACATGCTTATGCACAAAATCAATATTGTTCTGATGGTCATCTTCCCCCTTTCACGCATTAGTCCTAATTCTTCAACCAATATCTTTCCAAGCCTCATCACCAACATACACCTTATACACTTCCAGCACACTCTTCACCCTTTTCCTGTCGTTCAAAATAACTCCCATTTCAGCTGAGCTAATGACTGGGGCCTGCGTAATTTCCAGAAACAAATCTAGGTGCTCTCCTTTGCACAACTCTAACTCCTGTGTCTGATACTATAACCTTTATCCACTACTCTGGTAAACAGCAAGAATTCATACTCCAATCTAATAATACAGTCAAGGTAGAATATAATATTGTATCCTACTATCTTTAATACATCTGAACTTATAACAGTATATTATCTCTTATCAATTTTTTGGGATAATATCTTGAATATTATATACTCTATGTGGTCCATATAGATATAATCAATTATTCCCGATATTGGACAACTCTTGGGTTGTCCTTACTCCTGTATAATGTACAATTTCTTAAAATTGAAATTGTTGAGAAGGTGATTAACTTCAGTAATTCGATTATTTCTATGATATTGTTGGTGATATATGTGGATTTTTTAGGTTGTTTTAAGATGGTTTATGGTTCTACTAACAAAAATCTCTAAGAACACACCTTCCACATTAAAATGAATACAATAGTTGCCATTTCAGAGATCAGGAGAGAGATGTTGATTAATATGTTCTGTTTTTGTGATAGGTGGTAAAGTTTAGTGAGGTATTGAACATGTGCTGGGCACAACACTTTTAGGTAAAGAAGCTTTCACAGAGGATAATAGACTGTACCAAAGAAGTTCTGGAATAATAAATGGGTGCAAGAGTATTAATACTGATTAGCAGGAACTACTGTAGTTTTTTGGTGTTCATAGATATTATTCGTAAGTTATAGGGGGTAAATTTCTGGAGGAATATAGTGTATAAAAATGGGTTACTGAGAATGAATGATGAGATACTTGTGGAGAAAATTAAAGTTGTATTCGGAGGTGACAATAGGATGTTAGTACTGGTGAGGATTTACATTTACCGGGTTTTGACTGGAAATGAAATAAGATTGGTAACACAAGGGAACAGAAATTTGCAAACACCTAGTAAGGGAAAGAGACTTTATATAAATGGTTGAGCAGAGCTAAGAACACGTTGGTTTATCTTCCTAATAAATCCCTATAACTTTATGGGCTTCGAATTGCAAGAGTAACAAGTAGTTTTGAATTAGTCCAAGGTTATGGGTAGATTTATAAAAAAAGGAACATATTTCAGAACTGAAGATATATTTAAGGGTATGTTTAGTATGCAAAAGAATGGTATCAATACAGTGGAGAGGAAATTAGAAATAGTTAAAAAAAAAAAAACAAAAAAACAATACATTAAGGAAAGTGTTAGTCTATATACTACGTTAGAAACATGAGAAGGCTAAAGATGTTGGTAAGAAGAGACAACAACTGAATAGGTTAGCAGAAAGAAAGAACGGAATATCAGAAAACATAAAGGAAATTAATAGCATTAAAGAGGGGAGTTTAAGATCTATTTCTGGAGAAATACACTTCTAAATGATTCATCTCATAAGTTTAGATCTAGTAAACTGGGGGGGAGAGAAGGTATTCAGACAATTATGAAGCAAGAGGACACGAAAAAAATTACACTACACCACCTCCAACATGTAACTAGTCATTATCAACATCGTTTTTCAATTATTGCAACATTATTTTCATAGTAAGTCCCAATGTGTAAAATATCTCTTCCATGATTTCTCATTCAGTCATTAAAAAGTCTTCTGTACTGATCTCCATAAAATACCATCTACCAGTATGAACAGTAATTGCTGCACTGTTGCCGAGTAAGAGCAGTAAACAGTGTGTAGTATCTGAGGATTTTTTTTTTTTTTTTTTGCACATATTATATTAATTTGTAGTCCAATTAATCTAAAGCAAAAGTTTGTAATATTTTAACACTTCAAAAATTATTAAGTATGTAATGATTTTTAGAGTAAGAGAGGTATTAAATTACTACTCACTGCAGGAATATCTTCTTTTCAGATTTCTGATGTCGTGGTAATGCAGCTGCTAGTGAACGCAAGTAACTCCTGAAAAAAAAACAGAATATGCAGTCATCTCCAAACAGCCTAGTTATTTTTGGCATTAATTTTATGAAAATATTTTACATCTAATAAAAAATTCCATGTTCAGTTGACAACATTTAATTGTAGATGACAAATAATGGACTTAAAGCACAGATAAAGCACAGTCTTAACCTGCAGTTACAAGAGAGAAATATTTCTGAACTTCAGGCAGGGCAGGGGCAAACCGGAGCAGTTGCCCCAGACAGCAAAATCACGTTTGAAGGGGTGGCCAAATTCATGAGGTGGTGACTTTTGATATATAGCTCTACAGCCCAGAGAATAGATCATGTTTGAAGGGGCAGCAATCTCAGAATATGGAAAATTCGTAGATCTGTCACTGATTTCAGGTGTACTTCAAAGTAAAAGATTGTGAAATTTAATGTTCTGAGTTAGAAGTGATTATCTGGAATACACTTATTTTATTCCTGTAACACAGAAATACTTCACATCTCATTCTAAGATAAGTAAAACATTGACCTTCCACAACCGACTGAAGACGACAGTGGCAAAGGAGTGAAGGAATAGCTTGATCTGGTATTAACAAAAAGGTCAAATTGACATCTAATTTCAAGTTGGCTAAATATTAGGACGAAATCACTAGGACATGCATAGTGGAATTCCGGATCTAGGACTGGTTTTTCCAATATTTCAACTCCGGAACTGAGTGGCCTCAAAAAAAAAAAAAAAAAAAAAAAGGCTCATAGGATCTCAATCGGATTGCTTCATTTTTATGCATATAAACTCACTAATAAAATAGCAAAGTTTAATACATCACTGCATATGTAGCACATAGTATGCATTTCGACTGCAAGAAAGCTCCGCCAGACAATATTAAAGGGATACACAAAAATTTAGAATTGAGTGGCCTCAAAATATATTATTTTAAATATATAGCATCTCAATGATTTTATATGGAGTCACTCTGAGAGTATACCCCTCCCCCCCCCCCAATAAAAATAATTAAAATCGCCTCACAATTGGCAAAGAAATCACTGAACATACTTTTTTTTTAAATCAATCGAATTGAGAACCTCCTCCTTTTTTTAAAGTCAGATAAAAATAAGCTTGAATTCAATGCAGAAACTCATGGTGTTCGATTTCAGAAAAGCTTTACACAGTGTGCGCAAGTGTAAAATAAGGGACATAATGATCAAAAATGGATACCCTGTGCATGAAATCAAAAGTTTATATCAAGATACAATAACAATAATCAATACTGGCACAAAGAAAACTGAAGAAATATTTATTAACAAATGTGTTAAATAAGGCTGCAGTGTATCTCCAACTCTAATAAACATATCTATTGATGAACTTGTTAGATACTAGAAACACATTGCCAATCCGGAAATACAGTTGTAGAATAAATAGCTAAATGATGTTCCTTATGCTGATGATGTAGTTTAGATAATGCTCTTTGTAGTCCCATATCACTTTCTTGTAGTATTACAACAATTAGCATGAAAAGAATATAACCTACAAATATCCAAAAAGGACTCCATTCACTCCAAAATAGTAACTGATGACACAGTGATAGAACAGGTAATGAATTTTAACCAACTAGGCCAGTGTTTTTCAACCTATGTGGATACATGACCCCCTTACAAATAAAAAATTTTGGCGATCCCCATTTCAATAAAAAAAAACTTTGGCAATCCCAAGGTCCATAATAAAACTGTCAGCGATCTCAAAAATGACATATCTAATTTTCTTTCTGTTGAGACTATAAAAACTGATCAAAAAATCAAATGCAGTGCAAGGTAGTCATGGGCACTATGTGGGCAGGAGGCAAGAAGGAGGGGGTCTGTGGTCACATAGGAACAGTTTGTTTTTATTCAGTGTAATCAGCTGTACGCCAGCTGAAAGCGAGGATAAAATAGATTTCTCACAGCTCTCCATGGCTGCTACACATGGTTGTGGCAGAAGCAAATCAAAACAAAACAAAAATACCCGAAATATGGTAGAAAGAAAAGAACAGTGTCCAATTAGAAAATGATTTGGTTATTTGCTTCTCAAAAATACAACCATAATTCGACAATTTACTAAAAAATAAACAGGTTCAGCCATCTCACTGAAAAATTTGTATTTTTATGGACAACAATTACCTGAAATATGGTAGAAAGAAAAGAAATGATTTGATTATTTGCACCTCAAACGTAAAATCATGATTGAATAAATTATTAAAAAATAAACAGGCATCAACTTCTCATTGAAAATTTGTATTGTATTGTAAGACCTTCTGTTTTACAAGGGCGCTAATGACCCCGCTGTCGACGCGCCCTAAAACAACAACAACAACAACAACAACAACATCTGTTTTACATTTATCTGACTTGCGACCATGACACCCTGAGCAAGATTTGGTGACCTCCATGCGGGTTGCGACCCACAGGTTGAAAAATACTGATCTAAGCTATTTTCATGAAGCAATAGCTTCCCAGAACCCAAAGGAGGATATCCATAAAACATTTACTAATGCAAATAAATAACATAACCACAGACTTATTATAAAACAATTTTCAAGTAAAGACAGGTCTGGAATTGGGTAAGTATGCAAAGGTGAAAGGAAAATCGTGAAAGTTAAATGAAAAGCTTCGTTACCATTCTCAAAGGTACTAAGATTTTAAAAAACAGAATTAGGACTATAATTAAGGTTTGGAATTTGATACTAACTGGGAAGGCTTGGTGACGTTATCAGCTGCAAGGTCATACACGCAAGAACAATAGAATTTCGGGTAGAATCAAAGAAAAACCTATATTTAAATAGATAAACAAAATTTAACTTTGTCAGCACTGAGCCAGATTTCATAACAAAAATTTGGGATAAAAACCCTAAGTATGTTTTTTAAAAGAGTAAATAAATTCAACTTTTAATTGGAGATGGAGACAAAGTTAAAAATATGATCAAATGAAAGCAAAATTTAAAAGAAAAAGTAATATAACAACAGTTGAAAACCAAAATTATGTTTAAAGGATGACAAAAAAGAATCTAAGTTACATCATACGCATGCCATAAAGTAATTAAGAAATAGGAATTTGTTAAAAGTGAAATAAAGATCAATAAAAAAAGAGTGGAAAATCCTAAGAAGACTAGTGAAAATCCCAAGTAAAACCAAAATTAAATAGGAGAGTAATGACTAATCGAAAGAATTTATTTCCTTGAAAGTAAGATAGGTGAAAGACTCCATAATGATAATTAATAATGACAGCCAAATAAAATTAGCCATAGAGCGAATTCATACAACAAATTAAAGAGGAAAGGAAATCAAACCATTTGTTATAGGAAATCTACCTTCTAGTTTTGAAGTTTAAGTACACCCAAAAAACAGAAATACAACAAAACATCTCAGAGACAAGTATGTTGAATAATTTATTTAATGAGATGACCGTGTTTCAGGAAGAGTGGAATGAAATGATGGTTGGGGATTCTGAGAATTGTGTGTGTTCCCACAATGAAAGTACATAAACCCTGCCATTTTTTTCTCGTACCACCAGTTATTTGAAAGAGCAGGTATGCACCAGTCGTCTCCGTGATTTAGTAGCTCCAACACTTAGAGAAAATTTTACCAACTTGTAACTTCAGTGATTGAAAATATTCTGCAGAATTCTGATTAAGAAAACATACAGTGGTGACACAGTGATCGTTATTGTGAACTTAAGTAATTAAACTTTGAATTTCTTTAAGGAAGCATACTTTATTATTTTTCAGTTCATTTAAAATTTTATCTAAAGTTACGAACTTCAGGAACCTTGTAAATTTTAATTGAACGAAAGCGTGTGAATGTGGAACTAGTTGTGGCTACCTACAACTTCACATAGGAGAAGAGTTCGATTTGACATTCAATTTCGAAAGCATTGTTGTCTGATACCAGCAAATAACTTCAACTATTTTGTGAGGATATTTTGCATGACATTTAACTGTGAATTTTCATTCATGATTAAAACCTTACCCTTGGGATCTCTGGCAGTGTAAAATGAGATTGGTGACTGGTTCAAAAACAGCTTTGCAGAGACAAACTTTGGATAGGTATCAGGAAGTAATACATTCTCAGTTACAGTTAAGAAACAACTTGGCTAACCCCGAAGACAAGTTTTCTCCATACACTATGAAATCAGTGATGACATAGATAAGTATAGGGGAAAAGATCAACAAAATCCAATCAGTATGTCGGGCAATAAATAGAGTACTTCAGAACTAAGCAAGATAAAGACTACAAATATGAAATTTTATAGGATGATTGCTGTCTGGAATTGAATTTTGAATAGCTGAAACAAGAGATAAAGAGCAAAATTTAGTCTGCAGAAATGAGATTTTTTTAGGAAGATTGTCTGCAGTACTAAACAACATCATACAAGAAATTAAGAAATTCTGGAAGATCTTGGTAAACACAAATAAACAAAATAACAGAGATGGAAGCAGCATACGTTTATTCACAATAACAATTTCCCATATGTAGCCCATCAAACCATCACTCTTTTGTAAAACTTTGGAAAATCATCGCACCCTCAGACTATCAGCCTAGGGAAAATGTGGTAGTTACTGGGTACCGACTATAGGGTTGGTGTCCAATGTTCTTCCAACTAAAGTTCTGTCAAAGAGCAACAGTTTGATGAGCAAGATGTGGGCGACCGTTATCATGAAGAATGGTTACACTCTTGCTCAATTCTGAAATGCCAATCTTGAGTTTTTTCAGTTTCACAGTTTGTGGAAATGTGAACAAGCAAACACTTGGCCTTTAGGCGATTCAGCACTGACAAACAGGTGAAAGATGAAGTTCAATACTTCCTCAAAGATCTGGCGGCAAGCTGGTACATATGGGTGCACAAAAACTGCCACCGTGCCTACAAAAATACATTGACTGAATTGGTGATTGTGGAGAACAATAGCTAATTGTTCAACTTTTGAAATGATTTATATTTTATACACACAAAATATGATGAAGATTTTGTGTTTCTAAATCCTTTGGGGACCTTGCTTTTGGAATTGCTCTTGTACAATATCTAGTTGGCTGTAAAGGTACCAAACATGTTTTAAAGAAATTAAGTCGTATAATGGCCAGCCATACAAGAATTATGACACATTAAAAAATGAAACACCGAATAACAATGTACTTGGTTAGATGGCTGTGAAAAAGCCACCCATCCATCTCAAAACTAAGCTGATGTGCCCAAAACCTTTAATAAGACCAGACAATATACAAAAATTTAAAACTTAAGCCACATTGCTACTATCGTCATATAAAATAAGGGACAGATCATTGGCTAAGATAATGTCTCCACCTTAAATTTAAAAGCAGTACACAATCAGTTAAAATGTGGTGCACTATCAAAGGTATGCCACAAGCATTACATTCCGGTGGGTCCTTCTGGTGGAAAAGAAAACTGTGTTAAAAGACA
This sequence comes from Vandiemenella viatica, assembly GCA_031002005.1. Taxonomy (NCBI): domain Eukaryota; kingdom Metazoa; phylum Arthropoda; class Insecta; order Orthoptera; family Morabidae; genus Vandiemenella; species Vandiemenella viatica. The sequence continues at coordinate 181,813,851 of JARYHS010008074.1, forward strand.
GTGCCCTATGCAGAGGTAAGGAGAACCTTATCCCTTCTCACCCGCTGAAAGGAACTGCTCCATGGCTGAATAGTCGATTTGACCAGCTGGAGCTTATTATGCTCCACTTTCAGTCACTGCCTTTGCCATACATCAAAGACAATTCTTTTTGCTGTCGAGGCAAGGTGTGATTTTGGAACTGGACTAAAGTCGATTCTTACCTTGTCACAGGATAACTTGGTGGCTTCATCAGCTACCTCTTTTCTTGATACCCACATGGCCTAGTACCCAGCAGAATAAAATCCTTTCTACAGGATTAGAGGGATTGAAACGCATCCTGTATGTCCTGGACCAAATGGTTTGCTGTGTGCATGACCCCTAGTGCCTGAATGCAACAGAGGGAATCGCAGCATATGACGTACCACATGTCATGCCTTATTTTCATACCCTGGAGCAACTTTAATAAAGCATAACATCCCACAATGTATATACTGCACCTGTTATCTAGCTTGTAATTATAAGTCACTCAAAGGAATACTATGGAACAACCAACACCGTTACCTTGCTTAGACCCATCTGTAAATACTCGGCTAAACTGGTTTAAAATATTGTCAAAACCTTCTACAAAGACACTGTCAGTAGTAAATGGCTTCCTTTATTTAGAGTTCTAAAATTGTTATGGGCCTCTTTCTAGCCAGGGAGATTTACTCCAACTCTGGTGATAAAAATGGGGCAACTCATAACCATATTATTCTAAAATTACCCTTGTATGGTACCTGAAGTGTCTTGTAGCTCTTCTAGAATTACTGTAGAGGTGTCCAAATGATGGATGCATCGTAAACAAGACTGCCAGGTGTTGAAGCTGTATGTGTGTGTGAAGTATCGCACCATGAGGAGATGCTGTCAGATAACAAGTGGCAGCTCACCAGCATCAGCACAAATGCTGGGAATGGTGCTGGTGCAATATGCACCAGTGGCGAGCCGAATTGTGCATGGAGGAAACTGAAGATCCAAGATCGATGGCAGATGACTCGGCCATCAACTGCAAATGCTTTGTTTGTTAGTGACTACACTCCTCCAATCCAGATACTGGTGATCGAGAGAACCTCCCATACTTTGGAAAACGATGTGGGATGGTTGATCGTGCTCACAAAGTTCTGCCATGACATTCTCTTGATATCCTTAACTACACGACACACCTTAGCTCTTGCAATTACAATTGCGGCTAGGTTGTCGGATGTTTGGTGCAACCTAAATTATCGTAACGCCCTTCTGCAACCCTAAACAGCAGTCAACATTTGTCATTGCACTGGGGGTTCCTGAGCTTTCTGGAGTGGAAACAGCCATCTGAGAAGTATTTCACCTATACGATGGAGAGTGACTGAGCAGCAGTAGAGTTGCCAATTGGATTTGCTGACATTTTATTTGGGTCAGTTATTTCTTCCTCTATGTCTAAATTCTACATGAATCCATATTAGAAGTGGTTGCTTCCCTGGAGGTAACCATCCACCTCCTAATGCAAGGAATCCACAATTGAAAGGAGAGCAGAGCAAAAGGTCGATGGAAGAGGACAAACTGGAAGCAATAGTGAAATGTGTCATTTGTCCTGTGTTTAGGTTACATATTTAATTTTGCTCTTTCAAACTACCAACTACTCGGACCCTGCAGCACTCAGTGTGCAAATTCCACAACGGACTATGGGCATTAAAATCTCTTAGATGGAGAAAAAGCAGACTAACCTGTTTTTAGTTGCCAGCCATGTTATCATGATTCAGTTGCACTGGGCAGCAGAAATATATATAGCACACAGTCAGATTGACGAAAACGTGTATTTTCACCAACACTGCTTGGCATGAGGCGGTGAGAAAAACAGATTCATATTGGATGGTGTTTATGACAATACAGGTCAGCAATATTTGGTGGTTGGGCCTAAAATGTGTCTCCAGGAGACTCATATGCAAAAGCTTAGACCATGCTAAGAGTTGTACTTCCTATCTGTGAGGTTCCACTCCAGTATGGGAGCTATCCTATCTATTTAAGCTCACCCACCCTGGTTTGGGTGAGTCCTCATTCAGGTAAACATCGACGTGTCCACAACTCCTGAACCTAAAACACGATTAAGGTGTACAACCAAAATATTGTACACATTTTTAGGAAAGTCTTATTTTTTCCTTGCCTGCCGTTTTGACCTGAAATGCTGAATGTAAACTGATTCAACGTTTCTGATTGTATTTAAATGTATTTTATAGCTTATAAATGCATATTCAGACAATTTTTCTAGTTTTGGTCATATTTCGATAATATTTATGGTCATATTGACATATTTTGAGGAAAAATCTGGTAGTTTTTTAATAGTACTGGCAATTCACTAGATATAGATGAGAAGGAAAATTAAGATAATTATTCACAGACCTGTGCTTCTGCAGGTGGAAAAAAAAAACTAATTTTCACTGTAGTCATAATTCACTTAGTCAAGAATTAAATATATACCTTATTGTCACTCTCTAAACGTAATATTATGCATCAGTTAATATCTCAGTGAAATATCCTCAGTCAATCGTTCAATCTGTAGTGGATCAGTGGGTAAACCTACCACCATGCCGAAAATAAAATTTCTGAAAGTGCGAAGTTATGCAAGGTAATTTAGAGATAAGTATTTTAGTACAGATGAAAAATTTCTATTGTGTAAATTATCTGAAATTAAAGTGACTTCAATAAAACGATTTAAAATTTAATTTCCCACTGGTGCAGCGAGCGCATGGAAACAAATTATGCTGTCTACATGAAAGCTATACTACTAGATAAAATAAATTATGTATAATTGAGCATGTTTTGATGCGTAGTAAGTTTAATGTTTGATCATATTTTGTCATTTTTAGGTCATATTTACCCATTTTTAAGGTCATATTTGCCTGCATATTTCTCTATTTTTTTGGTCATAAAGATCCGAACCATAGTGATGAGTCATTTTCCCTTTGCTTTGTTATTTATATTGCCTAAAATCCATTTCCTTTTCCCTAGTATCATCACTGTAACCTTTTTAGGACATCAGACTGCTGGTGGAGCAATGTAAGTTACATGGTTTGATACATTAATGGAGATGCACAATCCATAGGTAGTAAGTAGGAGAGAGTTTATGCTGAAGGAAGGAAGGAAGGAAGCCAATCAGGTTTCCCACAATGGTTAAAAGGGGGAAAGATGGAGTAAAGGCAACACACATAAGTACCACAAATCACTAATATTACCAGATAATAAGCATGAGTAAAATCTTGTCCCCCACTGATAGGATCATTTCTTGGAGTACTTGGTTGCAAGTAACCAGTCCTCAAGAAGCTTTACTTATGTAAACAAGTCATTTTCCAAGTTAAATAACAGACATAGTACAAGTTACTCTCCAACATATTACATGCAAGAACTAAAGGTAATTCAACAATCAGCGAGCTAAAAATGGATTCAATTGCGTGCACACAGAGCAATATTTGTGAAAAACAGGGAACATTGTGACAGCACAAATAGTTTTAAAATACAAGAACAATTTCAATAATCATTTCACACCACCTATAATCTTCAAGGACGCAAAAATTATGGAGATTGTTATGTGACTCATGAAAACATAAAATATCCATGCTCTCAGTGTGTGCTTCGCAAGTATCTCTCTTATTCTTGGATGCACTTTTTTATTTTCATAATATATTTTGATTGGTATCACCTACAATTCTGAAGAGTTAATAAGTGAATGTAGTGTTGGGAACATTATTAAGACAAAAATATTTCAAGTTCCAATGCCACTCAATCAACATCATCCTGGTAACCATCCTTGCTATTAGAATCATGAACTCAATGAGGTCAATTTCAAAGAAAGAAGAAAAGAAAGAACTATCAAAATCTCGCATGGCATAGTGATGGTTATTATCTATGTATTTAATATCATTATTGTAAAAATTAGGTTTAGAAGTAATTATCCATTCGTTACTCCATCTCAAATTAGTGCCCCTACACTAAAAATAAAGTATTTCAAACTACAGTAACATGGTAATCATAGGTTTTCCCAGTGAATGCTTGATAATCTCTCGGACATGCGGCCGGGTCAATTGATCGTGGTTGAACTACGATCAATTGATCCAGCTACAGTTACATTAATCGGGTAACATAATGACTGTCACATAATTTGTAGTTCACAAATTTGATTTTGCAGCTGGTATTTCATGTTTTGATTTACTGTATTTTCCTAAAATGCGAAGGAACATATCAAATCCATTCTTTCTCCATTTATTAGAAAGCAACAATTGTAGATTAATTAATGCTTTGTGCTGATTAAAACAGTCCAAAGCAGTATCCGACACTCACAATATTAAAAATAACAAACCATTAATGTAAAACAGTAAATAAAACAGGCAATCAAAATGTTTTACTCCTGAATATAATGGTCATTCATCAACGTATCAATTAACAGGTGTCTACTCAGGTAAGTATTATATTGAAAATTTTATGCTTGTTAAATTGCTCTGTTCATAAATTCAAATGGAAGAAATACATCATGATAGTATTTGCCTGTATAAATGATAGCAAACCACGGTGCCTCCTGAATTTTGGTATTACATAAGCTCAATGAATCACTCTAGCACTTTAAATTAAGTGTAATAAAAGTATAAACAACAAGATTTCAAGTTATCAGTATTGTAGAACAATATCAAATTAAACTATAGCATGCTGAAATACTTTACTGTTCTCAAATCTGTGGTCAGAATGTAGCACATCATCAAACTGTTTCCACCACACTCCATCAAATATTCCATAAGCAACCATATTCCATCTGCTATTATTACAAAGCCAAAACTATTTAGAAACTAATAAACAACTACTTATCAACCAGACGCAAGAAATCCTAGCTCCCTAATGGTCCCAAATTATTCCAAGATAAATCACAAAAAGGGCTATCAAAAATAACTATCAATTCATTTGCAACAACATTATCTTACGGCGTACAATCATCTCACATTTCTATGGCATTGGTTCCACGCAAAATTTCCTCCTGAACTTAAAAATCATTGGTTCACCATCTCAATGATCCATCTCATCTAATCCAAGTAATTTTCCATTGGCCAAACAGTTGAACTATTATTTAAATGATGTACTGATCAATACAATTACCAAAATGAAATAGTTTTATCTTTGGTAATTTGTCTTTTATGTTCTCCATCCATTCTTTGGTATTTGATGACTTCCCTCCCCATAAATACTAAAAATTTCCACATATTTACTCTTTAAGATAATACCCAATAAAAGTTTTAACTTACTGTGGTGATAGTTCAGTCTCTACAGCCTGCCTTTTACTATTACTGTTACCATGCAGTTCCTGCATAATATCTCCAAGAACATCGTCTTCTTCAAGTTTCACAACTCCTTCACGTTTTCCGCGGCGGCATATTCATTAACATATTACGTATACTACTAGAAGGTACATGTTTTTTCTCAATGCCTTTATCAATACTGGTCGATTTTTTTCCCCGCCGCCCACTCTCTTTGCTTTTTGATGCTGAAGTAATTGCTTCATCATCAAGATCATCATCAAATATTTCACGTCCATCTTCGACATAGCCACTGCCATCTGTAAAACAATTACTCATGTTAGCCATCATCTACAATGAAACAATTCACAATAAGTATTTCCCAACATACATAGATAAAAATGAAAATTAGGAGACAGGAAAAAACTACTCCTTATCACAGTTTATAGCATGACACATCAACACACGAATAAGTTATAATGTAAACAAAAAATTAAATTTTTGGTGCATACCCCTCATCAACTGAAGATATGCACATGTTAGGACTGCAAGGCAACCAACAATGATGTGTACTCTCACAATGCATGTTGTATTCTTCTGCTGGTAAAGAGTTTACACCCAAAAAATCTAGTGTTTAATGTGTGTTTGTACTTATTTACCTGACTACAGCCACTGACTGTAGTAAGTGGTTGCTTCTTCCTCCGACATAGTTTTTATCTCAATTTGCTATCTACAACCTTTTGTTTGATTTCAATAAGTAATAACAAACACTTTTCTATACACTAACCCAACACCAAAATACCCATTGATTTTTTTTACCATCGTCAACAATCCAGTCATCCACCTGGCGTTCTAAGACCCTTTTAGAATATTCCTTTTCATTGACTTCCTCATAAACATTCTCAAATTCTGTGACTTCGTACTTGTTTTTGCTTCCTTTTAATTGTTTCAATTTTTCAAATGCCGCCAATCGCCCATTTCGATCAACTTTTTGCCGGCGTGACCTCTGAGCAGGAGCAGCTGAATCAGAAAGTTAGTTGAACTAAATTAACAGGTTTTGGAAAGTATACACATATTAACAAAATAAAAATAAAAAACTTATTCACTAAAAGTAACTTAACATCTCTAACAAACAAAAAGAAAAGCATTTGTTTTAAAAAATTCTTGTTTGATGCCCCAACATTATGAAACCATTTAATGAATCCTTAAAAACTTCTTCAAATATTGCACTTTGGTCTAAGTTTACATTTTAATATCCTGACTAAAAAAATTCCACTAAAGATACAGCAAACAGTATTAAAAATTCTTAGTGATAACATAATTTCACATTTCCCCTCAAGTAAAAAATAACTAGAAAAAAATTTAAAAAATTGTAATTTTATTTAATGATCTGTATAATGATGTTGGGACACCTTTAAATAATCCTATATTAAGTTTTTACAAATGCGATTTGTTTTTACTCTTTTAATGCCAGTTATTTCTGTGCAAACCAGATTTTAAAACAATTGTTTCTCGGATTTGGACACATTACAAACTAATCCATCCTACAGTCACATTAACAGTTTTCATAAACAAATCTAGTTGCCCACTGCTATAGTCCCTCTGATTTCTGTTTTCGACACCCATACTAAGCCATCAAACTCAAGCCTGACATAGGTTTTGTGTCCCAGGTCTCTCACTTCCTTTCCTACCACATCACTTAATCCAGTAAACAGAGGATTTCGAAACCTATCCCTGCCACTTCCTCAATTTGTTGCATCTAACTTAGTTTATTGTTACATGACATGCCAAGATATTTACATTTCCTGTCTTCAACAAGAAATTCCCACTCCAAATAATAATCATACAAAACCTTTATTTTTCTATATATGTACCAAATAATTTAACAATATTAATATTAATATTCATTCCACGTTGACCTAGGCCACTTTATATGCTATTCAGAACTCTATAACCATAGACGATATGCTCTTAACTGTAAGCAACCTACACATTCATTCATCAAAACGATGAACAAGACTGGTCTCAATAAGGTATTCTTTGGCATTCCGACTTAAAAATTTGTCAAGTTTATGAACTTATCTAAGGCTGATTATAGTTATAAGGTGGGGAAAGAATTGCTAGTTGAAGATTTGAAATGTAAATAGTCTTGGCATAACATTTGATAAACTCAACTAGGTAGGACACATTGATCAGGTAGTAGGAAAAGGTTTCAAAATCATTCACTTGTGTGATGAGGGGATGTTCCAGAGAAGTAAGGGAATTGGTTTACAAAACATTGGTCAGACCATTGTTTGAATATGATAGTGTAGTATGGGACCCAAATTTGGGTATCAAATACGGAAGTTGGAGGTGCTGTAAAAAAGGGCTGCTAGATTTGTCTCTGGAAATTACCATAGAACACAATCAGTATGAGATACGATAAAGGACTGGGAATGGGATTCATGGCAAGACACGAGGGGAGTGAAGAAAGTCATGGTAGTATAAAAGCCATATGTTGGTGATGATGTGTGGAAAGATATTGGTGGAAGAATTAGGAGAGGTACATGATAGAGAAAAGATGATTGTGACCACGACCTGGTCTCAATTTTAGACATAAGGGTGTGGGAAGATTTTGTTTTGTAGGTAAGGGAGTTAGGCATTGGAACAAATTACCAAGAGAAATAATGAATAATTTATCAAAAATGCAAAATAACTTAAAATTGAAACTAGTAGGGGGAAAAGTAGGTGAGAAAAGGAAAGGGGGAAAACAGGTATGTAGGGAAATTGCCACTGCAGCAAGTGCTCCATTGCAATTAAATTAAACAACTGAAGCCAGAAATGAGCAAGGGGCAGTGGAAGGGGTAGGAAATGATAGGGGAGGGAAAAAATAGATAATTGCAGGAAAATGAAATCTCTGGAAATGTCATGCATATTAACCAAAAAGGTGTTCGTGTGTTTATAGTGACAATCCTTTGTAGTGGCTAATTTATTTTCGCTAGCCTTCCCTAAATAAATATATGAAATGAACCACCACTGACCTTAGATGATGGTTTCGTGGGGTGAACACACAAAAAATGACAAGAACAGCAAAAACAATTGAATATTTCGGGACCAGGACCTTTGTCAACAGGAGAACACTGGAGGGAAGGTGGTGTGGGAGACGGTCTCACAGAATGACCACTAGTCAGGAACATGGTGGGGGTAAATTCAAACAGAGGACAGGGAGAGGGGGACAGTGAATTGGATTTAATACATGAGCAATACAAAATATTGCAAATAGTGCAGAATAGTACATTAAAATGTTCAAAACATAAATTTGAGAAAGTAAAAGTAAACAGAATAAAATCGAAAAAAATAATAAAAATGAAAAAAAAAAAAATCTACGCAGATAAACATCAGTTTGATTACCCATCGTCGTCATTCACATTAGGAATGTGTGGTCCTATCACTCTGAAACCTACCTTCTCGACTTGTCTCCCATGTTTTAACACATAACTACTGTTGTTTATAATCTATTCCCATATCCAAATTCTTTTTTTAGCATCCTATCTATCCACCATTTCATTTTAGTGGCTCATGCTTCCCATTTCAGTGACTTGTTTCCCACGACCTGAACGCTACTAGTTCATTTTAATCCATATTTCTATGCACCTGTTTCACTTGTTTTTCACACACACTACTAGCGTTTATGATATTTTCCTATAAGTAAATTAAAATTTTTACCGTCCTATACTTGGGGGCTAATAACTTTTTTTAACACCTATTCCTCACCGCCCCATCCGTTTACCGCTCTCACCTCCGTTGGTGCACATTTTATATCGCACTATCGGCCAAGCACCCTATTTGCAATCATCTAAACATTTTTTATTGATAATTATCATTCCATCCAATGACAGCTTTACTTCATAGGCATGATTTTCTAACCTATTGTCAGTGACACGAGTCGATCTTAACACTTTTCAACTCCTCCCTCCCTTTTTCCCCTTTCAAAATGATTCCACCAACATTCCCTTATAGAGCGCCTGTTGATATATACTTGTCCTCCTGCAGATACCATGCCTTCGAATTAGCTAAACCACAGTCTCATATCCTTTTCTTAAAATAATGTCTTCTTCAACATTCCTCCAAATGGTATCACCATCAAATTGCCAGTATTTGGGTGTCCCCCGCAAATTCACCCAGGCCTACATGCTTTCCGCTAGAAACAGTCTTTGGCCCTCACCCACCTTGTCCTGCAACAGTACACCAATCTTGCTAACCAACACTCCAGAAACCTAATATCCCTTCACAAAATACTCCTGCTCTCATTCCCGCAAGTAATCCCACTTATAAATCAGATTCTACAGCAGTCAGTGAATTCCAGTAGTAGGCATGTCCAGAACCATCTGCACAAATTGTTCACATTACTGAAGTGGCTGACAGCCATTCATCCATCAGTCAAAACTACAGCCTCCCCTGATATCCTCAAAACTTTCCATTGCCCAACTGCTCAACATACCTCCTCTTTTGAAACCCACACCTCGCTCTCTGCTCTCCAGCCCTGCTTCCAAACCTAAACTGTCAGTCGTGAACCTGTCCTCTTCATCACTATCTGAACCCCAACTCTCCGTACTCTCTAAAGGCCTTACCTTTTCTCCAACCCCTACATTTGGCCATGCCAACCTAGTCCGACTCTCTTTCATTCTGTCGAACACTCCACTGGCGGAACCACTTTGCCACTCATGTCAGTAAACCTGGGCCTCAAGACTACCTGGAACCCAGTCTCCAAAAATTCAAACCACTAATCAAACTTGACCCACCACCTCTTCCACTGAACCATCCCATACAAATTTTTGAGGAATTCTTATCCACCAGTTTGGCTTCTCCTAGTTTTCTGAAGTCCTTGATGAATACCAGCAATCTCAGCCCAGTTGAAACCGGTGCCAGAAAACAACTTGCGACTAACCCAGACCTTATCATTCTACCCGCAGACAAGGGCTCAACCACAGTAGTTATGAATTGCAGTGACTATATGGCTGAAGCCGTTCGTCAGTTATCAGATGCCAACAATTACTGCTGCCTCGCTGAAGATCCCACATCAGCTGTCAACAAAAAAATACAGGAATATGTACAGTTCAATGGGCCCCTCCAGGGTCTCACCCCACAGTCAATCTCTGTTCGTACTCCTCAGAATCCATGCACTCCTACACTTTACCTCATTCCCAAAATCCATAAGCCTGGCAATCCGGGATGCCCCACTGTTGCGGCTTACGGATCTCCTACTGAACGAATCTCTGCATTGGTGGACCAGTACCTACCACCTATAGTCTCTCAGCTCCCCTCCCGCATCAAGGACATCCGTCTTTACACTGTGCCCACACCACTTCCTTCCGACTCCATCCTGGTAACCATTGATGTCACATCACTGTACACACACATTCCACATTGCCATGGCCTTAGCGCCATGGAACATTTTCTGCCCTCCGAACAGCTGCCCCAGCACATCTTTCCTTGCCACCTTGGCTGAACTAATACTTAACAACAACTAATTCTCCTTTGAAGGCAATATCTACCACCAAACCCGTCGCACTGCCATGGGCACTTGCATGGCCCCCTCTTATGCTAATTTCTTAATGGGCCGCCTGGAACAGATGTTTTTGGAGAAAGTTTCCCTCAAACCCCTCCTGTAGCTGAGGTTCACAGATGACATATTTATGATCTGGCCACATGGAGAAAACACCCTTCTAAATTTTCTGGATGATCTAATTACCTTTAGTAACTCGCTGAATTTCACATGGACCTACTCCCATACCCAGGCCACATTCTTGGATGCGTACCTGTCCCTTTCCAATGGTCACCTCAGCTCCTCAGTCCACACCTAACCCACCAACTCACAGCAGTACCTCCATTTTGACAGTTGCCATCCGTATCATACCAAACGTTCCCTCCCTTACAGTCTTGGCATTCGAGGCAGTTGTATATGCTCCAACCAGAAATCCTTATGGAGTATTCAGACAACATCTCACAAGCATTGGTATCCCGCAACTATCCCCCAGCTTTGGTTCTTCACAAGCAAATTTCACAAGCCACATTGCAACCTGCTCAATCTATTGATTGCTCCAAACCCCCAGAAACCAACCACAGTCCAGTCCCGGTAATGCAATATTTCCCCGGCCTTGAATCCATCAGCAGAATCCTTCGGCAGGGTTATGATTTCCTATTGACCTGCCCAGAAATGAGATCCATTCTTCCAAAAATCCTCCCTGGCCCTCCTACAAGTTGTTTCAGCAGGCCTCCCAACCTCAGCCAACTCCTAGTCCACAAAACACATTCCTCGTCCCATCAGACAGCCCCAAGGATTTTTCCCATGCAATTGACCCCGCTACAAAATGTGCGACATACACCATGTCTCCACCACTTTCACCTACCCTATCAGTGGCGAGAGCTTTCCTATCATAGGACACGCCACCTGTGGGAACGTAAGTGGTTTTCAAGCAGGCAACATGGTTTCAGGAAAGGATATTCATGTGAATCTCAGTTGGTGGGATATATGCAAGATATTTCAGATGAAATGGACAAGGGAGGCCAAATTGATAGTGTAGCACTAGATCTGTCTAAGGCATTTGACAGAGTAAGCCATAAAATGGTAGTAAATAAGGTAAAAACCATTGGAGTGGATGAGAAAGTGATTTGCTGGGTAGAAGAATTTTTAAAAGGTAGAAAACAGAAAATTAGGGTAGGAAATGTAGTATCAAAAGAAGTGGAAGTAAAAATGGGTGTGTCACAGGGTGCATATTGGGACCACTGAAATTAGATTGTTTGCAGATGGCATAATGCTGTATAAAAAAATCATAACGATAGAGGATTGTAAACAGTTGCAGGGTGATCTGGACAGGATATCTAGTTGGGTTGGTAAACATGGAATGAAGATAAATGCAAAGAAGAGTCAATTTATTAGATACACAAATAAAAAACAAAAGGTTAATTATGAATATAAGGTGGGGAAAGAATTGCTTGCTGAAGACTTGAAATGTAAATATCTTGGCATTACTTTTGATAACAAGCTTAACTGGGCAGGACACATAGGACGGGTGTGACAGATATGATAAAGGAGCTTAGGCATGGAAAGATATTGCAATAGGTATGAAAAGTAGTGCATGGAAGAGAAAAGATGACCATGACCACAAGCTGGCACTCGATTTCAGGCACAAGAGTGTGGAAAGATTCTCTTTTTTAGGTAAGGGGGTCAGGGATTGGAATGAGTTACCAAGAGAAATGATGAATAATTTACCAAAAACTTTGAAAGAATTTAAAGATAAAATTTGTAGAGGGCAAATGTAGGTTGGTGCAGGATAGGGGTAAGATGGGTGTGTAGGGAAATTGCCACCGGAGCCTGTGCTCCATTGCAATTAAATTAAAACCTCCCATGTAATATACCAGCTGACCTGCTTGGCTTCCTATATAGGTTTGACTACTAATCCGCTAGCCATAAGAAAGAGTGGGCAAGAAAAGACAGTTTTCACTTGGAATCCAAAACATCCAGTAGCTATACATGCCATATCCCATGACACCAATAATTTTAATTCTTGTTTCACAGTCCGTGCTATCAGAGTCCTCCCAAACAACAGCAGCTCCTCTGAACTCAGAAGATGGGAGCTTGCCTACCGATACAAACTAGGTACAAGGCCACCTCCTGGTCCCAATTTGAGATAATACCCAGTCAGGACTTTTCCTTCCCTCTATCCACTCCTTGCCTACATGCCCATTGTCTATATTGAACCACCAGATACCAGAGGTGATGTTTATCTGCATAGATTCTTTTGTTTTTATTTTACTTTTTTTCAATTTTATTCTGTTTACTTTTACTTTCTCAAATTTATGTTATGAACATTTTAATGTACTATTCTGCACTTTTTGCATTGCTCATGTATTAAATCCAATTCACTGTCCCCCTCTCTCTATCCTCTGTTTGAATTTACCCCAACCATGTTCCTGACTAGTGGTCATTCTGTGAGACCGTCTCCCACACCACCTTACCTCCAGTGTTCTTCTGTTGACGAAGGGCCTAGTCCCGAAATATTCATTGTTTTTGCTGTTCTTGTTCTTCTTTATGTGTTCACCCCACGAAACCATCATCTAAGGTAAGTGGTGGTACATTTCGCTATCCTTTTTTTGTAAATCCATTAGCTACTTAGCTCCTATTATTTCCTTATTACTATAGTACCTGGGTGTCCGATCTTCGCTCGGCATCTTTCGATTTCTGTTCAATATCCAAGATTTCGAGTGTAGTTTGATTAAAGTAAAACGTTTGAAGGCTTCCTAGGCGTTTTGAGGTGCACAGTTAACCAAAGAGAAGCTTAACTAACATCAGTGGGCTTACTGGTGCCTGAACCTTCTACGTAATGAGGTTAGAGCCGTTTTAAAGAAACCAAATTAATAAAATGCTGCTTTTTTTTAAAAATCGTGTTAAAAACTTGATAAGAAAAACGTTATTTACATATTAAATTTCATCCAAATCGCTAGATCCATTTGCGAGACCGCCTCATAAATTACTTTCAAAGAAAAATGATATTGTTATGTTAAATAGAAATCTTAATGCCAGTCAGGGATTAATTAATTGTGCGAGATTTGTGGTAATTCAGGGGATTCTACGATAACCCTTGATGATGGATTCTTATGTAACGCGACGAGAAAAACTGAAAGTAAAAAATATTTTTTTTATATATCTCGCTTAGTTCTCGAGATATCTTAACTCAAAATTGACGTGGTTGGTTGAAATGCGACCTGGACCAGAAGATAAAGTTCGCCACAGCCAAGTTCGATGATGAATTCGTATGAAACTCGTCGAAAATCGAAAATAAAGAATTTATTTTTCTGATATCTCGAATGAAGAGGTTAGGATTAGATCCGGCCTGGACCAGAAAAAAATCCACCAAAACTACTATGTCTATATGGTGGTAATGTACTTTCAATGTTTTATTTTGTTCCTAATGGTTGTTAGGTTGAAATACTACGGCCTGGATCAGAAGACACATCGCCAAAAGCACAAGGAACTATACCTATAACTGATTTTCTACATGGTATATCTGGAATACCAAGCGAGATATCAAGAACATTTATTCTTTATTTTCGATATGTTTCGTCAGTTCTACAAGATTTCATCATCAGATTGTGACGTCACGGTAATGATAGAACATCATCAGTGGTAAATTCATTCACTCCGATAAAACTATGTTCATACCTCGCGTGGTAGTATTTAATTACAAACTAACAACCACTTTTAACGATGATTATTTTTTAACTGGTACCGGTAATATTATTTTCAAAGAAGTTTCTGTAAAGTATCACTTCTGACAAAACCAATTATAAAATTTTAATTACCTTCCTTTTTAAATGTTTTACAAATAAACTTGCAGTGTTAATATTTCCACGGCTCAGCCAGTATACAAGAACTGTTTGTTTAAATATTCTTTGAAATCAATGAGAATCTATTTGTAGGCTTTCTGGTACCTGAATTATCTACGAGATGGCGCTAGTGCCGTTTTCGAGATACCAAGTTAAAAAAATGTTCGTATTTTGTAAATTCGCTTTTTTGTAGGGAAGATAACTATATAGGTAATCTTAAAAGTCAAAACGTTATCTAAATATCAAATTTCATCCAAATCGTCATAGCCGTTTCCGAGATCCGAAATATATATATATATACAAGAATTGCTCGTTTAAAGATATAAGATATTACTGAATATTACTATATATACTGAATACAATATATATACTATACTATATATATACTGAATATTACTATATATTACTGAATATTAAAATTTTAATATTAATATTTTTCGTATTTTTTTGCCCTTTAGCTCCGTCTCTGTAATTTTCTGATGTGTAATTTATAATCGTTTGTTCTTCCTGCGATCGGCATATCTTGATCATTCCATTTCACGGTTGACGAATTTTCTAAATTATCATTTTTTGAAGGTTTATCCACTGTTTCTTCATACAGCGCCAAATTGTTAATATTTTTCATCACATTTTATCTTCGTTTCAGAATTTTTCCTCTGTGCTGTGTCCTTGTAGCATATCTCATCATTCATAATAATCAATTTCCCCACATGTCATCCATAGATTCATTTCTTCCTACAAGTGTCACACCTTCCGCCTCGCCAAACTACATTCCCATTCTCTTCCTTCAATCCTGCCTTTCTCTAAATATTCCTGCAAATGGATTAACCATTAAACTCCCTGTTGATTCTTGGCTATCCTGGTGACGCCGTGTCATGTTTCTTGAAACCGACGTTTCGACCATCATTCTGGGGTCTTCTTCCAGGGCAGAACTGCGTCTTCAGTCAGTGAGCGGCACCACCCGGATAGCCAAGAACCAACTGACTCTGGCCGCGGAAGCCTACGATTCCATTAAACTCTCCGTCTCTGGCTGCCATCCACAAATTCACCCACCACTCCACATCTTTCGTTTTACCCAATCACTCAACTTCACCAAACTTGTCCTTCAACAGCTCTTGTTCAAAGCAGATTGGCATTCCGCCCAGCTTTTCTCCGTACACAAAATTTTTTGCCTGTCTGCCCCATATGCACTTAATCAGTTACAGCAGATCCTAGCAAAACAAGCACAAAAACATCTCTGCAAGCTTTCTGCACTTGAAAAAAGTTATCTGTCTATGGATCTACACCTACCTCACCAACATCCCAATCATACTCAACACACTCCTACATCTCCCTTGATTTCCAAAACCCCGTCTTGCCCACATTTTCAATCTCCCCCACCCAACCCCTATACCACCCACTCCAAAAGCCTCCACCCCACCTCCTGCTAAACCACAACAGTCGGTTAACCTTTATCAGAATCTCCACTCTCTGTCCCCTCTAAAGGATTGTCCTTTCTTCAACCCCAGAGTTTGATCATGCCACTTAGGTCCGGGAATCTTTAGCATTCTGCCGCACTGTACAGTGGCATTACCACTTTGCCAGCGGGGTGGTAGTGATTTTCGGCACGATGAGACTGAGCCCTGCCTCGAGCGTTTCATAGCTCCATCCAGACTAGATCCACCTCCCCTTCCTCAACACCATCCCCTCCTTATGTTCCAAGAATTCTTCACTTCCAACCTTTCAACTTCATTTCCCACACCAACAACCAAAGTACTATCAAAACCCATGCCAAGAGAGAACTGTCTGAGAACAGAAACAATCATCAGTCTCCCAGCCGACAAAGACTCAACGACCGTAGTCATGGACGGCAGTGACTACATGGCCAAATCTTTGAGACAGCTCCCTGACACCACCACATACCTTCCAACCTTCCACACCCTACAGATCCTACAACATCAATATGCCAAGAAATATGCACTCTCCTTGACCTCCAGGACCCCTTACAAGGACTATCTCCCAACTCTTTGTCCCTTCTTACCTCTCAGAACACCCGCACCCCCACATTGTACCTTCTTCCCAAGATCCACAATGTTGGAAATCCCAGGCGACCTATAGTTGCAGCATATAGGTCTCCTACTGAACGGATTTCAGCTTTTGTGGATCCCTCCAGCCTTTTGTACAGGACCTCCCTTCATTCAAAAAAGACACCTCACACTTCCTCAAATGACTTTCCATAGCTCCCATTCCTCTACTACCTGACTCCTACCCTGTCTCCATTGATGTCTCTTCCCTTTACACCAACATCCCTCATGGTCAGGGCATCAGTGCCATTGAACACTTCCTGGAAATGTGACCTCCCAACAGCCTCCCCGAGACATCCTTTCTCATTTCCTTGGCTAACCTCATCCTGTGTAACAACTACTTTTCCTTCACCTACCAAATTTATCACCAGATACGCGGCACTGCCATGGGCATCTGCATCGCACCATCCTATGCAAACCCTTTCCTGGGCCATTTGAAACAACGATTCCTCAACAATCTTTCCATTAAACCTCTCTTGTGTTTCAGATGAAATTTTTATGATCTGGACCCACAAAGAGAATCACCTAATAGACTTCCTCAACTCCCTAAAAAACTACTCCATCAACTTTACCTGGACATACTCCCACAGCCATGTCACCTTTCTTGATGTTGAAGTTTCCTTGCATAACGGGCACCTCTGTTCATATCAAACCTACAAATCTGCAGCAGTATCTTCATTTTAACAGTTGTCATCCCTCGCTCATCAAACGTCCCCTTCCTTACAGTCTGGCCATCCGTGGAAGGCGCATCTGCTCTGATGAAGAATCTCTTTCCCAATAAAAAGAAAACCTGTCTGGAGCTCTCATCTCCCACAGCTACCTCACTGAATTAGTACACAAACAAATCTCTCATGCCATAGCCCTTCCTGTACTCACCCACTCTAATTTTGTACCCCCTGAAACTAACCACAGCCCCACTTTCATTACCCAGTTCTTCCCTGGTATCGAGTCTATCAGCCTAATCCTTCACTGTGGGCATGACTTCCTACGTCCCTTCCCCGGGATTCGCACCATTCTCCATAAAATGACTACACACCTCATATACCAACTTACATGCCTCCATTGCTCCGGCTCATATATGTGTCTCACCACTAACCCACTTGCTATCAGAATGAATAGCCACATCAATATACCAACAATGAGGCCCATCTAGTTGCATAATATGCCAGTTCCCACAAACTGAATAATTTTAACATCTGCTTCTCAGAGTTTCTCCTGACAACACAACCTCCTCTGAACTACGTAGATGGGAACTAGCCATCAGAATATCCTTAAAACCAGACATCCTCCAGGCCTCAATCTCCAATAAATTCCTCCTACCAGACCCAGCACTTATTATCTTTAATATTTATATAGCTTATATTTCTGATTTTTTTTTACATATAGTTTTTCAAAATTTGGTATATATATGTGCCCTCTGTTGTTATGTTGGTCTACCACTTTCAATGATATTATACCGTCAACAATATCAATTATCGATCCAATATTTGCGACAGTAACACCATTCACCAGACGGCGGTCGCTGTGTACACATCTGACTGTGCCTGGTGTTTCACTTCTTCCTTCCGCACAATTAAGGTTATTACCGAAATATTGCATTTTTTTTTTTTTTTTTTTGTGTTTGTCATCCAAGCCGCCTTCATCTTTGGTAAGTGTTGGGTCATATTACCCTATCCATCCTTAGTTATATATATGTAGGTATTAAGCAGTGAAAAGGAATAACAAATTATGATACGGAAATGAGCCACCACTTGCCTTTAGATGATGGATGTGGGGTGTGAGTACACAGAAAACACACATGATAAAGTAATTTTTGGGTCTAGCCCTTCATTAACAGGAAAACATTATGGGAGGTGGGTGCTGTGGGAGACTGTCTCACATATTTATTTCTGTGGTTGGCTGTGTTGACTGCAAGACTTGCATGAGCTCACCCACTTGCTTATTTTAACTTGACAAAGGGTTAAACCCAAAATATTGTTTTTACTGTATTTGTGTATTATTTCATGTTGCTGCTGCCCTCCTCCCTTCAACTTTGGTGAGTATTAGGTGTATTTTATCTATCCTTTCCATGTATAATTATTTAAGGAAAAGGAAACTGCTTTTAGGCAATTTAAATTAGTGGTCAAGGAAAGTAAACCCATCATTCATCAAAGCTGAAAATTTGTAGAGTTGTGACAAAACACACGAAATGAAAACAACCATACAATACTTCAGTTCAAAATCTTATTAACATAGTGTGAGGCTTACCAAATCATTTGATAAGGCTACATGTGAGCACAGCTTCCCTGAAAAATAGCACATACCTCTCCGCATGAAAAAAAAGAGTTAAAACTTAAGTATTGTACAGTTGTGTTCGTCTCATGTATTAAATGAGCCCTCCAGTCTTCAACTTTACAAGTGATGGGTTTATTTTATGTAGCCTCTGTAATATTTCTACCTTGTATCTATAGACACCTCTTCCCTGTAAACCAACATCCCCATTGTGCGGCCTCAGTGCCATGGAACACTTCTTGGAAATGCGATCCTCCCAATCTCCCCAGCACATCATTCTGTCAAATAACTCCAGCTTCAACTCTCAAGATTACGACCAGATACATGGCATTGCCATTGGTACCCGCATAGACCCATATTAAGCAAGCCTATTCCTGGGCTGCCTGGAAAAACAGTTCCTAAATAAAATCTCCATCAAACCTCTTCCTCTTATCTTGGTTCAGGTACACAGATGATATTTTTATGATTAACAATGAAAATCGCCTACTGATTTCTTCAACTCCCTAAACAACAGTCACTCCATCAACTTTACCTGTACATGCTCCAACTCATGTCACCTTCCTTGATATTGACATTTCTTTGCAGATTGAGAATCCAGATAACTCTGTTCATATAAAATCCATAAATTTACAATAACGTCAGACCTCTAATAACAAACCACAGCCTTACTTTCATCACCCAGTTCTTTCCTGGTCTAAAGTCCATTAACATAATCCTTTTAAATGGCATAACTTCCTACCTTCCTTCCCGGGGATGCACACCATTCTTCACAATATCTTGTTGTTGCTTTAGGGCGCATGAACGACTGGGTTATTAGTGCACACTGGTGGCAATTTCCCTACACACCTATTTTTCCTCCTTTCCTATACCTGCCTAATTTTCCATTCTACAAATTTCAAGTTTATATTCTTTCAGCATTTTGGTAAATTATTAATCATTTCACATGATAATTTATTCCAATTCCCAATCCCCTTACCTATTAAAGACAATTTTCCCACACCCTTAAGCCTGAAATAGAATGCCAGCTTGTGATCATGGTCATCTTTTCCCCTCCATGCACCTCTTTTAATTTTTCCACCAATATCTTTCCAGGCCTCATCACCAATATTTGTCTTGTATGAGGGTTGAATGATAAATAATGCCTCAAAGGTCATAACTCGGGATTGAATGGGAATATTTTAATAAATCAAACACAGAAATAATCCTTAGAATGTCTTCTTTAATTAACAATCTTCACTTTTCCACATAATCACCAGACAATTGGATACATTTCTGCCAACGATGAACCAGTTTTCTGAAGCCATCACGGAAGAAGTTGAGACACTGTTTCCGCAACCACAGTCTCACAGTTCACTCTACGTCTTCATCAGAAGTATAATGATGTCCCCGCAGATCTTCTTTCATTAACGGGAACAGATGGGAGTCAAACGGTGCCAAATCTGGACTCTATGGAGGATGCCGTACGGTAGCGACATTTAGTCTCTTAAGTTTTGCTGTGGTGGCACGTGAAGTGTGTGGTCTGGCATTGTCATGCTGCAGGTAAACATTTCCCTTTTCCTTTCGGACCCTTGTTAGCCATAGTTTCAAAGTTCACAGTGTTGTAATGTAATGCTCTGAATTCGTTGTCCCACATTCAAGGACATCAACATGGATAACACCATCTGCGTCCCAGAACACTGTTGCCATGATTTTTCCAGTTGAGGGCTGTGTAATGAATTTCTTTTTCCGGGGCGAGTCTTTGTGTCAATACTCCATAGACTGGCGTTTCGTCTCCGGGTTGTAATGGTGTACCCAAGTATCGTCTCCTGTCACAACTGAATGGAGAAAGGCATCACCTTCATTCCATTAACGCGAAAGGAGTTCCTGGCAAATTTCAACTCTGTTCACTTTCATTTCAGGCATCAACATCCCAGGTACCCATCGCGCACAGATCTTCCGATAACCAAGCAAAGCAATAATGTGACCCACACCTTCTTGTGAAATGTCGACTATGCTTGCAATTTCTCTCCGAGTGATACTACGATCATCCTGAATCAGTTTGTCAATTTTTTGCTTGTGAAACTTGGTGGTTGTTGTCACAGGATGTCCAGCTCTTTGTTTGTCATGCAAGTCAGATGTTCCCACCCCAACATCTTTAAACTTACTCGCCCAGTTACGCACAGTGCTCACATCGACACAATCACCATAAACAGCTTGCGTTCTTTGATGAATCTCCTTTGGGATGACACCTTCTGCTGTCAAGAATTCAATGACTGCATGTTGATTAAAACGCATTGACCAACCGTCTGTGCAGGGTTCCATACTTTAAACTGTGACACTACAACCGTTCAATGCTAAAGCTTCCAGCCAAATGGAGCTGTAGAGGAGAGTCTACAGAACAAGCCAGTATCTGCCGCATACCAGTGCTGCCATCTGTTGAGGAGTTATGAAGGTGGAGGCATTATTTATCATTCAACCCTCGTACACTCTCATGACTCCCTTCATTCTCCTCCTGTCTTCCGATGAACCCTGCTCATTTATCATATCAGTTTCTGACCGTGTTCTGTGGTAATTTCCAGAGACAAATCAAACCGCCCTTCATTGCTCCCCCTCCAACTTCTCTATTTGATACGCAAATTGTAGTTCCCATACTACACCATTATATTCAAGCAATGGTCCAACCAATGTTCTGTAACCCAATTTCTTTACTTCTCTGGTACACCCCCTCATCACTCTCTCCAACAAGCGAATGATTTTGTAATCCTTTCTTATTATTCGTCATATATGTATTGCCTAGTTGAGTTTTTATTAAATGTTATGCCAATGTATTTACATTACAAGTCTTCAATAAGTAATTCATCCACCACATTATAATCATCATCAATCTTTGTTTTTTTTTATTAGTGTACCTAAAAAGCAGACATTTCTTTGCATTTATCCTTATACCATATTGACAAATCCAGGTAGATACCGCCCTGCAGGTGTTCAGTCTTCTACCACTTTGATTGTATCACATTATGTCAACTGCAAACGACCTAAAATTTATATAAAAATTGTTCTCGGGTGACTAGCCAAGTTAAAGGAGTGTTATAATTACATAATAATTCAGCACTCTCATTCGTTGTCGCCATCTTCACCAGAAGAGCATGAAATATTGTGTAATTATAACAGTCTTTTAACTCGGCTAATCACCAGAGAACAATGTTTAAATTCTCAACGCCGAGGAAAACCACGTTATTATGAACCTAACTTCTGATTGTAAAACATCAATGCAATCATTCATTAACGAATAGCAATGGTCCCAATATCCTACCCTGTGGCACACCCATTTTCATTTCCACTTCATTTGATATTGCGATTCCTATACTTTTTCCTTTCCACCTTTCAATAATTCTTCAACCCAGCATATTACTTTTTTATATAATCAAATAGTTTTTACCTCATTACTTCGCTATTACTTGAAAGATCTATTGCTACACTATCAATTTGGCTTCCCTTGTCCATTTCATCTGGAATATCTTGCATATAGCCCACTAATTGAGATTCACATGAATATCCTTGCCTAAATCCATGCTGCTGACGTGAAAACCTGACATTCATCACAGATATTTCTGATGTCATTGCATATCAATCTCTCCATTAATTTACCTACCACTGACGTCAAGCTTATTGGCTTACAATTTTCGAATCTATTTCGCACCCCTCCTTTATGTACCAGCACTACTATCGCACTTTTCCAATCTTATGGTAAGCAGCAAGTCGATGATCTGGGAGACCATGCTTATAAATAGGAGCCGCATGACTTCCTCGATGCAATTCGTGAAAATCAGTCGGGCAGTCACCACACACCTCTGTGGCGTGTCTGGGCGCGCTTGGCTAGGCTGGCAGTAGTAAGCGATACCAGGATGCAATAGTTTCCGGTGGCCATCTTTGAAAATTTTCAGTGTGCATATGAAATAGTTACTGAGCCTCATGTAACTGTAAACGTTAAGGGGTTAATGAGGTTGGCCCGTCTCAGTTCAAGGAGTTCGATGCCTATGTTTGTAACTTTGTAAAAATTTTGAAGAATACAGTGATGATTTAGTTTTTCTATGG
Source organism: Vandiemenella viatica (assembly GCA_031002005.1). Classification (NCBI taxonomy): domain Eukaryota; kingdom Metazoa; phylum Arthropoda; class Insecta; order Orthoptera; family Morabidae; genus Vandiemenella; species Vandiemenella viatica. The sequence goes on from JARYHS010008074.1 coordinate 181,836,892, forward strand.
CAACAGTGACTTTAATTTCAACTTACCTTTTCTGATTAAGGTTATCCAGTCAGGTGGCTATCCAAAGGCAACACAACATGTTTATAGTTGAGATCTAAGCTGTTAGGTGCTAAACCCCAATAAAGATTTACTTGTCACACATGGAAGTCGAGGTGAATGCAACCATAGCATAATACTAACCCCACTGGTTTATGTCCATCGCGTGGTACTTGTTTCGAACAGCAACTCGCCTTGAAGATAGCGTGTCTGGACACAGCCATCGACCTAATGTAACAAGAATCATGTGATAGCTTCCCATCTCAATGATCTTCTGCCCATTGCAATCTTAATAGATAATAATGTTGCATCAACATGGGAACTCGTAGGACCCATCTGCTATGGACCACCATGTTAAGCACTGTGCTCCGAATGGTACATTCCAAAACACATGCGCCCACACCAGCATTGTACTCTGCCATCATGTCTGCCACAGATTGCTTCCTAACCTGCTTTTTCCTGTGATGAGGTGTGTATGTCCACCACCTTGTGCCTACTCGTAGTTTCAGGTCCTTTAATCACTTTCCATAGATGGTCACGACAGCTTTAAAAACATCCATCCAGCCTCGCGGTTTTTTTATTATACTAGCTCTACACCTCATACCTACCATGTCTCTATCACCACCTCCTTGAGTCGAAGCCTTCAGTCTAACATCGCACACGTGACAAGTTTCCTCTGCAGTACTGAGAAATTTCAACTCCAGAAATGTAAAATATTTGCAGAGCACTGTATTACAAGGGGTGATCAAATGAAAAGGTACGTAACGACACGGTGGGTACAAATGTAGACTTTATTCAAAATATACTCCATAGGCCTGAGCACAATGATCCCACTGATGAACAAGCCGCAGGATTCCTTGTTCCTAGAATTCCTGTGGCTGTGACGAGACCCAGTCCATCACAGCGCACTTGAGTATGTCGTCCGAGTTGAAGCGCTTCCCTTTCAGGCGTTTCTGCAGTGGATTAAACACATGGAAATTTCAGGGCAACATGTCCGGACTTTATGGCGGATGGTCCAACGTCTCCCACTTGAACTTGGCCAGTTCCGTGTGTGTCTCTGGAGACGTGTGGACGCGTGTTATCATGGAGCAGAAATCACACCCTCCGTGAGCAGCCCCGGTCTTTTGTTCTTGATGGACTTGCGTAGGCATCGGAGTGTCTCACAGAATACATCCCCCACCTGTACGCCATCCTGTCCTCATACGGACTGCCGCATCATATGGATGTCACTTTTGATAAGAGCCTCTGCTCTCTACTGCGCATGCTCCGATCCCAGTAAGAGACTCCAATTGCCTCCCGAGATGTCTCACTACGTTCTCCCATGGCAGAATATGCAAATATTTAACTGTTAAGTTTTCACGTCATTTCGTACCTTTTCATTTGATCACCCCTTGTACTTAATATGGTACTTCAATAGCAAGCTTTGGAAATATCACATGATGCTGCAGCCAATCACAAATTTAGTAACATGGACAAATCAACATTTTGGATGAAGTATTATAACATGTATCAGCAAGCACTTCAATTGTATTAAACTTTTATGAAAACATATTTGTGCGAAAGAACGTTTTCAGCACTTATTCCAATAAAATGAAAATATTGAAGCAAACTCTATATTGCTAATGGTTTATGTTGTACTTCTTGTGGTATTCAACCAAGAATAGGGAATTTTGTGAAAAAATGCAGATGCATATATCCTACTGGTTTAATTTTTCTTTGTTGCTTCTTTCCAGTTAAAAAAAAAAGTTATTTCAAAAACAATAAAAAATTTGAATTAATATTGGGTTTTTGCTACTATGATTATAAAATTGTGGAGGGGGAATGGGAATTTTTCTTTTGATGAAAGGGGTGGTGTGGTAAGAAAAACTATGGGAACCCTTGACGTACAGGTTCTTTAAAAAGTACCACACTGACAGAAATTGTTGAATAAGCACATATAATAGAGAAAAATGTGAAATTATTAACAATGTCACAATTTCAAAAGGTCATAGTAAGTTCTGCTAAAAAATTTCCACTTTAGGGAAGAAGAAACACAAAAAATCAAAACAGTACATCTGAAACTCTTCGGGGGTGATTAGAATTTTTTACAGTAAAAATGATAAATACAACCACAACTATATGAAAATTCATTTGTAAAATTGAACTTATGGATTTCTACACAATGATTATCTTCAAAGAAATGAAACAAAAACTGTGTGATGACTTATTACAGCTCCTGACATCTTTACCTTGAAATTAAAAACATATCCACTCCCATACACCTGAAGCAAGATGCTAATATACTATAATGGACCTCTTTTCCCTTCAGCATAGCACTTCTAATTCTTCCCCTTGCCCACAATGTATTCATTAATTCAATTAATTCCATGGTACATTCACTGTTCACTCTCTCCAATCAACAGAGACCTTTGAAAGCTTTCTCTGATGCCTGTCAAAAATACCCAGCCAAATCAATCATATTCGAAAATGATGTGCAAAGATATTAACATTGTATGACTTCAATTTATAGTTAATCATTCACTGGGCAGTTCTTTTTTGGGTACCTATTAAACCAAATTTTTAGGTATTTTTCTATTGTGAGCTGTTCTACCCTAAATCCCCTTGCTGCTGTTCACAATCTATCTGTCATGGTTTAGTGAGGTAGTGGATTCTAACTTTGGAACATCTATAATATAAGTGAAGGTGTTCCAAACAGTTTCTGAAAAATCAGTATAAGAGCAACTGAGGTATGTCAAACAGGTAAATGTTGCTTTTAGGCATAATAATAATGTCAGTAAATTGATTTAAAAAATATGTGTTTACCAATGCTGTCTGAGTCATATTCTGTGGACAGTAATGAGGTCCTCAAGATAGATCTTCAGATAAATGGTTGGTGTTAATATTTTGATAAAACGATAGCAGACTTTCTCTTCATAAGATTCTTTAAATAATAAATTATTCCATCGCATAACGATATACATCATTAAATAGGATAGGGGGAAGATGGGTGTGTAGGGAAATTGCCAACGGAGCCTGTGCTCCATTGCAATTAAATTAAAATCTTCTTTCTTTGTAATACAGCAGGCTTTTTACACACAACCTAACAATACATCGATGCATAAAACAGTCACTTCAAAATATCTATACTACTCCTGAGGTAACATTATCTTACATCAGCCCATTTATGGTTTACTTTTTAAAAAATTACCCTACACTACCAAGTAATCCGAAACTGGGTCTGTTCTGCACACAAACCTCTCCGTTACCCTCAGTCTTCAATCTTACTCTATTCAGCACACACCACATCTCCTTGCAGCCATTTATCCCTTAGTTTTTAACATATATCATTTTCATATTTCTTTCTTCCTGATTCTCCATACCATTTGAGCTATGCCTTCATTGCCATTTCCTGTGAGGGTTCCACCTTCCTTATGTTAATTATTTATCATTCCTTATGCTATCGATTCTTGAAATGGCTTCAAATGAAAATATTTCAGCATATCGTTTGGTATTAAGCTCATTAGGTGGTATTAGATTGTCACTCCACAAGGAAATGGCATCATAATACTGCTGTAGTCAAACCCAAGACATGCTAGAAATACTTGCCGAAGTCCATTTTACAGTGTTGTGTTCTGCTTGATAATAATGATAACAGAATTACTGCTTGAAATAATGTGTCTTGCGATTGATTACAGCATTATTATGGCATGATTGGTGAATGTTGCAGCAGCAGAATCTCTATCTCCAGTAAACCTGAAACTGCGTATATTAAAGCTATCGTATAGGCCTACATACTAATGAAGTAAAGCCTCTTGAAATGAGGGTAGATGTATATAGGATATTATGCCAAAAATATGTGTTACTACCTGTTGACGTTTAATGCAAATGTTCGTAAAGCCTAATTCAAAAAAATAGTATTTGGCAATCATCAATAGTTATTGTTAGGTTGAAAGGTAGTCTGGAGCAGAATAACGGCTGAAACTTCTTTTTGCTGCTACCACTGACGCCATAGGTAGTTTAACATGCTACCATTCACACCAAAGATATTTCAACATGGTTCCTACAGATTAGCCAATATAGCTGCTCATGGTAACTTATATGTGACATTATTTCCATGGCTATTTTATATGTACACTTTTTTCTCCAATAGTACCGCTTAAGAAACTTGTGCAACAAATTTCAAAGCAAAGTGCAATTGCTTATAAAGTTACTGTTATTGTACAGCCACCCAGGGATCTGTTAATTATACATTACAACGGGATTAATACTCTCCTATTTTTTAAAAAATGTCCCTAAGAGAAACACGATAGCCAGGAGTTAAATTTAGCAGTATCTTGACTACATCATTTTCAGATTTTTTCTGCGACTGCCTATGCAAATAATACACATTTTAATGTAGAACATATGAGCTTGCTGGAGTTAGTGATTCTGCTGTAATCTCATTCCTCCAAGTACACTCAAACTGTGGCAGTTAATTGGAAAGCTATTATTTTCAAGCTGTAATTAGGTTGTAATACACCATGACCCAGAAAAATGTGTAGTATTATAATTTCTCATCCACCCTGGACCATTTTGACAATCCTGGATGTAGGCCTATATCCTAAGCACTGGTTGCTTGCAATTGGCTACTACAGTATAAGTTTGTAAGAACGAGTGTAGTTACAGCGGAACTGCAATCTCCAATTAAGCCCATCATACATCTTTCACAGCTACATCATGAATGCTAGTACCAGCTACGACAATTCCTAGGCTGATGGCAATAGTTGCCTCTACAACTTCACACTCACTTCCATTACTCTTCATAAGCACCACCCTCAAAAAGTTAACTAGCAACAAAAGTTTCATTCTCCAACCTACACCTTTCAGTTATAACTAATTCAGTGTTGCCACTCCAACTATTTATGGATTCTGCTCCGCCAGCCGCCAAAGAATTGTTTTCTTCTACTGTTACTGTAACCTGATCCGCATTTTTATGACACCCACGGTAGGCCTATAATAATTCTTTTTCAGCCATGGAATATAAAACCAGTTAACATGAAATGAATTTCTTTCCAGTGCGCCTCCATAACACACATTTTAAAAAACACAAATTCAACAACAATAGATCTGAAGTCCTCTTAAAGCCCACAGATTTCATACATCTGAGATTAAAGTGTCAACAAGCCTTAGTACAAAGCCAGAGATATTAATCTAACAACATGGTAATCCAGGTTACTCATATTAACATCGACAATTTAAAGGCAGTACTTAAAACCAAATCCTGCCATAAAATTCTGAAACTATCCAGGTATCTTCACCAAATCAGGTAGTGTTGCACCTAGAAAATCAGAGGTACATGACAACAGGTCCCAGTTACTTTACCTAACTAATTCTCAATTTTTTTTAATTCTAAATCAACCCTTTATTAATAAACACATTCTAAGGTAAATATCAATTACTGGCTTTGATAAAAATCATGCTCCTTAATGGAACACCTTTCCAATAGATTCCTCAAATCTAGACCTATCACCAACTGACAATGACAACACAAAAACTGTAAACTACAACCAACTACAAGAAAGGTCCCAATGATAAAAAAAAGCAACCATACAAAATTGGGACAGCATAAACATATAATGAAATTGCCCCAATCAGTCACAATTTCAGAAACGCAAATCATCTACATTTAAAAAAAATGAATGCTGTGTTTTTTAATATGTAACTCGACAAAATGAATCGAAAGTGAAGGTTAAAGCTTTTTGATATCTCGCTTAGTCCTGAAGATACATTGTCTCAAAATTGACGAAGTTACATGGAATGCGGCCTGGACCAAAAAAAATCGCCAAAGCCACAAAGTACTACATGCACAATGGGTGTCTCCACCCCTTAAGAGAGCATCCATACACCACATAGGTTTATTCTGGCCTCCTGCGAACCACCTCTCCCCCCCCCCCCCCCCTGTTCCCCGTCGTGACATGTAGCTTTTTTCCCTATTGGTTCCAGAAGATGTTTTGTACTGTTTTCTCTTGTTAGACTATCGTAAATTACATACGGAGATAGTTATATGACGGAAATAAATATTCACATACTGTTGTGGTTTTTGCACCTTATTTTAACAGTGACAGGGTTGGAACCATCCTTCCTCCCTCAGCGTAGCATTCCATTCAACCCCTCCCTCCCAGATGGATCCACGTAGTTCACGGACGCTCCCTTACTACCAGTTGTGGTAAGGTTGAAATGCAACTATACCTATCTACGGTATCTAGAGAACTAAGCAAAATATCAAAAAGAAATTAAGACTAATGTTCGATTTTTCTCATAGAGTTACATAAGAACCGACCATGAAATTGCGGCGCCACAGTTATGATAGTGCTCCATTCGAAATAATTACAGCATACTAATGACACTAAATTCAGAAATAAAACTTCTTCATTAAAGAGAAGATAATACAACGGTACTTACAATCTGGATCATCCATAATATATAATCAGAATAAAAATTCTAAAACCACTATTGAACTTGTCTCAGTCAACCAACAAACTACCGCCACTTTCACGCATCACATTACCAAAACACACACTTGGATTTGGCGGGAAATTGGTGTGATATCGACACAAACATCGATAGATGTTCGAGAAAACCGTCCAGTGCTTTACTCGTACCACAGATGTAGTTCAGTTGTAATTTGTATTGTCAAATATTCAAATGTCATATATACCACGTGATCTGTGTGTTTAATACGCAAGGCAGCAGCATGGAGGATTTCCTTCCTCCATGGGCAGCAGCGGTATCCGCATTTTGATATTACCATGGAGGATATTTCTTTCCTCCATGGATATTACCCGTTTCCTCATGATGCGAATGACAATAGCAGTTTACACTAAACTAAAGAAATTGTAAACGAAAAATATGATGCGTATTTGAGTTATTATTTGACGGAAAAGAATGATGCGTTCATGAATAATTTTATTCCTAAAAGATAATTACTGAATGAACTATCTAATGATAAATTAATTGCGTTGAAGCATTTAACAATTTCCTCCGCATCTATTATTGCATCACACAAAAATTCACCATAAATACTTCCAGAAGCTAAAAATAGTGCACAATACCGCGTGCACTACTTGAAGTACTATATATATTATATTGGCCACAGCATCTTCACAGATGATAGTTGTAGCGACTCAGCTATCACATCTTCTTTTGTGGCTGAATAGTCCAATGGGGGCGCGACAAATTTTGCCACATCTATCGCACACGAAAGAGGGATTCTGTGGATGTACTTCCCTGTTACGAAGCTTTTTCAGCTTTATTTCATCCAACCATGCTTTGTCATATTTAGACATGCCGGTGGTGATATGATGACGCCATAAGGGTCTCGTGCTGGCGCAAGCTTCCCAGTCAGAAGTGCGCATGCCGAAGCTCTCCAAATCACGTTTGCAGGTGTCCTTAAACCTTAGCATCGGGTGCCCTACAGGTCTCTTGATATTAGCAATCTGACTGAGCATGACATTCCGTGGTAGTCTCTCAGGGTCCATTCTATGGACGTGGCCAAGCCAGCGGAGTCGTCTTTGTTTTAGGGTGGCAGTAATACTGTGACACTTCGTGGTAGACAGAACACTCTCATTGCTCATTTAGTCCTGCCACGTGACTCCAAGTATTGTCCGCAGGCAGCGCATATGGAAAGCGTTCAGCTGTCTCTCTTGCCAGGCGTAAGTGGACCACGTCTCAGCTGCGTACAGTAAGATGCTCAGGACACACGTCTGGTATACTAGAATTTTGGTGGAGAGAGTTAGCTTGGGGTTTCTCCAGACACGTGTGGATAGCTTGCCAAAGGTCGTCGCGGCTATGCCAATTCGTGCGTTAATCTCCTTTTAAATGGACTGGTTGGATGTAGTGATGGAGCCGAGATACTGGAATGTTCTACTACCTGAAGAGGGATGCCTTCCAATGTTATTTTTGGAAGACGGTCTGTGCCCTGAACCATGACAACCGTCTTCTTGGAACTGAAACTCTTCGAGAACAGATGACATGCATGACCAAATCTAGTGAGCGCCTCCTGAAGCTCTTCTTCGGTATTAGCGACAAAAGCCACATCGTCAGCATATAGAAGTTCACGAACAATTAGTTCAATACGCTTTTTAGTAGATCTCAATAGACTTATATTAAAAAGTCTACCGTCACTCCTGGTAAGCAAATGTACTCCAACGTGACAGTTTTTAAAAGCTACTAAGAGCAAAACAGAGAAGAAAATTCCAAAGAGTGTGGGCGCTAAGACACAGCCCTGTCGTACACCGCGGTTTACTTTGAAGGATGCAGAAGCTTCGCCATCAAATATCACAGAGCCTTGCATTTTATCGTGAAAGGCCTTAATTAAAGACAATAGCGTAGGTGGGCAGCCGATTTTGTGCAGGATGTCGTAAAGGCCGGTACGGCTAACTGTATCAAAGGCTTTATTTAGATCGACAAAAGCCATGTATAAAGGCACACGATGTTCACGGGCATTTTTCTTGAAGTTGGCGGACAGTGAAGATCATGTCACTCGTGGAGCGGCCGGCGCTAAATCCGCACTGAGATTCGGGGTAGCCACGTGATGCGAGGGTTTCCAGTCTTCCCAAAACGACTCGAGTGATAGCTTTTCCAGCAATGCTGAGGAGGGATATACCTCTATAATTGTTGCAATCGCCTCTATCACCTTTGCCCTTATAAAGGGTAAATAAATCTGCATCACGCATGTCCTGTGGTATTGTACCCTCATACCAGCACCGCTTTAGCAGTTCATATATGACCGTAAAAACACAATCAAGTTTCATTATTTCAGCCGGTAGGTTGTCACGACCTGTACTTTTTCCCAGTTTGAGTCTCTCCAGTGAAAAATGAAGTTCGTTCTGTGAAGGTAAATCATCGAGTTCTAAAGCAGTAGGATAAGTTGGTAAACTATCCAGTGCTTCAGGCTTTATGCTGACTGCCCTGGAGTAAAGGTTTGAGTAGTGTTCTAAACATCTTTCCAACTGCAACAATAGGTTCCCCATTTAAGTCTTTTAGGACAGCACGTTTCCTGGTTGTGGGCTCGATTGCACTCTTGATGCCTTGATACATGCCTCGGTAGTCCCCGATATCATGGTACTGCTGTATGGACTTGCAGAGGTTTGTCCAATACTCATTCACGCAACGGCGAGTGATACGATGTAGATCTGCTTTAGCTTTTTTGTATTCCAACTTGGCTTGATCACTAGGGATGTTTAGAAGTGTTATATGAGCTGCTCTTTTGTGCTCAATGTATGGACGTAATTTGTCCTCATAATCAGCAAACCAGTCATTCTGAGACGTATCTTTTGTTCCAAAGGTGCTTAAAGCAGTTTGTAAAAGTTTTTCCTTCGCAAGAAGCCACATGTCTTCCGCGCTACCTGTGTCCCTCAGTAAAGCATGACTGAGATTCTCTTTTACTTCGGCTGAGAATTGTTTGTGTAAAGCATCATCATGATTGACTGGGATATTAAACTTAATTTTGCGGCGGTTGCTTTTCGCTGAATGGATCTTCTTTGGAATCATTCGTGTTTTGGCCGTTACCAGAGAGTGGTCAGTGTCACAGTCTGAACTGTGATAGGTTCTGGCATTGAGAACGTCACGCAAATCACGCCTCCGAGTGATGATAAAATCGAGCTGATGCCAGTGACCCGATGTTGGATGTTTCCATGACACTTTGTGAGCAGGTTTATTCTGAAAATAGGTGTTACATACGCAGAGGGAATGTGATGTGCATAGTTCCAATAGACGCTGCCCATTTTCATTTATGTTTCCTATTCCATCCAATCCGGCCAGTTGTCAGAACTGCTGCAAATTCTTGCATTGAAATCACCAAGAATAAAAAGATTGTCAGAGACACTTACTTTTGCTAGACATGCACGTATGCTTTCATAGAAAGAATCTTTAACTTCTGGAGAGGCCTTTAGTGTAGGTGCATAAGCTGATATTAGGGTTATGGGACCCGAAGCAGTTATTATTCTCAAGGACATAATTCTCTCTGAAACACAGATGGGTGCCTCAATGCAATTAGACAAGCTGTTGCGAACTGCAAAGCCCACTCCGTGCTCTCGCTTTGCGCCATTGTCTCTACCCTTCCAGAAGAAGGTGTAATTTTGTTCACAAACAGTGCCCTCATCCGAAATCGGAGTCTCTTGCAAGGCAGCGATATCAACTCGCAAACGCAGCAGTTCCCTGTCGATAATAGATGTTTTCCTAAGTTCATGGATGCCATCAGTTGGGGTGTCAGTTCCCGGTAACATGGTTCTCACATTCCATGAGGCGAATCTCGTTGTCGTTATCAGGTTTTTATACGGTTTATAAGTGTTTTTCTTTTTGCCAGGTGATTGCTTCTCCCATCGTTGTTACAAGCACTGTGACATGCTTGCTGCTCCACACACCTATAGAAGCGCAAGATGAGGGGCGAATCAGTACCTAATTGGATGGGGGCTGCCCAGCTTGAGGCGGGCGGTAACTGATCAATTAGCTACAATGGACTATCCCACCGATGGAAATCACCCCCCTCACGCCCATCAGCACAGAGCTTATAACCGGTGACTGTGACTCCCCGTGTTGTTTCCGCACCTTGACAGGTACGTGTGAAGTATCCTCTCCACGTCACTACATCGCCTGGGACGGTAGTAAGAAGCCATGAACTTGCCCAGCATTCGTGACTTCCTCTCGACCTCGACAGCTAGTTCTGCAGGGGCAGTGGGTCGCCACGTGCAGAGCCATCTCGGTTGCAGGAGTTGCCGACTTGTTCGGGTAGAACCCTAATGTCGCCTACGGTACTCCGGATCCGTTGCCTCATCCACCAGCAGCGCCGTACCGAAGATCTTCTCCGCCGTTGTTGCCGTTGAGGACTTCACCCGTAACCCTGGGCAAGGGGACTGCGATATACCCCGCAGAACTGGGTCCCTGCCGGACTTAGCCGCTCCACACTCCGGCCTACTGAAGTGCAGAGCGCCCACCCCCGCGACTAGGACGCGCCGGACAGGATTTACTCCGGTGGCAGACAGAGAAGGAGGCTCTGACCACCCCAGGAGCCGGGTTAATGGCCTCGTATTGAGCCGAGACCAAAAGCTTGAAGTACTAACATCACAACATACCAACTATTAAGTGTGACGTGCTTTATGCTTTACCACAGACGTTCATTCTTGTTGGTATTGCCCAAGGTAGATTAAAAAATAAATCAAATCCACACTAACACCAGTGACTGAAAAATAAAATATTAATATCACGAATGATAGGTAGTGACGAGATAAAGGTCGTTTGTTTTATTTCTATTGTTTTCATTTGTATATATTCGTATTAGGAATGATGTGTTAGGTTTTAGAGGAGATTTAATTTGATTTAATTTAATTTAATTGCAATAGAGCACGGGCTCCGGTGGCAATTTCCCTACACCCCCCCCCCCCCATCTTCCCCCTATCCTGCAGCCACCTACATTTGCCCTCTACAGTTATTATCTTTAAGTTCTTTCAACGTTTTCGGTAAATTATTCATCATTTCGCTTGGTAACTCATTCCAATCCCTGACACCCTTGCCTAAAAAAGAGAATCTTTCCACACCCTTGTGCCTGACAACGAGTGCCAGCTTGTGGTCTTGGTCATCTTTTCTCTTCCATTCACTACTTTTCATACCTACTCCAATATCTTTCCATGCCACATCGCCAGTATACGCCCTGTACACTCCCATGACCCTCCTCATCCTCCTCCTGTCTTGCAATAAATCCCATTCCAGCTCCTTTATCATATCTATCCCTGATTGCATTCTGCGATAATTTCCAGAAACAAATCTAGCAGCCATTTTTTGCACCCTCTCCAACTCCTGTATTTAATACGTAAAATGAGGGTCCCATACTACACTACCATATACGAGTAATGGTATGACCAAAGTTTTGTAACACCATTACATTACTTCTCTCGTACATCCCTTCATTACTCTCTCCAACAAGTGCAGAATTTTGAAACCTATTCCTGCCACCTGTCCAATATGTCCTGCCCAGTTAAGTGTTTTATCAAATGTAATGCCAAGATATTTACATTTCAAGTCTTCAGCAAGCAATTCTTTCCCCCACCTCATATTCATAATTAATCTTTTGTTTTTTATTTGTGTATCTAATAAGCTGACTCTTCTCTTCATTTATCTTCATCCCATGTTTACCAACCCAATTAGACATCCTGGCCAGATCAACAGTGAAATTGTTTACAATCATCTACAATTTTGATTCTTTTATATAGCATTATGTCATCTGCAAACAATCTAATTTTAGATTGTAAACAATCAACACAATTATTCATTAGAATAATGAATAGCAATGGTCTCAATACGCTACCCTGCGGCATTCGCATTTTTACTTCCACTTCTTTTGCTACTACATTTCCGGCCCTAACTTTCTATTTTCTACCTTTTAAAAATTCTTCTACCCAGCAAACCACTTTCTCATCGACTCCAATAGTTTTTACCTTATTTACTACCATTTTATGGCTCACTCTGTCAAACGCCTTTGACAGATCTAGTGCTACACTATCAATTTGGCCTCCCTTGTCCATTTCATCTGAAATATCTTGCATATAACCCACTAACTGAGATTCGCATGAATATCCTTGCCTGAATCCATATTGCCTGCTTGAAAACTACTTACATTCCTCACATATATTTCTGATGTGGTTGCATATCAATCTCTCCATTAATTTACCTACCACTGATGTCAAACTGATTGGCCTGTAATTCTCAACTCTATTTCTCACCCCTCCTCTATGTACCAGTACTACTATTGCACTTTTTCAGTCCTGTTGTAAGCAGAAAGTATCCAGACTCAATTTAAATAATATTTCAAGATAAGGTACAATGTCACATCCGGCTATCTTTAAGATATCTTTAGTGATATTATCTGTACCTTGGTGCAACCCAACAGGATACAACCACAGCGCGTTCATGTATGTTACACGAACAGAGATTCGCTATGTAAAAAGCACTCGTTAACACAAAGTTGCAATAACACTGGCCCTGAATCATTCCACAGTCAGCTGAAATTGCTAAGATAGCGCCGTCACCAACTTGAGCTCAGAAACACGCTACTGGTAATAGAAATCTTTCTCACTTCATAGCCAACAAGCCTCAGGAAGTAAACTAATAGTGTAGCACCCGATCTTTCAAAAGCTTTTGAGAGAGTGAGCCATAAAATGGCAAAAAATAATATAAAATCTATTGGGGTGGATGAAAGAGTGACTAATTCTTAAAAGACAAAAAGCAAAAAGTTAGGGTACGAAATACAGTATCAAAAGAAGTGGAAGTGATATTGAGCGTTCCACAGCGTAACGTATTTCTATACGTTATTCTAATGAATGATTGTGTAGATAGTTTACCATCTGAAGTTAGATTGTTGGCAGATGACAAAATGCTATGTAATAGGAACAAAACACTATTAGACTGTGAACAGTTGAACGGGTGATCTGAATAGGATATCTAGCTGGGTGGGTTAACATGAGATGAAGAAAAATACAAAGAAGAGCTTATTAGGTTAACAGATAAAAAATTAGAGCTTTACTATGATTATAAGATGTATAATGAATTGCTTGCTGAAGAATTGAAATGTAAATACCTTAGCACAACATTTGATAACAAACTCCACTGGGAAAGACACATTGGGCAGATAGTAGCAAAAAGTTTTGAAATCCGTTACTTGTTGGACAGAGTGATGAAGGAATGTAACAGAGAAGTAAGGGAATTGGGTTAGTAAACTTTGGTCTGACCATTACTTGATTATGGTGGTATAGTATTTGACCCGCATTTTGCGCATTAACCCTTTATAGTACTTGGTACAATAGTGTACCACTTACATATAAAAATATGTATCTCACAGGTGTTTTTGGTACACTAGCGTACCGCTTGTTCACTGCCTTCTAAACACACAGCAGTATCATTCTGACATCTGTTGGCGTGCTTGTAAACTACGTTATAGGTTGTGTGTGCACAAATATCTTTGATCGGTACACATGTGTACCAGTGCATGGAGGAAGGAATAATATGGAGACGACGCAAGAGACCTTTGCCACGCATGGAAGTGAAGCAGGCCGGCGGAGGAGTGGGGGGGCATGGCCGGAGTGGTGGGGACTTGACCGCTTCCCAACAAACACGGGGAGTATGGTTAAACACCTCAAGGGGACTCTAGGATAAACGTGACGCCGCAATCTGGTGATGGATTATTATGTAACTCGATGAGACAAATAAAAAATGAAGAATAAAATTTTTTGATATCCTGCTTAGTTTTCGAGATATTCTGTCTCAAATGTGAAATGGTTTTGGTTGAAATTCAGAAGAAAAAATTATTCAAAGTCAAATTTTATGATGAATTTTTATTTAAAAAGACGAGACAAATAAAAAATAAAGAGTAAAATTTTTCGATATTTCACCTAGTTCTCGAGATATACTGTCTCAAAAGTGAGGTGTCTTGAGTTGAAATGCAGAAGAAAAATTTCGCAAGTCAAATTTAATGATGGATTCTTATGTAACACGACGAAAAAACTCGATAATAAGGAATAAATGTTTTCGATATCTTGCTTAGTTTGGGGGATATACAACAACCAAATTGAGGGGTTTAGGTTTGGATGCAGGCTGGACCAAAAATTAATTCTGTCAAAGCCACAATGATTACATGGTTGACATGCAGAATGGATATTTCAGTTTTATTACTACCACTTGTGGTTAGTCTGAAATGTGTCCTAGACCAGAAAAAAGTAAGAGGACCCACTCTAGGGATGAGCAACCCAGACATTTTGTAGGCTGGTACCAGAAATAAAATGTTTCCGCATAATTTATAGTTAATATAAAGTGTATCAACAAAAAGTAAAGAGTGATACTTTACTATAATGTATGGTTGGCATCATGCGGTGTTCTTTTAAGTAACTTCAAGCAAGTGTGCTCCAATCATAAATGCGATGATGAGTCACTGTCTGAACAAGCCTATACTTTTTTCAACAAAATAACTTATCACGCTAGAAGAACTCTACTTCAACTTCTGTTTAAAAGGGCAGAGGCTTTATTATTACCTTTAAAAATAAAAGAGCCGTTTCACAATTGTTGCTATTACAGGAATGTACAAGTAACTTTATGACACAGAATTTGATTCATTATCTTCCTTTACTTCACATTATTAATAATGAATTAACATGTGGTTAAAGGTAGGGACCGTGCACAAACTACACGGCCTGGTCCGGGGGGGGGGGGGGTGCTGGAAGGCTACGTTGAGCTATGTAGGGAGAGGGGGGGGGATTCCAAGCCAGGCCACGTAGCTATCCTTTCATAAAATTTGTCACAGTTAAAATGAGGAATGGAATTCACAACAGCATGTGAATATTTATTGGTTTAATTCTAGATGGCGATACCGCTATAGCACCTTTCTGCCACACGCAGCTATCAAAGAATTATCCGTACCACTTTTATGACATTTTTCTTCTGGTCCAGGCTGTATTTCAACCTAACCTCAACTGCTAGGAATAATTTTAAAAAAAGCTAGATCCCTGTACTGGTAGTAGGCCTAAAGTAGTTGTAGCAGTATCATGATCTAGAATTAAACCTATTTATTTCCCTCAGCTAATTATCTCCTTATGTAATTTATAATAGTCTGACAAGAGAAAACAGTGCAAAATGTCTTCTGGAATCAAAAGGGGGAAAAAAACCTACTTGCTAGGTGAGGGGGGGGGGGGAAGGGGGGTGGAGGCAAAAGCCAAGTTGGTCTACATGGGGAGGGATAGTGGTTCACAGGAGGCCAAATTGGAGCTATGTGGTTTATGCACGCTCTCTTATGTATGTATCTCAATTGATGCTATCTATAAACATTAGAAATTAAGGAAAAAAAGTCTGTTAAAAATTATTTTAATAGAATTTTATTTGCCAAAACATCTACAGCCACAAAAAAAGACTAAGGGTATTATTATTTTATTTAATTTCAATGGAGCACACGCTCCATAATATCCAAGTGTAATTAGGAAACAGTGATACAAGATTGATTGAAACAGAAAGTTATATATGTAATTTGAAAGTGTCACCATATGGCAAGATAATACTTGACAGCAGTAGGAGCACTGGATTCTTAGGTTTTCTGATTCATGTTTGAAGTATTTCTTTAATTCCTTAGTTATTGATCAAAAAATCTTAAAATATATATTAGCATATAAATTTAGTCAGGATCACTTTGAAATATTTTTACAATGTATCAGATCTTTGGGGGGTGGAGGGGGGGGGAGGAATTCAAACAATCCCACTGCCCATACAATTTAAAGCAGCTTATAAAAAAAAAAACCTACTCTTGAAATGTGAAGTGAAATATGCAAACACTGGTAATTGTATACTCCTGGAAAAATTGTTAATCATGCTCCAGAACATATTATAAATTTTACATCAAGACATCATCGAATTATTGAAGAGGAAAAAGAATTACAGTTTCCTCCCAAGTCCGACCACGAATGTATGTTTGATGCAGGTGCACTAACTGTTTTAATAGATCATATTGTACACTACATTTCAGGATTTTTGGTACACAAACATCTAAAAATATTAAAAAGTGAAGAGTGTGTTAGTATATTGTGATCTCCATTTCTATTATTTTGGGGATCTCTCAAAACGTACAAAAGTAGAGATGGTCTTATTCATCGTTCACTTGATATAAGTAACATTTGTGAAACGTTTTAAAAAGTATTTAGCAGAAATGTGCATTCAAATTTTGGTTTATTTTTTTAAAAAGAAGTTAAACATTTTGCAAACTGAAACACAAGTTGTTCAATTGATAATCTGTGAAAATTTATTCAGTCACCTTAATTTGCGAACAAAGTCATCCCATTGAGAGCTATGACTAAATATTTATAGACGTGCTGCAAAGTTTGCTGTGTCTACCGCTCACTTCAACAACGATAATTACAATTCAACTTACTTATGAAATGATATTCCAGGTTCATTCCTGTCTGGCCTATTTGTGCAACCGTACGCAACACAAGCTGGCATTTTTAAACACTTATACACAATACTAAATGAAATAATCACTGCCTCTACCACAATGTGAACACCTTAATTGTTGGGAAGCGCCATATGGTCGCTGCCGGTGCTGCCACCATGCGGGAGAGTTTAGTGCTTGCTTCACCGATTTAAGCTCACTTCTTCTCCATATAATTCCTTCCTCCATGTACCAGTGACCTTTAGCTACATCGCTGCATTGTAGTTGTGGAACATTTTGTGAATTTGCCAGCAGGAACAGGAAGAGAGAAAGCTGTTTATCATTCGTAAGTATAGTATTATAACGTGACTATAAAATACAATGGCTTACGATCGTAATTTTCACCTCTCTACATAGTTTTTAATCGATAATAACTTCGTGCTGAAGCCTGTCGCAAGAAAATGGGAGTTTTTACTTGTATTTTCTGTTTTCATGCTTTTAGTTACACTGAAAATAAACATTTTCTCGAAAACTACTGACATTATGTGATTGTTCTTGATAAACAATCACTAGAGAATTGTTTTCCGAAAGATAATATTGAAGTAGATACACCAATAACACGCAAATTTCACGCCATTGCAGGAAGTGCGGAAGTGGGTGTTGTTTACTTATATTTTCTTTCTTTCATTTATATTTTACTTACTTATTCACTTCGTGCTTTCAGTTAAAATTAAAACTCAATTTTATCGAAACTATATATTACCTAGCAGATTTAGATAATTATTTACAACAAAGCACTATATCGAAAAATAATACTGAAGTGGAACTAACAATACATATAGTAACAAAAGGCTTTACAACACTTTCAGGTCATGAAGGGACTTACAGAAAAGGAAATTGAAGAGTTACTAAATTCATTTACTGATGATCAAGTGTATGATTCGGAAGAGGGAGGAGATGAAGATGCCGAAGATTTACTGCCACTAAATGTGCATGGATCGCCACGCAAGACTCGTGCCTCTGGATCTACGTCTACAATAGCAGGATGCTCACAACAAAATAATGAAATATCATCTCGAATAGCAAACGACATGGAAGTGTGTAACGAGGGAGATGACGATCTTTCATCTGATGATTCACCTGTGGTACCCAGTAAAATGTTAGAAAACGAGATTTTGCCCCAGACCATTATTCAAGATACAAACATTTCGTGCTCCGAGTCAGAATCTGACTCTGATGAAAATTCTACTGAACAGTTTCGTTGGTCTAACCAAGGGAAGATGCCCATGAAATTTAGCACTTGGCAATTTCAAGAACCCTATGGTCCAAAATTCGACACAGATAGTAAGTCTCCATCTGGCATATTCTTCTCTTTTTTTACATCAGATGTTTGGCAACTCATAGTGGAACAGTCCAATCTTTATGCCACTCAAACAATGAGTACAGATCTCTGTTCTACATATGAAGAAATCAAAGCTCTATTTGGAATTCTCATAATAATGGGATTCCATACGTTGCCAAGTATGAGGCTATATTGGTCGAATGACCCCAATTTTTATGTGAAAAGAATTGCTAGTGTCATGAGTGTGAAGCGTTTCCTAAAGTTGATTCGATGCCTTCATGTAAATGATAATGCCAAAGCTCCAGCTCGTAATACCCCAGAATTTGATAAGTTATTCAAAATAAGGCCCCTGATAAGTTTTTTACAGGAATCATTTCCATCTTTCTTCTGTCCATCAAGACACATTTCAATTGATGAAAGCATGATCAGGTACAAGGGCAGAAGTACATTGAAACAGTACATGCCCATGAAACCAATAAAAAGGGGATTCAAAGTTTGGGTTGCTGCATGTGCAGTTTCAGGTTACATGATAGGATTCTCTATATACACAGGTAAATCAGATTCTGGGGAAGTTACTGTTGGTTTAGGTGAAAGAGTGGTTCTTGAGCTAGCAGAACCATTTTGTAATTTAGGCTATTGTTTCTATTTTGACAATTTTTTTACCTCCTTTCCACTTCTGAAATGTCTATTAGACAAAAATCTTTTTGCATGTGGTACAATTAGGTCCAACAGGAAATATTTTCCGAAATCTGAACTGAAGGTTGATAGGGTACTGAAACAATCTGAAAGTGATTTCATGCAGTCAAGTGACATAACAGTGTGCAAATGGATGGACAGGGGAAAGAAAGCAGTATGTGTTGCAAGTTCCATGCACAATCCCTCTCATATGACAACTGTACAACGCACCAATCATAAGGGTGCCAAGGAAACAGTTCAATGTCCTAATGCAGTGGCATCCTACAATAAGTACATGGGTGGTGTAGACAAGTTTGACCAGTACATGGCTGCATACAATATAGGGTGGAAATCTCGCAGGTGGTGGATGCGAATATTTTATTACATGGTTGATGCTGCTATTGTCAACAGTTACATTATTTATCAAGAGAACTGTAAAATGCAGGGAAAGAAAATGTGGATGACACACCTAGAATTTCGTTCGCAATTGGCAAATGAACTAATTGCAGATTTTACCTCCCGAAAAAAATGTGGACATTCTCCTGGAAATTCATCCACTCACAAAAGAAGGAAGGCTGTTGTCAATGCAGTTCGTTTTACTAATGTTGGTACCCACCTACCTGAAGTTGGAAGCAGACGACGATGTGCTCATTGCAGCACAAAGAAAGTTCAAAAACGTAGTACACTGTGCTGTAAAACGTGTAAAGTAGCACTATGTAAAGGGTGTTTTATGCCTTTCCACAAGTCACTGTAAAAATCGTTGAAATTTCATTGTTTCAATTGCTGAAATCAGGATTTTTGTGTATATTGGCATGTATATTCATATTCATGTTCATATAATCATTAAAACAATGTTTATTGAATACTGTGTTGTACTTTAAAAACGTGGTACATATATGTACCACTGCACACTGACGGAACGTTGTTGTCGTTATAGGGCAGTGGTACACATATGTACCACCCTATTACCAACAATAAAAAGATTTAAATTTTTTTTTTAAATATTTTTTTGGATAACAGAGACCATCAAGACCTCTAAAAACTGTAAAACAAGGGAAAACGTTGTTCTTTTTTTTTTTGCCCTATAAAGGGTTAAGTACAGAAGTCGAAGGGGATGCAAAGCAGGGGTGCTAGATTTGTCTGTGAAATTACCGCAGAATGCAATGCCTACTTCTGCCAGAACTACTCAGAGGAAACTCACTATAAATATGTGTTGTTAGAATATACGTTTTCAACGCTAATGCCGCGTTATGAGTAATGCTAATTCTAATAATTACTTCAGAATGAATAGCAACCAGTTTCCTGAAGTACATGGTATGATTCAACAAGATATTAACTCAAATTGATGTCGCTGAAGAAACGATTTCATTTTTCTTCAGGTAAGTAATGAACATTTTTAATTATTTACGGATTCATGAAATGCTCCACTCAGTTATTTCTTTGTTTTATTTTATTTTTCAGTTATTATGGCAATATCCTAATTTTCCTGAAAATGGTCAACATAGTCTGCTAAATCACAAATACCGGATATAATAATTATATTCAATGTAGTCTTCACGGGTGTGCAGCCGGATGGTGTTTTGGAAACACAACGTTTCGACAACCAGCTGGACAACCGCCGAGCTGGTTATCGAAACGTTGTGTTTCCAAAACACCATCCGGCTGCACACCCATGAAGACTACATTGCTCCAGTACGCCGGGAAAGTCTCCACGGACACAATAATTATATTGTTGTGAATGGTGAAATTGTGTTTGATTTTGGGAATCTGACCAAGCTTGTGACGATGGATGTGGTGACTGTGGAGAATGTGTTGAAGTGGAGATGGATGAAGTTGAGTTATGAGAAGACAATGTCGTAAGTGGCTGGGTGGTGATGTTCATAATTTCTTCTTCCGCTTGTGACAGCCTGAAAAAGTTGGTTTCTATGCTGATGATTGGGAGGAGGGGGGGTGGAGCATGGTTTTATTGAGCTGATACATGGATATGAAAAAATTAGTAGCTTTAGTAGACTTCGTAAATCGTCGTTTCCTTCTCTTTTATTTATTTATTTTTTCTTTTGACTGTTTGCTGCGCGCAAATGAAGTTGAAGTAGTGGCACGATGTAATGTAAACTCCGTGCCCATACTGGATTCCTCACAGCTGTCGCCAGTTTATCATCAGCAATAGGGTACTATTCATGATTCACACTTTTATGTGAATTTCTCCCTTCTACTTCCTAGTTTTCAAAAATTTCATCTCATGCTGGTATTGTAGATTGAGGTTGAAAATTGTCATCGCTGTCATCATTTATGTTTCCTTCACGCGGTCCAGCTGACGTAAAAACATCAAGAAATGACATCTGCATTTGAAATCTCCATGGCTTGATGTTCTCAGGAACAGATATTCTCATGTAACCGTCATGCATCTCGATAGTTTCCTCTTAAATTAAGCCACAAAAATTTTGCCTCCTTCCCTGGAACAATTAACAACTTTTAACTGTTGAGAAAGTAATATCCAATAAGGGAATATCACATTAATATCGACCAAAAAAATAAGTAAGCTGTTTAATTTTGAATGTTATGTCACGCTACAATGTTTTATTGTTCAAGATCAACAATTTAATTTTGTTTTATTTCAGATACTTGGCGTCTGGAGTCAGCTACTAAAGTATCGCTTATAACTACTTGCTGGGAGAACGAACAGTCTGTTGAATTTTTTTTTCCATCTGCTTAACGTCTCTCTAAGGCGCCCCACACACTTACAGACGAACTGCAGGCCGATGCCTGTGACGAAGAACTGTAGGCTGAAATCTCAAAGCACCACACACATAAACGACAACTGCCTGTGCTGCCCACTCACTAGAGTTCGTGAACTTCAGGCCAGTGGAGTGAAGATTTTTAACTTCAGTCCAGCGGACTGTCGTTCGAAATCTATGAACTTGCGCGGTTGCAGTTTAGTTGTTCGTTTCAAATTCACTGTTTCATTAACATAATTCACTTTCATAATGGGTCGCATTTTATTATGAAGAAAACGTTGTGCGATTGCGATCTTGAATAATATGTTATTACTTTCAACACCGGGACGAAAAAAGAGGTTTTGGATGAAACGGTGGTTACAAGAAAGGAGTAATCGTTCCCACATGACATTGTTGCGTGAACTACGACAATCACATACAGATGACTTAATTAATTACTTAAGAATGAGTGACTAAACTTTGAATGAACTGTTAAGTTTAGTTAGTCCATTCATCACAAAGGCAGACACCCGAAGCGCCAAGCAATTACTGCAGATTTTTGGCTACGGGTCAGAGTTTTGAAGATTTGAAGTTTCCTTCGAGAATTTCACCACAAGCACTTGGCATGATAATACCAGAAACTGCCAAATTTATTTACCAGACTCTTAAGGATTTGTACATACAGGTAAGAATAATTTTTATTTTTTTTATTGTTCAGTAACTTTTTACATTATAATAAACGACGGAAACGATAGAAATATATAGAAAATGTAACTTATAATCAAAATATAGACACAATAGTTCAATTCATGTACAGTTAGTTATTGCATTTTTTTAAACGTCAAAAACTGTGACAGATCTGAAGCGTCAGGATCTTTAGGATCATTTTCACAAAAATGTATGGATTGCAAATTTGAATGCTTTTCAACATTGGTAGTCATGACTATTTGGGATGTAGAGACCATCGGAGAACGTGGTAGTTTGGAAGGCGGCCGGACGAATGAGAGACCAGTGATATCTGTTTCTTCTTGAAGTCTTCCTTTAATCCCATGGATTAAAATTTTATTGATTAATAACTCCGCTTACATTCTTTGTTCATCATCAATGCGTCGTAATTTACATGAAACATTTAATCCAATGCCGTCAAACTCATCATCTTCCTTTAGTGCTTTAAGGGCTTCCCTAATAGCAACTTCCTGTCCTACCCATAATATTTTTTCTTTGGAACATCTGAAGAGATTGGTGACCCTTCTTCTAATGGTCCAGCTGAAAACATTGACTCTGCTGGTGATGGTGTGAATGATTGGGATGGGGTGTCTTCCTCAACATCCTAGATAGAATTTTTTAAATAATTATTTCAATCATTATTCATGTTATGTATGAATGTAATTATGTAGGTACTTTATGATTAAGTAATAACCAGTTGTGTAGTGTAAGATTTAAGGTAGAGTGTACATAGAAATATTCAAAACATATTGTATGTATATTCACAGTACTACTAAATGAACTACTAACTAATTGATGATTTTGTTTTCAGCTACCAGATTCCGTTGAAGAGTGGCAAACAGTAGCAAAGATTTCCAAAACAGATGGAATTTTCCTAATTGCGGTGGCGCAATTGACGGAAAACATGTCAGAATTAAGAAACCGCCGAACAGTGGTTCATACTTTTATAACTACAAAGGATATTTTAGCATTGTTTTGATGGTCATTGTTAATGCGGACTACGAGTTTGTTTACGTCAATGTTGGGTGTAATGGCCGAGTATTATCTGATGGGGCGTTATAGAGTGCACATTTTTCTACAAAAAACTGATCAATAAGCAGCTTAATTTGCCAACTATTGATATGAATACGAAAAACCTAAATTTTGTATTTGTAGCTGACGATGCTTTCGCATTACATGAAAATATATTGAAACCACATCCTCAAAAAAATTTGAGTCTTGAGGAGTGCATATTCAACTACCGCTTAAGCAGAGCTCGTAGAGTTGTTGAGAATGCTTTTGGGATCCTTTCGAGTTGTTTCAGAGTATTCCACACTGAAATAAATATGAAACCAGAAAAAATAGATTACATTGTTTTAGCTGCATGCATTCCCCATAATTTTTTGGACGTTGAAGATTTACAGACTGGTCAAGTAGTTCACGGTGACAGAGGAGATGATCGTTTGTCAGATTTTCAATGTGGATCTGTTAGGGAAAAAAAATGTGTTGATGCAAAACGTAATCGTGAGCAGTATAAAAATTACTTTGATAATGATGGTGCTGTTTCGTGGCAACATAATTTCGTTGACAGATCTAATTAGTTCAAACATGTAATGAGTATAAGTATTTGAATTTAATAGATATTCAGTGTGTGTGAAATAAACAAAGTGGATAGGCCTAAGTAACAAATGAGATTATCATTATTTCCCTTCCACCGATCAGTTTAAAGTTCATGCAATGTTTTCAGCTGAAGAAATGATAATATTATTAAAGACAATGATAGTAACAGATACTTACCCGGGACGCACATTGAGCTGGGTGGCGCAGTAGGGGCAACGCAGAGCAGGGCAGGGCAGCACAGACTGGCAGTTACTCGTGCATATTAGAGCGCAGATTCGTGCGGCAGTTTACAAAGCATTGTGTTGTGCGAAAAACCGACAATAAAGCGTAACCAAAAACATGTAGATGCAAAAACTCGATTTTTGATTTCTGAATCAGATTGGGATGCCGAGCTTGGAAAATTGTTATTACTTTAACAGAAGCTGAGTTAGATAAAACTATGCAAAAGTGAGTATATGAAAATAAGAAACTCTCATCTGGCTTTTGCAGTGACAAGAGAATTCTCAAAAGATAATTTCCGGATGACTCGAGCGGAGATTCACGGCATAATGTAACCTGTTATTTTCTCGACAAAGCTCAAATATCTATTAGAACTGAAGAAAATCACGCTGTATTTTCGTGGTTATTTATTTAATTATTTAGCGTTTGACGGTACATGACATTTATAAGAATGTTTCTCTCTTTTATTTCATATTATATTTTTAAGAAAACTATATAACAGAACATAAACACTTGAAACTAAAAAAGCAGTGTCAACAAATTAAGTGTTTCTCGGAGACACTATTGAATGATGTAGTGCAAATAATAAGAAAACAAATAATGTGATAATAGCCTATATATATCAATCTTTTTCGAAGTTTTATTAAAAATGAATTCAAAAAAAGAAAAGAAAAGTGAAAATTGTAAGTGGACAGTTGTATGATAAATAAATGCTGAATTTACTCTCCACTTGTTGGGCTCATTGTCCAAATCTCTTGTTTAAATTTAATTTTTATGTATTTTTTTATGACTGATATTGTGAATCGCAGGTTGTTTATGCACCAGACTAATCAATTTTTCTTATTCCATAGTTAAACCGGCACGAGTGAGCTGCGTGGCACAGTTTCTGTGTCGTGATCACAACGTCGCGCAGGCCACGTGTGGCGCAGTACTGCGCTGCCCTGCTCTGCGTCTCAACACACGCTGTTCCGCCCCAAAACCTAGAGACACAGAAACTGTGCTGCGCTGCGCTGCATCGACTGCGCGTCAATGTGCGCCCGGCCTTACCGAAGGCGTCATGAAGGCTTCATCACTCGAAACAGTGCTTCTGGTTTCTTCTTGATCAGTTGAAAACAGTAACATATCAAAGTACCAAAGTAACGGCGTATATGTATTATCAGCGGATGAACCAGACTTTGATGCTTTTATTTTCTTCAGTTCTTTACGAAATGCACATCTCAAATTATTAATTTTTTTATTGACTGTATCTATTGTTGCCGTAAGGGTCACTGTTTTGTAAAACTCCAATAATTTCCCATATACCTCATCTTTAAGTCGTTTATTTGTATACGACTCATCTTTTACCTTCCACAAACATGGAAGTTGCCGATATAATTCAATAAATGTGGAAATGAATTGAGGTTTATTGTCCATTTTCTTGACAGTCCAAAATAGATTAAACAGCGCGAAAGATCTGTGGCCTGTCGGCAGGCAGAGAAAAACGTATCTGTCATGCGCGATGACTGCAGTCCAACTACGAGTGTGTGTCCGTTTTGGCCTTGAGATCGTAAACTTCAAAGATAGTTTTAAGGGGCCCACTCACTTGCAGTTCACCTGCAGGCCGTGGACTGACGGTCGAATCGTCAGACGCCGACCGATGGAGGCCACACATTAGGAAGAGGCAATCTTGAGGTGAGGTCGCGGCCTGCAGTCCGTCGACTGAGGATCGCGTCGTCAGGCGATGGCCGATAAAGGCCACACATTATTCAGTCCGCCCGAAAGACAAAATCCTGAGGCTTTGGCCTCACAGATCACGGCCTGCAGGCGACCTCAAAGTTACCCACTCACATACAGGTCGCCTGCAGACCGTCACCTCAGTCATAGTTTAACCATCAAATGACAACTGTTGCCGCAGTTCATAATATTGACAAAATGGTAGTAAATAAAAACAAAAAAGTTAGCAGCTTTAGTTATATTGTTGGTGTTATTGGAAAATCCAAGAAGCCAGCGAAGACGTTTCTGGGTGAAAGATTGGCTGCTCGAAAAGAAAAGTTGTCACATATGAATCTAAAGGGGCCCACTCACTTGCAGTTCACCCGAAGGCCGTCGCCTCAAGGTGTCTTGCCGTGAGGCCAATTGTCTCCACACACACGCTGTCCGACGGCAGGTGACGGCCTGCAGTCAAATGTATCTCCGCTGTGTGTGGTGATTCATTGCCCCACAGATCGCCTGCAGGCCGTCACCTCAAGGTGTCTTGTCTTGAGGCCAGTTTTCGCAACACACACGCAGTCCGAAAGCATGCCGATATCTGCAGTCAAGTGGAACCCCTCCAAGTGTGGTGGTTTATCATGAGGCTACGCCCGAAGATCTGATCTTGTGCGGTTTAAAGTTCGCCTTCAGGCCAAGACCATATTGTATATATTTTACAAAAGTTGTTTTACAACATGAGTGACAAACGTTGTAATCAGCCAGACTTTATAACGGGATTGATAGATGTTTACAGAAAGAATCCATGTTTGTGGAAAATTAAATCAAAACATTATTCAAACCGTCTCATGCGAGACAAGGCATATTCGTCATTGTTGAACTATTACAAAAGTTTTGATCAAAATGTCACAATAGATACAGTGAAAAACAAATTAAATAACCTAAGTAGCTCTTTTCGAAAAGAACTAAAAAAAGTAAACAGAAGTAAAAGATCTGGAAGTGGCTCAGCGGAGATCTATACACCTACACTTTGATACTTCAAACTGCTTCTGTTTACTTCTGGTCAAGAGGAAGCAAGGCAACAAATAATGACGATGACATGAATGTAGAAGATTCTGATAATGAGCTAAGATTCGTTATTAAAATCCACAATCATAATTATTGTATTTTTTTTTAATATGACAGCAAAGTACTAGTCAAAAAATTAATTAATTAAAATGTAATGTTTTCTTCAGTTTTAATTTATCATAGTTTAAATAAATAATAGATACAATTGCTCCTTATATAAAATTGTCTTGCCACTACACTTTTCCTGCTTCCATAAAGTATCTCTTTTAGATATCTCGATTTTCCTTTGCACTCTGTGATGGATTGCGCCCATAACCATGTTGTAGGCTAAACAACTGTTGCAAGAAACCGTAGAGTTGCAATTAATCTTTCCTTGGGCCTGATTGCTCTTCTGATTTCTTCGAAATCCACGGTTTCACAAGTTTTAATAACTTTTCGAAAGACTTATCATCCATGCGAAGATAACTTTTTAAATCATCAGTAGCAGATTTTCTCAGTTTCTCAATAAAAGATTAATATGCGCCAACTTTTCTCTTTCGAGAAGCCAATCTTTCACCCAGAAACGTCTTCGCTGGCTTCTTGGATTTTCCAATAATATCAACAATATAACTAAAGCTTCTAACTTTTTATTGTTTTTATTTACTACCATTTTGTCAATATTTTGCACTGCGGCAACAGTTGTCGTTTGATGGTTAAACTGTGGCTTAGGTGACTGTCTGCAGGCGACCTGTATGTGAGTGGGTAACTTTGAGGTCACTTGAAGGCCGTGATCTGTGAGGCCAAAGCCTCAGGATTTTGTCTTTCGGGCGGACTGAATAATGCGTGGCCTTTATCGGCCAGCGCCTGACGACGCAATTCTCAGTCGACGGACTGCAGGCCGCGACCTCACCTCAAGATTGCCTCTTCCTAATGTGTGGCCTCCATCGGTCGGCGTCTGACGACCCGACCCTCACTCCACGGCCCGCAGGCGAACTGCAAGTGAGTGGGCCCCTTAATTGAGGAACTGAGAAGATCTACTACTAATGTTTAAAAAATTATCTTCGCATTGATGATAAGTCTTTCAAAAAGTTATTAAAACTTGTGAAACCATGGATTTCGAAGAAATATACAAAAATGAGAAGAGCAATCAGTGCTGAAGAAAGGTTAATTGCAACTCTACGGTTTCTTGCAACAGGACGCAGTTTTGAGGATTTAAAATTTTCAACACTTATTTCTCCTGAGGTGCTAGGAGTTATTATACCTGAAATAAGAAACCACAAGTTTTTACACCTAGTCAAACAAACCGGCAGTATCAGGGGTGCCCATGCCAGGGGGCAGGGGGGGGGGGCTGCTGCCCCCCTCCCGTTCTCTGGGAATATATATACTATTCACGGTTACAACATTAACTGCTTTATTTATTTTGTTTCATGCAAGCCACTATCTTTTATTTATTCTTTTAGTCAATCTGATATATAACAACACAGTACTTACTTGCTAGTTTAGCATAACTGCCGTATAATGCTGGTTCAAATCAACCGCCAACCAAGTAATATTATTATACCTTCGCGCTACGCTAGGAGACGCACATGTTAGGTTGTGCGTCGCGCTCGCAGTCGACTTGAGGCGCTGAGTGTATATTTACAATATATGCCGACAATACTATATATCTCAAAAGTATAGCTAATCTAAGCCTTATCTAATCTTACTCCTATATTCGCCCTCTCTCAAAGACTACGTCTTGCATCTTTCGGTCATTAGTGGTTTAATGAACGGAAGAGACTTCGTCACATCCTTGATCTTGCCCCTGACGACCCTCAACCAGCAATACCACCGTGTTTATTCATTGCCAGTATCAGGCTTCATCTTTTCTCCCAATATTTGGTGAGTATACTGTCACATTGATCTCGCAAAATAGTAGCTCACTCGTTCTGACCTAATCGAGTCAGAAATATTTATTTCAGGAATGGATATGAGGAATTTCTTTGGACAAAAAGGTGTTACTGCTACACAGAAAAGGAACCTGCATAACTCATTAAAAGTTCCAGATCCAATACCTTCGAAAGTGCGTCCCACAACTACTTCTAAATTCTCAACACCAACTCCTGACTTCACGTTGCAACAATGTCCTTCCACCACTAGCCCTGAGTTTGCTGTTATCATTACTCCTGATGCTACTGACTTGGATGACGTCAACCAGCCCGCTTCGGTTTCCACCGTTAACAAACCAGAGTTCGTTAGTAGTTCATTAATAGTTAATAACAGCTTTGATTTAGGTGAATACATAAATTATTCAGTGTCAGGCGAAGTATCAACTAATAACAAACATACGTGCTATAAATATGACTTATGATTTCAAAAAGGACATTGATGAGAAATAACTATCAAAAGGCCTTTTCTAAAAACTTGGCTATAAAAGTACTCATGGCTAGTATACTTCACCAAGTTGAAGGGGGGCCTTTGTAAGTTTTATAGTCTTTTCAAATCTGTTTTAAAAAGAGGAATATTTGGTGCTTTCGTGATAAAGGCTCATCAAGATTACAAACATTTTCATGAAGATGCTCGAGGCCATGAAAAGAGCAGTTGGCATCTAGAATCTACGAGTAAGGCTAAAAGTTTTTGTGAGTCCTTAGGAATGAGAAAGAAAAGTGTGTTCGAACAGTTAGATAGTGGGATCACGGAGCTTGTAAATACCAACAGAAAAAAACTGAAATCAATTGTTGCTACTTTAATTTTCTGTGGCACTCATGACATCCATCAGAGGAAAGAATTCGAGCGAACGAAACTTTCAGGATTTACTTTTGTTTAGAGTCAGTGCGGGGGACAATGTGTTGGCGGATCATATGCAAAACTATTGTGGAAAAGCGAAATATACATCACACAGAGTGCAAAACGATTTAATAAGTACATGTGGCTCCGTGATACAAAACGAGATTGTTGATGAAGTAAACAGATCATCAGCGTTTTCATTACTGGCCGATAAAACGGCTGACATTAGTGGAAAAGAGCAACTGTCTGTGGGAGTACGATTTGTAGACGAGAAAGAGAGAAAAGAAGAATTTTTAGCGTTTACGGAGCTTACTACATTGGATGCTGAAGGAATTTCTTCATTTATTTTAAATTTTGTTGAAAAATTAAGGCTTAATATGAATAAGCTGATTGGCCTTAACTTTGATGGCTGTTCGACAATGGCAGGCCATGAAACTGCAGTGCAGGCCAGGATCAGAGGGAAGTATCCTTCAGCTGTCTATTTTCACTGTGCATCGCACAGATTGAATTTAGTTGTCAATGATCTTAACATTGTCCAGGAAATTCGTAACACAATCGGAACGATAAAAGAAGTTATTAGGTTCTATAGAGAAAGTCTATTGCATAGGAAAATAATACCTAACATTCCACTGTTTTGTGAAACTAGATGGTCCCATAAATATAAATCAATCAGTATATTCAAAGCAAACTTCTTGGTAATAAATGATAGTCTGAATCACCTGGCATATAACAGTGAATACAATCAAGACACTCGATCGCGTGCCAGCCATCTTGATTGCTCTACATCAACAACTACATTTATCGTTTGTCTACACATTATATCGAGGTATTCTTCATATCTGGAACCAATAGTGAACAAACTCCAGAGTACTGATATGGATCTCCACTCAGTTTACAGATTCGTCAACACTGACTTGATAGCCAATTTTAAAAAGCAGAGAGAAAGCGATGACGAATTCAGAAACATTTTCGAGGCAGTGAAAGAATATTGTAAGGAACTTGACACAGATGTAAAAATCCCAAGATTGACTGGAAGGCAGACCCTCAGATGCAATGTGAATGTCCATTACTCATCACCCCACGACTATTTCAAAGTGGCAATTTACAATCCGTACATGGATTCCATAATCACGTCACTTATCACAAGATTTGAAAAA
Organism: Vandiemenella viatica; assembly: GCA_031002005.1. Classification (NCBI taxonomy): domain Eukaryota; kingdom Metazoa; phylum Arthropoda; class Insecta; order Orthoptera; family Morabidae; genus Vandiemenella; species Vandiemenella viatica. Next base: position 181,867,774 of record JARYHS010008074.1, read on the forward strand.
GACAAAGACATATCATTCAAAGGTGGTATTCTTCAACCACATTTAATGAAAATGAAAAGAAAGATGATTTCATGAGAGATATAAAAAGTTTTCAAAAGTTTTACCAAATAGACAACTTGGAAGCAGATTCCAGATTATGGTATGACATTTGGACAAATAAGCAGTGTTTGGAAAAAAACAAAGCTCAATGATATACTTGCAGAAACTATGTTTTACCCAGCTGTAAGGAGATTGCTTGTATTCTACCAGACCATACCCCCACAACTTGCGTGGTTGAGAAGTACTACTGGCGAGCACCGTCTGTCCAGCTTGTGCCTTCTTAGCGTTCACAGGAAAAGAGCGGAAAACCCTGGTTTCCAGGACAAAGTGATTGACTTGTTCGGCAAGAAGGAAATAAATTTAGAGTTTACTTTTTCACATTAATGTTAGTGTTAAATTCATAAACCAACCAATGTATAATAATTTATTTCACAGTTTGATTTTTATAACACTGCTAGTGTAAAATCGTCTGAGGTGTGTATTTTGAGTTTGCATTCTGTATTAAAGTTGCTTCTGCATTTATGTTGTTAAATATTAAATGGTTTCAATATAGAACTACGTATTATTGTTTTGCTACAAAGGGCCAGTATAAAGCCGGCGCCGAGGCCGGCCACGTGGTCTCCCCATTCAACAAAAATAGTAGAAACAAAAGAGAGACAGAAAGAAATCATTTTATTTAGCTTTCTCAAATAGTAAAATTTGTACAATTTTTTTTGTTTTGGACACGGTGCGTTTAAACGGCAGAGCAATATTATTTCTCTGTTGTGTCACTCTCCCTGTCCGATTTCCTACGTATTCCACCCGATCGCACATTTCTTGAGTTATTATTCCGCGTACCATTTTAAAAATAAATATTAAAATATTTTGCTTTATTCGCTCGTCAATAGCTAAATAATTTAAAACGTTACGCATATCCCGCGTTGGTGTATATATATATCACAATGCATTGCCCTGTTCTGTAACTTCTGGAACGACTCAATTTGCTCCTGGTTGGCATAAAGGAGCACTTTTGAGCAATACTTCACATGAGGCGCAGTCATGGTTTTGTAAATTGGGTTTCTCGTATAGGCTCTACCTAAATTGCCTACCCTATTCAGAGAGAGCTCCCATGGGCAGTATCAAACAGTAATAACAACACATTTAACGTAGTTTCTGATGTCAGCAGATGTTGTAGTCGAAACTTAATTTTTCTTCAACCTTGTGCTGGAATTCCAGGTAGTTCTGTAGAGTTAATCAAGTCTGAGAGGACTATAAAAAATTAATCGCGTCTAATTTGACACGCTGCCGGCTTACATTAATTATGACAGTCAAAGTAAATAAATTCAGGGGATTAAAAACAGTTGTAAAACATATAATAGAGACCACAGTAGACGGTGCCGTAAACCGTTTTTCAAGATAGGCTTCACTTCAGAGCAATTCACTGTGAACTTTTTGAAATTTGAAAATCACTAATGGCGGAAGGCTAGAAAACAAAGATATTTTAGAAATTTGATTACTATACGACTACACCAGCTAAAGATAAGATTGGAACACCATTGTAAAGCTGAGAAATAGGATAATTAAATGGCAATAATTTTAAAATCTAAAACTGAATGTCAATACAAGACGCCGAAACACTCTGTAGCAAGTTTTTTTTAGAAGCCTTCAACCCAAAGATGATCTGTTTCGTTTTTAATTTTTTATGGACAAACCGTTGAGGTTATGATAAAAGCATAAGAGGGAAAGTAGTTTCTTTTTCATTTTTCTAAACAATATAACATTCTGAGAGTCCTACGTTATGTAGCTTCGCTGCACTACATTCTAGGTGTCACGTGACCTGGTAGATCATATTAGGGAATTTTTCCGCATTCCGGCTAGTTACCGGTGGACAGTCAAGTGGTGTGAACCTGTTGCCCGACGGAGCGACAAGGTCCGTCTCGCCTCGTGAAAATAGTTTCGGAAACATGCTCTCTGGGCGGCCATCATGGAAATTTTGAAATTGTGCAACCCGGTCCAAGTTGTGAATATGTAACTTAAAATTTTCTCAGGGATTTGGGTCGTCTGTCTTCTTCGCTTCACAACTTGCAAGCTTCTCGAGATTGCTGATCAACTGTAATAGTGAACTGTTTTGTTTTTCTTGATACCATAATATAGTGATGGTGAAACGTTTGTCAGTGATTTTTATTTCCATAGTTTAGAACTGAACCTTTTCTTTCCCTAGGTTAAATAGTGGAAACTGGCGACTATAGTATTTTACAGTTGATTTTATCCAAGGCGTATTCACGGTTTAGTAATTTTGAACAGTTTGAAGTTTTGTTTGAATCTTTGGCAAAACTTTTCAGAAGCACATAGTTAGTTAAGGGGAAGGCAAGAAGATGATGAAACATACGTTACTATTTCCGAATCCTGAAGGAATACCTATAATTGCTGAGCTGATGCCGTATATTTTGGGGGGGGGGTGGAAGATGAGGCTTTTCCTTTATCAGAAAATTAGATGAGACCGTATCCAAGGAAGCAAGTAACTGGAAATAATGAATACCAAGTTTTCAACGCCAGGCTTTCTCGACATCGACAAACCGTAGAATGTGTATTCTAATATCTTCATGACTTCGATTGTTTAGAAAACCATTTGAAAGCAAAGTGAACACGGAGAGATGTTGTAAAAGCAGCTTGCGTTTTGCACAATTAGATAGATAGATAGATAGATAGATATATATGTTCACTTTGATCCCATGTGAGAATAATCTCGGGGATGTGGAATAGTACATACACTTATTAGTAATGTAAATATTACTATATAATTGATAATATTATTATATATTGACAACAAGTTAGCAACAACCCATTAGTATAACCAATATCTCCTGTAATCTACAAATACAATCCCGTGTTAATTAATACTTATTATGTGGAACAGTGTATACACTTGTTACCAGCATCTAATAACCAGTTATTTTCTTACCAACCAGTTACCATGATATGTTTCACTATAATTTGTGACTACATATTATATTATGTTAGTTGCTATTTATGTGGAACAGTACACAAACCTATTAGCAACATCAATTATATTACCAACAACTCATAAGCAGTCAATTACTGTAAAACCTGTTAGTATGATAATTTTTCACAGCAGTTTTTGAGTCCATGCTATCCCATGTTAGTTCCTATATATGAGTGAAATTTTGTAAACAGTGTAATTACTTCATATATCATTTTAGTAATTGTGAATAATTTTGTCACCTTCCCCTTCCATACTACTATTTTATCAGTCATTCTTAGTTACCAAATTCCAAGAAGAAAATTCTTTCACAGAGTAAAATGGGTTCTGAAGCAGAAACTCTTTCAGTTTGGACTTAAAGTAGTTGGGTTTTTGTAGATAACATTTAATTTCTGTTGGTAATACATTGAATAAGGAAGCTCCAGTAAATGTTAACCCTTTCTGTACAATTGACAGTGATTTGTAATCCTTGTGAATATTATATTTATTCCTAGTATTATGGCTATGTATGTCAGCATTAAGATTGAAGTGTTCAGGATTTTCCACTACAAATGATAGTACAGAGTATACATACTGTGGTGGCATTGTTAGTATACCCAGGTTTTTAAATAGATTTCTGCACGACGTCTGTGGGCTTGCTCCACAAATAGTTCTTATAGCACGCTTTTGCAATTTAAATACCCAATGTGCTTGTGACGAGTTTCCCCAGAATGAGATGCCATAAGTGAGCAGGGAATGAAAATATGCAAAATATACTAACTTTCTGGTTTCTATATTAGCTATTCTAGATATTACCCTCAGTGAAAATGTTGCAGAATTCAGTTTTTTAAGAAGTTGTTGAATATACTGTTTCCAGTTCAATTTGTTATCTATATATACACCCAGGAATTTTGTGAAACTGCTTTCATTGATTGCTTTTCCTTCTGATATCACATTATAGCTGACCTTTGTTTTATTTTTTGTAACAAACTGAAGTTAACTGTGTCTTTTCTACAATGTTCTTCATTTCTTTACCTTTACATATGTGAAAATTTCATGAAAATATCTTGATTGGCTGCAGAGTTATTGATTAATATCTATAGAGATGTGCGGGCGACATATGGTAATTCCAATGCACTCACTTTGCCCAAAAGGAGCTGATTGCTGGTGCCAGTACCAGAAAGCTGTACATGAAAATAATTTGAAAATGTATAAGCATGAAAACGACCTTCCAGTTGCAGTAATGGAAGCAATTAAGCCCATCTTTCAGGATCTTTGTGACCCAAAATTGTTAAAAAGGTGCGTGGGTGGATTCACTCAAAATCCCAATGAGTCATTCCACTCAAAAATTTGGAAAGTTTGCCCAAAGACTGGCTTTTATGGAAGGAGAATAGTACAAATTGGGACTTATGATGCTGTGGTTACTTTCAATGATGGTATGGATGGCAGATTAAAGGTTTTTGAGAGACTGGAAGTACCTGTGGGCCACAACATGATAATATATTTTAGGAATGAAGACATGCGGAGAATAAGCAGTTCCCAAAAAAAAAAGGCAAAACATTCCACGAAGGAATCAAGAAAAGCAAGGAAGAGGCTCAAGTTACAAAATGAAGCTAGGAAAGAAGAGGAGCAAGGAGTGTTTTATTCATCTGGGCAGTTTTAGTTCAAAAACTTTTATTAAGGTACAGTAAGAAGATTTTTAAACTTCAAAGTTGATTTTCTCGGTTCATGTATTTCTAAAATGGTTTCCCTGATAACTCTTTGTGTAATGCTCATATTATCTTCTAATTTTCAGTGAACACTCACCATACCATGATCTACAGCATGGACTAGAAGATCTGAAGAAAAATGAAAATTGAATGATTTATGATTTTTTGTTGTTGTATATTTTGAACGAAAAGCTGTTTATATATTACTTTTTTTAATAAAAACATTTACACAAAGAGAACTTTGATGATTCTAGAGAATGTTATAACTGTGTATTATAGCTATAATTCTAAATCAAAATAAATGCAATTAAGTATTAGTTTGTTGGCATTAAACCACCTGTTAATTTTCTTTATAACATCATTTGCTGTGTTTTCGAGGTTTTGTGCTGATGGGTCTTTCAAGGATATGCTAGTATCATCTGCAAAGAGCACCATGTGTTCATTATCACCTAGTATATGTGGGAGATCATTTATATAGATTAAGAACAGCAGAGGGCCAAGAATTGAACCCTGAGGCACACCACATTTAACTATACCCCATTCTGAGTTTATAACATCTCCTGTATTAGCATCTTTCAGTGATACACATTGCTTTCTATTTTCCAGGTACGATTTAAACCAATGTCCTGGCTTACCACTAACTTCATAGTGGTCTAATTTACCTAGTAGAATCTCATGATCAACACAGTCAAAAGCCTTAGCAAGATCACAGAATATACCTAGGGAATTTAATTTTTTATGCATTGATTCCAGTACGTCGTTTACAAAAGCAAAAATTGCTGAATCTGTTGAAACGCCTTGTCTAAAACCAAACTGTATTTTACTGAGTAGGTCATTCTTTTGTAGATGTGCATACACCCTTCTGTACATTGCTTTTTCAAAGATTTTTGAAAATGCTGGTAGAAGTGATATCGGTCTGTAATTTTCAATCTTTGAGGTTTCACCCTTTTTATAAAGCGGTTTGATTATTGACTTCTTGAGTGAGTCAGGAAAGATACCTTCTTCAAAAGAACTATTACATATATGACTAATAACTCTACTAATGCTGGTGTTACATTGTTTTTCTACATGGGTTAAAACCTCATCATAACCAAATGACTTTTTATTTTTGAGGGATTTAATAATTTTTTCAATTTCATTTTGACTGGTGGGAAATATAGACATAGGTGCTGTTTTTGGTGACAAGGATTTAAGTATTGCTATAGCATCCATATTCCCAATATATTTTCCTTTCATTTTTTCAGCAACTGTTAAGAAGTAGTTATTGAAAGCACTTCCTACATAAGAGGGGTCAGTTACAAGCTTATCATTAATGCTTATAGATATAGGTTTATGTTCAAGGGATGATACAGTTGTTTCTCTTTTAATAATGTTCCAGATACTTTTTATCTTAATATCTGAACTACTAGTCTCATTGTTTATGGCCAAACGTTTAGCTTCTTTTATTACTTTGGTTAAAATTCTACTGTAAGTTTTGTAATGTTGTCTGAGAAGCATATTATCAGTATTCCTAACTTTTACATACAATTCCCTTTTATGTCTGCAAGATGTTTTAATACCAACTGTAACCCAATTTTTGTTTACTCGTTTTTGACCAATTGGAGCTAGTTTTGTAGGGAGACACCTTTTGTAAATTTCTAAAAACCTTTGGTGAAAGTAATTGAATTTATTGTTTACCCCTTTTAATTTATAAACAGTGCTCCAGTCCTCATTGAGAAGTTCTTCATTTAATGTTTTTATTGAATTGTTCTTTAATGGCCTAACTCTGACAAATCCTTTATTTTTGTTATTTTCGTTTCCCACGACATCCAAAGTAATTATATGAGCATTATGGTCTGACAAACCATTTTCCATTGGAATTGATCCATGTGTTTCTAATTTATTGTGCTCTACAAAAATGTTATCAATAATGGTACTACTATCTTTTTGTGTTCTAGTTGGGAAATATACAGTTTGATAGAGATTGAATGATCTAAGCATTCCTTACAATGTTCAGTAGTTGTAGCAGAAGTTTTAAATGATACCGAACAACTACCGCAAATTCAATTACTTGGTGTAAAAGGGAGCAGAGTGATGAATTCTCCAGCTGCTTGCGAAGAGAGGAAAAATTTCACTGAATATTTCAATAATTGGGGAGTAGTGCCGTGTTAACATCAATCCGTTATGGTTAGGAAATATTGGCAGAATAGCACTGTTCATTTGTAAAAAAAAATTATATTCTATAGGTACTATTGGTGCATGTTAGAAAGTAATCTATTTTTTATGTATTAATTAGAAAAATTGATGGGTATGATATATATTAATTAAAAATTGTAAAATAATGATTTATGGAAATATAGGTATTTTATTTTTTATTATAAAATGAATATTATTAATCAAAAATAGGTGTGATTAGCACAGTTACAATCTGGTGTTAGTTACTGAACACATTATAATAGGTAGAGGCGTTTAAAACTTCATTTTATATTTTTAAAAATTCGATTTTCAAAAGTCGACACATTTTTCAGAAAACGAGATGTGCAGTTAATATGGCCCCCATGGTGTTTTTAATATGGACCACCTTATTAATGTAAGGTAATATTGGAAAATAAAATTATTACAACTGCTTTGTAACAAAAAACCATGTTTATTATAAATAAGTAAATATAAGTAGATATAGTAGATATAAGGAGGTATAAAAATGAAATATAGATCACAATATGGAAAAAAATTAAACACAGTAATCGGAGACATACGCCTCCTTCTAGCTCTCTATTATAACGAGAACTAGTGACGATTTTTGCGACGGAAGGTTTTCGTCCACAATTTGATCTTTTCCTTTTTCTCTGGGATGGAATGAATGTCTTTAGGTGACACAGTAAAGGTCGATGAGGGTGGACGAGGATTGGCTTCAACCATTGGAGTGTCATCAGGCTGGTCATCAGGTTTCCTCCTCCCCTGCAATGAATTCATGGTCTTGAAAAATGTCCCTTTCCATGGGGTACACACCCATGACCCAGAATCCATTCACAGCGTTTAATCCCATGGTACATCGCAAATACGCCTTTCCACTAAGGGACGCTATATCGTAAGGTTCATCAGGTCTTTTTGCATAGAGCATCCATTGTCTGATGTTTTCGCTGCAATGGGTCTTCAGAGCTCCCATGAAGTTCGGTCTAATGGTTGCAATTTATGCGTTGTGTGGGATGGTAAGGACAAAATCGTAATGTAATTCTTCCTCAATAAGTGTATCACATCACTGTTTCTTGTGTGAGAAAACTGGCCATCAAGGATAAGTAGTATGGGTAACGTCTTCGTTGGCTTAGTTTTATAAACAAAATAGGTCAACCAGTCTTTGAATAAATTTGCTTGAACCCATCCAGCTGAGTGAGTTCTTCCAAAAAGACCCTTTATAGGGAGATTCAACATGTTTGTTCTCAGTAAAATCAACATAGGTGGGATATAAGATCCTCCTGCAATCATTAAACAGATTACTGTTATCAAAGAATCACGTTCTGCCGAAATCAGAGAATATATTTGACGTTTACCTTTACTGGTAATTACCTGTGGTATCTTGGTCTGAACTATATCCCAAATACGGGAGTAAAACCTTTCGCACGAGCATATTATAATCCAGTTGGTTTTCGGATTGACAGCTTGTCTTGGTGACATCTAACAAAAATGGTCTAGCCAAGCGCTTACAGCAACTTCATTTCTAGAGTTGGTTTTAATGCCATTTCTAACTGCCAGTTGTATGCCATTCGGCAAACATCCAAGCGAGTGAAACCGAAATATTTGGCCTCCATATACTGCAAGCACCCTATGAGTTCATTTTCTAGTGCTTCAGGTAGAGCTGGTTTTCTTCCTAGTTTCTTTGGGTGAACACAGCTCCCTGAAATGTATTAGTATCTTTTACATATCTTTGCAAGGTTGTCTTCGGCACCTCAAAATGTTTCGAAGTCTTTCTGACAACCATTTCTTTTTCATTCACAGAAGATACTGCTCCTTTCATCTTATCCTTGTCCCATAATTGCCTTCTACCGATCAGTTTTGGTGTCAAGCTGGCTCTAGGCATCAGAAAAATAAATTAACCACAAATATTGAAATTGGACCCTGGAGTCCATATTACCATCACCTAAGGGGGTCATATTGCAGACATGAACATATTAGAAAAACTTAGTTATAGGATAAAAACTGAAATCCCCAGAACTTTCTAGTCTGTGTTAAACTGGTGGGAATAGCCTCTAAATCATATGTATGGTACCTAGAACTAAGTCATGGTAGGTTAAAATCAAGAAATTTACATACCTTTTAAAGTTTTGAAAATGACAAAAACACAATTCACCTCACAACTACTCAACGACTACGCCGAATGGCTTCCAGCGTTCCTACCAGCCAGTTGGTATACTAGTGGACTAGTTCCAGTGTACTCCACTAGATTTCAGCACATTGTTATTAAAATACGGAGGGGGGCCATATAATATGCAGGGGCCATATTACCACCTTCTCCTCTAATAATTATCGTCTTTCAAATTATTTCAGTGTCACCCCAAATCCGAATCTTCTGTTTTTTCTTCATGTTGTTCGAATCTTCTGTGTCACAAAGCTCCTTGTGCTCCCTCGCCGCCTCTATCAACATTTCTCCTACCATTTTTTAAAAATACATAATCACAGTGTATCTAACAAACTACACCTTCACGCGTGGCGCGAGAAACTGTGTCTTAACCACAGCGTTAAGCATCTGTGAGCACACACGAGTCATGTTATCTAGTATCGTGTTCCCAATTTGCGCCGTTCTATTTGATTATGTAGTTTACAATACGTGCTGTGTTGCGTCACCTAGCACGCGCTACACGCTTCTCAATATGCGCCTTGCCTAAGAGTACTTCCGACGGTGTACAGCTAGGTTATCGTCCGCACGGTTGACGAAGCCAACTCGCACCCCACGCCCTCCACCCTCTTGACGTGTTTTCGCTTTGACATGAGGGGAGTGGGCGGCGTCCCCAGTTTTGAACTCTTATGCTGCGTATGAACTATGCACGGTTACCGCGCAAGCCATTTTTGACACGAGAGCGGTGACCGCGCGTGGCATTGAGACCCATCCAGTAGTCACGGTCCGTTTTTTGTGAATCAACCATTGAGTTTTCAAATGCACGAGCAGCTGCAGCTTTCATTGTGACGCATCACATTATACACAAGAAACCTATATGAAAAGGGCGTTTGTGGATGAGGAAATTGTATGGGTTATTATTATTGTTTGCTGCTGGCTTCACGCCTCGTCGACGTTGGGATCTTTAGAGATGGAAAGGACTGGGGGCAAGAAACGTGAATTAATTCGGCCATGATATTTAAAAGGAAACATCCCAGCATTCGCATTGAGTGAATTGCCTCTTAATAGAATGCGGTATGGTATGAGACTTATGGAAGACATAAGATACAAAGCCATAAGGATATAATAAAAAGTTACAACAATGACAACAGTAGAGATTGCGTTCTTAAAATTGATCCAAGTGTGAATAACCTTAGCACTCAATTTCAAGAGGTGATTTCAGTTATCTTTTTTTATGGCTCTACGCTTCATCGGCGTCAAGGTCATTAGAGGCGGGAAAGTAATGGGCACAAGGAACAGAAAGGAATTCTGCCATGGCCTTCCGAAGTAAATATCCCGGCTTTCGCCTGGAGTGATGTTGAGATACCATGGAAAAAACCAATCTGGATGCCCGGACGAGGATTCCAACCCTCGTCCTCCCGAATATGAGGCCAAAGCTTTACCGCTCACCCCCCAAGCTAGGTGTTTTACTCGCTGAAAGATTAGCTATAAATTAAGAATTTCTAGCAACTAGAGGCTTGTATATTAGCGTGCAATATCTTTTCTGAGTGTCAAAGCAATGAATTTCGAGAACAATTCCAGACTTTTGCGACGTATAATGCAAAAATCCGAAAGAATTGGTAAGGGTAAGTAAATAATACACAGTTTATGCTGTATTAAGGTTTTTACTGTTATTAAATTTTCTGTTGGCATTCTTAACACAAACTTACTTCATACTTAGGTTATTCATGGCAGCAAACTGTCGCTGTGCCGCGCGAGCTAACTCGAAAAAAGGCCCATCCTTCTCAAGTGCGTGGCCAAGTCTTGGAGGGCCTTTGCCGCGGCCCTTAATACTGACAGAGAATGGCTCTCTAAGCAGCATGTTCGCATTATGCGCGGCTGCCGTGCAAGCCAGTGTTCGATGGTTTGCAGCGTAGTAGATACGCAGCCTTATGTCTGAAATCAAGTGTTAATTAGTGGTTATAGTCATCACTTCCGTACAACATATGATTTATTTTTCTCCAAATATGCATTCTACCCTCAACGCCAATGCACGCCTTATACGCTCCAAGAAATCTCTTCCCCGCCTCCTATTTTCAAATGTGAAGTGATGCACGTGAGTCAGCAAATAACAGGATCACCAAGGAATGTTTGGGAACCGGGTAAAAGTCTTGGTTGCACCAGTGGTCCAGTGTGGTGGTGTAGAGCGTGTCCAGCATTATCGGTAACAAATACAGGAGAAGGAGGGTGTAGGGGGTACTTTCTAAATCTCTAAGATAGCCCGCTTCAAGTTATGAGTCAGGACGGTGGTTTTTTCAGATTAGAACCTGCCGGTGAAGGGAAAAAGAATGATGGCAAAGGGTTACTAAATGCGCTATGGGGAAAATTATAACTACCAACGAAATAGTTGAAGCTGATTAAACAATAAGAGAACCTTAATTCTCACAATTAGAAAAACTGTCCCAATAAGTGAGGTGAAAATATCAAAAAACTGTTATTAGACTAATATGTGAGTGGAGACTTTCCCGGCGTAAAGATACAGTGAATATTTCACGGGAGTCCAGTTGGAAACAGTCATAGAATGACGACGCTTCAACAACCTGCTTGGTTGTCTTCATCAGGTCTATTTTTAGATATTAATTCTTCAAATCACAAAAACAGACTGGCTTAGCTGCCTGCGAAAAATCTACCGTCGTGTATCGAAGCTTGCCAGGACCCCCAATCAGTTCCGGTGCGCTGATTGGCAAAAATTCTCGTAGCAATTTGAATGTTTTCAAATTCTGAAAATGTATTGTCTAGCTTGAAATCTGCGAAACATCCTATCACGCAATGTGACCGTGTAATGGATCAAGAAATAAAAATAATTTCTAAATGGAGATAAGTAGGGTTCACAGATTGAAGCGGTCCGCTGGCGGAAGATTCATATTTTTCTAGCAAGTATTAGTCGGTGTGAGCAGCAGAGACTATTTCGCAGTGCAACCAGCGCGGCACCCTTTGTAGTGCAGTGCAGGTGTTTGGAGATGGGAAACGAGATAATGGAACCACACATTCCTTCAGTGAGGACAGTCCGCCCGTGCCAGCGGTGCGTGAAGTACAGAACGGTTGTGTACGTGTATGCATGGAAGGATAACACTATTAATTAATAATAAGTTCAGACAAGGTTTTTTTTTTTTTTTTTTTTTTTTTTACGCGGAAACCCACGTTTTGAGGAGACGATTACAGCTGGACCAGTGAAAAGCCATTAGAAACGATAACCATCTAGTGTGTTCCAAAGCTAGTGGTCGTCCAGTGTTAAACACAGTACGATGATTACATTTTGTTTTGTGTGTGTTGCGCACAGAAATTCCAGAAGATCGGACAGCGCGGACTTCGACATAAACATCAATTAGATGGTAATTACACAATTTTAATCCCACCAGAACAAACCAAGTCAAAGTATGGCACATTGTACCCGAAAGTGAAAACCTGTAGAGACTTGTGCTTTCTGACTTTATTTTGAGTTAGTCGGATTTTGTTCATGATCTGTCATTTCATCGTTTATTTAATCATCTTTTTATTTTATAGATTTAATTTTCTTGTTATATGTGTTCGTTAATGCAAATCACCTTTCCTTATGTTGATAACAATAAATGCAAGTGTCAGTATATAAAGTTAATATAAATTTCCTTATAATTAAAAAAAAAAACAAATAATTACATTTCTAAAAGTTCATTGGAAATTCTGGAAGGACACCTTCCATGGCGTCCAGGCAAATTTGAACAAGGTAATTTATATACAAAATTTTAATCATAGAGAGTAATAGTAACTGGTGGCAATCCATACTCCCGGGTACACCACACGATAACTCAACATTTTATATGAGCACTCTTTTCAAGAAATATTCACAAAAGATCACCCTTCGTCTCTTTAGATTCTGCTTTTTTTTTTTTTTTATCTTCGGCGATTAATTTCTTCAGTTGTCTGAAACGTATAACATCAAAATAAACGGAATATGTTAGTTAAACGTTACAAGCGTAAGTTATATGAAAATTACATAAACCTCTTTGTGCTTTAAGAGTCACAAAATATGACACTCCTATTATGTTAACACAGTGTAACTGGTTAATTATATCTCCAGTTTTCTGAAATACAATAAATGTAATATATTGTCTCTGATAGATTACTCAAACCACTACTTAACAGACGCACTTCATCAAGTGTAACTTAAGTGTGGATGAAATTTAAGGTAAACATCTGTGTGATTAAATAGTTTGTTAAATACTATGCACTAAATTGGAGATAACAAATAGAATATTACTGTTTACATTAGTTTAAAGTTTTCAATTATGAAGCAAATAGTTAGGATTATTGTTAGTGAAGCGAAATACTAATTTTTCATCTTAGTGCTTCAAAAATCGCCTATTTTTACCGATTAATTTTCAACCCTTTTTTACTAGATTTGATGATTTACAATTAGCTGAGAGCTTGATAGATAGATTAAACAATGCTTTTTGGTGTATCTGTTTTAACATCTAAAATTTTTGTAAACTAAATAAATAATTATTTTAGATTCTAAGTGTTATATATTGTTACTAAAACATATTATAGAACTTCGTTCTGTCTGAAATTTAACCAATTGTTAAAGTATAAAAATATTAGTAATCTGCTACTAATAAAATAAATAAATATAGTAAATAAATAAGAAATAGTATATAGCTGACTTCTGATGCTCAACATTATCGATCCTAAAAAAAAAAAGAATTATAGATTTAACTTCTGTATGTTATAAGTTCAGATCAAATATAATTCCTTCTAATTTGATTATTTCTAAAAATATCAAAATACCACCTTAATAGTAAAAAGATCATAATTTAAGGTATTTTTATCTAGTTATTAATTACAGTAAGTTTATTTGGGGGTAAAGGCTTAATCTAATTTAAAAATTAAGCATATTGCATAAATTTTGTCAAATTACCTTATTAATTACATAATATTCATGTAGAAGGTACTAGAAGTATTTAGGAAAATCACGATAGAGTGACGCCTGTCGCAGGTACGTGAGGAACGATATAGTTTGTAGTTGGTGGTTCCATTTGGATAAAGTGGAGCATGAAAATGGAGAATAAATAAGGGTCTCTCATGGTTTTGACCACTTTATCTAAAGAATGAAACTATCGAGGATATTGTGCGAATAAGTCAGGGCCAATGAAACTCGGTCTGAGGATGCTCAGCCTATGGAAGTTCCACCTTTGGAGGCGCAGACGGTGGAGGCACAGCCTGTAAAGGCGCAGTCAGTGGAGGCACTGCCTGTGGAGGCGCAGCATGTGAAGGCTCAGCGTGTGAAGGCTCAGCGTGTGTGGGCTCAGACTGTGGAGGAAAAGTTATAAAGCCAGAAAGTAGAGATGGTGGGTTTAGTGATGAGCGTGAGAAGGATGGTCGGGAGCCGATAACATGTTGTAGGGAAAATACAGTTAACAGGATGAGAAACCATACACTTCAGAAATTAAAGGGGCAAATAGGTTTGACCTGTTACCAAAGTCAGGAGGGGAAGATGTAGATGAAGGAGCAAGTCAGCTGAAGAAAGGAAAGAATAAAAACAAAAGGGTTCTGCTGCTAGGTAGTAGCCATGGTGTGAGCCATCTTCTGCAGGATCAGTTAGGCACAGGGTACCAGATCACGAGTTTTTTTACAAACCTAGTGCTACATTAGGTCAAGTATTAGAGGATATAGATTCACTTTTGATAGGACCATAGAGGAGTGATAGTGGAAGGTGCGGGGAATAGTGTTGAGAGTAACGCGAATTATAGTATAGAGAGTGACCTGAGAACGGTGGTTAAGGAGGCGGGACAAATCAGGGTTGAACTAACGTAGGTCCCAAGTCGCCATGACCAGTCACAGTTAAACAAGGTTGTGAAGCGGGTGAATGTGGAAATGGAGGTGGTACTTGGGAAAGGTATTAATTATATTTTTTTGGGTTGTGCCCGTGGAAATCATCGGTAGGTGGGGTTTCACTAGGCATGGCCTACATCTAAAGAGAAGGGGCAAAGGGGTACTTTCTGATTTGTTAGCTAAAGCTGTAAGGCAGTCCACAACAAATGACGATAGGGTTAGGACTGTGTTTTATCTATGGTAGGTGCTGTTGGTGGAGACAGATAAACAAAGGGATACTGATTGTAGATCCATGATGAGAAAAATACAAATGCTAAAGAAAGAGATGAAGCTACTGCAACAATAACTGACCATGGCAAAACTGGGAAGGAGAACATCAATGCTTAAAATATCACAAAGACAGTAATGAATTATTTAGAAGTATAGTGAACAAAGTAATAGAATTTGAAATCTTAATAGAGATACACATAATTATAGGGATAAATTCTTGGTTAAAAGAATAAGTACCGACGGTTACAGAGTGTTTCGCAAAGATAAAGTAGCAATTAGTGGAGGGGTTTTCATACTGGTTAACAAAGACTACTACTCCTAGGCAGTGGCGGCTGTACCTTAAGTGCACTCGTGCGCTGAACCACAAATCCAAAAGATTTAAAAATGACAAAATATTAAGTACCTACTTCATCTTTATTTTTATATTACCATTTTAATATTTATTTTTAAACATACAAAAACAAAAACGTATAAAAAATTAAATCTCCAATTATGGTGAAACAGTTTGAGCGCTTTACTAAACCATTAAGACTTATTTTCCTGTAAAGACAAATTCTCGTGCGCTTCAGCGAGTGCACGAGGACTGCTAATACAACTTGTAGGTGATACGAGTTAATACGCCTGACGCGTGAAACAAAAGGTAGTTCATAGAAACGTACCGAGTAATGAGTCGGTTGTCGAGCGCCGCACGTGCGAACCGAGGATTGCCGAGAGCACCCGATGTTTGACGAATTGGCCGGCCGGCATGGGCGCGCGCGAGGCGACGGCAGCCATGATTGACATCTCGTTATTAGACTATCAGTATAGTTTCACTGTATATGTGACGCGCTAATAATTGTTTATTTATATTACCGTAAATAATTGTTTTTATTTTTTTGTTTCGATTTTTTCGAGAACTTTTATTCTATACTGTGTATGGTGTTAGTGAAAATGAGCATAAACATTGATTATATTAAAGAAAATAACAGAACTTTTCAAAATAAAGTGAACATAAAATTGGCCGGACCACCACGGCCCTTTTTAATTTTAAAACGAGAGTGCAAATCGAAAAATAAAGCATTTACACGAAGTTTTAAAAGTGAAATGTATAATAGAAAGAAATGGTTGTGTGGATGTGAGCGTCTTAATGCATTCTTTTGTTTTCCTTGCATTATTTTTGGCGGAGAATCGATTTGGACAGGAACAGGAATCAAGGATTTGACGCATTTGAGTGAAAAAATAAAAAAAACATGATTCTTCACAAGTACATCTACAAAATGTAATGAGTTTTTCTGTGTTAGGCACGCTCGACATTCGTAATCAGCTAGATTCTGTGTATAGAAGCAATATCCAAAAGTATAATGAACTAGTTGATAAAAACAGGTATATTTTATCACGTCTTATCGATTGTGTCAAGTTTTGTGGTGCATTTGAGTTAGCTTTGCGAGGCCACGATGAAACTATTGAGTCTAGTAATGCTGGGGTGTTTCGTGGATTAATAGATTTTGTATCAGAGTTGGATACGGTCATGAAGGAGCATCTCACGTCGTCTACAGTTTTCAAAGGCACGTCAAAAACTATTCAGAACGATATTTTGGACTCAATTTTATGTGTATACCACAAAGAATTGTCCAATATTATAACAAAATGTGAATACGTAGCAGTTCAAGCTGATGAAACTACCGATGTATCGACGACTATGCAGATGGTGATGATTTTAAGCTACGAAGAAAATGGACAGGTTCACGAACGGTTTTGGAAATATCTTACGCCGCATTCCCATACTGCTGAAGGAGTTAGTTCTGTTATTATAAGAGAATTACGGGAACTTCAAATAACTCCGCAACAATTAATAGCACAATGTTACGATGGCGCCGCTGTAATGAGCGGGAATATTGGTGGAGTACAGGCTAAAGTAAAAACCGTCTATCCAAATGCTTCATTCGTTCATTGTTACGCCCACCAACTAAATTTAATAGTAAAAAAAAGTGTAAGTCAAAACAAAACCGCACAGAAATTTTTTGCTAACCTTCAAGCTTTTCCAAAGTTTTTTTCACGATCACCGAAGCACACAGATGTTTTGAAAACTATTGTATCAAAGAAGATTCCTGCTGCTCCGCAAACGAGATGGAACTTTAATTCGCGGACCGTTGCATCAGTACATAGCTACAGGGAGCCTTTAAAAGAATGCATGACCACCATTATAGAAACGGAAAATGATACCGATTCTATAAATCAGGCTGATATGCTTGAAAGGTATTTGAACGACAGTACTTTTTTATATTAGCTTGATTTTTTTCAATCTATTCTGCCACATAGTGAAATTTTATTCAAACAAATGCAAAAAAGAAATATTGATTTGGTTCATATAAAAAACTGTATTAATGATTTTGAAATCAGTATACAAAATGCACGTAACACTATAGATCAACTTCAAGAACCGCCTCAAAAAAGGTGTAAATCGTCTAGCTCTGTTATAGCAAAAGAAGTGTGCGATATAATTATTACTCAAGTGAAAGACAGATTCAATTTTTGTAATCATTTGATAGCAGACAAATTATTTTACTGTGAGAACTTTACCACATACCTTTCTACTTTTCCCGACAAAGATTTCACGATCACAGTTTCCACCTATGCAGCTTTGGACAAGTACAAGTTGAAAAACGAACTATCAGCAATATACAGTCGCAACGATTTCACCAACGCAAATAGTGCAATTGAAATTTTACAGTTGTTCTATAATAATGACCTGACTGAATCATTTTCAGAGTCAATGAAACTATTGCGAATTCTGTGCACTATACCAATGACTTCAGTAGAGAGCGAGCGATGTTTTTCGACACTGAAAAGAATCAAAACTTTTCTCCGAAATACCATGTCGCAGGATCGGCTAAATACACTTGCTGTCCTTAGTATTAAAAAAAAAATTCATACAAACAATACCCGATTTTAATATAAAGGTGATTGAACATTTCGCTTCAGAAAAATGTCGTTGTATTGATTTAATGTATAAAAAATAAACATATATTATGTCAATTTTTGTTTTGTTGCATTTTCTAATTTTAATATTTTAGTAAAGTGCATCACCAGTTCGATAACCCACCAGCCGCCACTGCTCCTAGGTGTTTATATATCATGACCATGAGTTACTTGGGGTAGTTTTGTGGCGTGGTAAAACATAAATAAATAAATAATAAAGGTGTTGTGTACTTACCGTAGCGGAAGAATGAAATATGAATATGAGGCTCTTGGGGTAAAATTCATAATCAGAGTTCAGACGTGAGAGTAGAATGGTCACTATCGGTAGAGATTTAAACTTACATCGTGTAAATTGGGTAGTAAATAACATTAATAACGCAGCAGAGATATACAGATATCTTAATATGAATGAGGCTTTACACAGTGGACGAAACATGTCATATATATTCCTAAAAGCATGATTGTAACCATGTGGAGTGTCAAGTAAATGAATAAATAAGTGTACATGAAGCATTTCTGATGGATATTAGAGGATTCTGTAAAACAGTGGCAAAAAGTGAAGGTGGAATAGGTACAAATATAAAAATGCATAAATTTAGAAATTGACGAGATATTTCAGGAAGGTTTCAGCAATTAGAAGGTTAGAACCTGTACCACGGAGTTGAACTGGGAAGTTACAAAGAGATGATAGAAAGGGTGAAGAAAATTTTAATTTAAAAAAAAAAGATTGTAAATAGAGGTGCAGGTATGTACATAATAGGAAGGTAAGGCCATTAGAGAAGTTGACGAGAAGAGAACATAATAGTGTTAATAGACACAGAGCAATATGGAACTCTTGAAAGAACAAAACAATGAATTAACGGCACCAAAGAATGTCATAAAGATGGATTTCTGAAGAACAGGGACCACTGACAGTTGTTTCTAGAAATTTCTATAGAAAACTGACGGGAAGTGAGGTTGAGACAATTATAGATAAAAATAGAGAAGAAGTTACTGGGGAGTTGAAAAAGGCAAACATTTAAGTAACTAGTTTAGTGAGAACATTAGGAACAATGATTCAGGAATGGGAGAGTGTAAATCGGAGAACGAGCATAGCCATACAATTAGAAATAAGCAGACTAGGAAATGGAAATTCATCCTGATGATATCATGAACGAACTAAGAAAGCAAAAGAAAAGAAAAATCATTTTTGGGATAGGTTGATTGTACCAAAGAAGTGAAGAGCTTGGGTTATAAACCCACGATCAGACCATTGGTTACATCTAGTGGTGTAACATTTTTGAATATCAAACGCAGGGTTTAGACGTGGTGCAATGGAGAACAGCATGATTTTTAGTTGGAAATTACCTGAGAACACAATCAGCAACTGATATATTAAAGGAGCTGGATTGGATGTCATTGGAAGAAAGGAGGAGAGTAAAGAGAGTGCTAGGATCGTACATGACGTATAATGAGGTTAAAATGGATACTGGAATTCGGAGTGGTATACTGAAGGGAAAAGTTGACCATGACCACAAGTTGGCACTTGATTTGAGGCATTCATTGGTGATGAGGGATGGATGGATAAAATATGCAAATGCCAACATTGATTTATGAGTGCAAGTAAATACTTCATATTAATCTGTGGAGCAGGGATGAGATTAATTTAAGCGCACAGAGTAGAAATTAGCATTACCTTCCACATTTTATGTCTGTAGATATTTGTGAGATCATGTATTTTTTGATGATCCTCGACACAATGGTGTATATTATCCATTCAAAGCAATCGGGTGGACGGAGTGGAATAGAGGAAAAATGCCAAATAAATGAACAGAGACCAATGCCTGCAATCTCTTAATTTCTGAGCAAATTAGAAACACGTTGATAAACCGAAATCTTGTTGATTGGACGGAGATGAGTCTTTCCTCGGTCATACAATTTCATTCACGTATATCTCTGTCAACCTCTTCTTAAACCAAAGATAATAAAGATTTTAGTGTTATTGGTTGGGGACTGGAATATTTCTGTGTGCCTGCTTCTTTGTCGCAATGTAATGGTAACGAATTCCAGAGTTATGCCTCAGACTGTACTCCTTAACGAATTTCATTTAGCGCGCGCCAGAATTAACGGGGGCACATAACGGAATGCTGATGTCTGGGTACGCCTATGCAAACACGTCAGGTGGGCGCTTTCACAATGGCGCACGCAAGCAATCGTGTTGAGAAATGTGGATGGAAAAATCCCAGACAAAAAAATTCGGGGCAGCAGAAGCATACTCCCCACCCCTGGTCTGTAACATCACGGTAAACCTTGGCCGTCAATGACGCCAAATTACCACATTTGTTGCTTTAAATCGCCTACCATCTCCCCCCCCCCCCACAACTGGCCTGGCCCGCCTTTGGTCGATGCGACTTACTTAAAACAGAGACGTCACGCGGATGAATGAAAAATCTGCGGTAGTCGGCTTAAGCTCTTTTGAACTAAAATCGGTGTTTCAAAACTACTAACGTTTAAAGCTACAAATTAAAGCGTATAAAAATCTGTTAGTGTTTGATGATGTTAAATGCAAAGTAGAACAAGATTCAAAGGGAACTGATGCATGTGGCAATATGTAACGTTATTGGTAATGTAGTGGCTAGTAGATAATGTCACATACTATTTACTTGGCATATAAAAGTGAATGTGGTGATCAGTAAATAAAATTATTTCACCAGATATTTTCTTTCATAGTACCCATCATAATTAAGTAATAAGATGGTATATACTTTTTAATTAATTTATTTCACCAGAAATCGGCGATTAAAAATACATTTTCAACAGCGCACATGACATTACAAAATATAAGTCCTTTACAAAGTTTTGTTAAATTATTTCTCTAGAGTTTTCATAGTGGTTGACATCTTTAATCTTATGTATTGTAGCATACTTTCTTTCTGACGATTTTCTGAAAGAATCCTTTAATGTAAATAATTGCATCATCTACATTGGTAGAAAAGAGCACATCCTGCCATTAGTGTTCTAAGGTATTACTTGGTAATTATGTGTATGTCTGCTAACTGCTGGTTACTCCCATGTGACGGTAAGGATACAGAAATACAATGTGTAGTGATAATATACACAGATAAAAACCTAAACGTTGATTATGATTATAAAGTGGGGAAAGAATTGCTTGTTGAAGACTTGAAATGTAAATATCTTGGCATTACATTTGATAACTAGCTTAATTGGGCAGGACACATTCGACAGATGGAAGGAAAAGGTTTCAAAATTCTGTACTTGTTGGAGAGAGTGATGAGAGGATGTACAGGAGAAATAAAGTAATTGCGTCACATTACTTTTGTCAGACCATTGCTCGAATACGGTAGTGTAGTATGGGACTCACATTTTGAATATCAAAAACAGGAGTTGGAGAGGGTGTATAAAAGGGCTGTTAGATTTGTTTGTGGAAATTTTAGCATAATGAAATCCGCAACAAATATGGTAGAAGAACTGGAATGGGATTCATTGGAAGACAGGCGGAGGGCGAAGGGTATCATGGGACTGTACAAGGCGTACTAAATTGGTAGTGAAGCATGGAAAGATATTGGTGTAAGAATTAAAAGTAATGCATTGAAGGGAAAAGTTGACCATGACCACACGCTGGCATTCAATTTCAGGCACAAGGACGTAGGAAGATTCTCTTTTTTACGTAAGGGAGTCACGGTTTGCAACAAGTTACCTAGAGAAATGATGAATAATTTACCAAAAACGTTGAAAGTATCTAATGTTGAAATTTGTAGATGGCAAATGTAGGTGTGTGCCACCGGAGCGTGTGCTCCATTACAATTTTAATTAAATTAAATGACTCTTAATATGGATTTGGTTAAAGGAGGCTTCCAAAAAATATGGACACTATCTATGTAAATTTGGCTATCCCAGAAGAATTCAGAAAAGTTATCATGTCTCTTAAGAGCAAATACTCAAGTGGCCAAGACGGGGTTTCTAGCAGATTAATTGAACTATGCTTCACAGAATTAAGTAATATACTAAGTTATCTGTCTAATATCTTTACTTGAGGGTACCGTGTAGTAGTTGGGTATCCTTCGGGAAGGATTAATTTTATACTTTATCATTGAAAACGCAACTCTTCATCACGATATAGTCATGCCACACCACGTCGGAATATGACGTCACGCTTTTCGCCTCTGCTATCAAACAAACAACGAACGGAGATGTTCTAGGTTATGCGCGTTATTTAATAGCAGTTCTATTTAGCTATGCATCCGCGAATAAATTATTCATCAGAACTTTGAAAGAAAAGTACGTTTTCATTTTAAATCGACATAGTAATTATTAATCGCTTTTTCTTAATTAAAATTTTTGCGATGTGGATTTTTCTTATACACTCTGTACAGCGATAACGTTTGTTATAGTAAGCTAGAAAATATCTTCATTACATCATTTTCGAGATAATAAACGTTATTTGATAAAAAATTTACTTAGCAAATTGCTAAAATACTGCAGTCCATGAATCAGTTTTGACAGGCTTCCAAGATATTTATATCCAATGCAGATATTATTATATACAGAAAGAAATGATTTTCTGAATCTCTGAAATAAAGGTATGTACTGTGTTTAAATTAATGTATTAATTATAATTTGCTTTAATTTCTGATGTCACTATATCAGACACATGTAAATATTCCAGTGTGTCAAATTTAGATTGTAATACAATGAATGTATTTGTACGCGAATAATGAATTTTGAGCAACAATATTAGTAGAAGTTGTGATTTTTTCGAAATGCTGACAGGATCAGAATTACAACTGACATATTTTTTTTTTTTACTGAATAATTCACAATGAATTTAGTTTTATAAATAACTTAAGCTGCTTTCATAAGCTCGGAGCTACGGAAGTTACGGTATTTTTATACTGATGGATAATTCCGTACATTATAAGACTGGTGATTTTCTCAGTGTTGCAAATGAATAAAACTTTCTCGGGTAACTAGCCGAGTTAGTCCATCGTTTAACCACGACGTTTCGGCGGTCACAACTTCTGCCGCCATTGTCAAGTGACTGCTGCCGGTAGGTTACTGAGCCTCTCAGTTCCGTACTTATCGTGCTGTAGCTTAAGGTTTAGGGATTTCTAAATTATCTTTAATTTAATTGGTTACCTAATTCTGAGGTCATTCATTCAGTAGAAGTTCCATCTGTATCGCTGTGTAAACTAAATCATAAATATGTATAAATTACAAAATAAGGTTATGAGCATTACATAACAAAAATTCTATTTATTTAGGCAATCTCAGAGAAATGAATTGACAGAATATTCCTTTCGTCCGTCGTTTAAAACTAATATTTCGTGGCATAATATCAGTTTTTAAGATTTATTTTTAGCATCCTTCGATTTCACGGGGGTCATTACTTCAGCCGCGTGTAAGATGTGTCAGCCGTTAAAATACTGAACTGCAACGCAGATAACAAAAAAGAAAAATGTAAGAACCAGTGTTTGGGTCAAATTTATATCGCGATGCATGATGACAATAATATGTGATACAGGAAATGTGTTAATTCACGTGTGATTGAAGTTTTAATTTTCTAGCGGCAATATTAGTGGAGATTGTCGTTAGGTTGAAATGCAACCTGGACTAAGTTGCCAACTGAAACTTTTCTCTACTGCACAATGGACGAGAATTTACATTGAGCTTTTAATTTATAACAATTCTATTTAGACAAGCAACTGCAAAAAAAAATGAATTGTCAGAACACTCCTTTAAACCTGTCATTTTTCACGGGCTTTGTAGCTAGTTTAATTTATTGTTAATAATGGATATTTTAATTTTAAAAATATGTGCAAGTCTAAACTGTCAAGAATCTTGAAATTGTCAGGAGTGTAGGAAAACTGTAGCAATATGACATTTGTTTAGCTTTAATCGGCATTTACGAATCTAGGCGAATTTACCTTTAATATTAATACAGGATAGCGCAAAAAAACAAAATAACACTTAGAGGTACAATTAGCCTTTTATTCAACAAATAAACAAACAAATGAAATTTGAAATTAAACTCAAATTAAACCTATTGTGACTTTGGGCAGTAAGAATAACCTTTGGCGCCATTAGTGGAAAACATACAATTAAAATTGTACTAGAATGTACCAAGATAATTTTGTAAAGCAAAGTGCTTTCCTAACAACTCACACCATTCTGGTAAATTATGCCGTTAGATCAGTAGGTTTCAATTACTACAGTTAGAGCAGAAACTTCTTATGTCACTAACTGTTTCATGTAATGCACAAACACTATACTTGGTGATGTAACACGTTAGCAGTGCATCTGTGTCTGTGGCCGATGATGATCGAAGTTGGACCCAAGGAATATGAGACCTCTCAAGACTGTTACAGTCAAGCTCAGCCAGGTAATGCTCATATTATCATTATGGACCCTGTTGCACTTGGATGTCACCTCAGTATTCCACTCAGAATGTAAGTAGGGACGAGTAGCGTCCGACCAAAATCAGAAGTCAGGATCAACAGAAAGATATAGAATAAAACTGCAGGCTCAGCGTTCCATACCAGAGTGTAAACGTCGGAAATAGCATATCATACCAGAATGAGTCTTCCATCACTCACGTAAACGTAGGCACCGCCTCTTGGTAGCGTAGATACATGTTGAACAGAAAAATCCCAGAATTTCAGTCACATGTTAATTTTTGATAGGCTGGTGGGCCGAGCCTCCTGATGTTACGTGATATTCCCGAGATTTATTCATGATCGCACAACCTGCGTAGGATTCACAACGTTTGGGATGCGTCTAGGATCGCCGGTAGGTTATGCTGTTAGCCGAATGACTCGCGTTATTTCCTACCAGGCGCACTGGTCTGCCTATTGTGACTACCGTCACATTTGGATACTTCTCAAGGTTCTCAGTTGTATTGCCCTAGGTAAAACCACCCACCCCACTGTTGCGAGGCTGCCGGTGGATTGTCCCGACTGGATAGCGGTTTCTCCAACCCATTTCTTTTGGAAGAAGATATTCCTAGCCAAGCCAGCAATAAAACTCAATATTCTCCCTGTGTAATGCTTTTTGTCCATTGGATTAAAATTAACTGAATATTTATATTGGCGTAACAGCCTTTCTTATAATCCTTGATTATCTAATAAAATTATCTAATGGAAAATAAGAAGCATCCCCCGCTCTAAAAGTGGGGAATCTGCATCTCCCATTGGCTGAATATCATGCAGTTTGGACGTGTACTTCATGTGCTGAGTAATTGTGTTCCTTGTGGTCAGGGCATGAAGGTTGACTTTCTCACAGTAAGGAATGCTAAGCCGGCTGCCTTGGGCGCTGGTGTCGTGTAGTTTCATGCCCTTGTACTGGCTTAGAAGTAAACTGCCTTTCTTACTGCTGAAAGTCTACTCTACAAAATAACTACCCGTGAAACTTCGGCGACCACCCAAACATTTTGCGACGTCCTCACAGTTGGAAAAATCTTCGGCGTTTGTCGTCACTATAAAATGTAAAATTACTAAAAAAACTATGATCTACTACATTTCCTTTTATTCCTCTTCAGTTTTTTTAATGTAATCCGCAGCCGTTGCAAGAATTAGATCTTCGTCAAAATTTTCTGTTTTGAACACAGCAATCAACAATTTTCAGGTATTTCTCACCTCGAAATTGTGCAAGCCAAACAGAAAGTGTGAACGACAACGTTTCATCCAGTTCATTTGCTCAAAATGGCTTGCGCAAGAAAATTTGTGCAAATGGCTTTTATGTGTAAACCCACCTGAACTTCTTTTTTTTTTTTTTTTAAAAAAAAAAAAAAGATAAAAAAAAAAAAAGCGGCAAGAAAATAATTGCCTGCACATACTGGATTACCACACAGCGAGCTCCAAAACTGCTTCTTCAGCATTTTCCACAATATGAATTTACTGTTATTAGAAAATTCTTCTTTAAGGATTTGGTAGTTAATTAAAAACTGAAATGATAGAAAAATAGTGTACACATTATAAATTATAGTAGGCTTCTACATAGTTAATTTGATCATTTATTTCATACGAACAACTCAGTGAACGTCCGGGGAAGTTTCGTTCTTATTTTAGCAAGAGTTTAATAACATTTAACTGTATTTTGGAAAATAACTAATCAGACTGATCAAGAATTGGACCAGTTGCAGTGTCAACCCCACCAGTCACGCAGAGTGCATAGCAGTTACTGTAAAATACTTTCCGCTGTTTTCACTCTTTCATCTAATGGAAACAATTAGTTTAAACATCCTATCCGTTATTAATGAGTCTGTTAAAACCATGCAATAGAAGAAATTTGGATGCTGTAAAAGAGCATCTTGATATAGGACTTTCTGGAGTAAGGTGGGTAATTTAATTTTCATTCAGTATCATTAATGCCAAGTTTTACATTCTTTCTAAACCTCAATAAACATCTTAATAACTTACAGACAAAATTATAAAACCGTTATATCTTCAACATAACATTGTAATTGACTTGGAAGGAAATTAATCTGATGTGGAACAACAATTATCATCATTTTGAAAACATTGAACAAACGAAAGAAAATAATAGGTCAACTGCTACAGGAAATATATAAGCTAATTGTATGCAACAAAATATGTGACCTTTCACATAAAAAAATTCAATATACAAAAAATGCTTAAAAACCAGTATAACTAAACAATAAAGTTTTAATACTTGTTGCCTTAGACTCTGTAACCAAGGCTGTTTTTAGAAGAAATAATAAATTGGTCTACATTCGCTTTTGACACCGAGGAACCACGAGCAAACCAGGGATGAGAGTGAAGGGCAAAGTGGCGAAATAAAAAGTGTTTGAACGCTATTAGTCTCTATTGAACGTCGCATTTACATCGCCACTTTGCGCTCCAGTATATGTCACCACAACAATCCATTTGTTTATATAAGAGTGGAGGCTTGTATGTACATGAAATGTTCTCGGGAAACTAGCCGAAACTCAATCGTTCTCGCTCGGCTGGTTTCCCGACATCATTTCATAAATCCATTTGTTTGTTTTCAGCGGTTTGCTCTTCGCTCTCATTGTTGCATTGCGCTCTGCTCCAATATGTTTTCGCCCCAAAAGAGGTTACATTAATGCTATGAAAATTCGACATTAAATGCACTATATTTTTAACCTTCCATTTCCAGTAGTTGATGTCTAGGCTTTAAAACATATGGTGTCCTTCTCTTTCTAATTTGGTACTAGTATATTTATCGATTGGCCTCATAAGTTTGTCTCCTTATCATGTTTTTCCACCTATCATTTGGTTCCAAGGTTTTTTTTTTTTTAAATTATTTAGTGAAAACTTCTTAAACTGGTTTCTTTAGTTTATGAGACTTTTGATTGGTAATTGGAAGTTGTCATACTATGATCTGATACTGATTGTACTCCCTCACTAGCAGTTTCATTTAAAATTTAAAGCTAAGCTATTTTCAGAGTAGTTTCCAGAGCTTTTTCAATACTTTCATCAAATGTGAGAAATTCTTTATCATCCAAATTTTAACGATCGGAAACCTCAACATCCAAATATGCATCGAATTACGGAAGGTCTTATGAGAGAAGAACTTTAACCTAGATACAGTTCTTGGAAATATCTGAAGCAATTTCAATATCGATATAGTCTTCTCGGGAGACTAAACGAGGTCAAGGTGGTGAAGATGGCGACGGAGTTTCAGATCGCCGAAATATCGTGTGGAAACACCTTGATTACTCGGCTAGTCTCCCGAGAAGACTATATCAATTCTCAAAAACGAGAAAAACTTCGTTCTTAAATAACAATATCTTTACCAAAACTAATCACCAATAATTCGGATAAAACATTAACCTGAAGTTTCCGATAGTACTTCCACGTTCTCGTAGGATTTTTAACGGTAATTCAGTAAAAAAACAATGATTTATTCAGAATAACAGACTTGTCCTTGGTTTACATCACAGCTGAATACTGCTCTTGCGTGTGGCTTAATAGTTCTAACGCCGAATTGGCGGACAGTCAGCTTCGCCAAACAATTCGCATGATAACTGGCACGCTTACCTATTATTAGATTCATGGTTTAATTAATACTAGTGATCGCCCAGCAATCGAAAATCGACCGTAATTCATTAAATTGTTTAGTTTCTTTCATGAAAGAGTAGTAATCTAGTAATTCTCTGTATTACCTATAAAATTAAAACGATACACTCCACGCGTGACTGTATCCTAAATCTTAGCTTCTAATCTAACCATAGCAAATAATGAAATTTAATTATCGATGGTTCATTTATTCCGGAAAACTGCTTTAGCTTTATGAAACATGCGCATTTAAAAGTATTTATCAAAATAATTTCGTCATTTTGTGTGTTCGCTATTTAAATTTGATCTTTTATCATTCTGAATTTCACGCAAATAAGTATTACTTATTTCTTGACTCTCTCTCTCTCTAATGAAATTACTGAAATTAAAAAACCAAAAGACACTTAACCAAAGTTTAATATTTTAAATAATTAAATGACCATATAGTATCTGGAAGAATCGCTACTTTCTTTTTCAAAGTATTCCATTCATAACTTCAAACATTAATCTCTACTTTATCCGAGTCTTTCGTTTTTCCAAAGATCACAGAGTGTCACAATGCGGGGCATTCACGTAAGAACGTTGGCTCCGATCCTATTTCAAGCACGCACACACACGTTCGCAAATTAATTTTTTATTTTAATAATCTATTTGTTATATGTATTAACTATGATTATTATATTTTTGGGTGGGGTGGGAAATTCTCCACCAGTGAAAAACTGTTACTGACATGTTGAACTTTGGATGAACTCCTCTTCACATTTAGCACTCTCGTTTTCCGGAAAAGTCGCCATGAATTAAATTAAAAATGCCGAAATATGAGCTGCTATGCAACCGCGAAATCTTAGCAGCACTGTAAAAATGACACAAAAATTATTGGTACAGGGATCATATCAACCTAACTAGGTTCGTTTTGTCATAGTGATCATGGTTAGGTTGAAATTCGGGCTGGACCAAGAGTAAAAAGTTTACGGGAATTCGTTCTGCGCAGCCCATGTCGCAAACCAGAGACAAACTGCGCATTTGTTTACAACTTAAGCAATCGATTATCTCTGATTGGGTATATCGATTCCAAGTTTTGTAAAATATATTATATATAATTTTAGCTTTCTGTATTTCTTTAAGTTCTTCCGTTCGCCCAATATTCTGACCACTAGCTGAGCTATCTACCAGGCCCGAAATGTTGCTTCTTGCTTCTATATAAGTTTAGACATTAATTTCGACTGTTTTGTTTCACCAAAGAAGACAAAGTAAGGCCGCTAGCTGCGCCATCTACCAGCCATCTGAGCGAACAACGTAGGCGAGCGAGCGTTTTATTTTACTTAATTTAATGTATTTGTAACGCATATTATATATAGATTTTAGCTTCCTTCACTTCTTCTCCATATAATCTTTAACTATGCCAAATCTCACACTTCTCCGTGCGCGCAATATTCTTAAAAATGCAACATACGTTTTGGCTTAGCGTATTAATATATAGATGATAAATAACTATTCCACATTACAGTTAAGTTTAAACTTGCTTTTATTTTCATAAACACGACGTCAACGATACTGTTTACATACAGACATACAATCCACAGATTGCATACAACACTCCTTCCACATACAATACATTCCTTAGCCGTATAAACTGTTTCTCTGTCTCGGATGTTTGCTTTAGATAATCTACATCGAAATTTCTAGAACACTTCAAAAGCTTCCGCCATATATTTTCGACTTAAACAATTGATACATATTAAAAACAATCAGAATTAATACATAATCATTTACAATCAAAACAAAATGATCATAAATGGAAATTTAAGATACTTAAACACAAAATTATTCACAGAAATCATTTTAAACTGTAGTAAATTGTCCTTTAGACATCGGAACTTGCATTAATACTGACAATTACGAGTATTTAAGCTATTCTCTTGCACAATTCTGTTCGTAAACATATTAAATGGCCTCTAAATAATTTCTTTTCATAAAACAAAGTCTATATACATTGATTCACACGAAATTGCAAAACAAACCTACCAGATCATATTCAACCAAACTCTATCTTACTATAAGTGTTTCATAAAATACAATTCCATTTCATTTTAGGTTTGAGGGCTGTTACACTATCCAATGGCTGACGGTGCTCAGCAACATCCCTCCACCTCACATCAGAAGAAAAAAGGTCCTAATCAAACTGTGGTAAGGAATTCTGAACAACGAGGCTCTTCCCATCCACGAATTTATTAGGGAATACAAAACATGGTTGAACTCACGTCGACCTGCCTGCAAGACTGCTATCAGTATAACATCTAACGCTTTCAGCTCTACAGATAGATGTACAGCGGAATGGGCATCGTCAACACCACAGGACATAGGGCAAATTAGCAATCCCTGCTCAAAACTACCAGGTTTCAACTCGTCTTCTCAACTTTGTATATTTATATTTTAAAAGAAAGTTGTTCAATATTCATTGTTGAGTATTATAAATGTCATGTAGCATCATATGCTAAATAAAAATAAAATTAAAAACAAGAAATAAACTATGTATTTTATACATAAAATACATATTAATTAATATTCAAATTTACAGAGTAATGACAGAAATGAATACTTTAGGAATAATTCCCAATCCAAAAAATCTTCAGAATGTAGCATATTACTCGCTTCAAACTAGTAAGTATGAACTCTAAAAGGTCCTTCGATGCCTTATGAGACGTATATAAAAAGAAATGTTGTCTTTTGCTAACCTAATGGAACAACAAAGGATTATCAGGTCGAACAGTGTCATGCGCAAACATAGGGATAAGGTTCTGATGGGATGTAACAATATGTAGCCTTTTATACAGGGTTACTGCAAAAGAATCATTCACTTTCAAATTCCGATTTATTCAAATTTATTATACTTACATAGATCATTGACATGTGAAAATTACCACAAAATAACCAAGGAGGCGTGCTTACCTTAACCATGAACTCCTGCATCACTGTATTGGCTGCGTTGGTGATGATGATCTCGGCTTCTTACCCTGGCCTGCCAGGTCAACGGATTTAACGCTGTGTGACTTCTTCCTTTTGGGACACATTCATGACATTGTTTACGTACCCCCAATACAAGAGCTGAAGAAACGGATCAGTGATGAATTTATGAACACTGCCGCAATCACGCTATAAAATGTGTGGATTGTATTGAACGATCACCTGGACGTGTGACCAAGGGGGCACACATAGTACATTGGTGGAGTGATCATAAAACTTGAATATTTTGTGGTTATTTTAATATCTCAATCATATTTCTAAGTACAATACTTTGGAATAAATCGGGTATTGAAAGTGAATGATACTTTTGTAGTAGCCCTGTATCACGTTACATTTTTTAACATGAAATATTGGTTGCCTTTCCAGTATTATTCCAGTACCTCGCACTGAGAGGATATTATGCCGAATTATTTGGCAACAAACATAGCACTACAATTAATATAGTCTTTAATTTAGTTTGATTGCAATGGAGCACACCTTCCGGTGGCAATTTCCCTACACACCCATCCTCCCCCTATCCTGCTCCCATCTACATTTGCCTTCTACAAATTTTAACTTTAAATTCTTTAAATGTTTTCGGTAAGTAATTCATCATTTCCGTTGGTAACTCGTTCCAATGCCTGTCACCCTTACCCAAAAAAGAGAATCTTCCCACACCCTTGTGTCTGGAATAGAGTGCCAGTTTGTGGTCATGGTCATCTTTTCCCATCCATTCACTACTTTTCATACCTACTCCAATATCTTCCCATGCCTCATTGCCAGTATATGCCCTGTACACTCCCATGACCCTCCTCATCCTCCTCCTGTCTTGCAATGAATCCCATTCCAGCTCCTTTTTCATATCTGTCACTGATTGCATTCTGCGATAATTTCAAGAAACAAATCTAGCAGCCCTTTTTTGCACCATCTCCAACTCCTGTATTTGATACGTAAAATGAGGGTCCCATACTACACAACCATATTCGAGCAATGGTCTGACCAAAGTTTTGTAACCCCATTCATTTACTTCTCTCGTATATCCCTTCATCACTCTCTCCAGCAAGTGCAGAATTTTGAAACCTTTTCCTAACACGTGTCCTACCCAGTTAAGCTTTTTATCAAATGTAATGCTAAGATATTTACATTTCAAGTCATCAGCAAGCAATTCTTTTCCCCACCTTATAATCGTTATCAACTTTTAGTTTTTTATGTGTGTATCTAATAAACTGAATCTTCTTTGCATTTTAATTCATCCCATGTTTACCAACCCATCTAGATATCCTGTCAAGATCACTCTTGAACTGTTTACAGTCCTCAATCGTTTTGATCCTTTTATATATCATTACATCATCTGCAAAAAAATCTAATTTCAGATTGTAAGCAATCAACACAATTATTGATTAGAATAATGAATGACGATGGTCCCAATACGCCACCCTGCGGCACTCCCATTTTTACTTCCATTTCTTTTGATACCGCATTTCCTACCCTAACTTTCTGTTTTCTACCTTTTAAAAATTCTTCTACGCAGCAAATCACTTTCTCATCCAATCCAATAGTTTTTACCTTATTTACTACCATTTTATGACTCACTGTGTCAAACGCCTTTGACAGATCTAGTGCTACACTATCAATTTGGCTTCCCTTGTCCATTTCATCGAAATATGTTGCATATATCCCACCAACTGAGATGAGATTCGCATGAATATCCTTGTCTGAACCCATGTTGCCTACTTGAAATCACTTACGTTCTTCACATATATTTCTGATGTGGTTGCATATCAGTCTTTCCATTAATTTACCTACCATTGACGTCAAACTGATTGGCCTGTAATTTTCTCACCCCATCCTTTATGTACCGGTACAAATATCGCACTTTCCCAGTCCTGTGGTAAGCAGCAAGTATCCAAAATCAATTTAAATAATATTTCAGGATAAGGTACAATGTCACATTGATATATCTGTAGTAATATTATCTACACCAGCCCCTTTATCTGTTTCAGCTTTCTTATTTCCTTCATGATTTCTTCAGTATGAATTTCAAATTTTTTAGTATATTCTTTTCTAATTGTATTGTTAAGCTCGTTCTCCGAATTAGACCCTCCCGTTTCTGATTCATTGTCCCTAATGTTTTCAATAAACCAGTTACTTAAAATCTCTGCCTTTTTCAAATACTCAGTAACTTCTTCTCCATCCTTATCTATAAGCGTCTCTACACCCTCCCTTCCCCTCAGTTTCCTAATAGAGCCCTAGAAATTTCTAGGTGCATCAGTCAATGGTCCTTCTGCATTGACAATACTCTTCATAAACTCATCTTTAGTCACTTTTCTTTGCTGTAATTAAGTCCTTGTTTAGTTGTTTTAAATATTCCCTACTACCCTGCTGTCTCTTAACTCTGTTCTCTTCATACCAAACGCTTTAACTTCCTCACTTCTCTATTATAGTACTCAGGTTCTCTACTTCTCTTTATTTTCTGCTTTGAAATAAAAATTTCTTCAGCGTTTCTTATTATCTCTTTGAGCTCTTCCCAACTTGACTCTTGTTCCTTCCTTCCATTTGCTGAATTGTTTTCTGAAATATCTCTTCAAATATGAAATTTGTGCCTTTGTATAATTGTGCCTATTTCCCTCTTCAATTTCGGTTTCTGGCTTACTGAATCCTTTAATATCCATCAGAACTGCTTCATGATCACTTATTCCTTCCGTTACTTTATTTATTTATTCCAACGTAAATACCATTTTATAGTAATATGTCTTATGAGAGATATTTAGTAAACCCATTTATCACTATTTGTGAGCAATTGCCAAGTATAGGATAAGATTACTGAAACTAAAAAAATAATTACACAAGAGAAAATTATTAAATATTCAAAGACTAATAATAAGACTCAACATACAACTACAGAAAAAAAAATTATTACAGGAAATAAGAGACAGTACTTGTACTAAGACCATCATTGCTGACTCCTCTCACGTATGAGAGCTAGCTTGAAAACAACTGTCAATGAAAAAATCAAGTTCAGGAGGTATTCTGTTACCTAGTCTCTGTATGCGTTCTAGAGCAATGCTAGCTTCATAGTTCGTGCGCAGATGTCGACGACCAAAATGCTCTCTCAACCGTGTACCAGACGGACAACAAAAATGCACATGTCTGCGAATTTCAGGGTAGTGTATAACATGGTCTATAATACCTGAGATTACTTTATGTAGTAATAGGACACCATAAACATTCCGTCTCAACTCCAAAGGATGGAGGCCAAGTTAGGTTTACACCACACAGGGTTATCATCGGACTTTATTAGGAATATATCCCAATAAAAATTGTCCCCTAGTGTTTTGCTCGGGAAATACGAGAATATATTAATTCTCAATGCCGAGAGAAACTTCGTTCTTATTGCAGTACAATATTGTTCTGCCAGGTAGTGCTAAATTGTAATGATAGGTGTGGGTACTTCGAAAATATTTTAATATTGA
Source organism: Vandiemenella viatica (assembly GCA_031002005.1). NCBI lineage: Eukaryota > Metazoa > Arthropoda > Insecta > Orthoptera > Morabidae > Vandiemenella > Vandiemenella viatica. Next base: position 181,902,378 of record JARYHS010008074.1, read on the forward strand.
CATTTGTGATTTTTACCTGCATTAATGACATGATTCCAAGAATTTATAAAGAAAAATTGTATTGATACTGGCTGATGCCTAATGACATACATAAACGGATATGATATCTGTGTTGAATTACTGTAACGTAGTTGATCTATGCTGAGCGTCAAAAACGCGCGAATTGACGAACGCATGCGTACTTCTTCTTTTCGTTGCATGGGAACATGGCGGCAGAGCAGGAGCAATTTCAACAATTGATCAGTTCGCTTCTGAGTACTGATAATGCTGTTAGAACAGCAGCAGAGGTATTAAGTCAGCTGTGTTTAGTTAATTTTATTTTCTTTAACGTAAATGCTGATTTTCAAAATTTTAATACTGTTGATGTATATAATATATACACGTTGGCAGCCTCGTGTTGTCATGTGAGATCCAAATTTGTTGTTAACTTTCCTGAACATGTATATTTGTGTATGCAGTTCCAAAATTTAGACGTTACAGAAATTGTTGTTCAAAGTTGGTAACAATCACTTTTTGAAAATTTTTGTATTGAAGTGGAACAGAAGGCACTTATTTGATAAAGTTTCGTTTGACAAGTAGTAGTCTGTGTATATTTCATAGTGTAATCATATAAGAATTTGGTCTCGCATTATTTGAACTGAATGTTCGTCGAGCCGTAGTTGAAGGAAATTCTTTGTCACATCTGAAGATTTCATCTGTTCCATAGGATGCTTACAACAACATTCAATTTGATGCCAAGGTACCATGTCTTATGAGAACTCTTCAGAACACTTCTGTGAACGCAGAAGAACGACAGTTGGCTGCTGTACTCCTTCGAAGATTACTATCAGCTGAGTTTATGACATATTATCCAAAGGTATGTGATTTTAAGTTAATTTGAATGTTAAAAAATCTGTTGAAATTTTATTGTTGATTTTAATAGATTTTATAGCTCTTTTTTTTTTTAAATTGAGTTTATACCTAAATGACAATTACCGTAAACTGCATGCATTCACTACAAATTCTGGGTCTATTGGAGATCGCGATTCAGCTACAGCAACATTCAGTAATGTCCTTGGAATACTGCTATAGTCAGTCATAAGAAGTATTATTTTCAAGCAGTAATTCTGTTGTAATACAGCCAGGAACCATTGTTTTCAAGCAGAAATTAGGTTGTAATACAGCCTGGACCAGCAAGGAACCATTAAAATTATTTTGGAAACTAAGTCGGGTAATATTTAGATCGCGATACCACTGCAACCACTTACCACTTCGCTTGTAAACACTACCCGATGGAGAGAGTATGACATCACTGTTTTTCCATGTGTGACGTTTTGAGCCTTTGATCGATTTGAGAATGTACGTTAGGCCATAGAACGTAACCAATAGTAACAATAATTTTAAAAAATTACTGATTGAAAAAGTTAAAGAAAATTATTACTTACACAATTAATAATAAGGCAGTTCTATCATTACCGTGGCGCCAAATTCTGATGATGAATTCTTGCAGAACTCGACGAAATAAATCGAAAATAAAGAATAAAATTTTTGATATCTCGCTTCGTTTTCGAGATATAGCATGTTAAAAATCAGCCATAGGTTTAGTTCCTTCTGCTTTTGATGTTTTTTCTTCTGGTCCAGGCCGTATTTCAACCTAACAACAATCACTAGGAAGAAAATAAAACACCTATAGTGCATTTCCACCATGTAGATATGGTGGTTTTGGTGAAATTTTTTTTGGTCCAGGCCGGATCTCACCCTAACCTCATCACTTTTGAGATACAATATCTCGAGAACTAAGCGAGATATCAAAAAACTTTTTTCTTTATTTTCCATTTGTATCATCGAGTTACGTAAGAATTCATCATCAAATTTGGCTATAGCGAAATTTTTCTTCTGGTCCAGGCCGTATTTCAACCTAACTACGTCAATTTTGAGATATGATATCTCGAGAACCAAGCGAGATATCAAAAAAATTTATTCTTTATTTTCGATTTTTTCGTCGAGTTCTATAAGAATCAACCATCAAATTGTGGCGCCACGGTAATGATAGAATCCCCAATAATAATATTAAAGCATGTACAACATTCCAAACTGATAATTGATATCGTTCATTCCATTAATTTGTATTTGATTCCGTTCTTCTATATTTCTTCGCGTGGCTGAAATTGCTATTAAAATCATTCATATGAAATAAAATATTTAGAAAAACAAGATTTTGTCAATAACTGTTTGTGTTTAGGTTGAAACGCAGCCTGGAACATACTAACAGCGATAGATACGATTTGGAAAAATAGTTTCAGAAATATCGTTTGCGATGGTTACGTTTCACTATGGTCCAGGCTGCATTAAGATGTAAACAGCGATAGCTACGACATAAGTATCCGCAATAAGGTGTTCGATAGTTACGTTTCAGTGTGGTCCAGGCTGCAACAAAACCTCATCGTTAATGAATTTATTCCTTTACTGCTGGTGCAAAATTAAAGATTTCTCGATATGAGACTTATTAGTAATGGACTACTTTCTGTGGAAGGCCCCGTTAGTGACAGTTAAAGCTGTGCGTGGAACGTATACGTCACATTCAGCAAGGCAGTGACGTCATACTCTCTCCATTCGGAAGTGTTTACATCGCAAGGTGGTAAGTGGTAGTGTCGGTATCGCTATCTGGATATTACGCACTAATTCTAGCGGTGTCTTGCATTTGACTACTGCAATATGAGGACGTCAATTCCTAGCGGATAATATTCCCCAAATTCTTTTATTACGTGAAGGAACGAGTTAAGTATGTTGCTTAATAATTTATTCAAGGATTGTGAGGATAAGATTCTGATGGGGCTACTTGCAGAAACTGGTGTCACATTATGCTGCTTTTTCATTATGTTATAATGGAATATTGGTTGTTATTCAAACGCCTCAGAAATATTCAGCACAGAGCAGTCCGGGCCGCGTGCTGTACTCAGCAGGGCAGGTATCGGCAGATCGCGGCCTCACAGCGCTGGTAGATGGCTTAGAAGATAACAAAGGAGCATGCAGTGAGGGCACTGCCGGGCAATACCTAGCAGTTAAAGGGTTAAAGAAAAATATATAGAATGGTGGAGGGTTAAACGGATTTGTTTTTTTGTTGTTATTATGGCTTTACGTCTCATCGGTGCCTAGGTCATTAGAGGTAGAAAGGGTTGGGATAGAAGGACATAAATATTTTTTTTTTTTTTTTTTTTTTTTTGTAACTGTGACTATTAGTTACTGTAAATATTACTAGGTATGATTTCTATCGACAAGTCATAAGATAGTTAGTTTCTCAGATTGCCTCCAGTTAGTACTGCTAGGGAACTATTATTTTTAAATTGCTGGCATGTGATTAGTTTGCTAAAACTGCATTTAAAAAATAAATAAAACAGGAAACTGAATGATTATGTCTGGAGCATCAACCTTGGACCACAGTGCAACCAAACTGTACACAAACGATACGTAGATGCTCTTATAAATTGCCCAATCTGTCGCTGTTACTGCGGTGCAGGCTTCATTACATCATGAATTGGGGGGGGGGGCAAAAAACCATTTTTCGGGTGCTGTTAAAAAAGCACGACCAGTAGAAAAAACTGTTATTTCTCGATGAAAATGAGATTAACGCATTGCTTAGGCATTTCTATGTAAGAAAAAGTGTACGTGAAGCCGATTAAACGGGTAGGAAAGATATAATATAGTGAAAATTGTCGGGTTGCGTGCGGTATTAGCCGATGTGTAGAATGCCTTTTTTACCGCGAATGTGCTGATCCTCAAGCTGTACACATGTTGTATTGGTGAACGTTGTGGTTAGGTTGAAATGCAGCCTGGACCGGAATTACTATTAATATTCCGTATAGTGGATTTTGTACGACTAAGGAGACCGCTGTGCTGCATTCTGACTATAATGACGTCACTCACAGAATGAGACGTCTGTAACTGCTAATGCCGTAATATGCGTAACCGTGTTGTGTTTAGGCTGAATGACAACCTGGACCCAACTGTCTACTAATAATCCATGGTGCTTAGAGGATTTTGAGTGAAGAATAAAACGGCTATGCCAAATTCCGACTATAATTACGTCACAGGCGGCTCAAGATCTCCATTAACGCCAAGTTAGTAACGTGCATAAACGTATGTTTCGGCGCGGATTACACCTTTATTACATATTTTACGGCTTTCAGGTACACTTTTCCTTAAAGAGTAAGCGCCAAGGAAGAAGCTAGTAGTATTTTCAACCCGAATTAACAGTTTTTTTTCTACTGGCCGTACTTTGCACAATAACCCAATTTTCCATTCCCGGCATCTGATCAGTTGGCTAAAAAAGCATAATTTTTCTTTTTTTTGTAAAAAATTTAAACAATTTGTGGGCTACCATCTTGTGTGAGTAATGAAGCCTGGACCATAGAACAACCTCTACCATACACACGCGATGTGTATGGCACTGTGAAACACCCAATCTGTCACTGTTGCTGTGGTCCAGGCTTCTTTGCACCACAAAAAGATAAAAATAATAATAATAAACGGCGTTTGATCAGTTATACAGAATTTGTCAGTAGTTATGTACACATTTTGGCAGCAGTAAAATAAGAATGAGGTAAGAAGGAATTGTAATATTTGTTTGAAATTTGTCATACATATTCCTCAGGTCATCATACCTTTTTAGAAAAAGTGTAGGCCTACACGAAAGTGAAATGAAATGTACAATAGACGTGGTGCCACACGAAATTTAGGAAACAATGTAATGTAAACAGTAGACTGCCATTTCGATTCAAGTTGTTCACGCCAAAGATAGTATCTACTCTCTATTGCAATGAATGTAAATTGCTGTCACGTTTTCGTCATATCAGACCAGCTGGACCAGATTGAAGAAATACATAAATTGTTACAACAAAGAAGTGAAGAATTTAGTTTTCATTGACAAATTAAGGTCGCCTTTTTTTTGCGGGAATATACTGGCATGGTTGTTAGGTTGTAATGCAGCCTGGACCATAGTGAAAAAACATGTATTTTGTATGTGAGAAATTAGTTTTAAATTTGTTGCTGTATATTGCAGATAGGACTACTATCTTTGGCAAGAACAATTTTACTGCAAATGGCAGTTTTTTTTTTACTATTGAAATGCATCATTTCGTAACTTTCGTGAGGCGCCACATCCAAGGTATCTTTCATTTCGCTTTCATGTATACTTTTTCTTAAAAAGTATGACCACTGGAAAGTGTGTCACAAATGTCATGCGAATAGCATAGGTCCTTACATCGTTCTTAATTTACAGTCACCCACATTTTTTGCTGATGATGACATACGAAATTATACGCTAAATACGAAAATTATAACCTTCATAAATCATTAAATAACCGCTTGTAAAAAAAAGTTATTCCCATGATAAACAAATATTTATTTAACTGCTCCCTTTTTTATTGAAATAAATTAACTACGCCATCAGTCTTTCATATTTCGAAATGTCTGATTGTTTACATTGTACATCGTTGGTGTACAGTCAGCTTACATGGCTGCTGTGAAAGTAGACATGTGTAAATGCCTAACATACCCTGAAATGCCTTTGGTTTTAATGTGTTACACTCGTTTTTGAGGATTTACATTTCAGTAAAAAGTGCACTTGAAAGTGAACGCACTTTAGTAAAGAAATGTACGTTGAGTGTTATGATACACAAAAGTTACCTTGTGCGATAGCTTTACAAGTAAAGTTTGGCTGTTATTTTGATTCACGTTTGACGGCAGTGATAGAAACTGCACTCTGTAGCAATGAAATGTTGGCAAGTTTTTGTTGTAAATTATTAATATTTTCCTCTTTAATAAATGAAAGAGTATTTATTGCCAGTAACATACATGCATCTCTCCAGCCGCTTTACAATGTTAGTACAAGTTTTGTGGCTTTAATATGGTTGGTCCAGTAATGCAAACCATGTCAGGAGGTTATGGAAATTTGTATCGACTTCCTAAAGCAATATGATTTAAGAAAAGTTGTACATTATAACCATCAAATAGGCCTATATATTACGCGAGTAAAATCGTTCGAAATGTGGGCAATTCTATACAAGTTTGTTTGCAAGAAATACATACGGTTACCTGTTCTTTGTAGCTGAGAAATAATTGCATTCTGTATCCATGTGACATATTACCACAGATTTTTAATGTACAGCATCAGAAGACAATAGCAGATACATTTGCACCCTAGGTAATTGTTGAACTGTCAACAACATTAATAATCTAATGCATTTCGCATGACAGTCAACCTCTTATAATTAAACCATTTACAATGACATTCAGCTTTCATTTTCATTCTGGTACACGCTGTATTTCAACGTCGCCCCAACCTCCGTTAATATTGTTAGTATTTTTCCCATAGTTGTCATGGCTGGAGATTGTGATTCTGCTACATCATCATTCACTAATGACATCTTACTGCTGTAGTCACTCGCAAGATGTATTATTTTCAATCAGTAATTCTGTTGTAATACAGCCTTGACCAGCCTGACACCGTTAAATGTACTTCGTAAAGTATTTCTAGCTGTGTCTTGCGTTTGACCACAGCAGTACTGTGATCCCAATTCCTCGTGGAATCATGATCTCCAGTAATCCCTAGTTCACAATTAATTTATGGTATAGTACATCTGCTATTGTAGCCAAATGTTGCGCATTTCTAAACACTTGTAAGCTACTTCTACCCTACATGACATATGAATGCAGATTTTTTAAAAAAAAAAAAAACAGCCTGAGAAACAGCTACAAGGAACATAAATGGGTATTATTATACCCATTTCTTGCATAATAACTTGCACAGAACTGCCCATATTGAACAATTTTGTTTGTATAGTATTATATTGGATAGTTATAATTAACAGATTTTCTTATATCATGTAAGGAATGTGTACAAATTTTCATAATAGAATGATTCGTTCCGAGGTAGTAGAAATTTTGGAGGAGCCTTAATAATATGCACGTTTTCTTACTTAATAATGCTCTGTGGTCTGAAATTAATCACGCGTATTCCTTAGGCAGTATTATTTAGGAAAGTGGGTTTATTAAAGTTAAGAAATGTGTAGTAATGTATTGAGATAACCCAGCCTTCTTCTATAAATTGTGGTTGGTACAGGGAGTTTGTGTACCGTTTAGAAATTCTCACAGCTGTTTCAGCATAAGTGTGAGGATTTTAGTTTCACTGAAAAATTGAGCTTGCTTTAATTTTGGATGGGAATGTACTGGTGCGGTCATTAGGTTGTAATGCAGCCTGTAGCAGAATGGAAAAGCTGCACTTCATTACAACACAAGACATGAGGTATTTAGTTTTCAGTGATAGCTGTAGCTCACTTGATTTCTTTTTTTTGACAGCAATACAGTGGCATGATTGTTAGGGTGAAAACATGCCGAACAGTTGGTGGTGAAGGTCGCAGTAGATGTAGCATGGGTCAGCGCACCGTCGCGGTCGCTTCCAGCCTCGCCGCTTGCTCACCGCAACGTCGATGAGAGAACAAAGAATTTTGTTATTACCTTGCCGCCTAGTGCGCTGCTGGATGTCTGCTTGGCCCTGATTGGTTGAGCTAAGTCACACGATCAACCTTCTACACTTGATTATGCAGTATGGCTTTCCTATTGCACAGAGTGGTGGTGTTTAATTTTGTCTTGTTCTAAATATTGATTTATTACACAACAGCAGATATAAATTAACAATGTACTGACATTGAAAATGCTAAATTCTGTTTAAAATAAATTATTGTATGAAATAATAACAGATTTTTATAAACTGGACGGTTACCGAAAAGTTAGTTTCAAGCGGTAGATAAATTGCAACACATTTTATACAGTAATTGAAATAATTATCCATTGTTAGTGACTTGATTGACTATTCAGAAATTATTAAACATGATATACCGACTGAAATGGAACTTCAAACAGACAATTCAGTCCGACAACAATAATTATAAATTTAAAAAAGTTAAAAAAACTATTTCTCGTTTTTATTATTATTATTTACCAGGGGTATTAGTTGAAGTTTACCGGTCGTACTTACAGATATCACTAGCAATATGTATACATTTATATGATTTGGCATGTCTTTTGTTTCTGTTGACATTAACCTTCAACAATACACAAGTCACAGTTCGTGACAATAATAGCATCATTGTTGTTTTCCTCAGTGTTTATGTAGAGTTTTGTTCCAAGTAAATCACATTTGCCGCATTCGTTGCTTTTCTTATTTCATCAAAAGAAAGAAGCAGCTGAAGCTCATCGGTTGCTGGTAGAAACTTATGGTGAAGATGCTCCAGTGATTAAAACATGTGAGACATGGTTTCGTCAATTTAAAAGTGGAAATTTCGATTTGACAGACAATGAACATCCTGGTGAAGCGAAAAAGTTCAAAGACGAGCAATTGCAGGTGTTATTGGATGAAGACCCAACCCAATCGCAACAAAAATTGGCACAAACACTTAATGTGACCCAAGGAGCAATTTGCCAATGCTTAAAAGCCATGGGAAAGATGCAGAAGAATGGAAAATGGGTGCCACACCAACTGAAAGATAGACAAATTGAAAATCGAAAAACCGTTTGTGAAATGCTGCTTGATCAGTTTGAAAGGAAATCTTTTCTGCACTGAATTGTCACGGGGGACGAAAAATGGATTTATTTTGAGAACCTGAAGTGAAGAAAATCATGGCTTTCACCTGGTGAGGGCGACCCATCGACTGCAAGGCCAAATCGCTTTGGCCATAAGACAATGCTCTGTGTTTGGTGGGACAAGTGTGGTGTGGTGTACTATGAGTTATTAAAACCTGGTGAAACAGTGAATACGTATCGCTACCGACAACTAATTATCAACTTGAATCATGCGTTGATCGAAAAACGGTCGGAATGGGCCCGAAGACATAGAAAAGTTATCGTGCAACATGACAATGCGCCGTCTCATACCGCTAAACTGGTGAAGGACACATTGAAAGCACTTAATTGGGAAATATTATTGCACCCGCCGTACTCTCCGGACCTCGCCCCGTCTGACTATCACCTTTTCGCATCAATGGGACATTCACTTGCAGATCAGCGCTTTGCCAATTTTGAGGAAGTTGAAAAATGACTCGTCGAATGGTTTGCCTCGAAAGAGAAAGTTTTTTTTGGGATGGTATCTATAATTTGCCTAAAAGATGGCTGAAATGTTTAGAATGCAATGGTCAATACTTTGAATAATGTTTGAGATTCCTCACAAATTGTGCGTTTTCTTTATCGAAAAAAACGGCAAATTTCAACTAATACCCCTGGTAAAATAAAATGTTGAGTGAATTTGCAATGGAAAATTCTGATTTTGGATTGAAAATTTTTAATTTGATTTGAAAATTCTTTGCTAAACGGTACATTACTTTATTTAGGCCTACAATAATTATCATTAATTTACAGTCAAAACGAGTTTTTCCTTGGCATGTATTGGATTGGCGCAGTAACTGTTATAAACATTTGATTTCTCCACTTTGTCCAGGATTTTGCTGTAAATGTATTTAAAAGTTTGTGGTGTGTTTCGTAGGTAGGCATGGAATTAGTCTCGATGATTTTTCAGTTCCTGATTTAAATTACATCCCCCAAGCGTGTGTGTCTGTTCATTTATTGGTGTTGATTGAAGTATCTGTTACCAGCCATAGAAAGTATCCACCACTTTGTGGCTACTGACAGATAATCCCTATCTTTATCACTTCCACTAATCATTGCACTTTAAATAAAGTGAAATGATACTTGAGTGAAACATAAAGAATTTACGAGTGACACAAGGGTTTTCATAACACTGATAAATGCTGGCAGCTGTATCTCGACATCTACCTTCCCCTACACCGCGAGCTGAGTGGCATGTTTTTACCCATCGACTGCCACAGTGACCTGCATCGCAACCACGATCTTCCCCTCCACCACAACATGTTCGTCATGTTTTCACCCTTCGATTTGAATGCAGTACAGTAGAACTCCGATTATCCGAATCGCTTTTATAATTAAGACAGAAACGTACTGCGATAAAAGCTTCCCCTCTTTTATAAAAACCAACCCTAAGTTTGTATGACTGCAGCATTCTTTACAGAGTGGTACGGCAAAATTTTAATCCCTTAAGTGCAGAAGCACCAAAAAAAAAAAAAAAACTCTTGGAAAAGAAGGCATTTTCAACATACATACAGTAATTAATTAAAATAGACCCTTTTTTTGGAAAAAATCTGATTATCTGAATGGGGTGTGGTCCCAGTTGATTCGGATAATTGGAGTTCTACTGTATGCTGAACATGTAGTTTACATCATTTAATTAAGCACTATTAGCTATTGTAGTTTAGAAGTATATGAATTGCTATTACATTCATGAAGACTTGGCAGCTGGATTAAATTTTTTATAACAGCATAGCAACATAATCCTGTGGTATCACAAACTTTCCAGTGGTTTTACATTTATTGTTGCAGTGTGCAGATACTATTGTTTTTGCCAAATGTTATTAGACTGTGTAAGACTGGAGATTAGACTGCTGTTTTGCACCATACTATTTTTGTACTGCCTGTTCTGGACTGTACTCCAGAGGCAACACCTAACTTGTACACTGTTTAGGTGGCCATCACCAAAGGAATATCATTCTACGTGAATAATGGAGTTAGCTGTAATACAATTTATTTTTTATTATAACACATTGAATCGTGTTGAGTATTGGTGACATATGGGATATGAACATAGGGTATCAACAATTCTGTGTATAATCGAAGCTGTCTTTTTCTGTTTAAGTTGTAACTCGACCTGTCTCACAGTAATAGGATGTGCAAATAGAGCATTTGCTATGGTTATATGTTTCTGTCCAGGCTACATTCTCCACACATGACTGTTCAGATTTTCCCCCCTTCTTTATCTCCAATGTAATAATTGCCACCAGTTCTAATGTTTCAAAAATCATTTACATTACTGCTATTCTCCAGTGTCTCTGGAATACAGCCTGGACCAAAGAAGCATACAAAATAGACTGGACATACACCACAAATAGCCAAAATGACAGCTGAACTGTATTGGTAATGCTATCGTGTATTCTAACCTTCATGTGGTATCATATCTAAGGTACATTTCTTTTTGATTTAATGTATACTTTTTTTTGTCCTCTGAAATGTGACAAATTTCAAACCATAGACACAGTTTCTTCTTGATATGGCTGTACTGTTCAGGGTGTATTACATCCTAACAATAAAACTTAACTTAGTCCACAACCCGAAGGTTGGTTGGATCTTCCCGAAGGAGGCATACTAAGCCATTGTGTCAGAGGTAGAACGACCAGTCCCTTTCCTCTGACTGAGCGTGGTGGGTGAACAGTTAACGTTCTGGCCTCGCATTTGGGAGGACGCGGATTCGAATCCCCATCCGGGCATCCAGATTTGGGGTTTCCATGGTTTCCCCAAATCACACCAGGCGAATGCCAGGATGCTTCCTTCAAAAAGGCCTTGGCTGAATTCGTTCCTATTCCTTGTCCCCAGTCATATCCCGCCTCTAATGACCTTAACTGTCGATGAGGCGTAAAGCTGTAGGGGGAAAAAACTTTCCTCTCGTACCTACAGTTTAGTGAGGAATCTGAACCACGGAGCGTCCTGGCATAGCTCATATGATCAAACACAACTCTTAAAATTTCTGCACGAGTAGGAATTCAAACCCTGGGCTGGAGCAATGAATGTTTAGAAAGCAAGCGCCTTAACCACTGAGCTACCAGACCGCTCTATCCTATCAATATCAGCTAAGATTGTTAGTTAGCTCCTACGTAGTGACTGGTACTTAAGAAAAAATTATCCATTTTATGTACTTATGTTAAGAGTATTATTCTATTACAGCCATCGAATATACACATACAGTACAAATTTCAATGAAAACTACCAAGAACAACTTGTGTAAACATTTTAATGCATTCCTTGGTTGATATTGTTAAAGAAAATGGGTCCCAGCATAGTGAGTGATAATGCTCTGGCCTGGAATTTGGTAGGGTTTGGTTCAAATCTGTTTCCGACTGTCCAGATTTTGAATTTCCATGGTTACCGAAATCACTCCAGGTGGATGCTGGGATGGTTCCTGCCAAAGATCATGGCCGAATTCCTTCTGGTTTCTTGCCACTTCTCCTGCCTTTAATGACCTCTTTATTGACAAGAAATAGTCTCCCTCCCACCCCCCACCCCCAAAAAAATTGTGAAATGTATGTTATAGCTGTCAAATACACATAGTTCATAAGCATCACAAAAAAAATTGCCTCCTTAGACTACCAAACTCTAGCAACCATAATACAATATTCAACGATAATATATACTGTGTACGTGCTACATACGGTGAAGTTATCCTATGGGATCTATCAAAGGTGGTTATGGCCATATCCTTGGTACTGCATTAGGTATGAGAAAATTAGTTTATATAGATAATTAGCTGGTGCACATGACTTCGTTCGTGTTTCGTAAAGAATTTTGATTGATAGCTATCGATATGCAATCACCATAGTGCACGTTGGGAGGACTCAAGGCTAATACCACACAGGATCTGCACAGGATATTTGTGGCTGCAAACTGAAATATAGGGACACAAATGATTTTAGCCAAAATATGAAAGTACCCTTGGTCAAGTACTTTCAACCTTAATGTCTCCCACACTCCTGCAGCTAAAGACATGCAACCACCAAAGAGCACGATGGGAGACGCGAGGCTACCGCCTATCTGTGATCTGTTGCGTAAAATCTTCTAGCGCTTTCCACCGAGGAAGCGTTACCTTGGTGGAAAGCCCTAGAAGATTTTATGCTACTGACTAACCGAGAAAGCTTACATTCGTTCATGAGTGATCTGTGCTATGTAGTTGTGTTTGCAAAGTCAAAATAGTGACGCACACATTTGGTTGAATTTTCATAATACTCCGATGACCATTTTGAACCACCATATCTCCTACGCCCCCACAGCAACTGACCTTGAACCACCATAGTGCACAATGGAAGACTTGAGGCTACTACCACATACAAACACCAATGGTCTGTGCTAGGTAGCTGTGGCCGGAAAGTGAAATATGGGGCACACATGCCTTTCGTCGAAGTATGAAAATGCCCTTCATCGACCGCTTTCAACCACCACATATATCTCTCACTACCACACACAAACACCAGTGGTCTGCACAAGGTAATGGAGGCTGCAGATTGAAATATAGGGACACACACATCTATTTTAATTTATATGTATATATATATAAAACTGGAATTTGTCAATAGATGGCTCTAGCTATCAATGCAGTTACCATCATATTGCACCATTGTCACCATTTTCTTTTTTTGACATCTGACAGTTATTTTCAACCCACAACAATAAAAGTTTCATACGACAGTGTAGTTTTAAATGATGTTGAACATGTTGAGTTTTAGCCTTTAGTGGATATCATTGATTTTCTGTTACTATTTAAAGAAAACTGCTGCAGAATGGCATCAAATGCTTGTTGAAGCTTACAGTGAACGTATTCTCGTTAAATCAGTGTTTTGAGTGGTTTAAAAAATTCAAAAGTGATTTTGACCTCAGAAACAAAGACAGTGGAAGACCTCCAAAGAAGTTTGAGGACAGCGAGTTGTAAGCTGTCTCTACACGTTTAATAGCGATGGGAAAGATCCAGAAGATGGGAAAATGGGTTCCACATGAACTGACTGACAGACAGATATTGGTATATAATGACCAAGACTGGAATTTTATAGGAATAGATCGTTGGAGATTGTGTATGTTTAAATATGGAGTTCAGTGATTGATTACAGTTTGTTACTCCAGTTTTTGGTGAAACTTTTGCAGTATGGTTTTATTTTTTTGGCTGTAATAAAATTATATTATTAAATATCATCCAAGGAACATGTGCAATTATTTTCAGAACAAAATTACAATTCTTTTTTAAATCACAGTGATTGTAGAGTTGCTCAATAAAATGTCGACCAAGGGAAACATAATGGCATTTAATAACTAGTATGTAGCACTGAAAAATTCGCTGGTAGGCAGAACTAATTCTAGGCTGCAATTTGTAGGTCAGGTTTTGAAGAATTGCAGTGTATTCAAAGGAGATAGTATAGTGTACAAAACCCTCATGCATCCACATTTGGACTATTGCTCTGTTTGGGATCTGTAACGGAAAGGAGTGATTAATAGTACGAAGAAGATACAGAGAAGAGCCACTGGATTTGTGACTGCTTGTCACTGTCCTTACTAAAACGTTGCAGGATTGTCTTGCAATCAGACAACACAGGTTTCAGTTGAATTTTTGGTAAACATGCAATTAAAACCCTTCATTTACATGTGCTGGGAAATATGTCTTCCACCAACCAAAACCCTTGGGTCACATCGATAGAAGACAGAAGAGAAATTTGTAAATTGAAAAGGCATTTAACGTTGATCTCCTTTTCTAGATATTTCCTCATAAACAGTCGATGTCCTGAACCTGAGTTGAGGATTACCGTTCTCTTGTGGACACAAACTAAGCTTGTCAACATTTGCTGTGTGAGATTCGGAAACGATATAACAGCTTTGTAGAAGCTTTGTGTGTGTTATCTGTGAGGTCTCCAAGAAAAATGCATGTAAATATTCTTCAAATTTGAAAATGTTCAAAATTTTTGATGCCACCAGTTAAAATTTACTGATTAGTGGTCTTTTAAATGTTCCTTTTTAATACTTTGAGTATGGTGGTGAGTGTAAATGCTTTGGCCTTGCATTCATTGCAACATGGGTTTGATCAATGGTTGTCATTGAGATTTTAGTTTTTTTTCCCACATCGGTCCAGGCAATATAGGGATGGCTCTCAAAATGTCCTGGCCATAATCCTTTCCAAATCATCATTTGGCTCAAATGTTGAAGGTCAACAAACTCTTGTTAATACAAGGGAAGAGCAGTCCAAGAATTTGTAGAAATTCAGATATTCAAATAAGCTTCTGCATGCTTGTATTCTAAATTCGAAGGTCATGTCCGTTCTATTTTTATGTCTGGGGGCATCCACAAATTACGTGAGGTGTTTTTCCGGATTTCTGGACCCCCCCCTCCCCCTTGGTGAGATTTCGTGAGATCTGGCCGGACCCCCCCCCCCCCCTCTGGTGAGATCAGATCCGTGAGAACCCCCCCTAGAAATCGCACTCGAAACTTTTGTAGACCTTTTTTTTTTTTTAGGTCACACCCTAACTTTTTCACGAAATACCCTCCTAAAATCAACTTAGGCGCAAATTGTAGACCTTTTTTTTGGCTCTACTATCCCCAAATTTTTCGCAAAATCTCACGTGAGATTTCCGTAGACCCCCCCCCTCCCCCCTGGTGAGATTTCGCCGGACCCCCCCCCCTATTTCACCTCACGTAATTTATGGACGCCCCCTCTGCTATTCTACACTATTCTCCAGACACACTAGGTACTAGCAGCATATGATTTTCCAGACATAAGACTGATGTTTAAAATCTGAATTGTCATGTGTGGAGAATGCAGCCACCGAGCGTGGTGGTGTAACGGATAGCGTTCTGGCCTCGCATTCGGGAGGACGGCGGTTCGAATCCCCGTCCGGGCATCCAGATTTGGGTTTTCCATGGTTTCCCCAAATCACTCCAGGCGAATGCCGGGATGCTTCCTTCAAAAGGCCATGGCCGAATTCCTTCCCATTCCTTGCCCCCATCCTTTCCCGTCTCTAAAGACCACGTTGTTAAAAAGGGACGTTAAACTGCTACAAAAAAAAAAAAAAAAAAGAGAATGCAGCCGGTGCCACAGAAAAATGTAAACATAGCATATCGTATTGCAAATGCCCTATTTCCTGTCCTATCTGCTGCTATTACTGTGTTCAATGCTACATTGCAACCTAAATGGAAAAAACTACGTTTCGATTATACACATATTTTGTGGATGTCCATTTTCATGTCCTGTACATCATATGTGGGCGGCCTGCAGGCTGGATCCGGCCCTCCACCAGCTTCAATCCGGGCCGCGAGAGGTTCAGAAATTTGAGATACAGAACTTATCTTTCCGAAGAAAAATATCCACAGCTGAGGGTTTTCGCATGAAAAATAATTTGCATATTCGAAAGCACGTATAAATGTGATCAGTTTTTTCAATCATAAAAATTAATAAAAATAAGCATCGTACTCGGTTAAGAGCATGGTTGGCCAACCCACGGCCGCCTTGAAGATTTTTCTGCCCCGCGTAATTCATCACACTTTTTCAAATTATATTTAGTTTATAATTGCCAATGAAGTGAAAACCAATGTATTTTAAAAAATACATTATTTGTGCATCCATATATTTCAAAATTAACTGTCTAAATTATGAGAAAAAAATTACATTGATTTTAAAATAATAATTTTGCGAATATGTGACAGATTTTGCCTGTTTTATTTATGAGTTAACAGTTATCAGTTCGCGGAATAATTATGCTATATTCTGCGTGCTCATAATGCGCACATCTTGGAAAATCTAATATAATATACAATATATAATTTTATATGCGGCACTCGGAGTTATGACGCAATTCCAAAGTGGCCCACAAGATCATTTGGGTTGCCCACCCCTGCTCTACATGATTAAATGTTGGTAATCTATTAATATAATAAGCAAGCTGTCACGGCATGACGTCAATCTACGACGTTGTGCAATGACTTCATGCATTATGCCATTATTCTTGGTAATGGACGCTATGTAACAACATTTCCAAGCATCCACGAATAAATTAACTGACAGAATACTGAAATAAAAGTACATATTGTGTTAAAATTGACATATCAATCATTGGATGCTTATATTTACTTAATATTCTTTTAATATACTTTTGATATATACGAGGGTGAATCAAATATAAACAAGACTTTCGGCTGTTCGGGGCGCAATAGTGGTGGGCGAACGTTCCCGCTTCGTTTGGCGATAGGTAGGTTTGTCAGGAGTGGGGGAAGACCGTTAGCCCCCCGCCCTCGACTCGCTCGGTGCCAACCGTCACGATGTCGGAGCAAGAGGTACACTCGTCGATTGCGCAATGTGTTATAATCAAGTTTCTCGCTGCAGAAGGCGTAAAACCGGCAGAAATCTTGAGGAGATTGACTGCCCAGTTCGGGAAAGAGACACTGTCGCGAGCCAGATTGTTTGCATGGCATAAACCGTTTGTGGATGGTCGTCATCATGTTGAAAATGAGAGCCATAATCGCAGACCCCGCACCAGCATTACAGAGAACAACGTCAGCTGTGTTAGACGGCTTATTGAAGATGACAAGCGTCTTACCACTTCTGAAATTGCAAGTAAGGTCGGAATAAGTTATGGGAGCACTTACTCCATACTCACAGAGGAGCTTGGGTACCGTAAGGTGTGCGCCAGGTGGGTTCCTCGCCTTCTCACAGCAGAACAGAAATTGAATCGACTTCAGGTGTGTGAGCGTCTTCTGGCACGATTTCGGGAAGAAGGGGACCCATTTCTGACTCACATCATCACCTGTGATGAAACTTGGGTGCACCACTACACCCCTGAGTCCAAACAAGCGAGTATGGAGTGGAGAAAAAAAGGAGAACCTGGACCAGTGAAAGCCAAGTCACGACTATCGGCTGGCAAGGTTTTGGCTACGGTTTTTTTTACCAGCGTGGTTTGCTGCACCTCGATTTTTTTGCATGAGCGCAGGACAATCAATGCGGCCTACTACTGCGACATTTTGAGTGAGGTCCGACTTGCATATCGCCGCAAAAGACGAGACCTACCGATGAGGAAAGTGGTTATTCTCCATGACAATGCTCGCCCCCACACAGCAGCCTTAACCAGGGAAAAATTGGAGAAACTGGGGTGGGAGACACTGGACCACCCTCCTTACAGTCCAGACCTGTCACCCTGTGACTTTCATGTGTTTGGTCCTCTCAAGGAAGCTTTGGGAGGCCAAAAATTCAACAGTGATGCTGAGGTGGAAGCCTACGTGCGCAATTGGCTGCAGACACGACCTGCATCTTTCTACATGGAAGGAATTGGGAAGCTGCCTATCCGCTGGGAAAAATGTGTTTCTAAAGCAGGAGATTACGTAGAAAAATAAGATATGTACTTTTTTGCACTTAAAATAAAAATAATATTTTTAAAAATAGAGTCTTGTTTATATTTGATTCACCCTCGTAGAAGTATTCCTTAAATTCTTTGTCCATAGATATATATGATAAAAGCTTTGTACTTCGAGCATCAATGAAGCAAATGTTTTGGTTACATTGTTACTTAGCATGGATCAGAATTACAAATGGCATTTGACGTTAACGGTAGAGGGCATGAATAGTTTAGTTTTTTTATAAATATTTTAATCTTTGTCCTATTATTGATATTATTAATTCGTTTGAACGGAAATAGTTGCACACTGTTCCCGATCTGTGCATCCTACACTGCGCTTAATACAAATATTACGTGGCATAATGTAAGTTTATAAGATTTATTTTAATTTCCTTTGTTTTCACTGTGTAGTATTACTCAGCCTATTATTTCAGCAACTGTGTCAGCCATTCAAACGTTTTAAACAAAAAAGAAATGTGCAAAAACCCTTGATTTTTGATCAGATTTAAATCACGATGCAGTATTGCCACTAAAACGTGATACAGTATTGATGTATTATGATGCGTGATATTGAAGTATTGTTATTCTGGCGAAGAGTTTATCGTAGTACATGGTTAGGTTAAAATGCAACCTGGACCCAGATGGAAACTGAAACCTTTTGCCACAGTGCAAGGCACGAGGAATTACACTTAGACGTGAACACTGAAATAAAAGTATGTATTGCATTTAAATTGGCATATTAATTATCAGGTTTTTTTTTACATGATTCGAATGAAAGAAGTTGCAAATTGATCGCGATTTATGTGGCCTAAACCACAATATTACGTGGCATAGCGTAAGTTGTTCAGGTTTATTTTTATCGTCCTTCGTTCTCACTGGGGTCATTATTTCAGCCGATGTAAGCTTTCTCAGCCGTTAAAATATCGATCTTCATCATAGGTACTAAGAAAGAAAGGTGTGAGAACCTGTGAAGATTTGAAATCAACTTTGTATTGCGATGCATGATGACACTGACATGCGATACAGGGAATGTATTAATTCGTGCGTGAATGAAGCTGTGCTTTTCTATTAGCAATATTAGCGCAGATTGTGGTTAGGCTGATATGCAACCTGGACCAAGTTGACAACTGAAGCTTTTTGATACAGCACAGTGGACGATAAATTACAATGATCTTTATTTTATAAAAATTCTAATTAGTTAAGCAACTCCAGAGAAATACCCACATTATTTAATAACATTTTTAAGCTTCCGCGATTAAATTAACTGACGGAACACTGAAATAAAAATATGTATTGCGTTTAAATCAACATATTTATTAGTTGCTTAGATTTATTTAATACTAGCTGGTACCCACGACTTCGTTCGTGATTGTAAAGAATTTATATTGACAGCTATAGACATCTAACCACCCTAGTGACGAAGGGAGACTCGATACTATTACCACACACAAGTACCAGTCTTCTGCGCTATGTAGTTCCGGCAGCAAGGTAAAATTTATGGATACACACAAGTCTTTGGATGAAACACGAAAATATTCAAGATCGACCAATTTCAAACACCATATCTCACACACTCCCACAGTTACCGAACTTCGGCCAACGTTGTGATCGATGGGAGACTCTGTGTTACTACCACACACAAACATCAGTGATCTGCGATTGATAGTTTTCACTTAAAAGTGATACACCGTGACACATGCGTCTTTGGCAGAAATATGAAATTGCCGCAGGTCGACCATTTTCATCCCCCATATTTTCCACACCCCCATAGCTAAAGACATCTAACAACCGTATTGAACGACAACAGACACGATTCTACTACCACACATAAACACCTATGCTCTATGCTATGTAGTCATGGTAGAAAAGTGAAATCTGCGGAGACATATGCCTTTCATCGAAATGCGAAAATTTCCTTGGTCGGCCACTTACAACCACCATGTCTACCACAGTACCACAGTTTCTGAAATTCGGCCGCTGTTGTGATCGAAAGGTGACTCTGTGCTACTACTACACACAAACGCCAGTTATCTGTGATCTATAGTTTTCGCTGAAAAGTGATACACCATGACACTTTTGTCTTTGGCAGAAGTCGAAATTGCCACAGGTCGAACACTTTCAGCCCCCATATCTCCCACATCCCCATAGCTACCGACATCTAACAACCATAGTGCACTACATGAGATACGATTCTACTACCAAACACAAACACCAATGCTCTATGCTATGTAGTTGCGGCAGAAAAGTGACATATGCGGAGACAGTCGAAATGCGAAAATATCCATGGTCGGCCACTTACAACCACCATATCGACCACAGTGCCACAGTTTCTGAAATTCGGACGCTGTTGTGATCGAAAGGTGACTCTGTGCTACTACTACACACAAACGCCAGTTATCTGTGATCTATAGTTTTCGCTGAAAAGTGATACACCATGACACTTTTGTCTTTGGCAGAAGTATGAAACTGCCACAGGTCGACCACTTTCAACCCCCATTTCTCCCACACCCCCATAGCTACCGACATCTAACAACCATAGTGCACTACATGAGATATGATTCTACTACCAAACACAAACACCAATGCTCTATGCAATGTAGTTGTGGCAGAAAAGTGACATATGCGGAGAAAAGTCGAAATGCGAAAATATCCTTGTTCGGCCACTTACAACCACCATATCTACCACAGTACCACAGTTTCTGAAATTTGGCCGCTGTTGTGATCGAAAGGTGACTCTGTGCTACTACTACACACAAACGCCAGTTATCTGTGATCTATAGTTTTCGCTGAAAAGTGATACACCAAGACACTTTTGTCTTTGGCAGAAGTCGAAATTGCCTCAGGTCGACCACTTTCAGCTCCCATATCTCCCACATCCCCATAGCTACCGACATCTAACAACCATAGTGCACTACACGAGATACGATTCTACTACCAAACACAAACACCAATGCTCTATGCTATGTAGTTGTGGCAGAAAAGTGACATATGCGGAGAATGTCGAAATGCGAAAATATCCTTGTTCGGCCACTTACAACCACCATATCTACCACAGTACCATAGTTTCTGAAATTCGGCCGCTGTTGTGATCGAAAGGTGATTCTGTGCTACTACTACACACGAACGCCAGTTATCTGTGATCTATAGTTTTCGCTGAAAAGTGATACACCATGACACTTTTGTCTTTGGCAGAAGTATGAAACCTGCCACAGGTCGACCACGTTCAACCCCCATTTCTCCCACACCCCCATAGCTACCGACATCTAACAACCATAGTGCACTACATGAGATATGATTCTACTACCAAACACAAACACCAATGCTCTATGCTATGTAGTTGTGGCAGAAAAGTGACATATGCGGAGAAATCGAAATGCGAAAATATCCTTGTTCGGCCACTTTACAACCACCATATCTACCACGGTACCACAGTTTCTGAAATTCGGCCGCTGTTGTGATCGAAAGGTGACTCTGTGCTACTACTACACACAAACGCCAGTTATCTGTGATCTATAGTTTTCGCTGAAAAGTGATACACCATGACACTTTTGTCTTTGGCAGAAGTATGAAACTGCCACAGGTCGACCACTTTCAACCCCCATTTCTCCCACACCCCCATAGCTACCGACATCTAACAACCATAGTGCACTACATGAGATATGATTCTACTACCAAACACAAACACCAATGCTCTATGCTATGTAGTTGTGGCAGAAAAGTGACATATGCGGAGAATGTCGAAATGCGAAAATATCCTTGTTCGGCCACTTTCAACCACCATATCTACCACAGTACCACAGTTTCTGAAATTCGGCCGCTGTTGTGATCGAAAGGTGACTCTGTGCTACTACTACACACAAACGCCAGTTATCTGTGATCTATAGTTTTCGCTGAAAAGTGATACACCATGACACTTTTGTCTTTGGCAGAAGTATGAAACTGCCACAGGTCGACCACTTTCAACCCCCATTTCTCCCACACCCCCATAGCTACCGACATCTAACAACCATAGTGCACTACATGAGATATGATTCTACTACCAAACACAAACACCAATGCTCTATGCTATGTAGTTGTGGCAGAAAAGTGACATATGCGGAGAAATCGAAATGCGAAAATATCCTTGTTCCGGCCACTTACAACCACCATATCTACCACAGTACCACAGTTTCTGAAATTCGGCCGCTGTTGTGATCGAAAGGTGAATCTGTGCTACTACTACACACAAACGCCAGTTATCTGTGATCTATAGTTTTCGCTGAAAAGTGATACACCATGACACTTTTGTCTTTGGCAGAAGTATGAAACTGCCACAGGTCGACCACTTTCAACCCCCATTTCTCCCACACCCCCATAGCTACCGACATCTAACAACCATAGTGCACTACATGAGATATGATTCTACTACCAAACACAAACACCAATGCTCTATGCTATGTAGTTGTGGCAGAAAAGTGACATATGCGGAGAAAATCGAAATGCGAAAATATCCTTGTTCCGCCACTTACAACCACCATATCTACCACAGTACCACAGTTTCTGAAATTCGGCCGCTGTTGTGATCGAAAGGTGACTCTGTGCTACTACTACACACAAACGCCAGTTATCTGTGATCTATAGTTTTCGCTGAAAAGTGATACACCATGACACTTTTGTCTTTGGCAGAAGTATGAAACTGCCACAGGTCGACCACTTTCAACCCCCATTTCTCCCACACCCCCATAGCTACCGACATCTAACAACCATAGTGCACTACATGAGATATGATTCTACTACCAAACACAAACACCAATGCTCTATGCTATGTAGTTGTGGCAGAAAAGTGACATATGCGGAGACAGTCGAAATGCGAAAATATCCTTGTTCGGCCACTTACAACCACCATATCTACCACAGTACCACAGTTTCTGAAATTCGGCCGCTGTTGTGATCGAAAGGTGACTCTGTGCTACTACTACACACAAACGCCAGTTATCTGTGATCTATAGTTTTCGCTGAAAAGTGATACACCATGACACTTTTGTCTTTGGCAGAAGTATGAAACTGCCACAGGTCGACCACTTTCAACCCCCATTTCTCCCACACCCCCATAGCTACCGACATCTAACAACCATAGTGCACTACACTGAGATACGATTCTACTACCAAACACAAACACCAATGCTCTATGCTATGTAGTTGTGGCAGAAAAGTGACATATGCGGAGAATGTCGAAATGCGAAAATATCCTTGTTCGGCCACTTACAACCACCATATCTACCACAGTACCATAGTTTCTGAAATTCGGCCGCTGTTGTGATCGAAAGGTGACTCTGTGCTACTACTACACACAAACGCCAGTTATCTGTGATCTATAGTTTTCGCTGAAAAGTGATACACCATGACACTCTTGTCTTTGGCAGAAGTCTGAAATTGCCTCAGGTCGACCACTTTCAGCTCCCATATCTCCCACATCCCCATAGCTACCGACATCTAACAACCATAGTGCACTACACGAGATACGATTCTACTACCAAACACAAACACCAATGCTCTATGCTATGTAGTTGTGGCAGAAAAGTGACATATGCGGAGAATGTCGAAATGCGAAAATATCCTTGTTCGGCCACTTACAACCACCATATCTACCACAGTACCATAGTTTCTGAAATTCGGCCGCTGTTGTGATCGAAAGGTGATTCTTTGCTACTACTACACACGAACGCCAGTTATCTGTGATCTATAGTTTTCGCTGAAAAGTGATACACCATGACACTTTTGTCTTTGGCAGAAGTCGGAATTTGCCACAGGTCGACCACTTTCAACCCCCATTTCTCCCACACCCCCATAGCTACCGTCATCTAACAAAATAGTGCACGACAGGAGAGACGATTCTACTACCAAACACAAACACCAATGCTCTATGCTATGTAGTTGTGGCAGAAAAGTGACATATGCGGAGACAGTCGAAATGCGAAAATATCCTTGGTCGGCCACTTACAGCCACCATATCTACCACAGTACCACAGTTTCTGAAATTCGGCCGCTGTTGTGATCGAAAGGTGACTCTGTGCTACTACTACACACAAACGCCAGTTATCTGTGATCTATAGTTTTCGCTGAAAAGTGATACACCATGACACTTTTGTCTTTGGCAGAAGTCGAAATTGCCTCTGGTCGACCACTTTCAACCCCCATATCTCCCACACCCCCATAGCTACCGACATCTAACAACCATAGTGCACGACAGGAGAGACGACTCTAATACCACACACAAACACGAAAAGTCTATGTTATGTAGTTGTGGCAGGAAAGTGAAGTATACGGAGATACGAATTTTTGGTCGAAATATGAAAACGCCCTGCACTGACCAACTTTAATCATTATATCTCCCTCATCCCCACAGCTATCGGCATTCGGCCAACGTTGTGCATGACAGGAAACTCCATGCTACTTCCACCCACAAACATCAGTGATCTGTGCTAGGTAGTGGTAGCTGAAAAGTGAAATATAGGAAAAAACACGTCTATTTTTATATATATATAAGATTAGTTTATGTAGAAGTGTTAGATAAAATCACAGATATGTAAGTTAAATGCTTTAATTTTTGCAATGTTAGTGGCAGTTTTGATATATTGTTGTTAGAACTGGCACTTCAAGTTACAGCAGAGGGCATGCGTAATTTAATTAAAAAAAAAAAATTTAATTTTTTTCTGTTACTTAAATCATTACTTCGTTCTAACTAAAGTGTTGATAACATTATGCGGTTGCGAAGGAGAGTGCAAATGTGAAGATGCCATTATAACAAAGAATTTGAAACAAATTTCAACAGGGCAGTAATTACTAGGGATGTAACGGATATCCGCATCCGCAAGTGCGAAACTTTCGCATGAATTCCTACATCCGCTTCCGCATCCGCAATTTTTAATGCGGATGTTTTGTTTACATTGCAATATATATCATTCTTTTCTCTTTATTCGAGATTCTGCCCATCGTAGCTTAGTTAACAAAACAGTGATTGTTTTCTGACGATTTTGCAATAAAAGTAACAATGAACTAAGCGGTGTTATTACTTAAGCCACGAATTTACTAGTTTAAACTTGCAAGTAAAGTAAAGGTCGGGCTACAATAGACAGCACTGAACCATCACTGTCAGCGACCGACACTTTTCTTATTGTTGTCGCTCACTCGATTGAAGTGAGTTCAAACGACACCGCACCGTGTGTCTGCAGTCATTAGTCGGATCTAATTTTTGACGGTGCGGACCGGTGTGGGGCTGGTCGATATGGAGAATCGTATACTAAGAGTTCAGAAATTTTCTGGTCCTTCACGACTAAATGTTGTTTTAGCGTTACTGATTGCTTTAGAAAAGCGTCCATTTTTCCAGCCTTACTTTAGGTACATCAGATGTTGGTAAAATGTAGGTATAGCCCTTGTATGTTCACGTTAACAAATGAAATTGCCAGACCTGAAGGTCGATTTTAAGGCCTGTAAAAATTGCATCTGGGATCCGGATTTTGAACCGGGGACCTTCCATACCCGAATCACACGCCGCAAGCATCTGAATTCAGAAGTACTGAAAATGTGTTTTTAATCATATAAAAGAACATTTGTGTTTTGGGATAACAAAAATAAATGCTACAGAAAAAAAGTACGTTGATTTTATTATGGTTGAATATTTGTCATTACATCCATATTTGTCTCTTGACTCAGATGGATACGGTGTACGATTGGGATACTGAAAGTCCTTTATTCAAATCCTTGTCTCAGCTGCAAGTTTCATGGGTCTTAAAATTGACAGTTACCTCTGGCAAATCTTTGATTTTGTTAATGCTAAGATGCTGGGACACTCCGTGGTTCGAATTTCACGTTAATCTGTAGGTCTCCTTTTAAAAATAGGTGACAACGATAGAGGTACATTGCGCCACTGATAAGAAACTCTGTGACCACAATTTTTAGATCGCACGAAATTATTATTAATTTACAGTCTATGTTTAAATTAAAATGTATAATAATCTTATTATTTTTTGTTGAAAAAATATTGAGTGGATCGAAAGGAACGTGTAACTGCTTCCACGGGCCATCAAGAGTTCTTTTATCGAAAATCGGAACTCGTAGGTCCTACAAGTTGTACTGTGAATGGGCCACTGGAGCGGTGGGTCGCGAGCCCAGAACTGAGCGTAGTGAGTAGGCGGTAACGGCCTGGTCTCGCATTCGGAGGACGGCGGTTCGAATACCCGTCCGGGCATCCAGATTTGGGTATTCCATGGCTTCCCCAAATCACTCCAGGTGAATGCTTCCATTGAAAGACCATGGCTGAATTCCTTCGCGTTCCAAACCCCAATCTTTTCACGCCTCTAATGACGTCGACGAGGCGTATAGTTATAACACAAAAAAAAAGCGAGCGTGGAGATGAGCGGTGGTGTGGCCTTGAGCTTGACGCTTGAATTAGTGTAGCCAGCCACGAACTCCGCAAAGTTCATATGATAAGGACTGGTTTTTAGACGCGTAGGTAATTGTTTAAATAATTTAATTCATTTGTGAAATCATCCCACATTTTTTGTTCTTGAAAGATAAGGCAAAAATAAATCAATTTGGCAGTATTATATGGAAATAGAATTTAATTATGAAAAAGATTGATTTTTAATTTATTTTTGATAAAATATTAGAAACTAAATAATTATAAATTTATTTTTCTACATCCGCTTCCACTCAAAATCCGCATCCGCGGATGTCAAGCTCTAAACATCCGCATCCGCAAAGATGACATCCGCAACAACCCTAGTAATTACGTGGAATGACGGAAGTTGTTAAGATTGTTTTAATTTCCTTTGGTTTTACTTATGCCTTATTTCAGCCACATGGAGCTGTGTTAGCTATTCAAAGGTGTTATTATAATTCTGAATAATGAATATAAAAAATGAAGATTGAAGAACCCTTAAAGATTTTTTGATTTAGTTTATATCGTGATGCATTGTTACCACTAAAATGCGACATAGTACATGTATTAATATGTGTGTGATTGAAGTATTGTTTCTGTGGCGGCAAGTTTAATATGTGGTTAGGTTAAAATACAACCTGGACCAGGATAGCAACAAAACCCCTTTGTTATGGGGCAAGGCACTAGGAATTGCAGTTATTTAAGTATTTGCTAATAAATGTAATGCTACAATGGCATATTATCACCTTCCCCATAATTTAAACAACCCAACAGAATTTATCCGATTTCACATGTGTACTGTAAAACAGAATGAAAAATACTGCCTACATTTGGTTTCCTATAACACAACCCCTCACCCCCTTCCCACTCCCTTAATTTTTACACAGACCCACACTTTTTATGCGCTTTTGATGGAACTTTGCACATGTATAATTTTTTTTTTTTTGAACTGCGAAATACTTTAGATATTAGTTTTACAAAAACGCAATCCCTCTCCGCTTTTCCACCCCTTCATTATTGTCATTGTTTTTTATAGAAAGCTAACAGTTCCTATCCGATTTTGAAGGAAGTTTGCACATGTATACTTTCAAACAAACAGAAAAATACTGTTTACATTCAGTTTGACAAAGCCCATTTCACCCCCCCCCCCCCACACTTTATCCTCCCATCTTCCCCTATTATTTCCAGTGATCTTTATTGAAACCCACAGTTTTTATCTGATTTCGATGGAACTTGTATATACTTCAAAACAAGGAGAAAAAGGCTGTATACTTTTGGTTTTAAACTACCAACTGCTCCCCCCCTTTACCCCAACCCCCTGATTTTTGTCAATATTTCATATACATACCCACAGTTTTTATATATCGATGGAACTTTACACACACAAACTATAAACCAGAATGAAAAATAGGGTCTATATTTAGATTGCAAGAAACAAAACCCGTTTCTCCTTTAGCTCCCCCCCCCCCCCCTTATTTTTTGCTTATGTTCTTTATACATACTCAGTTTTTATCCGATATCGATGGAACTTCACACACTTATACTTTAAAACAACGAGAAAAAAACTGTCTATATTTGGTTTCCAAATCCCAATCTCTCGTCCACTTTATTCCCTCCTTTCTTAATTTTCAATGTTACTTAAACTAACATTATTTAATGTGGATGGAACTCTGCAAATGTATAAATTAAAGCAAAGATAAAATGCTGTCTATCTTTGGTTTACAAAACCCACCCACTTTCCCTATCACTCTAATTAAGAAAAATTTACCCTTGAAACCATTCAATTTTTTTGAATTATCTTGAAAATGATGGGGAAATTAGACAAAGTAGATAGCAACATCATTAAAGTACACATTATTTCCTTTTAAACAGCACTGGACAGATTACGGTCGGACAATTGCTGACCAAGAAATTCGAACTTGAATTTTAGAAATTATTTTAAAGTTTATGTGACAACACACAAATCTACGGTTTTTATTTAATGTTGAAGGAAGTTTGTACACAAATGCTTTAAAATAAGCAAAAATGATTATATGTAGTTTACAAAACTGCATCCGCTCTCACGTTTCACCCCTGTCAAGACTGATTTACACGTGTAATTTTTCTCTGTTAATCAAATATCTCCATAACAAACTCAGAATTTTTTGTATATATGCTGATTGGAATCGCCGAAAACTTTGCATATCCAAGACCATTGCAATAAACTTGAAAATGAATGAAACGGTAATTAAATATATACATACATACATAATTTTTAGTAAATACAAACTTTCAAATGTATTCATTTAATGTATATGTGTACTCAAGTCTAGCAATAGTGAATCATTACCGGGCCTCCTAGTGATATATTAAAAATAAATTGAATGTTTTATCTTTTATTGAAATGACTAGTATTACAGCTTAACACCGTTATTCAAAATGAATATTTCTTTGGTTACAGCCACCTAGATAGTGAACGTTATAGTGTTCAGTTTTGTGTGGAGTATAATCTGGCACAGCTGGCATAAAATGGACTGGGTGTGTGCTGGGAGATGGCTAAAAGAACTGCTGCTTCTATAGTGTAGAAAAATCACAAATAGTTTTGTAATTGAATTATGGTTTGTTTGATGAAGTTGATAGTTTCTTGCTTTGGATAGCTGAGGGCTTTCCCTTTTTCCGCTTGTGCACTTTTCCATTGTCACTGAATTTTTTTTAGATGCAATCTCTAATGACTTCTCCATCATAGTCCTACAGTAATAAGGTAAAAGATAATGAGAAGCACTTCCATTATTTCAGCTGCCACCAGCTTCACAGCAGGAGTTAAAAGAGCAGATCATCACAGCTGTCAGAAGTGAACAAGTTGACTCAATAAGGCGTAAGATATGTGATGTGGCAGCAGAAATGGCTCGCAGTCTTATTGATGATGAAGGCAACACACAGTGGCCAGAATTCTTAAATTTCCTGTTCAGCTGTGCTAGTTCTGATGTTGCCCATCTTAAGGAAAGTGCCCTGCGTATGTTTACGTAAGTTTTCTGTTCGTAATTTCTTTTTAACCACTTTTTTATTTAAAATAATTTTTGATTGTTTGTGTCTATTGTGAGTTAGGTATTTTCTGTTAAATTAAAAAATTTCACATTGCAGCTCTGTGCCGGGTGTATTTGGTAACCAACAAGCTGCTCTCCTTGGCCTCATCAAGCAGATGTTACAGCAGTCTCTAATTGACACTTCAAGTTATGAGGTAAAATATGTATAGCTATTGTGTGTTTCTCTGTTAATAAAATGTTAAGCTTGTTATATACTGATTTTTTTTTTCTTTTTTAGGTTCGCTTTCAAGCTGTAAGAGCTGTTACAGCTTTCATAATCCTACATGAGAAAGAAAATGCAATGATCCAGGTATTAGCAATATTTACTGTCAACCAATTTTATAAAATGCTCCTAAATTTCAAAGTAAATGATGTCTACCTTCCAACTTTTACGGTTTTCCTGTAAAATTTACAGAAAATACCGTTTTATGGTTGTACGGATGAACTGTTTTATGAATTTCCAAATTAAATTTGATCGCTTAGTTGAGATCTTTATATGATACAAAGTATTACTATTTTTTTTGGACAGTTGTGGTAGGTTTCAGATTTGGTTGATGGTAGAAAGTATTTTTTTTTATTTTTTTTTGTATGTGGAAGATTATTTCATTTGACTGTAAGATTACACTAAGGTAAATTTTCTGTAGTCAATGATTAATCGATCTCTCAGATTTTATGTTATTCTTTCTGAACGTCGAATCAGCAATCATTTGAATACAGTTTTCTTCCACGTACATTGAATGACTAGTTGGTAGATAGTGTAACTCTGCTTTCACCATGAATAACGTAAAGAAACGCTATTACCGGACATTTAAGGAAAAAAATTTCGTAAAATTTCTGTGCATGTTAAAATAAAGAAGGGGAATTTGTTTTGTACAGTTTGTGGGTGTGATATTAATATCACATAGAGAAAGAAATTATATTGCCTATCATGTGAAATGCGGTAAAAACATTGCATAATTAAAATCAACGCAGAAAACCTCAAAATCAACTTTTTTTCTCTCGCAAGTCTGGAAATTCTAATTCGGGTGTAATTAAAACAGAGCATTTGTTCAGTTCCTTTTTAGTGGAACACAATATTCCACTGAGTGCTGCTTATCATCCAGAAGAATTATTTTTGATGATGTTCCTTCCATTAGAAGTTTCAAAAAAATATGGCTGTGTTCGCACGAAAACAACTTGCATTTTAAAATGAATGGCTGAAAATGCAATATTATTAAGAAAGCAGAGACAGTCACAGCTCATTTTTGAAAATGATTGAAAGTAACATGTTACATGTTTGGACAGGCATAGGCATTGGCAGTGATGAGTAGTGTTTGGGGGCCCACTGGAAACTGTTTGACTATGTGAACTGGCGCACTTGGAAATTGAGAAGGCCATCTGCTGCATGGTTGGTTTGTGTGAAAACTGAATCTTCTAGAATGGAGGTGTGGGTATTTAAGGAATGGACTGGAGCTCTAGTGGTGAATTGGATGTAATTGGTCTGCTTGTGTGCGTTACGTAAAGTGTTGTGCCTCACGGAGTTCGATTTGTCCTGTTGTGATGGAATTGTGGAGCCGATGAGACATTAGTACGGAGTAGCTGACGATAGAGTGAACTTCAGGTGTGGCAGTGTCTTGTGAAGGACTGAACTGTTAAGCCTCACCATTGATAGGAACCAGCTTGGCAGGACAAATGAAATGGTGCAGCGGATTAACATTTGAGATGCTCGGCCAGTTCGGCAGGGCTCTCGATGGTTGCCACTGTCTAAGAGAGAAGAAGCCGAGAAGATTATCTGACATGTGTCAACAGGGTTTTATTGGGCCTTTTGCCAGCCTTAGGACTTTACAAGTGGTGCTTGTGAAAAAGGACAGTTTGATCAGATAAGTCCGTTCCTTGTGCTAAATTGTTTAAAGCTTTAGAAATTCCACTACTGCCAAACTGATCCTGGTGGAGACTGTATCATGATATGGGTTTGATTGTGGTGATTTTCTTGTCACCCACTTCATTGATTGCTACAAAAAACTGCTCAAACCTTGTGAAACACCAAACAAGATCTAAATATTCTAGCAGATTGTATTTGTTCCAATTTTCCGTAGTATCCAGATTAAATAAAGTAATGTGTGCCGTTATTAATTTTATCTGAAATTTGTTAGTAATTTATGTAATTTTGATCTAGGCTCGTTATTTTTTTTTTTATTATTAATTCAGTTTCAAAATATATCTATCTCCCTGTCCCATATTTAAGATGAGTAATGCTATATTAATATTACAATAAATAACTTTATTAGTAATGAATTTTCAAATATGTGCTGAGACTACAAACTGCTTTTTCTCAATTTTTTCAGGTGACAATGGAAAGTATTCAGAAACAAGATGATGAGTCACTTCTGAAATGCTTCATTGACTTGAGTGAATCGTCTCCCAAGTTCCTTAGACCCCAGCTGGACAATTTGCTAGGTTTGTGTATGAAGGTTAGTGGAATGTCTTCTGATTAAAATAATTTTAAAATATTTCCTTTGTTATTAAATCAAATGATAGTAGTTAATATGTGTGAGTATCTTGCCTGCTTCTAGCCATGTGAGAGAGGAAGGATGGTCTTTAGTAATGTATTAAATTTTTTGTTAAACCTGGTTTTGTCTGTAGTGCCTTGTTGCGAGTTGTAGGTAATAGCAATAGTCTGGCCAAGGATGTGCACTTGTAAATATATCAAGTCCATTGACAATGACATAAGTGTGGATATAGTGAATGTGTCTTGACGTGTACCATAGAGCCATTGATATTGGATTTTTAGTTATAAATTTTTGATAATTAGATGATGTTTATTCACCTGGTGTTACTTGTTTAAATAAAGGTAACTGATGTGTCCCTATGACCACCTACCACAGTTTCAAGTTGCTGCTCATTTCACCTGTCATAACTGGACTTATGAGTTTGAAGGGCATCAGTCTGAAATAAAAAGTTGATGTGAGATATTTATTGACCCCCCACCACCCTTAATTGAGATTTTGGTGACCTTTTGCTGGATCATTCCCTCCATTTTAGTTAACGTAATTAATGGATGTCGCCGTACCTCTGCCTCTTCTTTACCTACAAAATAAAATTTCCCCACTCCCTCAAGGAGCTCATCGATGAGCATCTTTTCCTGGCAGCATACCAAAATCTATAGCTCAACAGTTTCCTTGCAACATTTCCAGCAACAGATGCTCATATGTTTCAGCTGTGTTTAGTTCAACTATCGGTGGGCATTTAATGCACTTTGTTATTGCTAAACATTTTGTGTTTACACACAGTGTGTGCTCAGCAATCAGCATCATGCCACATGACAGAAGTTGTAGCTGCTGGATATGTTATTCTGTAAAATAATTTTTTAAAAAATTGAATGGGCGTGTCCTTGCCTAACCAAGCGTGATACGATTTTATTCCTGTTGACAGAAATTACTTATTCAAAAACTTTACAAGAATGTAGAAAACTAATTTCAAAGTTTTTATGGGTATGTTTCATGTTTGATGGAGAATTGACCCCAATATGTTGTGTTTTGTGTTGTTTCTTGTTGCTGCCCTCCTCCCTTCAACTGTGGTGGGTGTTGGGTGTGATTTATCTTTCCTTTCCACATAAGTGTTACTTCACTCTATTGTTACCGATAGAAGAATATGTAAATATATAATTAGATTCAACTGTCTTTTTGATAGATCTTTGTAAATTGGTGCTTCTCTATGCCACAATTCTATGTGTAAATGTATTTTGACACTCTGACAAAGATGATTTGTTCCAAGCAACATCGAATGCACTTGAGGCTGCGAAGTACTTGATGAAATATGTTTCAAGTTGTTAATTTGCACAATTTTTTAACCGTGTATATGATTTGAGAATAGTAGTAATGTATTTTGTTGGCGAAATTTAGTATTTCTGGTTGACCAGTTTTTCATTTCGACACTTTGAACTTTTTCAGTGCTTTTATGACAAAACTGGTAAAATACCACATGCTATGTGCCTACTCGCTGAATAAGTGGTCAAAATTAGGAATGTAACGGATATCCGCATCCGCAAGTGCGAAACTTTCGCATAAAATCCAACATCCGCTTTCGCATCCGCATCCGCAATTTTTTAATGCGGATTTGTTGTTTACATTGCAATATATATTATTTTCTCTTTATTTGACATTCTTCCAATCGTAAGTTAGCTAACAAAAAAGTGATTGTTTTCTGACGATCTTTCAATAAAAGTAACAATGAACTAAACGGTGTTAATACTTAAGTGACGAATTTACAAGTTTGAACTTGAATGTAAAGTAAAGGTCGGGCTACAATAGACAACACCGATCTCGCATTGTCACCGACCGACACTTTTCTAATTGTTGCTGCTCACTTGATTGAAGTGATTTCAAACAACACCGCACAGTATGTCGGCAGCCATTAGTTGGATCTAATTTTTGACGGTGAGGAGTGGTGTCGGGCTGGTTGATACGGAGAATCATTTACAAAGAGTTCAGAAATTTCCGGTCCTTTACTATTAAATGTTATTTTAGTGTTACTGATTGCTTTTGAAAAGCTTCAATTTTTCAGCCTTACTTTAGGTTCATCAGATGTTAGTAAAATGTAGGCATAGTCCTTGCATGTTCACATTAACAAATCAAATTGCCAGACGTGAAGGACGATTTTAAGGCCTGTAAAAAATGCATCCGAGACCCGGATTTTGAACCGGCGACCTTCCATACCCGAATCACAGGCCGCAAGCATCTGAATTTAGAAGTACTGAAAAATATATATTCAATCATATAAAAGTACATTTGTGTTTTGGGATAACAAAAATAAATGCTACAGAAAAAAAGTATGTTGATTTTATTATGGTTGAATATTTATTTGTCATTACATCCAGATTTGTCTCTTGACTCAGATGGATACGGTGTACGATTGGGATACTGAAGTTCCTTGTTCAAATCCTTGTCTCAGCTGCAATTTTCACATGTCTTAAAATTGACAGTCAGCTCTGGCAAAGCTTTGATTTTGTTAATGCTAAGATGCTGTTACGCTCCGTGATTCGAATTTTACATTAATTTGTAGGTTTCCTTTTTAAAAACAGCTGACAACGATAGAGGTTGCACTGCGCGGCTGATAAGAAACTCTGTGACTGCAATTTTTAGATCACATGAAATTATTATTAATTTACAGAATCTTTGCCATCTGTATTTAAATTAAAATGTATAATAACCTTATTATTTTTTGTTAAAAAATATTGAGTGTATCAAAAGGAACCTGTAACTGCTTTCACGGACCATCAAGAGTTCTTTTATCGAAAAAACGGATCTCGTAGGTCGTACAAGTTCTACTATGAATGCGCCACTAGAGCCGTGAGAAGGTGGGTCGCAAGCACGGAAATGAGTGTGGCGGGTAGGCGGTAACGGCCTGGCCTCGCATTCGGGAGGACACCGGTTCGAATCCCCGTCTGGGCATCCAGGTTTGGGTTTTCCATGGTTTCCCCAAATCATTCCACGTGAAAGCTTCCATTAAAAGACCATGACTGAATTCCTTCCAGTTCCAAACCCCAGTCTTTTCACGCCTCTAATGACGTCGACTAGGCGAATAGTTAGAACACAAAAAAAGGGAACACGGAGATGCGCGGTGGCGTAGCCTTGTGCATGACGCTTGAATTAGCCTAGGCACGAACGCTGCAAAGTTCTTATGATCAAGACTGGGTTTTTGACGCGTACGTAATTATGTAAATATTTTAATTCACTTGTGAAATAATCTCACATTTTTTGTTGTTAAAAGATGAGGCAAAAATAAATCAAAATGGCAGTATTATATGCAAATAGAATTTAAATATGAATAAGATTGATTTTTAATTTATTTTTGATAAAACATTAAAATCTAAATAATTATAAATTTAGTTTTTCCACTTCCGCATCCGCAAAGATGACATCCGCAACAACCCTACTCAAAATACACCGCACTCGAGCACAGGAAGTTTTTTTATTTTTAAAAATTGATATTCATCCAGCTTCAATATTGTATATATGTTTTCTGCTCAATTATACATATTTCTCACATTAGTGTAGTGCAGGGTACGGTGGACACAAGACAAACTCAATGATTAATAAAAAAAAAAAAAAAGCCACCCCTCCCCTAGGCGAGAATCCAAGTGACAACCCTCTGTATTAGGTGCCAGTGCTCTAGCCCATATGCTAACAGGGCCACCAACACCGGAAGTTGGTGCAAATGTTCAACTAGCAAATGATCTTGCAATCTACATACCCACCACCCCCGGCAACTTGCAGCAATACAGTCATCAACGCAGACACACAGCCAGACAACTCTGCGTTATTGCCCAGCTATATGACCACATTGCTGCAACATTGTGTCTACTCAGACTCAATTCTTTTTGGCAACACATTGCCATAAAAATGCTCATTTACATGTCCCTTCACGTTTGAAATAAGTGCCAGCTTGTGGTCATGGTCATATCATCCATTCCATGTACCACACTTTTCATCAGCCAATATCCATCCAAGCCTAATCACCAATATAAATCTTACACATTACTAGCACTCTTTGCATCCATCAATGAATTCTAATCCAGTAGCTGTGCCATATCAGATACTGTGTTCTGCAGAAATTTCCACAGACAAATCTAATTACCCTTCTTTGCATTCTTAATACCTCTGATTTGATTTTTGAAATGTGGGTCCCATGCTACACCACCATATCCAAGCATTGGTGTGACCAAGATTTCGTCAGCCAATTTCATTACTTTTCTGATACATCCCCTTAACAGCTCCATAAATGACTTGTGAAACCTTTCCCTACCACCTGCCTAAATATGTTTACTATCAAATGTTATACAAAGATATTTACACTTCTTAGTCTTATGCAGCAATTCTGCTACCTTATTACATGAAACATTCATTTTTTAATCTGCACGCGTAATCAGCAGACCCATGGCATCTCTATTTATTCTATGTTAATCTACATTACCCTGCGTCTTTCCCATTTTCACTTCCACCTTTTTTGATACAGAATTTCCTGCGCAAACTCTGTTTTCCATATTTTAAGAATTCGTCTTCTCAACAAAATATTTTTCAACCACTTCAATGATTTTTATTGTCACCAACATTTTGTGACTCGCTCTTTCAAATGTGTCTGGGAGGTCCAGTGTTACACTATCAACTTGACGTCTATTGTACACCACCGAGATCGACATGAATGTCCATGCTAGAGTCCATCTTGCAATTTCGGTAAACTACTTTTTCCACAGACTTTCATGATGTTCTCTCCAACAATTTACCTAATGACGGTAATTTGCCACCTTATTTATCTTGCCTCCTTTGTCGACTGGTACTACTACGAGACATTTCAATTCCTCCAGTAAGTAGCAATTCTCTAGACACAGTCTAAATAATAGTCAACATTGTATCCTCCTATCATTAATAAAACTGTAGTAATATCATACTTTCACGCTTTTATATATCCATCATAATTTCTTCAAGCAATTTCATTTTTTTAGTTTGCTTGTTTGTATTTGTGGAAAAGCTCCTCTAATTTCTCCTCCTCCCTTCCTTTGAATGATAGTCCATAATTGTCTTATTAAACTAGTTAGTTAAACATTCTGTACCTTTTTCAAATTGTTTGGCAGCATTTTCATTATTGACGAAGGTATGCGTACTTTCCCTTACTCTTTCCATAAACATTGAGTGGTCAACCTTTGTCCGTAATATTCAGTGAGAATATAAACCAGATGAACATTTAATGAATGCAACCTTTTCCGTTGTATCTATATCTATAAAACGAAAACCGGAAATATTGGTCGTATAAAAAATCGGAATCTACGCAGCAGAATTCGATGGGGTTTTCACCTTTTTAAAGCTTAGAAGCTTAATTCACTTGTCTGGCATGTCTTATGTTTCAACGTCAAATAATGTAGGAGCATTAAATGAAATGCTGAACGTGAGGAATTCCACAGGAGGAATGACTAGATGCTACATACGTCACACTAAACACACAACTACAATATAATCTCTCTGACAATAGCCTTTGATTTTCATACTCCAAACTGAACAAAACTTGAAATATTATTTCCTTTAATACGGGGTGTTTAGTTTTTAATCGCTCGATGGCCGTATTGAATGCAAGGAATTAAGAACGAAAACTCAGTAGAGATTTTCTTTGCCCCTGATGTCTGGCAATGTCTTTGACCATCAGCTTTAGTAGCCTATTTGTCTCCGATATCAATGTTATTAAAATCAATTATTTATGATAATTTTCTGGATAAATTGCGTTGAATTATAGGTTCAAGTTGACGTCGGGATACACGATGTTGCTAACTTAGGACAAAATGATTGTATCAATGCACGTGTGATTGAAGCTTTGAATTTGTGGCGCCAATATTAGCGGAGATGTGGTTGAAATTCAGCCTGGACCATAATAAAAACTGAACCTTTTTGTTACAACCAATGGTACGAGGAATTTAGTTATCAGTTATTTAAGCAACTTTTATAAACACTATGTCACGTTGTAACATCATGTATCACGACATAAACTACTCCTGAATTATACAGGTGAAACTAATACTAAAATATCTCTGGCGTTTCAGTTTGGATTCAGTTATTCGCATTAACCAACTTAAACGTATTTTTTTTTTTTTACTATTGATTGTGTTTTTCAGTATTGGATTTTCTATATTTGTATAAAAGACTGAATTTATATAGCTAAAATTTCAGGTTCTTGGACCTTACAGATTCATTTCGTTCGCAGTAATTTATTCGTACGCTGATGGTTTTTTTATCATCTGAAGTTTGTATTCAACCTTTAGTTTTAGGTGCTGATAGATTCATTCCGTTCGCAGTAATTAATACGTATGCTGATTTTTTTTTTTTTATCATTAGGTGTTTGGGTTACTTTGCAAAGTACGGCCAGTAGAAAAAACTGTTAATTCGGGTTGAAAATATAACTTGCTGCTTCCTTGGCGCTTACTCGTTAATGAAAAGTGTACCCGAAAGCCGTAAAATATGTACCAAAGGTGTAATCCGCGCTGAAACATACGTTTACGGACTTTACTGACTTTACGTTAATAGGTCTTGAGCCGCCTGTGACGTAATTATAGTCAGAATTTGGCGTAGCCGTTGTTTTCTTCACTCAAAATCCACTAAGCACCATGGAATATTAGTAGTCAGTCTGGTCCAGGCTGCCATTCAACCTAAACACAACACGGTTACGTATATTACCGTATTGTCGGCATAGACGTCTCGTTCCGCCTGTGACGTCATTATAGTCAGAATTCGGCATGGTGGCCACCCATTCAAATTCCACTATAGACCACGGAATATTAGTCGTAATTCTGGTCCAAGCTGCATTACAACCTAACCACACCATCCACTAATACAGCTCATTGAAAATCAACATGTGTACAGCTTGAGGAAGAGCACATTCGCGGCAAAGATGGCTGCTGCCCATCGGCAATACCGCACGTAACCCGACGATTTTCACTATATTACTTCTCTCCTACCTGTTTTATCGACTTCGCGTACACTTTTTCTTAAATATAAATGCCTAAGGAATGCGTTAATCACATTTTCAAGTTTTTTCTACTGGCCGTACTTTGCACAGCAGCCGAAGTTTGTTTTAAAACTTTAGTGTTGAAAATAATAACGACTTAGGACAACGGAACATTTTTTGGTATTAGGGTGCAATTCTACACTACACGCTCGTGTATCTGATGTAATCTAGCTTTTATTGATTTTATATTTTATAGCGTTGTTTAGTAATGCAATGGCTTTTAACAGCTTTTATTAATTTCATAATTTATTCAATTGTTTACTAATGCGGTTTTTACGTCAACTGTTGTGCCGCAATTTGATGATGAATTCTTATATAACACAATGAGACAGATAGAAAGTAAAAAAAAAAAAAAAAAAAGTCTCGCTTAGCTCTCGAGTAATCAAAAGTAAAAAATTATTTATAGGTTTAGATTCTTTTCGGCTTGACAACGATTTTCTTCTTAACTTGACCACAAGCGCTAGAAAGAAAACGAAACTCCCATTGTACATGTCCAGCGTGTAGTACCTTGTGACTTTACGATTTTTTGGTCCAGGTTTCGTTTCAAACTGTCAACCTCAATTTAGAGATACAATATCCCAAGGACAAAACAATATTTTACATTTCACTTTCAATGTGTCTAGTCAAGTTCGATAAGAATTCATCATCTGGTTTAACGAGAAGTGTAAACGATATATATAAATATATATATATATATATATATATTTGTCTTGTGGTGTTACATAAGAATACATCACGAAATTGCAACGCGACAGTTGAAAGATTTTCCATAAAAGAGTATTCACATTCAACGAATACTGTTTTAGTATTAAATCGACATGGAATTTTGTTTTCTTGTGAAGAAAGTTTAAATGCAACATTTCTGAGATACAAAAACTTAACTCAAACGGCAAAAATACTCTGTTAGGCGAAAAAGGGTGTGTGCAGAAATTGCTACAGGGGCGTGGGCTCTATCGCAATTAAATTAAACTATAAAGCGAGTTTGATGGTTAAACGGTAGCACTCAAGCCTTGAACTCGAGATCATCTGTATTCAAATCCCCGCCCGGCCATCCATTTTTCTATTTTACATGGTTTCACAATCAATATACTCAGGATGTGACGCATACCTCTTGAGTGTGTAGCTAAACATGAAATTTTTCATTACGTTCTGACATAATCTAGCTGTCAGTTGTATTATAATCTATTTAAGTTCTCGGTATATCGAATGTCGGACAAAAATATCTGGCATTTGGAGCTAAAAGTAGTCATTGTGTTCATAATAATTAATGCGTGTGCTGATGGCTTTTAATAGAAATAGAATGTAGTATTAAGACTTTAGTGTTGCAAATAAAAACAGTTTAGGACAA
Source organism: Vandiemenella viatica (assembly GCA_031002005.1). Taxonomy (NCBI): domain Eukaryota; kingdom Metazoa; phylum Arthropoda; class Insecta; order Orthoptera; family Morabidae; genus Vandiemenella; species Vandiemenella viatica. The sequence continues at coordinate 181,942,746 of JARYHS010008074.1, forward strand.
CAAAGCAGCTTTTCTTCATTTTATAATTTATTGCGTTGTTTCGTAATGCAGTTTCTATGATAACCATGGTGCCATAGTCCGTAAATCCCTGAAATAAATCGAAGTAAAGATTTTTTTTTTTTATTTCTCGCTTATTTCTGAATAACTGATATTCAACTATACAGGTACGAAATAGAATTTAATTTTGAGCTACAGTGCAAGATGAAGTAACATATTGAGAATTTTTTTTAACTCCAGTGGCAGATGAGCCAGCGCATTCAGACACATCTAATGTTTGACGCTACAAAAACTCGTTCAGAATCGATTCAGCAGTTTTCAGATAATGCTTGATTATTGTTAAAGTAAAGGTGCCGTAACGGCTTAAGATATACGTAAAATTTTAATTTTGAACCCAAACTTTCAAATTCTGAAAATCCACTCAAAATTTGTATTTTTTTGCGTAATGCTGGAATAAACAGATATATTCCAGATACATTTTTATGTATGTGGTATGTAATAATGTGCGTAATGTTTCGATTTTCGAGCAGCAACATTAACAAATGTAATTAGGTTGAAATGTAACCTGGACTAAAATGAAACTGACATTCCGTATCAAAGCACCCAAGCCACCCCGTTCTTGGAAGTGTACTGTTAAATCACCGGTTAGTTTAGTACCGGAAATGGCCGGTACGAAATCAGTAAAACTTGATAAGCATGAATCTGTTCAGACTAATAAAAATAGTGTACCGATAAATCAAATTAAACCCACTTCTTTCTTGGTAAGTTTGGGATGAATCTAGGTATGTTTTAATCCCGGAAATTGATGGACCTAATTGTATGAAACTTGGAACACATTACTGATTGCATGAACAGAAACAGTGTATGGGTAAATCAACAACTAAACCGGGCAACGCCGGGACCTCTGCTAGTTAACTGTATAAAATGTTTATGGGCCTCTCATTGTGAGAGCCTGTTAATTTTATGTGACTTTTTGAAGCTGCTGTCAGTTGATAGTTTTAACAGTAATTTCTGCAAATAATTTAGCTGCCCATCTTTGTACCCCTTAAACCCCTGAATTTGATTTACAAAATCACGATACTTGAGCAATTGTATTACAAATGTTTTCCCTTACTTCTCTGGTATGTCCCCTTATCACCCACTCCAATATATAAAAAAATTTGAAACCTCTCCCCACCAGCCATCCAATTAAGTTTACACTTGAAGTCATCCGCTTCGTAACGTCATATCAAATTGATGTGCTGGGAATCACGAGACAATGTTCACAAAATTTGTGGCGTACAAAGACAACTTGCACCAATGTTGATATCTGCATTTTTTCCCCGAAGTGTTTAACAGAACAAAAATATATAAAAATGGGTGTATATAATCTCAGCGCCATGGAACACTTCCTGGAAATGCGATCTCACGACAGCCTCCCCAAGACATCCTTCCTCATTTCCTTGGCTAAACTCATCCTGTCTAACAACTACTTTTCCTTTAACTCACAAATTTACCACCAGATAATATGTAATCGTAGGCTTCCGCCGCCAGAGTCAGTTGATTCTTGGCTGTCCGGGTGGCGCCGCCAGATACTTTGTCCCTCCTTACCCCACAGAACCCCCGTACCCCCACCTTTTACCTTCTTCCCAAGATCCACAAAACTGGAAATCTGGGGAGACCTATAGTTGCGGTTTATGGGTCTCCTACAGAACGGAATTCAGCTTTTGTGGATCAGCACCTCCAGCCTTTTGTACAGGACCTCCCTTCATTCATTAAAGACACCCCACACTTCCTTGAACGACTTTCCACAGTCCCCACTCCTCTACCACCTGACTCCTTCCTTGTCTCCATAGATGTCTCTTCCCTTTACACCGACATCCCTCACGGACAGGGTCTCAGCGCCATAGAACACTTCCTGGAAATGCGACCTCACGACAGCCTCCCCAAGACATCCTTCCTCATTTCCTTGGCTAACCTCATCCTGTCTAACAACTACTTTTCCTTTAACTCACAAATTTACTACTAGATACTGCAATGGGCACCCGCATGGCACCATCCTATGCAAACCTTTTCTTGGGCCGTCTGGAACAACGATTCCTCAACAATCTTCCCATTAAACCTCTTGTGTGGTTCAGATACATAGATGACATCTTTATGATCTGGACCCATGATGAGCATCATCTAATAGACTTCCTCAACTCCCTAAACAACCACTCCATCAACTTTACTTGGACGTACTCCCATACTCATGTTACCTTTCTTGATGTGGACGTTTCCTTGCATAACGGGCGCCTACATACTTCTGTTCATATCAAACCTACTAATCTGCAGCAATATCTTCATTTGAACAGTTGTCATCCCTTGCACATCAAAAGTTCCTTTCCTTACAGTCTGGCCCTCTGTGGCAGGCGAATCTGCTCTGATGAACAATTTCTTTCCCAATACATAGAAAACTTGTCTGGAGCTCTTATCTCCCATAGCTACCCTCCTGACTTAATACACAAACAAATCTCCCATGCCATAGCCCTTCCTTTACACAGCCACTCCAAGTCGGTACCCCTTGAAACCAACCACATCCCCGCCTTCATCACTCAGTTCTTCCCTGGTCTCGAGTCCATTAACCTAATCCTTCACCGTGGACACGATTTCCTATGTTCCTTCCCCGGGATGCGCACCATTCTCCATAAAATTCTACCCTCTGCCCCTCGCACATGTTTTAGCAGACCACCAAATTTAAGAAATATCTTGGTTCACAAGTACTCACCAAGTAATTCCCCCAGACTGTCACATGGTTCATTCCCGTGCAATAGACCCCGTTGTAAAACATGCAGCATGCACCCAGCCACTACCACTTACTCCAATCCTACCACAGGTGAAACATTCCCTATCATTGGTCATGCTACTTGCATGACAACACACCTCATATACCAACTGACATGCCTCCATTGCTCCAGATCATATATAGGCTTCACAACCAATCCCCTAGCTATCAGAATGAATGGCCACAGACAGACAGTTTATACTAACAATGAGGACCATCCAGTTGCAAAACATGCCAGTTCCCACAAAATCAATAATTTGAACATCTGTTTTTCAGTTAGGGAAATCAGAGTTTTCCCTAACAACACGACCCCCTCTGAACTCCGTAGATGGGAACTACCCTACCAGAATATCCTTGACACCAGACATCCTCCTGGCCTCAATCTCCAATAAACTCTGCCCACTAGACCCAGCACTTATTATCTATACCATTTACATTTTTTGTATTTCTGTATTTACTATTAACCATGCTATTTACATTTATTTTATTTTTCACTTATAAGTATATATTTTGGGTCTTTCTGTGAGGCAATCTCCGGCTGCACCCATCTCTCATAATGTTCTCTTGTTGACGAAGGGTTTTTTTCCCGAAAATTTCTTTGTTTGTGTCTTTTATGTGTGTTTGCGCCCCACATCCATCATCTAAAGGTAAGTGGTGGCTCATTTCCCTATCCTAATTTGATTCCTTTCCGCTACTTAGCGTATTTTTTTCATTGTTATTATATATATATATATATATCCCCACCCAGTTATTATTCACCTCTTTCAATAATAATATATCGCCATCAGTATCGATTATCGATCTAATATTTGAGCTTACTCTCCCCCCCCCCCCCTTTTCCACCTAAACTGCCATCCGCGCCTGAGACGCCATTCACCAGTCGGCCGTCTATGTGTACACATGTGACGCCGCCTGGTGCTTCACCTACTGCACGTTTAAGGCTGCTGTAGGCCGAAATATTGCGCTTCTCTTGTGTTTGTTTTTTGTTCGTCGTCCCAGCCGCCTTCATCTGTGGTAAGTGTTGGGTCATATTTCCCTATCCTTCCTTATATATATATATATATATATATATATATATAGTGAGGCATGTATCCTCGCTAACGGAGGACATTTTTAACATTTCCTGTAACAAAGTGTTTGAAGTCACGCTGGTACGTTCTGTTGCTGTGTGTTTCCATTCCATGTTTAATGTGATTTGAAGAGAAGTAATAAAATGAGCTCTAACATGGAAAGCAAGCGTTTCCGGACACATGTCCACATAACATATTTTCTTTGCGTGTGAGGAATGTTTCCTGAAAGTTTGGCCGTACCTTTTTGTAACACCCTGTATATATATATATATATATATATATATATATATATATATATTTCTTCTGTCCGTGTGTATGTCACTGAACTATTGTTAATTTACTGGACTGATTTTTATGAAGTTTTGTGTGTGTGATTAAGTTGTTTATATTCACAATTTGATTTGCAAAAGCCCACCCCTCTCCCCTTTTACCCCCTCCCCTGATATTTTTCAATTATCATTATTGAAACCCACAGTTTTTATCAGATTTCGATAAAACTGTTCATATAACTGGATTTTACATTAGAAATATTAGTTATCTCTGTTCAGTTCTACCAAGAAAAGAAGTAACCGTTCTTAAAACTGTAGAGGTATTTTATGTTGTAGATTGTGTCTGACGAAGGCTTACCTGATTCGTGGAGGCATTTAGCGTTAGAAATAATGGTCACTTTAGCAGAAACAGCACCCGCCATGTTCCGAAAAGTGGGAGGCAAATACATCCCACAGTTGGTTCCTGTAATTCTCAAGATGATGACGGATCTAGTAGATGAAGAAGACTGGAGTATTGCTGATGAAATTGTTGATGAAGATAATGACAGGTAAGTTAGTGGAGCTTAATATAAAATTTTCTTTAGATAATCTTCGTGGGTATCATATGAAAACAGGCAATCTGAGACTCAAACTGTTTCGATTTTTATTTTTATTCGATGATGTGTGCTAACTTTTGTTTTCCTTTTTTTTTAAAAATCCCTCTTATCCTTAGCTGCTATACTGATACTGGGATTTCTTATCCGTGTAGTACAACTAACAAATGAAATTTCACTATGGCATACACATTTTGGTCTATTAGTCCATTATCAGTGCCAGTTTTTGTATATTTCATTGTGTGGAACTGTTCCATATCAGTTTTTTCTCTTGAGGTTTTTCACCCACTGCATAATTTTGTATAAAAAACATTTACACACGTTACTTTTTGAATGTAGTTTCTGAAACAAGCTTTTGTTATTTGTTTGATTCTCAAAGATGCTAACACTAAGATGTGTTTTTAATGATAGAATAATTTGTATCATACAATGGAAAATGTCACAAATCTGAAAAATGCAGAGAGATTTTTTTTTATTTTTCAAAAATTTTGCAAGATTCACTCATTTTTTTCAAGTTTTTGTTAAATTTTTTTGTTTATGTATACCATTTTAAAGCCAATTTTGCAATAGTTATAATGAAATATATTTGAAAATAACATTATTGAATGTTTTATAAAAAAAGTATTCATTTTTTTGTGTTTAATACACAACCCTCATTCCATGAAAGAACTCGAATTCTAGTTTTTGGTACTTTAAAGTTGTTAGACTATTTACTAAATGTGTTGCAAGTACTTAGAGTGTCTACAGGAATCGGGATACATTAATAAGTTTAAATAAAGAAAAGAAAACAGAAATGTACTGTTTTCTATACAAGCTGAGCAGTTTTCATTTTGAAATTCTCACCATACAGGAGTAGGTCAGCCTGCATTTGTATCTTGTTAAAGCTTGGGTGGATCTGTTGGCAGTTAAGACAGTCTTGTAATTGTTGGTGGAGCTATAATCAAAATTCAGTGTATGGATGTAGCATTCTGGAGATGGTTAAGTACTTTTGTTATCTGAGGTCTACAGCTCATGGTATTGCCATGACCATGGGCCTTCCGAAAAGTTTGAAGAGTTTTGCTACCTGGTACTGAAGATTTAGATGAGGGAGAAGACTGAATGGACGCAAAAATTTATTGAAAAAGTCTCACAAGTGCATTTGTGATTACCCTAGTATCTTGTTTAGGAAATTGGTGCCAGGTTTGAATATTTCAATTTGGTGTTATTAAAATATTTTTAAGTAACTTGTGTATAAGCCTTGACATAAAGAAAACAGTTTGTCTCGGAGGATGCTGGAATTTTAGAGGTTTGTTTACTACTAGTGGCTGCTATATTATCTTAAGACCAATGCTGCCAAACATCCACACCCACTGCTTTTCCTTACCCTGTCCTGATAAGAAAATCTTCATTCATTTGAAAGTTGGCTGGAGGAATTGTTGCTTACCCACAGTGCCAAGAATGTTCTCCCTGGCTGTAACCAAGTACTCAACCATTGCTTAAGTGTTGTATCAAGCTAGAGTGTAAAAACTTTTATGAGGTTGGGTATCAGTATTGGGGTATCTGGCAAAGTTATTTATCTTTCGGCAAGATCGCTCCTAACCATTCATTAAGTGCAAAATTGGCATAACATGAGGATATTTTGGAGCAACGTCTTTGGCGCCTAACAGTCTGTGTTGAGCATAATTCATAGCCTACGACAAATGATATCCCAGTATTGCATCGCTGAATGGCACTGTAGAAGCGTCATTTTTGGGTATCAAAATAGGAATTGTGTTGGAGGTATACGTTTGTTTCGGCTGATAATTGCAGTAGTTATTGAATAAAAGGCAACGATATTGAATAAAAACATTCCTCAGAGATGCCTCAATCTAAATATAAAAGAATTTTTCATAGAATTATTTTTTAATTGAGATGAATTGTTAAAAATTAAATGATTTTGTCCAGATTTTTACTGTCACTTATAGTATGTATATTAAATATTTCATTGAGACTGTAAATATATACTGTTAAAATAGTGATGACCACTTGTGTATTGGGTAAACTAGTTGGAAAATAGTGAAATGCTATTACATACAGGACATTTTTCATATTAATCGAAGTTATAAATTTTTGGAAATTACTTCTCTTAGATTAACAGCTTTTTCAGGCTGTTTGTGAAGCTTAGTTCTTGAAATACTCATTTTTGCCTGTGTTATTTGACAGTCTGCTGCTACTGACATTTGACAGATCTATTCTGTGCTGTTTGTGTTGTTCAGTTAGTTTTTCCCTCACGAATGAACTATTTCAATTGTTTTTATTGATTAAACTTTGTGTTGTGTTTGATATAAAATTGTCACACCACAGTTATGCTTTGATTGTTTGTTGTGTTAACATATAATTAAGCATAAAACAGAAAAAAAATCCGTCAGAAATGTGCTTTAACTTGTATCAATGAATGTAAATTATATTGAAAAATGTGTTTGTTATTAATATTTTTTATCTTTGGAAAACCACTTTTAGAAATTACATATGCCATGTAATTGATGCCTTGTCAAGGCTTGCCAGTTGCAGCTAATATCTCATTTTTATCTTTTTTTTTCAGTGGTTAATTTGCATAATTAGAAGTTAATAAATTTGAAAAATATGATAGAAAAATTGGAAATAGTTGATTTAGAGAAGTTGTATCGATTAGAAAAAAAGTGTTTTTTTTTTAAATAAAAAAAAAAAAAACTGTTCTTACTTTTCCAGCAACAATGTTGTAGCAGAGTCTGCACTCGATAGGTTAGCTTGTGGTCTTGGAGGTAGTGCAATGATGCCCCACATACAGAGCAACATACCGCCAATGCTTTCCAGCAGTGACTGGAAACACAGGTAAAACATTACTTAGGAGTGCAGTGTAATTATAAATACTTTCATTATGTGTTTAAGCCCAACATTTCTAGTTCGGGCATCCATATTTGGGTTTTCCATGGTTTCTCAAATCACTCCAGGTGAATTTGGCCTCTGATGACTTGACGAGGTGTAAAGCCATAGTTATGAAAAGATCTAATAAAGTGATATTCCAGGATAAAGGAAACTATTTGATACTAGCTTGATTGTTCCAGTTGTCAGAATAAATTCTTAATTGGGTGATCAATTGCAGTACTTATGTTCCAAGGAAAATAAAATTAGATGTAAAGCTACTCAATGAAGAATCAATAGATAAATTGTCAAAATGATGTCTTAAAAATGAAAAATTGCGTTTAGATGGAAGTGGAAATTTTAAGTTTCATATTTCATCTCTCACATTTTTATTTTTTTAATACAGGCATACATAAGTAACTTCTTTCACCATCCATCTGGTATTTTACATGGACCCGGTGATTTAAGTGGATAACTTACTTGCTGAAGGGTGATAAAAATGAACTAATTTTATCTGTGTGCTTTCATAATTTTTAAATTTGTCCCAACAGATGATGTGCATATATCTGCACTGTCCTCTGTTGGACATGTTTTTACTATTATTATTATTATTTGGCAAAGAATGAAGCAGAAAATGCATGTTAAGTTGGGAAAGTGGAAACTATAAATATAACATCTTTGTATATCTTCCCTTGTGATTTTACATGTTTAATGTTCATCCAGGTAATATAAAAAGTTTCAAATTGAAATAAAGAATACTGAGAATCACTTAACATACCACAGATTAAGGCAGGAGTTGGTCAGTGAACACACAAATACCCATACATTTACCTATATTTTGATATGAAATCTTTTTCATGTACAAGGGTGTAACACGAATCAAACTAATCAATTTTGAGAAAGTCGAGCACATTAATTAAAAAGAAAAATTTTAAAAGTTTGTACAATACAGTACAATAATTTCCTTTTGGTCACTATATATCAAGAAAAGTCTGCCAATTTTTAATTGATATTTTATCTGAAGAAATATTGACATTGTATAGTAGTCTCTAAATTGTATCTTTACATTTGTCATATCATTCAGAAATTTCTGTGACTTGTGTAACTTCACTAAAATGCACCACACCAAATAACAACAGTTTTCATTAATAACTTCAAAACTATGAAATATTGTATTGTATGGACTTCGACAGTAGTCATTTTTATATATAATACCTACAACCCATAGTTAGTCAGCTCCCTTCTCATATAAAGGACACCCAACACTTCCTCTTCCAGCTATCTACCATACCCACCCCTCTTCCTTCCAAATCCATACTGGTTACCATTGACGTCACGTCCTTGTACACACATTCCACACTGGCATGGCCTCAAGGCCGTGGAACATTTTCTGGACCAGCCCCCTTCCAACAGCCTCCCTATGACATCCTTCCTCATCAAATTAGCACACCTGATTCTCAATAACAACTACTTCTCCTTCAAAGGCAACATATATCACAAAACCTGTGGCACTGCCATGGGCACCCGCATGACCCCCTCTTATGCTAATCTGTTCATGAACCATCTGGAACAGACATTTCTGGAGGAAGTCTTTCTCAAACCCCTTATTTGGCTTCGATTCGTTGACATCTTTATGGTTAGGACGCGTGGAGAAAACGAACTACCAAATTTCTTGAACCATCTCAATATCTTTAGCATGCTGAAATTCACTTGGTCCTCAGGGTGGCCACAAACCGGGAATTATCAGGGAATTCCATGTAACCGGAAAATTTCATGGAAATATCAGGGTATTCAGAAAATTTCGAAAATAATCAGGGAATTCAATTGCGACTACTTGGAATTTTGATATTTTTTTTTTAGGTCGTCGTCTTGAATTTATTTTAATAATGAAATTTCTCATTAGATAATTCAACTTATATACATTTAACATAAAATAGCCAACGATAGTGTAAACAGCGCGCTAGAACTCGCCACGACTAGCGCCAAAAAGCCGCCACCGATGTTGCGTCACTCGCGAGCAACCATGCGAGAAGACCGGCGTGCGTAGCACATGCTCCTGCATTGTTATCTCGACTCGCACAAGCTCTAGCGAAAGTGTAAAAGTGGCAATAGAATCCTCGAACTATATGCTACGTAGCTCTAGATAGCCCTCTGGTCAGTTGAATTTGCTAGCTAAGTGACAATCGCTTCATTTGTCATGAAATTTCGTCTGCTGTTTACAAACACGCAAATGCATAACGTGTGATCATATCTAATTTAAAAGTGAAAGTATTTTCTAAATATCGTTATTTTAGTTTATTATCAAATGGTAAGTTTTTCTTAATTTTTATGATTATGTGGAGGAAAGATTATTTTTTAAGTTATTAATTTTTTTATCATGAAATTTCTCATTAAACATTTCAGCTTATATAGCTATTTTTAACCTGAAATAGCCGATAAAAGGGTATAAATAATTTATTTTACTGATCATTAGCTCTTGGTATTTTTTTCTCTCAATGTTAATTACCTTTATCTGTGTTCGATCGTCAAAGTTTTTTCGAATGTTGACTCGATGCGACAGTTTGCAACGAGTGTCTGACTCGCACCAAACACCCGCCACAGAAGCGAGCGGCACTCGCGAGCAACTATGTGAGAAGACCACTGCGAGCGTACCGTGTGTTCATGCAGTCCTATCTCGATTCGAATAAACTCGCGTGAAAGTGTAAATGAGCCCTAAGAATAACCGAGACACATCTCGTGCGGTCACGTATAATTTTAAAGTGGAGGTGTTTTCTAAATAACGCTGGTTTTAGTTCATTATCAAACGGAAGTTTTTCATAATTTTTATGATTATATCAAATTTTTCTACTGCTATTTTTTAAATTAATAATTATTTTTGAACATTCATTGGGTAGATGACGATTGCATTTTGGATGTTATTACTATTGTTGACTATTTATTTATTTAATTTCATTATAAAAATATCAATTTTTAAAATTTTCAGACTAATGAATTCAGCATGATAACACGCTTTCAAAATGTTTGGTTGATTAATCCAGATTTTAATATTTAATTAAAAGAAGTTAGAAATGATTCTAAAAGTGCAAAATGCAAACTCTGCAATGCTACATTTTCTTTAATTAATATGGATAGAACAGCTATCAAAAGTTGTGCTAAATGAAACAAACTAACAAACTTAAGAATTGCAAAACTGTCTATCATTTTAAAAGTCTTTTTAAGTCAGTCATAACATACTAGTAATGAGATAACTAAACATGGTTTGTCTGAAAAATTTAGTTTCTAATCCTCAGGAAAAAGAACAAATTCAGGCTCCACAGAATACACTCCGCTCCTTTCTTCTCAAAGGTGCAGTAGTACTTTGGTGTATTCAGATACTGATGACTCACAAGTCAATGTGTACAGCAGGAAGTGACATAGAGTATGTTAAAAAAAAATGTTCAACAATAGTCAAATAGCCAGAGGAACGGAATTTCAGCAAACTAAAATTACTTACTCAGTTCTTCAAGGGATTGCTCCTTATTATAAAAGTACACTAACTGTAATCTATAACTTTTTGTAATCATTTTGCTATAGGATTTGATGAGTCACTAAACAAAGTTTAAGAAACTCAAATGGATTTGGAGTACTGTAAAGAATGAAGTTTGTACATGATACTTAACATCTGCTTTTCTTTGTCACACAAGAGCTTCAGATCTTCTGTCCTTCAAGGAAGTGCTTCAACTCTTTATAAGCCTTAAAAGTTTAAAAATCTCAATAGATGTACCAGATGTTAATCACCAATTTTTCGGAGAATTGAAAGCTGAGCTACAGAAAACTAGATAAATAAATGATACTTTGGTACTTGACATGGACAGTTGTGGTCTTCATAACATGCATGGAGGATTTAAATGTGGAATTGAGGCCACTAAATGGAATATTGTTCAGTTTTTATGGTCAGTTTATTATCTGTTTAAAGACCTACTGACACGCCACGCTCAGTTAACAGAGTATTCAGGATCAACTTTTTATCCTAAAAAATTTTGTGCGGCCCATTAGATAGAAAATTACAGTTGGCTGCTTGTGCTATTCCTAATCTTAAAAAAATGGAGAGGTTTACAGCATGATAAAAAAGAACCGACTAGCACCAGTTACAAAATTATAAGTGAGACTCTTTCAGATCCTTTCCTGCCAGCGGAACTAGAATTTTTTCGGTCATTACCAGCTGAATCACAACCATTCCTACAAGAATATCAAACTGATGCTCCTAGAGCACCATTTCTTCACAGCTCTTTAGTGACAGTTTTTCATAGTATAATGCAAACATTCATCAAAGCAGATGTACTGAAGTCTGTTGACTCATTATCAAGTATAGACTTAACTGATGAAAACAATTTGATTTTGTACAGTCAAATTGACATGGGATTTGGTACTAAAAAGATATTAAACATTTTAAAAAATCTCACCGATCTCATGATTTTACAATTTCAGAAAGATGCCGCAACTGCTTTCAAAGCTTGTATGGGAAAATTGTTGACACAGTCACTTACTTTATAAACTTACCAAAGCATTCTCGTGTTTTGATCCCAGTCTTGCACATTTTTCCGAAGTCAGAAGTAGGAGACTGAAAGCCTACTCACTATTTTGAATGAAAATAGTTGGATCTGTGGTAATGAAGCTGATGAAATTAATCAAGATTTCAACAATTTATATTCTCAATGTTCGGCATTGCAAGTTCTTAAAAATTATTCTCGAACAATTAAACGCCTAGATCATTATTGGGATGAATTAATTCTTGGACACGCTAATCCAGTCAATAGTAAAACTTTTAAAAATAGTCATGGTTTTATCTCGTGGCAATGCTAATATTGAGAGGTTTTTCAGTAAATTCTGAAGGTTTAGTTTAGAATATGAAATATGAAACTTTAATTGCTCAGCGATTAATGTATGACTGTCTTAAGTGAAACAAATGGGGATGTTGCAATTCTTGATGTTCCAAAATCTTGTTCATTCTTACCATAACTCACGTTCAAATTTATCTCAAGAAATTGAACGCTGAAAAAAGAAAGATAAAATAACTGAATCGGAAGGTATGAAAAGAAAACGTGTAGCTAATTAAAAAAAAAAAAAAAAAAAATCATTTGGCATCAAATAAAGTTAAACTTCTAGCCGAGATTCAAGTTATTGAAGAGCAATTTAAAAATCTTTATCATTAGCTTGTTTCTGTTTTACTCATTTTAAATTTCTTTCCATAGAATTATTAAATTAGTTATAAAATACCATCTATGGCAATGTATTAAAAATTAATTAAATAAATTATGATATTCAAATAAACATAATTAGAAATGTCTTTTTTAATTTTTGTGAGTTTTGTAACAATTTTTCCAATTAAAATGTCATCAAAGCTTAAAATATTATAATTATGTAAATAAAATTTCTAATTCAGGGAAAAGTATGACAATCTTTCCTGGAAATATCAGGGAATTTTTAAATCATTTCTTTGTGGCCACCCTGGTCCTCCACCCACACCCAGGCCACATTACTGGATGTGGACTTTTCCCTCTCCAATGGCTTCCTCAATTCATCAGTTCACATGAAACCCATCAACCTTCAACACTATATCCATTTCATCAGTTGCCACCGTACCATACCAAACGTTCCCTCCACTACAATCTTGGCATTCGAAGTAGTCGCATATTCTCCAACCAACAGTCACTCATGGATTATTCAAACAGTATTTCACAAGCGTTGATTTCTCGCTACTACCCTCTGGCTTTGGTGAACAAACAGCTTTCAGGGGCAACATTACAACCTACACATCCCATCAGTCATCCGAAACCCGCAAAAACCAACAACAATCCAGGCTTGGTCATACAATACTACCCAGGCCTTGAATCCATCAACAGAATCCTCCAGCAGGGCTATGATTTCCTACAAACCTGCCCTGAAATGAGATCCATCCTTCCTAAAATCCTCCTTGCGCCTCCTATAACTTGTTTCATCAGACCTGACCTAAGCAAACTTCTAGTCCACAGTCGTCTTCGTCCCAACAGTCAGCCCCAAGGCTCTTTCCCATGCAATAGACCCCGGTGCAAGATGTGAAACATACACCATGACTCCATCACTTTCACCAACTCTGTCACAGGGGAAAGCTTCCCTGTCATAGGACACACCACCTGTGAAACCTCCCATGTAATTTACCAGTTAACATGCAACCACTGCTTGACTTCATATATAGGTATGACCACCAATCCACTTTCCATAAGAATGAATGGCCACTGACAGACAGTGTTCACATGGAACCCAAAGCACCTTGTTGCTGCCCATGCCATCACCCACGAGTCGAATATTTTCAATTCTTAGTTTCACGGTCCGGGCGATCAGAGTCCTCCCTCGTAGCAGCAGCTCCTCTGAACTCAGAAGTTTGGAACTTGCCTACCAGTACAAACTGGGCACAAGGCAACCACCTGGTCCCAACTTCAGATAATACCTGATCAATTATTATTATTATTACTTATGTTTACCCTTTATTAATCTTCTTTGCCTCCATCCCCACTACCTATATCGAACCACCACTAACTTAAGGTGATGTTTACTTCATAGAGTCCTTGTTTTTTTTAAAAAATTAAAATTATTTTTCATATTTAGACTTATATATATTTTTCTCTTCCCACCGACCAGAGATCATTTTGGATATTTATCTATGCTCGGGTATTAGCTCTGAATCATTGTCCCTACCTTTCCCCTGTTGGAATTTACGTGGGGGTAAATTCAAACGGGGGGGGAAAGGTAGGGACAATGATTCAGAGCTAATACCCGAGCAAAAATAAATATCCAAACTAATTTCTGGTTGGTGGGAAGATCAAAATATAATTGGAACTAAATATATATAGAAAAAAATTAAATAAAATATTATACAAATAAAATAATAATAAAATTTATGAAGTAAACATCACCTCGGGTTAGTGGTGGTTCAATATAGGTAATGGAAAGGAGAGGAATAAAAAAAGGTTAAATATATGTACTACTAATAATAATGACTGGGTATTATCTTAAGTTGAGACCAGGTGGTTGCCTTGTGCCAAGTTTGTACTGGTAGGCAAGTTCCCACCTTCTGAGTTCAGAAAAACTGCTGCTATTAGGGAGAACTCTGATAGCACGGACTGTGTAACGAGATGAAATTATTCAAGTCGTGGGTTATGGCATGGGCAGCAACTGGGTGCTTTGGGTTCTGTGAGAACACCGTCTGACGGTGGCCATTCATTCTTATGGAGAGTGCATTTGTGGTCAAACCTATATATGAAGCCAGGCAGTGGTTGCATGTTAACTGGTATATTACATGCGTGGTTTCACAGGTGGCGTGTTCTATGATAGGCAAGCTTTCCCCTGTGGCTGGGTTGATGAAAGTCGTGGAAGCATGGTGTATGTTCACACATCTTGCAGCGTGGTCTATTACATGGGAAAGAGCCTTGGGGTTGACTGTTAGGAAGAGGAAGACTGTGTTTGTGGACTAGAAGTTCGCGGAGGTTAGGAGGTCTGCTGAAACAAGTTCTAGGAGGGGCGGGGAGGATTTTAGGAAGAATGGATCTCATTTCAGGGCATGTTTGTAAGAAATCACAGCCCTGCCGGAGGATTCTGTTGATGGATTCGAGGCCTGGGTAGTACTGTGTGACCAAAGACTGGATTGTGGTTGGTTTTTGCGGGTCTGGGATGATTGATTGGCTGATTCAGTTGTGATGTAGCACGTGAAAGCTGTTTGTTAACCAAAGCTGGAGGGTAGTTGCGAGATATTAATGCTTCTGAAATACTGTTTGAATAATCCATGAGAGACTGTTGGTTAGAGCATATGCGACTACCTCAAATGCCAAGACTGTAGGGGAGTGAACGTTTGGTATGGTATGGGTGGCAACTGTCGAAATGGAGATACTGTTGAAGATTGGGTGGTTTGATGTGAACAGAAAAGTTGAGATAGCCTTTGAATAGGGACAAATCAACATCCAAGAATGTGGCCTGGGTGTGGGAGTAGGACCAAGTGAATTTCAGCATGCTAAAGTTATTGAGATGGTTAAGGAAATTTAGCAGTTCATTTTCCCCATGCGTCCAAATCATAAATATGTCATCAATGAAACGAAGCCAATTGAGGGGTTTGAGAGGGACTTCCTCCAGAAATGTCTGTTCCACCCGGCCCATGAACAGATTAGCATAAGAGGGGGCCATGCGGGTACCCATATATATGCAAGGCAGTCCCAAGATTCGTTTCCTTGCAACAGATCCTGCTGCAATTTATGCAGTATACACTCGCTTTTCGCCACCTTCCCATAACTGGGGAAAGCATCCACAACAAAAGGACTTGCCAGGTGTGTATCCTCCCACCTCATATATCAACTCACCTGCAACCATTGCCCAGTCTCCTACATTGGTCTGACAACAAATCCACTAGCTATCAGAATGAATGGACACAGACAATCGATTTTTATCCAGAACCTTGACCACCCTAATTTTATCATACCACCACTCATGGCACCAACAAGCTTAACACATGTTCTGTGGTCCGCGTCATCAGAGTCCTCTCGGACAGAAGCAGCATTTCGGAACCCAGAAGATGGAAACTGGTGTATTAGTACCAACTGGGCACTGGAAAAGCACCAGAACTAAATTTAAGATGAAAACAATTTTCCTCCCACCCATCCCCCTCACCCACTGAACCATTGCTCGCCAGAACCTATCTTTTTGTAGTTTGTAACTTCATATTTAGCTTAATTTTATATTTCCAATTTTTTAATTTTTTTTAAAAATTCTATTTTGTTTTCACATATTTGTTGGTTTTTGCACATATATCCATTACTTAATGGGCAATTTAGGACCATCAGCTGACGTCTACTGCACATCTGCGACTGTTACTTAAGGACAGGTTTATTACCTATTTATTAGTATTTTCTGGCCTTTGCCTCTCTACCCCCACCCTCACTCTCTGCCATGTTGTCCCCCCTCCACTCACCATGAGCTACCGGTCTGGCGGGCTACCAGCTTGGCGGGCATACTCAGTTGGCTGCCGGCCTCCAACATGCAGCCATCTCACTATTACTGAAGAAGAGCCAAAGGCTCAATTTTTTTTTTTTTTTTTTTTTTTCATGTATCGACGCTGCAAGAATCCTCTTCTATGGTAACCGGTGGTTTTTCTTTCATCCAAATGTTTGACAATATTTGTTATATATAAATCTGTGAGAAAAATTAACTACCCAGATCTCGCTTGGAATCATTAAATGAATGATACTTTACATGGTAAATCTGATTGGGATGGTGGCTTCCTTTTTTTGTTTTTTTTTACAATCTTATGTGATAAAATGATTATCTAAGCTTCCTTAAATTTTTTTTGAACTTGCTCTTGGATAAAGATTATAACCTTGTTTAAAATGTTATTTTCATTTTAGGAAATTTTTAAAATGTTAACAATTTTTGCAAATTTTGAAAGCTGAGAGCAATCTACAGTAATCATCTTGTTGAAGTATTTTGTGTGTATTTTATTCATTTTTGGAATGTCATTTAGTTTGATTTGTTTTCAAATATTGTCAGACATGCAGCACTTATGGCCTTGTCAGCTGTTGGAGAAGGTTGCCATAAACAAATGGAGAGCATTCTGCCCCAGATAATGGATGGTGTCCTAAGCTTCCTTCACGATCCAGTGAGTAATTTATGTATTTGTACTTTCTAGCCCTTCTGACATGATATTTGCAGCCCAATCCTCTTTATTATGTTAATAGAAGTCTACAATTCTAAATACATTATTGTGTGTCCAAACACAAACTAACATAATATATCTTGTCCGTTTTGCAAAGTGAACAGAGTTTGAGTGTTTTGTAAAAGTGGAATCTACTAGAATCATTATTGTAATACTGAGTGCTTTTTTCATGTTTGCAGAAAAATAGATTATTTTTCACATTTATGCAGTTGAATGAGGAGACACTTTACCTCACCTAGAATCTACAAAATTGAATTGAAATTCGATCATTCTCTTGACAGTTTTTCTTTCTTTACTGTTTGTTGAGGGGCTACTGAAGTGGTGGAACCTTGCTCCACACAAAGTGATAAAGGTGAATAGTTTTATGTTGCACAACCTATTATTTAGGATGAGAGTTATACTGATATGGGAGTAAAAAAAAAAAAAAAAAAATGCTGTAGAAAATAGTTCAGGAATATCTAGTTGATATAAACCAATTTCATTTTTTGTTAAAGCCTGTAACACCACTTGTTCACAAAATAATACCTGTGCTACAAAATTCTTTTTTCTTAAGTTGAGGACTCAAAATTATGAGAAATGCAGTTGTGAATGGCGCTCTCTCTCCCTCTCGTGTATCATAGACTCGAGCTGTTCCTTATACACTGTCAATGCACATACTATTCATTTCAATGAGACAATCAAACTTTCTCCTGTATGTGAAGGTAGACTTTCTCAGTGGGCCCATGCTGCTACTTAATCTAACTGAATATTTCACCGTAGTCTGAAAACAGACAGCAGTTGGCAACCCTCAACATCTTGCAACTTGTCACATCTGGATTAAGAATCTATGTTGTTTCACTTGTTTAGTCGGGGTATCTCAAAACAGTTATCTGCTATACGCATTTCATGGAAACATGCGGGCAATACATATATATTAAAATAAAATCCTCGTTCCGTCGCAGCCCTCACAAGCTTTTGGTTATTTAAAATTTTGTAAATTAAGTGAAAACTAAAACAGGAAAAATAGTTAATAACTTTGCCCCCTTTACATTTTAACATGGAAATAGAAAAATTAAAGCTGTTTATTTTCAATGAAGTCTTTAGGGGTATACCACTGGATTGTGTTGCAGAAACATGATATTTTGAGGGCTACCTCTGGACTTTTTTTTTCCCAGAGGTTAATTTCTAGGCCTCACATAGCAGCTTTTGTCTAGCTGCCATCATAAGAGTACTTCATATTAATTTATGTGAGTTGCAACGAAAACATGTCTACTGGCAGAGAGCCTTAGGATCTCAAGGGTGCGGACCGTGGTGGGAAGAACATATTATAAAAGAGGAGTAGGATACCTGAGCTCACTCGTAACCTCTGTCAGCACGCCAGTACAGATGATTTCACACTTAAGGAACAGGGTGGAGCAGTATGTTGTAATATTGTGTTTCTCAACATAATTTGAAAGACTACATTTTGTAATCATGTAGTGCGAAAGTTGTTTCTATTTACCAAGCAGATCATAGAAATATTCGGTTGCTGGAAGAGAATAAAATTATAATAAAATATAACAAGATTAAAATAAGATATTTTAAATTAAAATACACACAGGATGCGGCAAAACTCCCTCTTGAGTGTCGGATTTGGCTCGTCTTGGAAGACCCATACAGTCCATCACTTTTGTTTCGGGTTCATATGCATAGATCCATGATTTGTCACCTGTGTAGATGTTCTACACAGCCTTTGATGCACCTTGAGCGTATTTTTTTAACATTTCTTTGTACCAGTCGACACGAGCTTCCTTTTGATAGTTTGTCAGATTATGCGGGATCTAACGCGAACAAATCTTTTTTTATGGCCAAATGATCATGCAATATTTTATTGCTGCTTGTCATACTAACACCCAAAGATGGCCCAATCTCACGGTATGTCACATGACAATCTTGCTTTATCAGTTCACGCACAGCATCGATGTTTTCTCGCACAACAACCGATTTTGGACGACCCTGGCGGAATTCGTCCTGAAGCAAACTTTGGCCTCGATTGAATTTGTTGTACCAACTTTTTAAAGTGCTTTATGGGTGCTTAATCGCCGAACAAAAAATCAAGTTCATTGATGCACTCTTGTCTTGATAATCCACGTCGAAAGTTGTGAAAAATAATCGCACCAATGTTTCCAATGGAAACGTCAGATGGTGCCTGGCAACACTTATTGTTGCCAAGGCCAGAAATATAAATAGCAACCCTCGTACACGATATTTCGGCGATCGCATTCTGTCTTCTTCACCAGAAGATGGCGACTGAGAATGTGTTTGTTTAAATATTGTGTAATATTAACACTTCTTTAACTCGGCTTGTCACCCAAGAGCATTTCATATATTCTGAATATTCCATTTGCAGATTAGTTAATATTTTCTGTTTTATCGTCGTCATTTCTAATTTTCCTACCTTTGTCACCACTAATACCTTCCTCTTCTTTTGTCCTTTTAATATCATTTCCAAAACTATTCTCCACAGCCTGTTTTGCTACCCTTCTACTTTTCAACTTAACATTCTTCTTCTTAGATAGTGATTTCTTGAAGACTTCTTTCTTTTCTTTACGTTACTTTTTTCTTCATCAGGTGAAAAAGCCTTTCTTTTCTTCTTTACTTTTTTCATTTTCAGGCTGTAGGTTTGTGTTTAGACTATTCTGTTCTGCCTCACAGTCCAAAAGTCTAATAGTAGCTCTTGCCCTATACAAAATAGTTTTTCTTCACATAGTTCCCTTTTTCATTATATACCATCTCTTGTGACCAGAATTGATTTAGAAAGTTAGTTTTCAAGTTGTCATATGTGCTACGCTTTTGAATTTGCTGTATTTCCAAAACTTGGGTTCTGTTCTGGAGATGCTCATAGTTGTAATTAATTTTGTCTTTATAAATGTAACTTCAAAACTCTTTAGGAGTTACCCATCTTGTGATTGTAATGTGTGCTTGATTGCATCAACCTCGGTTCAATTTTCAGTAAGTTTTCCTGCTGTTACCTCCAAGTGTGGCTCCAGACATGTGGTGGTTGTTTTTTTTTTTCTTTCCATATGCTTTCAGATTTCACTACACTGTGTATTTAATGTATTAAGGTCTCCTGTGATATTCTCCATTTGATTTCCCATTAGAGTGTAGCTCTATTTTCTTTTACGGATTTCATTCTCTGAAATTATTTTGTCTGTTAGATTGATAGCTAAGTCAGTGTAATCAGAGCGTGCTGAGATATAGTTGACTTGGTTTGTTAATTCTTGCATTTTCTTTTCACAAATAGTTTTGTGCGATTCATCTCCTTTCTGAATAATTTCTACATGACTACTCGCATTCTGGAATAGCAATTTGAATTTGTGAGCTGTCATCAGGTTTTGTGAGCTGTTCAGACAACTCAAGTTTAAATTCTTGGATGTGACTGTCGAAATTGTTCAGACATAGCTTTTATGTCTAATTGTGTTAGTCTATTTTGTTCAGACATTTGTGAAGAGAGACAGAACATAAATTGTTTCAAGTCTGAAATATCATCTCAAGATAGCTCAGTGTTCGTCAAAGATTCTGGTTTGTTATTACTACTTGGTGCCAGTGTTCCAATGTTAGTAACCCCTTTCTCATGTATTGTAACGTGTGTGCATAGGAGAATGTATTTATGGACGATCTTGTGTTTTCTGTTTGGAATTTGAGGTGTTTACACATTCATGGTAGCACTGCCGTTGCTATTTCAGCGGTAAAACTTCTCCTGCTTTGAAGAACTGTTGAAAGGTGGCGTGTTTGGGTGTCAGTACCTTCCTTTTGGTAACTGGAGTTTCATTTTGTGAAATTAGAAATGAATTTAGTTAGTTTGGTGTTTATTACGGTTAGGTTTAAAAATTGTTATAGGAAAATAAAAAATTGTCTTATTTGGATCCATCAAATCAACCAAAGGAGAACAGAATATTTGAGGGATGATGACACAGAGTTCTTCAATTATTTTGGGATGTTTATTTTGATGAACTGCTTGGGAAACTAAAGTACACCATTCAGAATAGAAATACCCAGTTGATGAATTATATTCAATGTGTTGAAATGCTGGCAGTCGCGTTGAAGTAAGCAGTTTTCTCATGGGCCTACTATAAACATTTAATTTTATATAATTATGTTAATTCGGGTGAAAACTCCTTGAGGTGATGAGGAATAGGTGTACAGGAAAAGTTTGAAAAATACACTAGTCATACAATGGCTGAGACTTATATTTATTTATAGATATACTTCACTTTGTAATCACTTCACTGTTGAGTTTCCTCTATATTGCTTTATCCTAAGCACAATCGATTTGTTAAACTTTTGTAATTCGATTGTAATATGTTGAGTGTTTTAATGGTTATTACTTTGCAAAGAAAAATCAATAGTAATTGGTGAAGATGCCGAATTTACTGAACTGCTTGTCTCGCTGTAATCGTCACTGCTGTGTTATAAAAAATTCTCGTAATGTCGTACAGCAGAATTTGTCTAATGTTGGAAGTGTTCCTTGGCAAATGTCTAACTTGGGAACCATCAGACCTGTCCAGAATGGATTTCGATCCCCCAAGTATATGTTGAAGGGTATTTACTCCATATGTCTGTTACAATTATTTCTTCAAAATGAGCCATAGGTATCGAGAAATTAACACGCAAACATATGTGAATAACTTTTAAATAATATAATTTTAGTACATTGTTTAAAAGCTTTACCGTGGTGTATGCGGTAAGGCGCTTACTTCCCATTTTGTGAACCCGGGTTTAAATTCCCATTCTGCCAAATATTTCTATTTCTTTTCTAAATGCAGTAATCATTGATTTTATTTCATTTAAAATTCATATACAAATTTTTTACTATGCGAAATAACAGACATTGTTATTTTCAAACATTTACATGCTACCACCACTGCACGGAAATGAGTATAACTGTGGTAGGGGGGGGGAAAACCTCGACCTTCTGGCTGTAATATATTTACTTTATGATATTAATTTTAGAGATACAAGTATAGAAACGATGAACATGAAATATACCTGTTTCATTAAAAAAAAAACCACACACAAACAATAAACTTATCAACAATAAACAATGATTTTCTAAAAAAAAAAGTTGGGACTGTATATTATGTAATATTTTGTTTTAAAAGTTATTTCGCATAATAAAAATTCGTAAATAAATTTTAAATGAAATTAAATCAATGCTCAATGATTACTGCATATAAAAAAAGAAATAAAAATATTTGGCACGATGGGGATTTGAACCTGGGTTTGCAAAATGGGAAGTAAGCACCTTACCACATACACCACAATGAAGCTTTTAAGTAATATACTAAAATTATATTATTTAAAAGTCATTCACATATGTTTGTGCGTTAATTTCTCAATACCTATGGCTCATTTTGAAGTAATAATTGTAACACAGACATATGGAGTAAATACCCTTCAACATATATTCGGGGGATCGAAATCCGTTCTGAACAGGTCTGATGGTCTCCAAGTAAGATATAAGGACACATTTACACAG
The DNA here is from genome assembly GCA_031002005.1 of Vandiemenella viatica. Classification (NCBI taxonomy): domain Eukaryota; kingdom Metazoa; phylum Arthropoda; class Insecta; order Orthoptera; family Morabidae; genus Vandiemenella; species Vandiemenella viatica. Next base: position 181,965,549 of record JARYHS010008074.1, read on the forward strand.
TTTTGTATAAAATGTGACTCAACATTTATTAAGTTCTAGTTGAAGATATAAAAATGTATGTAAATATGTGATCAAAAATTTTACTATCCAAAGGCATTTTATCCCCATTTTACAGTACATCCAAATCATTCCTAATTTCAAGGCACACTTGTTTTGTCAGGCCACAAGGCTGCACGAGGGATATGCAACACCTTCACCTGAACTATGAACAATTAAGTTCGTGACCATGTATAGCCCTCTGGTAACTATAATATTAAATAGATCGGCCGCCACGGATTCGTATTAGTAAACCTCAAATGCGAAGGGTAAACAAGATAGTCATTTAACACAGTTTGAGAATAACACAGTACTTATATTCTTGCAAAAGTTCACTCGTACATTGTCGGTACCATATATCTGAATAAAGCATTGAGCAACAGTTTCTTTGAAGATTGCAGATTAAGTACAATTCTACGAGAAGACAAAAACTCACAAAGTCCCCCTAACGTTGGTTAGTATTAAGACATGTTAGAACTTGCTACTGCGTGGAACAATTTGCTCCTCTGACTAGCATGGAGTTGCGCGATCACTTTCGAGCGAAAGAATGAGACAACGTGAGCTTATAGCAAGGTCTTTTATAGACGTCAGCAACTTTTTCTTTAATTAATATCTCCAAAAGTACTAAATAGTTTGACTTGAAATTTTTACAGGGACTTTCTATGATCGTGTTCTATCTGTCTTAATTTAATGTAACATTCAAAAGGGTTTCTATAGTCTTAAAATTAAAGTCATCACATGATCAACTTGGTGGAATTTTTACGCGCTTCAGCAACAATCCGCGACAATCTATTTTTCAAAAACTTAATTAAAAGACAAATGCTTAAACTTTTTACCGAAACCATTTTATATTCGTAATCGTCTCAATTTGGGCTATCTACTGATATAAATTTCAAATTAATATTCCTTTTAATTAAAAAGTTCATTTTTTCTCTTAATTAAAAATACTATTTAAACTTTGCCAAATTATTTAATTTTACCAACAAAATATTGTGGACAATGCTGACTATAGCTGGTCATAAAAGTTCAGCTGTAGCTTTACTCGGTTTGAAGATATCTCGAATCTTAGATTTTTACTTTTCCGAACGCGTGTTTCAAAACGTGAACAAACTGGAATATCTCTTAAAATAAACGTTTCGCGATATGATAAATACACTTTAAAATTATTTTTATGGTGAATCCTCACTGTGGGAAAGATTACAAGAAAATTCCTTCAAGTTGACAATAACTCTTCTCGAAATTTCTAAGTCCAGCATAAGCAAATTTACAATTGATCTATAGAATATTTTACTGATCGGGACACTATCAGGAATGCTTGGAAAGTGTAATGTTTTGTCCCATAAAACTGATCTCACTTCTACTAACGAAATGATCAGATCATAATCACCATTTAACTTATATTACGATTTTTAAATTTAAAATGCGCAAGCGGTTAAAAATCTGCTGAGTGTGTAAGCACCTATCTGTTGGTCACATGGGCCACTGTCTGGAATGCGGCGCTAAACTGCCTTTGAATGCAGTAGCATCGCGCGGTTGCATACCTACCGTTGATGGCAACTCTGCCGCGGGATTCCCCCTCCGCCCAGTGTTAGCTCTCTTTGATACCTCATGCGAGTACTGGAACGACGGCGATGGCAAATTTTCGGGCGCAGCTGAAGCCGCCCCGTGTGTAAATGGCCTAGGAGTCGGTGATTTTGTACCAAATGTAGCTGAGCCTGTGCCTTCTGCTACGCCAAGTCTTATTCCTTTCAAATTTCTGCTGTTCCAGTTTCCAGTTTTTTGATTTTCCAATTGTTCATAAAATCATCATGTTTCTAAGTCACTCTCAAAGCATTATTTGGAAATTATCTAGCAATAAATGGAGTTTACTTTGCCGTCTTTAATCCTTAACCGCTTGGAACTCAACTGTATGCAAATCATTTAAAATACTAACAATTGACAAGATCACAGAAAATGTTGAATCCATCTTTTCTTTTCCATGAATTGTTTCAATAATTAGACATGTTTTAACTTATTAACTTCTATTTGCTGAACCGTTTTAAAATCACCAGCCTTCACAAATAATTGTAACTGAAACTTACGATCCGTACGGAAATTTGAAATTCAATTAATTTTATTTTCTGCCTTGGCATAAATTTTCCTATTTTCTTATAGTAGTTAACATCTAACCTATTTTAACTTTGTTTTTTACATACAGTAGAGGAGGGTTTCTCAAAATGGGGTACGCGAACCTCTAGGGGTTTGCCACTTGAACGTAAGGGGGGGGGGGGGTGCGACAAGATTTACATTATGGCGGCTGACTGGCAGTTCAAAGTGTGTAACAAGCACAGTGGTGAATTGAGATTGAAAATGAGCAAAATGCTCCTTAATTCGACTCTATCTGCTTTTCTTGCCATAATTTGGAAAATTTTATAGGTGTATGTGAAGATAGATTGAGAAACCCTGCAGAAGAGCATTGATAATCTGAACTAAATGAGACTGAGGGTGGTTCGAATTTTCAATTTTTTTGGGTGAAAACTCCAGTATCGGTTTGAGAGATTAATACAATAATATATTAAATCTGAAGTGACTTACTCCTGTCACATCTGTAGATGGATTGCTTATGATTCCTAGAGTAGTCTACTTTAATTATTTTGTTTTAAAAACATTCATGTTGAAAACTTTCAAATTAGTAACAAAGGTGCTGGATAAAGTCTGCGAGTTTCGGGTTTTTAAGAAACTTAAAATGGCCAGCACACTTAGACTATAATTACTCAATTGTTGTCAGGTTACAGTTACAACAAACATTCAACATCAGGTCCGTAATCGTATAATAAATGCCAGATATACCATAAAACAAGGTGAATTGGGACACTTTTAAACTTCTAAGGTGAAAAAAGGTTTAAAGTTTATTTTTAATTATAAATTTGAACAAAATAACTTGTATCTTTATGACAACTTTGAATGAATAATTCTTTGGACACTTCGTATATACTTTTTTCATCATGTTACAAGTTCTCACATGTAGGGGTGAACCGGAACAGGCGTTCTTGTTTTTTTGAAGTTCAAACATTAAGGAGTATTTGGCAACAAGTAGGAATAATAAGGCAGTAAATCCATATGCATTAAAGTATTTGTTTGAATCCAAACACTTTTTTTTCCCCTTAAAAGAGTTAGTTACAGCTTTGAAAATTTTTATTAACTTTAATATAGGTTCAAGTCATTCTTGAAATTTAACACATTTTTAAAGTGAGATTTCTTCTTATTCTTAGAAGGCTGTAGTTTACCGATGTTTCTAGGAATGAAATTCATCATCAACCCAGAAAATTTACATGTTTAAAGTGTTCTTTTGTAGTAACTCTCAGAAACCTCTAATCTTTTGGCTATAAAACTGTGGTGTTGTGCAATCTGTAAGTAAAATAGGTCTGCAAATGAATTTGTTGAAGTGAAAAAGTAGGGGTTTTGGAATTGGTTCTGAGAAAACTAACTTTGGAGAATCTACTAGTCCACAGAAATATTATATGGTAACTGATGGAAAGTTTGATGATTCACTTGAATAGGTTACTCCTTAACGTATGATAAAGAAGCACTGATAAGTGTGATTCCATGCAAGATAATATGCTCTCGATTTCTCTGAAAATTTGGTGTTACATTTTACTTGATGTGAAGTATTTCATCGAATCCTCTTGAAGCATTTGTTTCTAAATATATTAACAATCTGTTACTTTAGCATTACTTTTCTTTGTTATTTTAAGTGCCTTTTCACATGGAATGATAAGTTGTATAACTACATCGAATAAATGAAGAGGTGCATGGGACCGGACCTTTCACACAGAACAACAAGAACACCACACATATTGATTGTGATGAACAGTTGTCCATTACTACCAGATGGGACAACCTTCGTGTGGTTTCAGGGAGTTGGTGCAATATGTGAACAAACTCATGATGTCACTCCAGATGACTGTTCAGTTTCCTTCATGGCTCCAAATTAGGGTTAAATTTGATAAAAATAATGCTGCTTAGTTTGATATCATTGACTGAGGTTAGAACAATGTTGTGGGACAAAAAGTCAACTTTTCCACACGTTTAATGCAATTTCTCATTTTTGTATTTTGTCCTTCAGGAATGTCCTTGAGCCTCTCTTGTAAATTATCATAGTAAGCAACTGACAATTTAATTATAATTGTAAGAAAAAAATGTTTTCATCATCCCTGGGATTTTCAAAAAGTGTGTGAAAGGTGTCAACTTTCTCCTCTGATGGATGCATCTAACAATAATTAATTAACCATAGCACAATGATATTTATCATTAGGTACAGTAACTTGCTGCGAATGATTCCAACCAGGAGGTAAAAATGTGAGCTCATACAACAGCAAAAAATTGTTGCAAGTGAAATCAGCCCAAGTCTAGCTACAACAAATTGTTTTCGAATTTTTATTGTACGATCAAGAATGTTGCTTTTGAAGCCAGCCTAAGAGGTTTGATTTTAAATGTCTTGATAAAGAAATAATAACTTTTTCCTCATGCTTTATTTCTGGTTTTTCTTCAGCATCCGAGGGTTCGCTATGCTGCATGTAATGCCATAGGTCAAATGTCAACTGATTTTGCTCCACTTTTTGAGAAAAAGTTTCATGATAAAGTTGTACCTGGCCTTCTCATGGTTCTAGAAGATAATGCAAATCCGCGTGTGCAGGCTCATGCAGGTTGGTCAATAGTTCATAACAATACAGTTTAATATCTTTAAATTACTTGCATACACTGTCATATAAGGAAGTGAATTTAAAAGAGCACTGTGTACAAGTTTTCTTTAATAATTATGAATAAAATATTATTTGATTTCAGGAGCAGCATTGGTGAATTTTAGTGAAGACTGTCCAAAGAACATTTTAACTCAGTATCTGGATGCTATAATGGATAAACTAGGTGCTATACTTAGTAACAAATTTAAAGAGGTATGTAACAGTTAGATCCACCTACCTACATGTAGATAAAAAAAAGTTTTTCTTTTTAACAAATCATTATATTTTGTATTTTGGCAGTTCATTTATTAAGATAAATATGGAAAGAGGAATTATCGTTTACCACAACTTATAGGATGATATCAACACTAGAGATGGGTCGTTCGCGAGTGAATCAGTTCTTTAGAGCAATTCTTTTAAAAGAGCGAGTGAGCAGTCGTTCACTAAAAGTGAACGGTAGTTCTTCTAGGTGAGTCGGTTGTAAGTCGGCTAATTCTGAAGATCAAGAAGAGCTTGTTAATGTGGGCTTTGAGGACTGTTAAGCTAAAAAAGAAAAAGTCTACTAATTGCATCAAAGTCAATTTAAGGGGGGTATTATCATCGAAAAATGGGGGTGTAACCGGATTCTGAGACCTAAAAAAAAAATAGTTCTCAAATATAACCGAGCAAGTGAGCTAGTGAACCGTTCAAAAGAACTTGTTCTTTTCGTAGAGTGATCTAATGAACACCGCTCTTTTTAGTGAGAGTCACTTTGCCCAGCTCTAATCAACACACTAAGAAGGTACAGAAATTTACAGAATATTGATATTTTCTGTAAACTTGTGAGCATAGCAGCATCATGACTACAGCATGCGATTATGACTAACTGCCTTGATCTGTGTGGGTATTGAGTGGACAGGATTGTAAAAAATGTAAAACATAGTATTGAAGAGAAATTGTGGAGGGGGAGGAAAGGAAAGATCGGTACAGTTAGGGTTCTGGTGTGAAGGGAGGAAACTTGTGGAGTAAATGAATATTTCTGAATGAGATTTCTATTCAAACTATATCCCCTAGCTGAGTTAACTGCACATTTTTGCTACATCTTGTGACGATTTCACCATGAACATTTGTTGTGAAGATTTGTTTATATTGTTCAGAAGGAAATGGGCTCAAGTGTTGGTAAAGTTGATTTTGACAACGTGGTAATAAGCTATAACTTCTGGCATCAGCATTTAAAGTTAATCAGTTTTGAATAATAATAAAAAAAATACAAGGGATATGTTGACAGTATGGGAACAAATAGTAATAATATGAATGATTATGATGATAATCTAGAGAAATCCTTTTAACAATCTAGAAAGTGCTATAATTGCCATGTCCGTATGGCGGCCGACGTTGAACGACGGACGGGCGGTCCGCAGGAGATGGTCACGAATAACCCGAACAAGTCCAAGGAGCAGGCCGAACGTAATCCAAAGAAGCGCACTGGTTGTATCCGATGTTAGGTTCACAGAGTCCGAAGAGAGAGTACCGAACGTCGCCGAGAACAAGTACAGTCACGAGTCCGAGAAGCGATTCACTGAGTCCAAGAGAGAGTACCGAAGACGTAGCCGAGACGAACACTGTCGAGAGTCCAAGAGACGAATCACAGTTTGACGGTGACACAACCGAAGCGCAGCGAACACGGAACTGCCTGAGTGGAGCTGCGCTGGATTATTTATATCTATGCCGGGTCGGCTCTGATTGGCCGTGGCGGAAACTGAAGTTATGGCGCTGGTTGGCCTGATGCCAGTGCCGTCTATACTAGGTCGATTTCCATGCCACCTACCGGGCATGCCGCAATGTCGGGACGGGATACCAGAATAATAGTGGGCTTGGCGAGTTAGGATCAGCGTGAAATCAGATCTTGGAATCAATGTAATGGACACTTTTATCACAGTTTATAGGTGGATTTCTGTAGCTAACTAGCTGCCCATCCTCCCCCCAATTTTGATGAGTGTTGGGTGTAATTTATCTTTCTTTACCTGTTCCATTGTTACTAAGATGAATATTAGGTTGATTATAAATTCCTACTGTAGAATACATGTTGCCAGTTCACAAATTTCAATGATTTTCCCTCGTCACATCTAGACATCTTTTAAGCTGAAGTCTTCATGGGTGTACAGTCGGATAGTGTTGTCAAAACACTATACGGCGGTACACCCGTGAAGACTTAATTTCAAGCATACGCCAGGAAAGTCTCCGTTTTTACATCTTTTAAGCTGTCAGTAATAAGTGTTTCATTTATTATAAACAGTTCTTACAAATGAAATTAATGATAACCAAAGCAAGATTATTATCTTATGCTGCCTATGTGGCTGTAGTAACCTTTGCATATTTATTCCTAAATATTGTTGACTTGGGAAGAGAACCCATTGTTTTTTGACAGTTTTTTAAAGTTACATATTATTGGTATACTTTATACTTTAAATATTATTTCTAGTAAACTGCAGAATAAATGCCCATCCTCCATATTTGAAGTGAATCTTTGTCTCCAAAGCACCACATCTTCAGAGGGGTACCAGGTCTGATGAGCATGTTGCAAGAATTCAAATGTATGTCATGGTGTTTGGCAACAGTAGTTACATATTAATGGTTGCACTGAGAGAATTTTTTTTGTTTATGATCATTGTGGTTAATATCACCCTTCAGCTGCTCCATGAATATGTCTCAACATTCTGTATTAACGATTTTTCTGTTTTTAGGCGGTCTCTTATTTTTAGCATACTTGTAATGTTTAAATTGCAGTTAAATTTGTCCAAGCATCTTAGAGAAATGTTCATTCAAAATATTTGTTGTTAAACATAGCCTGAAATTTCATTGCCAGAAATAGAAGAAAATTACCATATTCTAATTTTGCAGGATATTTACTTGTGCATAAAATGCTGGAGAAGTAACTGTCATATTGAAATTATTACTTTATTTTTGTTGGCATTAAACTTTTTTGAAATTGTTGGCCATTAGATTTTTGTCAGCTATTGAGAAAATTAAAGAAAAAGTTATTTTACTGACTGCAACAAACTACTGAGCACACAGTACATCCTAGAAGGGAATGTATTTAAGTAGTGTGATCACATTTGATTTTATCAGCAATGTTTCTATCTTGGTGCAAGAACTTTTTGAATGAATTGTTGTGGAATGTTGTAAGGCTTGTGGCGTTCACATCCATCTTCTATACTGTAGTTTTGTGCTCTTCACTTTAAGATGAATATCATAAGAATCCGAGTACAAGAAGAGGAGCTGATGTACTCTACTAAATTAATAATTGGTGTTGATAAATAGTTGGTTGATTGTTTTGATTTTTTTGTAATTTATTTACAAATCAGCTCAGAATTATTCTTTTCATTGTTACAAACCGTTTTTTTTTCTCTCTGTAGTTGGTTGAGAAAGGAACAAAATTGGTGCTGGAACAAGTAGTAACAACCATAGCTTCTGTGGCTGATACATCAGAAGAACAGTTTGTGTCATATTATGATCGAATGATGCCTTGCTTGAAGTATATAATTCAGAATGCAAATACAGAAGAACTGAAAACCTTACGAGGCAAGGCTATTGAATGTGTTAGTTTGATTGGACTCGCAGTGGGACCTGATAAGGTATGTACGCAAATTATTAACACACATATTAGAATTTATGATTCAAGCAAGTTTTATGTTTTTGGTCATTGTATCGTATATTTGAACATTGCAAAAAGTGGCATCTTGCTGATGTTAGTATCATTTCTTTGATTTTGAACAAGGTGCCATTCAGATTGTGCCAGTGTATTTTTGGGGACTGAACGTGGTGTGTGAATGGTAATGCTCTTGCCTCGCATTTGGGAGGAGGCGTTTGGCCATTGAGATTTGGGTTTACCATGGTTTCCCAAAATCACTCCAGACAAATGCTAGGATGGTTCCTTTAAAATTGCCTTGGCTGAATTCGTTCCCATTCTTTGCCCCCAGTCCTTTCCCGCATCTTAACTTGACATTGATGAGTAGGGTTCGGATCTTTAGGACCCAAAAAATCGCGAAATATGCAGGCAAATATGACCTTAAAAATGGGTAAATATGACCTAAAAGAGACAAAATATGACCAAACATTAAATTTTTTATTCATTAAAAATGCTCAAATGTACATAATTTATTTTATGTAGCTGTGTCGCTTTCAAGTAGACAGCATAATTTGCTTCTATGCACTCACTGTACGATTGACAAATTAATTTTATTGAAAGTTATTTTCTTGTTCCTGTAAAAGAATGGATTACTAGAATTTTACTTTTAAAAATGCAAATTTACTATACATTTGTTGCGAATTAGTGTACATACCATTTTTTATTCTTGTTTGATGCCAGCATTGCAGTATATCACCACATGCATCTTCAAGTTCTCGAAGAGGAATTTTCTCCGGTTGTCACTTAAAACTGTCTTGTAGTGTGAGAAGCTTCGTTCGACATCGCAAGATGTGACGGGAGCGTACTTAAACAGAGTCAGATCACTGCAATTTAATTGTGGGTCGTCTTCAGTCGAAACAGATTCGCCACCATGTAAAATTTCACTAATTTTACAAATTGTTTTATATCCTTTATTTCCACACAACACTTTATCGAATTTGTTTTTCAGCAAACTAGCCACACTGCCCCCTGCTTGGCCTATTTCGGTTTCCACACTTTTAACGACCGCCAAACTTTCATTCAGTTCTAGACCAAATTTTTTCAAGACGCGAAATCGCAGTTGTGATACCTGAAAAACTTGACTTTATGTACGCCAAATTTCTGAACAAATTACTGGAAAAGAGTTCTTGGACAATTTTTATGGAAGATTCTTCACTGCGATCAAAATTAGAAACTATTTTCCGTATGTTTTCATAATATTCACAGTAATAGCTAACTGCATCGAGCCATGTGCCCCAACGAGTAAGTACTGGTTGTGGTGGAAGAGGGATGGAAGGTGCGTCTTCTTTAAATTTTGCCACTCTCATTGGAACTTTAACAAAAATCTTTTTTACATTCGAAATTAACCTATCAGCATCAAGGAAATTTAGTCTTACTTCCTTGGCAACTCTATGTAATCCATGAGCGAGACAGGTTAAATGCACCATCGAAGGATACAACATCTTCAGACATTTCCCAGCCTTTACCATGTACGGCGCAGCGTCGGTCACAAATAGTAAGACATGTTCTCGCTTAACTTCACCGCTCCATAACAGTTTCATAGCGTTGTCGAAACGGACGGCAATTGTTGAATGGTTTACTGATTCAAGAGCTTCACAGTCCAGTAAAAATATATCACCCGGTCTCTCAGAAAGTAGGGTTCCAACAATAACATTTACAACGTATCTCCCACAAGCATCAGTACTTTCATCCATTGATACCCAGATCTTATTGGTGCCTATCTTAGTTCTGATTGCCTGCAATACATTTTCATAACAAGACGGTAAATAGTTCTTCCTCAATGTTGATTCGGTTGGAATCGTCTGTGTTGTGTATTTCTCCAAGAACGATTTGAAATGCTCATTGTTCACTTTATTAAGTGGGATGTTGGTTGATACCATCATTTCACAGAGTTCTTTAGAAAAAATTGATAATTTGGAAGACGACGAAGCTGTAGATGTATCCAAGAAAAGTCTCTGTTTGCTTTGCCGAGTTGAATGTCGTATTACGTTGTTATTGTGTCTTGATGTATTGCAGTGCTGCTGCACATGAAATCGCTTTGTTGCATTCACTTTAGTTTCACATAATTTACAGAAAAGAACTCTTTCATATGTGCTAAAATACTCCTCTCCAAATTCCTTTACGTAACTCCGTAACTTTACACTTGCAGAAAGTTTTGTTTTCGGCATGGCGGTACTCACTGATCCACTGCAGATTTAACACTGGTTCAGGATTATTTTCAAAAGCATTGGTGACAGTGCGTGAGTGGCTGAAGGCTTTGTGTTTGTTTCGACGCGGAGAGTCTGGTATGTGGGGAATACCTGACCCAGGTAGGGACGGGTTTCCCGTTAAGCAGCAGTTTCACCGTACTGAATCATAGGAAGACAATTGATTCCTCTCAACTCATCGGTGGGTCACTGCAGTGGACTCAATTCCCGCGATACCGTCGGAAGTGAGACATTGATTGACGCGGCTCGACACAGGCATGCTGCTCCTGCATAGTCGAATTTAAAAAGCGGGCGGAACATTAACGTTTAGAGAGTGAGAATAATTTATAACTTTAATTCTTGGCTGGTGAATTCTGAACAATTTAGTTACAATTAGTTTCGTTTCTTTCTCCAATCTATAACAGGAATATATTTCTCTGAATAATTATCTTAATTTCTTTTCATCTACAACTTCTATCAAAAATTACCAGTTTTTTTCTCAAAATATGACCATATGACCATAAAAATTGCTGAAATATGACCATAATTAGGAAAATGGCCCAAATATGCATTTATAGGCTATATAAAATACATTTAAATACAATCAGAAACGTCGAATCGGTGTTTATTTCTGCATTTCAGGTCAAAAAGAAGGCAGGAAAAAAATATGACTTTTCCTAAAGATCCGAACCCTATTGATGAGGCTTTTTTTTTTTTTAAAATACTTATAGCCTAGCTCAGTCAGTAAATTAATCAGATTTATTTGTTGCAAAAAGTTAGTAGAGAAAGTATTTCCTACAGAAGTGAACAATAGATTAAAATGGACTTATGATCTGGTAATGGATCTGGTCATATTACCGTACATTTGTTTTGTCATAACTGGACCTACTGTTGAAAGTGAAATACTAACCACATACATAGCTGCCAAATTTTATCGTTTTCCCATAAAATTTACAAAGGTGCTTAATTTTACATTTGTATGTGTTAACAGTTTTATTTTACGAATTTCGAAACTAAAATAGATATAGGTGGGAGATTTACATGGAACAAGGTTATTACGGTTTTTGTGGTAGGTTTCCGATTTATTTCATGGCAGTAAGTGTTCTTTTATGTGAGTTAGAGCTTCTTTCACATGACTGTAAGATTACTCCAAAATATGCAGTCAACATTTAATCAATACCATTTCTGAAAATTAAATTGGCAATCATTTGAATATGGTTTTCTTTCACTTCTGGATAGTGTAATGTGTGATGTGTCACTGATTGGTAATTTTTGTAGAATGTGTAACACTCGTGCAACCTTGAATAACTCTAATAAACGGTATTACCAGACATTTAAGAAAGCATGTTTTATAGAATTTCTGAGCATGTTAAAATCAAGAAAAGGGTGAATATGTGCATTTTTAGTGTGTGGGTGTGATATTGAAATGGCATGTCCATGTGAAATATGGTAAACATGTTGCAAATTTAAAATCAAGGGAAGGGAACCACAGAATAAACATTTTTACCAATGTGGAAGTTAAGATATTGACAGCAAAGTTTCTTATCAACAAGTAATATGAAGTGCATGGTGTTTCAGTTAAAAATGCTGATTACAGAGTTTTGGATGTTAAGTTCATGGCCAATTAAATGTAGTGTTTCAAATTTACATGGTCCAGGGTCTTCACAGAAACAACTTTAAAATGTTGGCAGCTATGCATACAGAATCCTTGCATATTTCAAATTATCAAACACAACTCTTAAAAATTTCTGGCCCTCTGGGATTTGAACCTGGAACTCAGAATTTTGGCAGCAGGCACCTTGACCACTGAGGTATCAGACTTCACTACAGAAGCAATGTCAGGGCTCAGCAAAACATTAAAAAATGTTACAATTAGGAATGAAGTTATTGAGAAAGCCATTGAAAATGGACTTGATGGGTTTTACTATTGTTTAGTATTAATCCCTGAAAATTAGAACATTTTATTAGAGTTTTTATTGAATTCCAGCAGCCGTCGAGTCAAGTGCCGCCTTTTCTGTGTATTTTATTTTAAAGTGTTGTAGGTAGATTTTATCTTTGAATATCCTCCGTCGTCGCTGAGCAGTAGCTAGTTGGTCCCCAGCAACCGTCGTGACGAGTGTCGCCATCTGTTTACATAATTTAAAGTGTTGTGGTAGCATTTGATTTATTTGCGTTAATTGAATTATAACAGCGTGCTCCAATCGTGATCGCATTTATTTGCTTTTTCTATAGGGAAGTATATAGAGCTTATTTGTTTTTTATTTAGTACATTGGTTGGCTAACACCGTTCATCAGTACGTCCTATCAACTACTAAGTGCAGGCGTCTGGTCTAAATTCAATTCCTCAGGAGGTTCTCTTTAGGTCGTGTAGCGGTTGGTAGTAAAGTGTGAACAGTTAATTTGGATTGCTCAGTTAGTTCAACTTTTATCCTCTCCGTAGTTTTTGCTTTAAAAGTAATATGTGTAGGGACTGTGACTGCTGTGTGCAGACGCGGGTTGAGGTGGCTGATCTTCGCGCTCAGCTTGCAGCCTTGCTAACTAAAGTTACGAGGCTGGAAGCTGCCGTAGGTGACTGCAGCAGATGTGGAAGGGGCGACCCTGACGAAGCAGGTGTTGTCACAGGTTCTCCCCTGCCAATATCGTACCTGCAGTCCAGGCTGAGACGGAGCCTGTGCGGCAGTCACCTGATGGTGTCTGGCGCGTGGTTTCCGGACGTCGATGCCGCATGCGGGGGCAGGAGTACAGGTCTGAAATCCCAGGAGGGCAAGCCTGTACCACTGGTTTGATGTGTTGTCTGGATCTGATTCAGATCCACAATCGTCAATCAGCGAGTTGCCGAGCCCCCCCGCCCGCTAGGTCTGGGCGATCACAGAAGGGGATTCTGGTGATAGGTATCTCAAACGCTAGGCGTTTCATTGAGCCCCTTAGGGATATGGCAAACAGGTCTGGGATGTCCATTCTTTGTGCATTCCGGGCGGTCTGATCCATATGTGGAACAGGCCATCCCGGATGCCATTGAGGCGGACGAGGTGTAGCCAGCTGCGGATTGTAGCTCATGTCGGCACCAATGATGCTTGCCGCCTTGGGTCGGAGGGTATCCTCTCTTCCTTCCGGCGGCTTGCTCATACGGTGAGCTCTGTGGTTGATGACCGCAAGATTTGGCTGAGCTAACCATCTGCAGTATTGTCGATAGAACTGATTGTGGACCTCTGGTTCAGAGCCGAGTCGAGGGTCTGAAACAGAGACTGCGTCGTTTCTGCGATAATCATGGCTGCAAATTCCTTGATCTTCGCCCTGGGGTCGAATCGTGTAGGGTTCCCTTGGATAGATCAGGTGTGCACTATACACGTGAATCGGCTACACGGGTGGCAGGGGCCGTGTGGAGTGAATTGGGGGATTTTTTAGGCTGAGGGAGGAAGACCCGAAACTGGGATTACAGTCACGGGCAGCCCAATTAAATTCGGCACCATATGTTAGGAGTAGCGAAAATCAATCTCGACCGTTAAAAGTACTCGTTATAAACTGTAGAAGTGTTTGTAATAAGCAGCCTGAGCTTGAAAGCGTTATTAGTAGCACAGAAGCTGATATAGTATTAGGTACTGAAAGCTGGTTAAAACCGGATATAAGTTCAGCAGAAATTTTTAACCATAGCATGAATGTTTTCCGCAACGATAGGTTACAGTCTAATGGAGGTGGTGTATTTATAGCTGTTCGTAAACACCTGTCGTGTACGAAATAAATATTGGTACGGTCTGTGAAATCCTATGGATTAGACTAAAAGTAGCTAGGACAAAACTTGTAATAGGGTCTTTCTATCGTCCACCAGATGCAGATGTAGGTGTGGCTGAGGCCTTAAGAAATAACATAAGTAATATAGCTCGTCATTTCCGGATCATGGAATAATACTAGGAGGCGACTTCAACTTGCCGTATATTGACTGGAGTAATTACACCCACGTTACTGGTGGCAGGGATAAAATATCCTGTGAGATTATTCTCGACCTTTTCTCAGATCTTAATCTTGAGCAGCTCGTCACTGAACCAACGCGGAGCGAAAACGAAAACATTTTAGATATTCTCATTACAAATAGGCCTGAATTATTTACGGACATTTCTACCACCACGGGAATAAGTGATCATAAAGCTGTAATTGCTACAGTAAAATTAACAGTCGAGCGCACAAACAAAAAAGAAAGGGTCGTTTACAGGTTCGAAAAGGCCCAAAGGAGAGTTTAAGAACGTTTTTGAGGGATAAATACATTACCTTTGTAGAAGGAAGAGGCTCGTTGAAGAGATGTGGCTTCGATTCATAAATATAGTCAGGGAAGGTATGGACTTACATGTACCAAAAAGGACAATCGGGGACAGGAACGATCCCCCGTGGTATACGCGTGAAGTCAAAAGGTTACTTAAAAAGCAAAGGAAGAGTCATGCATGCTCAAGAAGGACGATGAATAGGAGTGATTTAGAAAACCTAGCTGAGACAAGAGGACAGGTCAAGAATTGCGAAGCGCGAAGCCGTCAATGACTTTCGATGCAACTCACTTTCCAAAGCCTCATTGAAAATCCAAGAAATTTTGGTCGTATGTAAAAAAAAATAGGTGGTTGTGACAACAATATGCCAGTTCTACTAAAGACGGTCGGGAAGTTGATGACAGCCGCGACAAGGCTACCGTATTTAATACCGAATTTAAAATTCCTTCACTGACGAAAAACATGGAAAACATTCCCGTTTTTCCACGGCGTGTTGGATTTGAAATGGATCCAGTACAAATTGATAGTGTAGGTATCATAAAGCAATTAAAGCTCCTGAAGTGGGGGAAAGCGCCGGGTCCCGATGGTGTACCAGTAAGAGTATTTTTCGGAATACGTGGAAGAAATAGAACCATTTCTGTCAGATATATTTCGTAAATCTTTAGAGGAAAGAAAAGTACCTTCTGACTGGAAAATTGCGCAGGTGATTCCCGTTTTCAAGAAAGGAGATCGGAGAGATCCTAGGAATTATCGTCCGATATTGCTAACATCTGTTTGCAGTAGAATTCTGGAGCATGTCATATGCTCTAACGTTATGAAGTTTCTAGATGAAAACGAGCTACTTACAGCATACCAACACGGATTTCGGAAGAACCGATCATGTGAAACGCAACTGGCTCTATTTTCGCATGATGTAATGAAAGTTATTGATGTGGGATCACAAGTTGATGCTATTTTCTTGGATTTTCAGAAAGCTTTTGACTCTGTACCACACAACCGACTCTTAGCGAAGATCCGAGCGTACGGTATATCTGATCAGATTTGCGAATGGATAAGCGATTTTCTAACTGGTCGGTCCACAGTATGTCGTCGTAGACGGGGAAGGCCTCTTCTAAACTAGATGTTACTTCGGCGTTCTCAAGGAAGTGTAATAGGACCACTTTTCTTAATTTTTTAAACGATCTCGGTGACAACGTTAATTGCAGGATGCGATTTTTTGCTGATGATGCACTTATTTATAGGAAGTGAGGTGCTCCGACTATTGCTTAGAAATTTCAGCGCGATCTGGATTGTTATTCGGAATGGTGCCGTGAATGGCAGCTTACACTTAACTGTAAAAAGTGCAAGGCAATGCACATAAGTAATAAAAAGACCCCGCTTGCTCTGGAGTACAAAGTTAACAATTCAGTTGTTGACACTGTAGATTCCCTGAAGTATCTAGGCGTAACAGTACAAAGCAACATGAAGTGGAACTTGCACATAACTTCCGTTGTAGGAAAAGCTAATTCCAAACTACGATTCATAGGACGTATTTTGAGAAGTTGTAATGCTCATACAAAGGAAATAGCGTACAAAACACTAGTGCGTCGCATTTGGAATACTGTTGTGGAATTTGGGATCCGTATCGCAAGGGATTGATTGACACATTAGAGAAAGTACAGAGAAGAGCCGCTCGATTCGTGACTGCTAGTTACAGTCCTTACGTAAGTGTCACAGAGCTAATTCGTGGGTTGGGCTGGGATTGTTTGGCGGACAGACGACGTCGTTTTCGTTTGAATTTGCTGGAGAATATGCGAAAATCTTTAAGTTACGAGTGCAACGAAATACTTCTTCCGCCAACCTATTTAGGTCGCAATGACAGGAGGGATAAGATTAGAGAAATAAGATGCCGTACTGATTCATTTATGTATTCCTTCTTTCCTCGATCTGTTCGGGATTGGAATGCGCAGAATTAGGATTGGTGCTTAGCACCCTCTGCCACCCACAGTATTTGTGATTTGCAGATTATAGGTGTAGATGTAGATATTATTCCATTGTATTTTAAGACAGTATAAAAAATGAGACACTGAAACTAATTCTTCATAATGTTATACTATTGTACACACTTTGACAATAAATTTGGCCGCCGCTGAAAATTCTCACTCTTATTTTGCAAAATCTGACATCAGTGTCATCCCAGGAAACAGTAATGTAATACTGGCAAGCCAGTATTGCGTTACTGTTCTTAGGATGACATAAATGTCAGATTTTGCAAAATAGGAGTCACAGAAATTTTCAGCGGCGGTCCAAATTTATTGTCAAAGTGTGTACATTGGTGGAAGTATGTCGATGTGTCTCGATTGTGGGGGGGGGGGGGAGAAAACACACACACACAAATAAAGCATTGAAACTGCACAGTTATGAAAGAAAAATGTCTGCCAAACTCTAATTTTTTAGATGTTACAAAAACTGCACTATACCAGCTACAGAAAATCTATAGCAGTAGACCAGATAACACTAGGGTTTCCTGTAAAATAAGGTTCCCAGTGATTTTTCACAATGAAAAATGTATTTATTTGCTTTGAATTATACATTTTTTTTTTTTTGCGATTTTCCTATTAAAGTTGGGCGCCGCGTGCAGAAGTCTCGGTGGCGGCGTGCTTAGTATTTTCAGTCGGCGGCGGTGTGACTATTTTGTGTTGGTTTCATTATCTATATATATAATATTTAATATTAATAAGAAGCAGTGTATAGTGTTTCAATTATTTATTCGAAATTTTATATGTTTTTGCATTCTTTGTAGTTGTTGTGAATAATGATAATTTTATTTATGCGATTTAAGCTTAGTCTAGAATCTAAATCTTTTCAAAGAAATGATCTAGCCAGAAGACATACTCTTTCACATTTTTCTTGTTCCAATAACTTCAAAGATTTCCATCTTTATGTTCTGATGGATCGGACGAAGATAAATACCTCCATCATTCTTGATCGATCGCATCTTTCCTATCTGTACCATCTGGCCTAGCATAAACACTATGTTTTTCATCAAGAGTTTGTGCAACAATGATGTATCATTGGAGGAGCAATAGAGTCCGCAACTTCATTTGTTCTGGCACGAAAAAGTCAGTGATTGCTTCGTAGATATGAGGCAAGAAATGAATTTCTGTTGTTTTGTATCTACGTCTTTGAGACCCACAAAGCAGTAATACAAAAGCGATGCATCTATAACAGGGAATAGTTTTGTTACTGTTGCCGCTTAAATTGAAACATAATCAACGATTCATCATCTAAGAGAGAATTTATTATATTAATTATTTTAGAACGAAACAGAAGAGCTACATGAATACAACATGTCTTTTGGGACCACATTACCTCAACTGTTGAGTAGAACCTTCTAAATTTTTTTAGTAAATCCTTTAAGAGATTCTACTCACTTTCATTAATCTTTAAGCTCATCTTGTCAACATTTTTCAACATGTTTTTTGATAGGTAATGGTTACAAACTTTCCAGCATCTCTAAAACGCTGACTTGCTATTGCAGTTTTGATAGAAGGAATATATTTAATACCAGCTGGTGCCTAAGACTTCTTTTGTATTTGTCAGGAATTTTTAAGCTTTTCGTGTTTCTGTACAGAATCTGAAATATTTCCAGTGTATTTTTTACTCCCTGCCAAATCAGCACGCTCCAGTAAAAGTCCGTTAAAATCGGTTCATACACTAAATAAATTGTATATAAATTATTAATAGCTGAAAAACGTGTCATATTCTAGAACATTTTTCAAGTATATTCTAGAACATTTTGATATATTCTAGAAGAATAAAAAAAATTTGGGATACTTTGGTCGAAATATGAACAATTTCAACCTCCATATCTCCCATGCCCCCAGTTACCAACAAGCAACCATCATATTGCATGATTCATGACTGATAGAGGCTACTACCACAGACAAACAACAGTGTTCTACACTAAGTACTTGTGGCTGCAAAGTGAAGTATTGGGATATATATATATATATATATATATATATATATATATATAAAATCATTTTCTGAAATGGGATCGCTGTCATCATCTTCTATGGATTGAACGACATTATCAAAGGAATCCAAAAATTCTTCTCCTACCTCTTTGGCATCTGTTTCTAGCTCCAGCAAGCTTTTTTTTCTTCTTTTTTACGAGCATTTTAATTTCAGGAACATCATTTATGCCGTCCACTGTCAGAAAATTACGGAGCCAATGACCAAGACACAGATGATGTTCCATATTAGCTAACGAAAGTGCCCGTTCGCACGTTTACTCCAGCATCACTAAACTTGCGAAATATTAGTTTAGCTAACTCAGTCTTCTTAGTGTCTGTTTATTTCCTCAAGTCAACGATTTTTTTTTAAAAATACTGTCTTGTCGGAACTAGATGCTCAAGGACACGTCAAGCAGCAAGTGTCGGCGGCGGCGCGCCACTGAGACTCTATTTCCTATGTTTTTTTATAAACTCTGTTGAGGTTGATACATTTTTTGCATGCGGTGTACCATCTATATGCCAGAGTTGTAGAACTCTCCCACTACGCCACAAAGGTAGCTTAACACTCCCATTCTGAATGGAGTCCCACCCATGTGTTTCTTCAATTCAGGGAATGATGGTAATCACTTGGGGCTATGTCTGGGCTGTACGGCGGGTGTGTGACAACGTCCCATCCAAATTGGTTGTTATATGGGCAGTGTGCGGATGAGCGTTGTCATGATGGAAATGCACAACCCTCGACAGCATGCCTCTCCTCTTGTTTTGAATTGCGCGACGCAAGTTCTTCAACATCACACAGTAGTGGTCAGCATTGATTGTTGTACGAGCAGGCATGAATTCACACAACAATAATGCTTTCCTGTCCCAAAACACGCTAGCCGTCACTTTGCCGGGCAGACAGTTTGCTTGAACTTGTGGTGCTTCGGCGACTAGATGTTTCCTCTGACGGGATTGTTCGTTTGTTTCTGGCATCGTGTAATGGACCCAGATCTTGTCCCCAGTAACAATTAAATCCAAGAATTCTTCGTAATTTGTATCATAGGCTTAAAGAAATTCGTGGGCTTCTTCAACACGTTGCCGTTTGTCTTCAATAAGTATTCATGGGAGCCATCTTACACAACTTTGCATAGCCTAAACAGTCTGTCAAACTTTTGTCAATGGTAGTGTTGCTGAAATCAGGGATCATCTCGCAGATCCCTTCGATCATGCAGCATTTTGTCATGGACATCTATTTGTCCGCCCTTGAATTCTCTGCACCATTTGCGCATGTGTTGAATGCTCATATACTTTAATCTGTAGGCTTCACACAATTGGGAATGAATGTGCCCCAGTGCAGTGTTTTTTGCACACACAAAATGAATTACATAGAGTAATTCACACCTTCTAGGTGAAGCGAATGGGAGCTCCATCTCCAACTGCTGCTCAGCCAAGATTGAGTATCGCAGTCAACCATGCTAAACAGATCAAAAAGATTTCTGCCAAGTAAGAAATACGCTAAAGGAACTCAATTGCCTAAATAGAACTCGTTGTAATAAAGAGAATAGTGGATATGAAAAGAGCTGACACAATAAATTCGTGCATGTACTGGCCTTCTTGTTAAAAAGTGAAGCACTGTTCTTAGGGCACACATGATGGCAGTTCCTATTCTGAGACAAAGAACATTATTATTAAACAAAATTATTCGGCATTCGCTGGACATCGCGTAGAAAGTGCTCATCTACCAATGGACATTAACAATAGACCTGGCATTTACAGGGGAAGACGTGAGTTCAAATCCCTATCTATCCAGCCCAATTTTAGGCTTCCATGGTTTCCTGGATTCACTCTTGGTTAGGAGTTGCCCCCTCTTTCTGTCAAAATAATTTTTCCTATGCAACTTCCCTGCCACATGTTTATTAATAGTTATTCGAAAGTCAGTCAACCGAACGATTGCTTAACCGAACATGAAGAGAGCACCACTGTCACCCCGTGCAGAGTTGATGTTGATTAGTAATAATTTGCGCTCTGTTGCAATTGAATGCTTTCCCCATTTGCTGCCTAAACACTATATTTAAAATGCCTAAACGTAAATGTGTTGTCCTTTCTATGAAAGATAAATACGAGATTAATAAATGGTTAGAAGACTAATCTGGAACCTAGTAATGTAATGACTACTACATTGGCAAGTCGATTTTTACGGATATAAAGAAACAAAAGATGAGCATAACAAATTTTATATCCCAGATTGATTCACTGACAAAACTATGAAGCTCCACACAAACACTGATCTAGACTCAACAAAGATCACAAGGACAACCTAGGTCTGATCCTACTTTATGTGAAAAGGAGTTCAATTTAACAAAAACTTGGAGGGACATCAAATTTTCAAGCAAGCACAGGTTGGTTAAAAAGGGGGCTGTCTACTGATTCTTCAGCAGCTGATATCCAAAATCAAGCAAACGGACGTATTGAAAATAGATTATGCTCTCAAAAGCTGTGCTGACAAAACTGGCTCAATTGGAAGACTTAAAAAAAAAAACCTATCACTTCATGTGTTGAATTAGCAGCATCTGGTCCTAAAGAAAGCAAGGATCATATCACTATTTTAGCTTGTACTTCTGGTAATCACCGATTGCCTATGCTAGCAAAAATCTGTGTTGTTTCAGTCATATCTGTGATGCCTATTGTTTAAACCACTCAAGAGTTCCTGGACGAATAGTACAATTTTCATGTAATTGTTTGTGGATGTTTTTATACCCTCTGTAGAAGCCCATCAGTTAAATAATGGCAATGGACAAGAAAATTTGCTGCTCCTTTATAACTCACCATCCTAAGCGAAGAAGAGAAGTTTACAAAAGTTATTTCTTCCACCTAACGTAACTCCTTGTTACAGCCCATAGATCAAGGAGTTAAGACTTTCAAATGGTATTATAGAAAATAATTGTTACGAAAGTTGTTAAAAAAAGATGAGGGAGAAGAAATAGTAGACTCATTTCGAAGATGCTTCCTGAATCCTGAAAAATACCTCACGAAATTTAAATTTATGGATGCAACAGATGAAACTCTGCAACTGGCATTTTTCGTCCGGTTACTACGCGGTGAAGAGAGTGAGCATTAAAAATGCAGTGTTCGAGAATGTGGAAAAAGAACTTTTTATACCACTTCATAGTGAAAATATAGTGTGAATTGATTCTCGCATATCTGTTGGTCTCATTAGCAATAGATATCATATAATATTCCGTTAGAAATATCAGGAAAAATGACAAACTGCTGGAATGTTAACGTAATCCACACTTGTGTCCTGCATCTTAATCGACAAGCACATGCTGTCATATGCGTCACTAAAGCATTCTCTTTTTCCACACATTTCGCTCGCACAATCTGTAGCTTCAAACTCTGAAAAATGGTCATTTACCACTAGCTGATGTACACAGCTTAGGAAAATTACATCGAGATCCTGTCGAAGGGTTATCACTGTCATCCATATCAAAGTGATCATATTCACTGTCGCTTCTAGTAAGAATCTCCATGATTTCTTCCGCGGTACAAACACGACGGCGTATTCGGGAGGACAATGGTTCGAATCCCCGTCCAGGCATCCAGATTTGGGTTTTCCATGGTTTCCCCAAATCACTCCAGGCGAATGCCGTGATGCTTCCTTCAAAAGGCCATAGCTGAATTCCTTCCCATTCCTTGCCCCCCATTCTTTACCATCTCTAAATACCTCGCTGTTAAGAGACGTTAAGCAGTTAAAAAAAAATGACTATGCCATTTCCTCAGCGAAAACTAAAAGGAAAAGAGCAACACAAATTAGATTGCAGCTGCCAACTCTCAAGGGCCGAATCAGGAAAACAACTAACCACCCTGGGTGGAAATATGGCTTCATAGCCAGGCCGCTAAGAGGCTAGCGTGTTAACCCGTCTGGAGCACAGACTGGGCGGCGAGGCGGCGCGTGTATACATGTCTGGAGCACAGACAGAGCGGCAAGGCGGCGCGTGTATACACGTCTGGAGCACCTGGGCGCAGTAGTAGCCACGCGCGTTAACACGTCTGCAGCAGTCAAAGGGTTAACAATCTGCAGATTGTTGAATTTACTGTTTGAGGATGCTAAAATACCTGTCTGCAATGGAAAGTTATCTATTTTTAAATAATACCATGAACCGTTTGTCTGGAGAAAATGTCTCCAATTTCCTGCAGTGAATAGCTTGTTTCCACTGATAAGAAACTATTTGTAAAAGCACCTATATAGATCCGGATGTTTTTCATGAACAACTTCCAGATATCTCACTACCACAAAAACATATCCTTTTTACCTGCTGAGGAACTTTGCTTCAGACCATTATCTTCTACAATGACCAATTGAATTAAATTAAAAACATTGTTCTCAATATAGATGAGAATGCTTGCATGTATTACTTTGGCCTAAATGTTCTCTCATTGATCCAACAATTTCTCATGGCATTACCTACATCTTATCTCATTTCGTTTCACAATTATAGTTTACATTATTACTGTTCCTAAGTTATCCGGAAAACTTATTTACCAGCAACTGGATATGACAGATGAGATAAAAGAAAAAATCAACTTGTCCCCTGTTCGTGTTTTGGATAAAATTCGTCATAAACCACATAAAGTGCTTCTCAAGACTTTTTACTGTGTATCTCATGCTTTACCAAAGTTGAATGTAATAGCTTCTCAAGTCTAATACCAAGATTTAAGTATGCTCCAGTGATGTCAGTCAATTTGCAATGTTCATTTTTAGCTTACAAATTATTGTTTATGAACAGTTTCACAATGGAAAATCTCAATGTTTGCAATTTACTGCGACTCCAATTATGGCTCCAGAGAGGAGTATTCATCTGTTTTATTGTGAATATAAATACAAATTTTGTGTGAATTACATAAAGACCAAACAAATGTTGAAAGTGACATACAGTAGAACTATACGGTATTACTGTTATTCGCTTACGGTAGATGCTTAAGGTTGATGATCAAATTGTGTAATGATTTTTCAGTGTTGCACAGCTTAATATTATCTGTATTTTGGGGTATTGCCATGTTTTTTATTTGCTTATCTAAGTTTTCAACTGACTTGCTGATGTCTTTATCAGAGATTCTGTGTTTGTTTACATAGCAAAGAGTGCCAAACAACACGAGAGTACTAAACTGCCATCTTCATTAAAGTTGTTGTACTCTTCAAAATTTCTGCTGCCTCCTTCACTCGTGGAGGCCATCACTGATCTCTCCACAGCAGTCTCTTGTCTTCAAATTTTATAGTGTGCTCACTGTTGATGGTGTGGTGAACTACATCATATTTGTCCTCCTTTTGTTTCCTTTAAGCCTTTTGGCACAGTGTTTCTACTGGGTGAGCTGACCTCTACTTTAAGTCAACTGTTTTCCAATATGGTGACCAACTATATGCACAAGTTGAAGGTGCTCCCGCGAGCTTATTCATAGAAGCATTCAATACCAAGGTACTTGCAATGCACCTAAAACATGCGAAGCGGATACGGTATACCAAAGATACCTTTGTCATCCGGCCTCATGGTGCTGGGTATCTGCAGTTCTTATACCATCTGAATAGTGTCCACCGCAGAATCAAATTTACTATGGAAGTGTAAGAAAATGGACAACTCCCATTTCTCGGTCTCCTGGTAAACATGCATGATGGTGGACGTTTGAGCCATATTGTGTACTGCAAGGTGAACCACAGTACAAACATTTGTAAGCCATGTCACACCATCTGCTAATGAAGAGGAGCATACTGATTTGATTGAGTTCAAGACTGAGGACAGTATGTGTGTTGGAAACTCAGATGGAAGAAATTAAGATCTTTGCAAGAAAATGCCAGGCCAACACCTGCCGTGAATCCAACATCAAAAAGAATTTAAAAACTTCCAAACTCTGAAAAGACGACAACTTACCCCATGATACTAATTTGACACGCAAAATTAATTATTCTTCCATACATAGTGGATAGAGGTGTGAGCAGTTTATAAGACTTGTGACGAGCTTGGCTGACCATCAACCAGGGTGAAAGCTCAGATTACAGGTATTACGAAATCCCCAGCAGTTGTGGTATTGCTTACATCAGGAAGACATGTTACTCTGTGGCAGATATGCTTAAAGAACATATCTGCCACTACAAACAAAACAGCAACAAATCTGCTGTAGTTTGCTGTGTTATTACCACTGGGCACACTATAAAATTTGAGGAGGCTGTGGTGGACAGATCAGTGGTGATTTCAATGAGTTAAGGCGGCAGCAGAAATTTTGAAGATCACCAACTTAAACGTATTCAGGAGGTTAGTACTCTGTGATGCATTACACTTTTTGATACGTAAACAAATACAGTATCTCTGATGAAGGCTGCAGCCTGTCAGCCGAAAGTTCAGATAAGCAAATAAGAAATGTGGTATTATACAGAAAAATATAGATATTATTAAAATTATTTAATGATCATATTGTGTTTATAGCACTTAAAAAAAAAAAGCTCTTTCAGGTACTTTCATCGATTAATTTCACTTTTTAAGGTATTGCAAATGATGCCTTGAAAGAACAAATACAAGAGATATTGTTATCCCTTGATATTATTATTTTTTTAAATATTATCTGTTTCTGCTGAATTACACTTCTGTTACATTTAAAATTTATGAATTTTTATTGATACTATCTGGTTCCCACGACTTCGTTCGTGTTTTTAAAGAATATTGATTGATAGCTACTGACATCTAACCACCATAGTGCATGATGGGAGACTTGAGGCTAATACCACACACAAACATCAGTGATCTGTGCAGGGTATGTATGGCTGCATAGTGAAATATAGGGAAACACACGTCTTTGGTCGAAATATGAAAACTCCTGTCGACCATCAAATCTCCAACACCCCATAGCTTCCAACATGGTGCACGTTGGGAGACTTGAGGCTAATGTCACACACAATCACCAGTGGATTGCACTAGGTAGTTTTGGCTGTGGAATGAAATATAGGGATGCATGTCTATTTTTATATCAGTTCCACCATATCTACCACAACCCACAGCTACCGACATGTTATCACCATAGTGCACAGTGAAAAACTCCAGGTTACTACCACACGCAAACGCCCGGGGTCTACACTTGGTAGTTCTGGTTGCAAGTTGAAACGTAGGGACATGAACGTCTTTGGTCAAAATGCGAAAGTGTCCCAGGTTGACCACTTTCAACCACCATATAACCCACATCTCCATAGCTACCGATATCTAACCACTATAGTGCACGATGGGAGATTCAATGCTACTACCACACATATACACTAATGGTCTATCATATGTAGTTGTGGCAGGAAAGAGGAGACACAAGTCTTTGGTCGAAATATGAAAATGCCTTGCATCAACCACTTTTAACCATCATAACCCCCACAGCTATCGGCATTCGGTGAACGTTATGCACGATAGGAAACTCCATGCTACTTCCACACACAAACACCAGTGATCTGTGCTAGGTAGTGGTGGCTGAAAAGTGATATGTAGGGAAACATACGTTTATTTTTATATATATAATATATATATATGATTTTATAAATATAACCACAATTTTGATAGCCTATTTTGGAATTTTAGAACCTATTTTGCTTTGGAACTTAGCTTATTTTAGGGACCAAAAATAAGATGTTTAGAACCTAAAAATCTGAGATCTCATTAGTATCAAATATAATCCTTATTTCATTTCTGTATACATTGTTAGGTAACTTGATGTAGATTTCCAGTGAATATTTTTTTAACTTCTCTGTATATGTTAATGAAACAAAAGAAGCTGTGCAGCAAACAAAGAATTAATAATTTTTATATGTATTACAAATTCTTGTTGGCAGTTCATCAGCGATGCTAGTGAAGTTATGGACATGCTGCTAAAGACACAGACAGGTGAATTTGCAGATGACGATCCACAAACATCTTACCTTATTTCTGCTTGGGCCAGAATCTGCAAAATTCTAGGTCAGTGATTATAGTTTATAAAAATAATTAAATATCTATTTCAGAACAAAGTAATGAAACTGTGTGTGGAAAAAGAATACTTATTACCAATCATAGTACAGGGTGATTCAAAATGATTTTCGGAATTTCAAAAAATTCCTTCACTTAGCACAATTGAGATACGAATTTGAATCTTATTTTGATGTGTAAAGAAACTCAAGTTTTTTTTTTTACATCCATTACCATTGTTCGATATGAGTGCCCTGTGTCACTGCACACATCTATGCGATAGTCCATTTCATCCCACACGTGAAGCAGCATGTCATCAGAAATGTTTAGAAAGGTGGCCCTGATCTGTTCTCTCAGTTGCGGGATAGTCGCAGGTAGAGGAGGAAGATAAACTTGATCCTTGACGTAACCGCACAGAAAAAAATCACGGGGTTAAATCTGGTGAACGAGGTGGCTAAGCCATGAGTATTTGGTCACTGTCAGCTCCGCATCCTATCCATCGCTGCGGCAATTGTTCATTGAGAAATGTTCTGACCTCCCGATGGAAATGAGGTTGGAATATGAAATCATCCACCTGTTTCAGCTGAGGCAGCAACCACTCGGAGACCATATTGAGGTAAGTTAGTCCTGTTGCTATCCGTTCATTGAAGAATAACAGGCTGTACACTTTCGCCTTGGAAACAGCAGTGAACACACTTTTGGAGAATCACGCTGGTGTTCAATAAAAGCACTGGGATTTTCTGTCCCGCAAATCCGCGCATTATGCTTGTTAAATTTCCCGCACAAGTGAAAGTTCGCTTCTTCACTAAAAATGAGTTTTTTTACAAAACCCATCTTCTTCCATTATTTGCAAAACGTGAGATGTTTGCGATGGTCATCAGGTGTTAAAGCCTGAAGCAGCGCTAGGCGATAGGCTTTCATTTTTAGGCGTTTTCGTAACACAAACCAAACTGTGGTTAGCGGAATGTTCATTTCTCTGCTGCCTCTTCTTGTTGATTTCCGCAGGCTACGTTGATAACCTTCTCTGACGCGGTTCATGTCGCCTGCTGACACAGAAGGACGCCCACTGCTTTTCCCTTTGCATAAATAAGCAGCTCTTCTCCATGAACTGCGCCTACGACCTCCGAATGGAATTTTCTGAAGGTGCATCCTACATAAATTTTTTTCGAAAGTGTCATTGGACAATGGTAACTGACTGACACACATGAAAAACTAGAATGCAAAAAGCCTTCTCTATAACGTTAGCTGCCATATTGCAAACACTGACATCTGGCAGAACAAAACGTAACTACAAGATTAGAGGCTGCTACAAAACAAAACTTTGAGAGTTTGTTTATTCATCCATGTAAAGATAATACTTGTATGTTTAGTATACAGCCAGTAAAAATTCATGAAACCCCGACAATCATTTTGAATCACGCTGTATTATTGATATATGTTGTAAGATTGTGGTGCATTGCTTTTGATGGAAGGGGGAAAAAAATGTCGGCAAAAAATTAGAAGGTGGGATGCTGCTGTGGTCAATAGGACAAGGGTAGAGAAAGTAACCATTCACTCACCAAACAAATTCGATGTACTTCTTCAGCCTAGGCACCAGTTTTAGTATACCTTTCTCGCACACACTCCGCTCCACCTCCAAAAGCCAATTTTCCACTGTTTCTTTCACTTCCTGGTCATTGGTAAACGTTCCCCGCCCAAGAAATCCTTTAATTTGGTGAAAAGATGATAGTCCGAGGGCACGAGGTGAGTCAGGATTCCTCTCGTTTTGTCTTTAATCTTCTTTTTTTTAATTTTTTTTAAGGTCTCATAATAAGCGACAGAAGTGATGGTGGTCCCTTTGTCCATGAAATCCACTAACAAAATAACTTTTCTGTCCCAAAAAGCAGATGCCATAATCTTCTGCCCTGACAATTGCACTTTGAACTATTTGGCTGTTGGAGAATGGGTATGACGCCATTGTTGGGACTGCATTTTGGACTTCGTGTTTTGGGAGTATAGTGACTTACCCAAGTTTCATTATCAGTGACAATTGAGTCAAGAAATGCCTCACTGTCCATTTCATAACTTCAAGAAATGCATTTGCGGCCAAAATGCGATTTTGGCGATGCTCCGGAGTCACCACTTTTGGCACTCATCTTGCATTCAATTTCCTGTAATCAAGCTTTCCTGAGACAGTTTTACCCATGAGATTACGAGATATGTGTAGGAACATTTCATGAAGGCTGTCAATAGTCACAATGATCACTGCGAACTGTTTCATCAATTTCCTTCAGAAGCTCTTCTGAAACTAGAGATGGCCTCCCACTCCTTTCTTCGTTATGTGTGTCAATGCAACCTTCCTTAAACAACCTAACCTACTAGTAAACGTGCTGATGTGACATTACCTCAGGCCCATAGGTTTTCACAAGCTGACGATGTATTTCGGCCACAGATTTTTGCCGCAAAGTGAGGAAGTTTAATGACAACGCGTATCTATAATTGGCGCTAGATGTAGCGAATGGCCTCTGCAGAGGTTGACAGAAGCTCCTTCTCTGACAATATATCTCAATGGACTGAATTGGAGTGTGCCAAACTTTGAATAAAAATTTCCCAGTGCCCTTTAGAGTACTTGTAACCTTTTTTTCTGGATGTCCCTCATATTATAAATATGTACATTAAATTAAGTTAAAAGGTTGTGGGGTTCCTATGCTTAGTGCCACTTACTGCAGGATTTGCGGAGCTAGAGCTCTGTATTCCCTTTTCAGCGCTAGAAGGGATGGAATAGAGCCACTGCCCCACTCTGTCCATTTTTTTTTACCTTCCCACAAATTTTTTTTCCATGTTACTTGTCAGACAGGAGGCTGAGTGATTTTGTTCAGCTTCGAATAAAAATTTTCAGCTTCATCAGGAATTGAACACCAGGTCACAGTCAGCTGAAAGAGAGAGAGAGAGAGAGAGAGAGAGAGAGAGAATACTTTGAAACAAATGTTAGTTATTATTAAAAAGGCAATTAGACATTGAAAATAAGGAACGATAAGAAAAGTAAATGTCTCATTTACTCTAGTCCAGTGTTTCCCAACGTGGGGCCCACGCCCCACAGGGGGGCAATTTGGTTTTTTTTAGGGGGGCAATTTAGAAATTGACTTGATACGACTTTACCGCTTTCTCTTGGCTTTATTTAAATGCAATGCTAGATATAGATACAAAATATAGCAAAAAAGCAAATTCTTAAAGCAGTGCTCTAAATAATTATTAGGTATAGTTTCGTTTGATGTTAGTAAAATATTTTTTTAATTAAAAATTAGGTATGGGGGGCAAAAAAGGTTGGGAAACACTGCTCTAGTCAAACTGCAAGGTAAGCACCAAACAATTCAGGACAAAACAAGAAAGAGAAGGTGATTGGAACAAGCAGGATAAAAGCAAATGGTGGTTTATAATTATCGTGTTTATTTTGTTAACTTGATTGCCTGGGCGGAGCCACTCAATTTGTTGAAGCGTGACACTTCAGGCATCATTCTTTAGCTTTCTTTATAGGTCTAATTATAGCATATTGAGGTGGTTCCATCTGGACCGCAAATTAACATTGATACTGACTGTAAGTCCATGTGCCTCCTGTCTTTGACTGGCGGCTTTAATTTCCCTATCATTCCTTAGCTTAATAATTCAAGTAAGCTACTGTCTATTAGAGGCAATATATGTTTACCACATTAATAAGCTAATGAAAGGCTGCCCAACCACAGGCACAAAGTGGACCACCGACGCATTTGAATTTGCCCACCAGCAGCAGCAGACTATAATATGCTAGCTCAAAAATCTCTGCGAACATATTATTGATTATATTATTTTTGCTTTTTAATGATAACTAAACTGTTACTTATATCATTGTTGTATTTAAATATTTATTGTAACTATGGACAAGTATTAGGTGGCCTGCAGTCTAACATAAAAGTGAAATTTGGGCCCATGTCCAAAATTGGTTGGGCAGCCTTAATCCAATGAATTTCACATGTTAGCCAACCTGTTACTTTGGCAAGTAAACGCTTATTACATTTGCTTCACATTCTGTTATTTTGAAAGTACTGCAGGCCAGAAAATCAAATAACCAAAGTAAAAAAAATAAACCAGAAACCTAACTAGTATGATCTTTTGTCAGTTTTTTGTTATAGGAGCTCTCATCTAAAATAGTGATACTTGGTCCATGTTTATTCCATATAGAAATGATTTTAATTACCTTCTCCGTATCATTAGCTCTAAAAAAATTTGAAAACAGCATCCAAATTTCAGTGGCAGTTTTTGGGTGAAACTGTTTCAAACCATCAGATGCACGCAGCTTGATTACAGATTTATAGTAGCATAAATATATTCCTGGGCCATCTGGAGGATCATTTTCTGAACAACTACAACCTAAGCCCTCTTGTGTGGTATGGATGCATAGATAATATTTATGATCTAGACCAGGGGTGGCCAACCTGCGGCTCGTGGATATTTTTCCGGCCTGCAAGATTCATCACTCTTTTAAGAAATATATTTATTTTGTAATGTGAAAACCAATGTATTAAAAAATAAAATATTTGTGCATCCATATATTCAAAAATTAACTGTCGAAATCATGACTTTCTTGCAATTATATAATTTTACATGCGGCCTGCGGAGTTAAGATGCATTTCCAAGGTGGTCCGCAAGGTCATTTGGGTTGGCCACCCCTGCTCTAGACCTACGGGGAAGACCACTATTCTCTCAACAGTAGTCAGTCCATCAATTTCACTTGGTCTTATTCCCATTCACTTGTATCACCATCCTTGGCACTTTAAGGTTTCTTGGGAAAAATGTACAAATTTAGGAATAAAAATGAAAATCAAACCGTTTTGAAGATTTGTTTGTTGCCAGCTTTCATTTGACACCATGAAGATTTTCAAAAGAAAAAATTCTCTTTTGTCCTACACCAACCCCTTTTTAACTGTTCTCACACCCCATGATTTTCCAAATTGTGTGTTATCATATTAAGATATATAAGAATTAAAGTTACGTGGAATTACAATTTTCTAAATTTTAAGGGTTCAGGAGTTATGAAAGTGCAGCAGTGGGTCAAATGTATGAATTCCTAATGGTTTAGTGGTTCTTTCATTCAGAAGGTATGGAATTTCTAATAATTTGTAAAGTTGTTATTATCATCTTTTTTTTTCTTTGCCACTTCAGGTAAGCAGTTCCAGCATTATTTACCTCTTGTGATGGGACCTGTGATGAAAACTGCAGGAATGAAACCAGAGGTTGCACTGTTGGACAATGAAGATTTGAATGGAATTGAAGGAGACATTGATTGGCAGTTTGTTTCCCTTGGCGAACAACAAAATTTTGGAATTCGCACTTCAGGTAATATTTTTGACTGTGTTTGAATGCTTTTGGTATCCATAGTTGAAGTATTTAAGCAGAAAAGTGTTCACTTAATTTGAGGGAAAAAAGATGCTGAGACTTATACATATTTGAATATTAATTGTCTATCAATGTGATTTTCTTAACAGGGCTGGAGGATAAGGCAACTGCATGTGAAATGTTAGTTTGCTATGCTCGTGAACTTAAAGAAGGATTTGCTGATTATGTTGAAGATGTTGTTAAATTGATGGTTCCTATGTTGAAGTTCTATTTTCATGATGGAGTGAGGACAGCGGCAGCTGAAAGTTTACCATATCTTCTGGAATGTGCAAAGACAAAAGGTAAATAACTTTTGAATTGTAAAATAAAATCACAAACATTTTTATATCAAGTGAGATAGCATTAAAATTTCTTCTTCACTATGTTTTGGCTGCTTGTCTGACAATGTTTCACAAGTTGAGAGGAGTTTTGCTGAAAAATATTAACACTTAAATTCTTTACGTTACCTTTGATGCAACTAAGGAAAATGGAAGCGGCTTCTAGACGATGCATAAGCGTTCCCTCTCATCGCATCCGTCCACTTTGGTATGTGGTGGGTTCATTTCCCTTTCTTTCTTATTTACATTACCTTTGGAAACATGATTTAGATTTTCTTGACCAAACACTGGATGATTCCATAATTTTTCTATCTGAGGTGTTGAATTTATCTGAAAGGGCTATGGGCAAGGACAGAGTTTGCTCATGGTGAAATGAGCAGAGTGCTTCATTGGAATACTTTGAGTTGTGGAACCTCTGGTAGAAATTGCCAGGGCTTTATGAAGTGAACAATGAATTTACTGGTCTTTTTTTATAATGAAAGCTCTTAGTGTTAATTCTAATAGCTTTAGCAAAGTAATTTAATACAAAGCGAAACAAACAGCTGTTTGACTATTAGTA
Organism: Vandiemenella viatica; assembly: GCA_031002005.1. Classification (NCBI taxonomy): domain Eukaryota; kingdom Metazoa; phylum Arthropoda; class Insecta; order Orthoptera; family Morabidae; genus Vandiemenella; species Vandiemenella viatica. The sequence continues at coordinate 181,998,641 of JARYHS010008074.1, forward strand.
ATATTGAGTGATCATTTCACCATCAGACATCCACCTATCTTAAAATTTTCCATAGTCTTAGATTAGCTACTTAGTATTCCTACTCCCTGTCCCTTATGGCCAACTGGGAGGCTCATTCATATGATGAACCTTGTATACACATTTGATCCTCCTTCCGTGTTTCATATCTATTCACAAGAACAAAATATTTTGATGTGTGTTGCTGTCGTCCTGCCTAACCTGCGATATCTTCAATGCTTAAAAGCATTTTATTTATTACCGTCATATGTGATTCTTAATATTGCTATGATTAGTTTGTATGCTTTAAAAAATAACTACTTACTTCCTTACTCATTTATTTCGTCTTTACAAAATTTCCTGGCAGTGTTACCTTTCCTTTCTCTCTGTCACTCATGATTGAGGTATAAATGATTGAGATGAGGGATAATCTATATTAGAATCGGAGGGTTATAGTAAAACAGAGATCATAAAAGGTATGCTTTGGTAAGGTTGTCTATGTCCACTTCAGATTAACTTCTTTGTAGCAGGTAAGGAAGTGAAAGAAATATTTTAATGTGGTCTGTTGATTCAAGGAGGAACAATTGATTTGCTTATGATATTGTCCTATTGGTAGATAAGAATAAGGGTACAGAGAAATTACTAAATGGCATGAACAAAATATTGGGAGGAGAATTTAAAAAAAAAATCAAAATAAAGGTAATGAATATGAAATTTAGTAAAATAGTAACTATAGGCGAAATGTAAAAGTAGGAGCAGCTGCAATAGAACAGTGTTAAGAATTCTGTTTGTTTGGAAGTAAAATTCCAACTGAACTACAAGGTGACATAGTTTGTTGTACGTTAAAAATTGACACAAAATGTTATACATTCTGTAGTTCTTGAAATAGTTTTGGAGAAAACTGATGGGATGGTAGATTAACCTTTTGAAGAGTGCAGCAATGTTTATTTTGTCAATGGTGTTCAATCAGCTGTTGAGTGAGATGGGGATCAGAAGAAACTGATAGCAGCGGACATAGGTTGAATGGTTTTTTTAAATGGTGAATGCTCAGAGCATGACGCTTCAGAGGATTTTATCAAACTTGTTGATCGACTAATTAGTATAATTGCCAGTTCTTCCAGAATTTGTGTGGTGGAAGTTGGGGCCAGATTTAGCAAAATGCAAAGATTTTATGTAAAATCATATGAATTGGATTACTGTCTCTTGTTAATAAAATCTAATATCCTGGGAGTCAGGAAAATAGGAAAGTGTTCTCATTTATTTAACTGTTTTGGGTTGTTAGAAACTGTTCACTATTGATATTTGTGGAATGTTGAGTTTGCAGTAATTTGGAACTGGAGCTTAACATTATATGAAATACTGCTGTATTATAATGCTTAAGTAAGATCATAATCAGAGTATTTCAGAACACAAACTACATAAACACAAACAGAAATAGAGTACTTGAAATATCAAGGAAATATTGCCGTCTAAAGTGTTAAATTAATATCTTCTCACACTTTTATATATTCTACCAGAAAGTTTCCATTGGTTCTGTTACTCTGTGCCAGTACCTTGGAAGCTCAGGAGTAAAGTATTAAGGAATAAATCGTCTGCCAAAAGTCTTAAAAAATGGTAGTTTGATTGCAATGGTATTGTGCATATTTCTGCAAAGGTGTAATAAAAATAGTATGTTTCAGGATCAGTATGAATCTAAACATTTTAATTTTTTTCGTTACTTATATTCTAGACCCTCAGTATGTAGAAGCAATGTGGGCCTACATCTATCCTGAACTACTTCGAGCAATAGACACCGAGCCGGAAAATGAAGTGCTTGCAGAACATATGCATTCAATGGCTAAGGTGTGTGGTTTATTTTATGTATAGTTCTTTCTCTCTCTTTCTGTGTGTGTACAAATACATCTACTTGCTTTTAAGTATTTCAGATTTAGATTTTTTTTTATTTTTAGTTAAGATTATTTAAGACTAAGTTCCGTGGTGTCATTAAAAAATAAAATTAATGTGGTGTATTTTTTTTTGTGAAAAAAAAGTCCTACAGAAAACTTATCACCTTGGTTTTCATAATTCTTTTATCAGGGCTAACATTTTTAATCTACTATTAAACTTTTTGTTCCTTGGTATCTTCGAGTAATTTCAAGCGGTACGCACCGATTGTGGTGGTTGAGTGATAATACTCTGACTTCGCATTCGGGAGAACATGGGTTTAAATCCCCATCCGACTATCCAAACTAGTTTTCCCATGGTTTTCCAAAAACACTCGGAGGACGCTGGAATGGATGTTTCGCCAAGGCCATATTCCTTCCTGTTCCTTGCCCCCCTGGTACTTTCCCGCTTGTAATGATGTCGATGAGGTATAAACCGATAAGGCAAAAAATTCAGCTGATAATGCTTTGGTCGATGTGTTAACCCTATGAAAATTTCATCATTTTGGGTAGCAGCAACAGCTCCTTTCTCTATCTCACACAATTTTCCATCTTTCATTTCTTAAAACCTATTTACTTTTATTATAAAAATATTTTTTGAATACAAAGTTTCAAAGTTTATCGCATAATTTTTTTGTTGGTGTTTGTTTTGTAACCGTTATCATTATTATTATTTTATACCTATAAATATACATACATACATCTATTTTAACTATATTTCTTTGGATCATTTATATACCTGAATTTTTTGTACCCTGTCCAGTGAATATCGTGAAACAACGGAGGTATATTACACATTTCATGTAATTTTATTTAATGATTAGCTGGTACCCATGACTTCATTCGTGTTTGTAAAGAATTTGGATAGACAGCTACCGTCATCTAACCACTATAGTGCACGATGGGAGACTCGATGCTATTACCACACACAAACGTCAGTCATCTGCGCTATATACTTCAGGCAGCAAAGTAAAATATACGGTCACACGTCTTTGGTCAAAATACGAAAATATCCTTGATCGACCAATTTCAACCACCATATCTCCCTCACTCTCACAGTTACCGCGATTCGGCCAGTGTTATCGTCGGGTGACTCTGTGCTACTACCACACACAAACAAGAGTGATCTGCGCTAGGTAGTTTTGGCTCACAAGTGATACACCATGACACATACGTTTCTGGTAGAAATACAAAAGTGCCGCTGGTCAACCACTTTCAACCACCATATGTCCCACACCCCATAGCTACCAACATCTAACCACCATAGTACACGATAGGAGACACGATACTGCTACCACACACAAACACCAATGGTCTATGCTTTGTAGTTGAGACAGCAGAGTGACTTATACGGAGACAAATGTCTTTGGTCGAAATACGAAAATATCCTTGATCGGAAATTTTCAACTACCGTATCTCCCACACTACAACAGTTTCCAAAATTCTGCCAACATTGTTATCGACGGGTGACTCTGTGCTACTAGCACACACAAACACCAGTGATCTGTGCTAGATAGTTTTGGCTCAAAAGTGATACACCATGACACGTATGTTTTTGGTAGAAATACGAAAGTGCCGCAGGTCTACCACTTTCAACCACCATATCTCCCACACCCCCATAGCTACCGTTATCTAACCACCATAGTACATGATAGGAGACACGATACCACTACCACACACAAATACCATGGGTCTATGCTATGTAGTTGTAGCAGCAGAGTGACATATACGGAGACACGTGTCTTTGGTCGAAATACGAAAATGCCCTGCATCAACCGCTTTATTTTAATCATCATATCTCCCACATCCCCATAGTTATCGACATTCAGCCAATGTTGTGCACGACAGGAAACTCCATGTTACTTCCACACACAAAGACCAGTGATTTGTGTTAGGTAGTGGTGGCTGAAAAGTGAAATATAGGAAAACACAAAAGATACAGTAAAGAATTAGTAATTTGCATTTAGATGGACATCTCAGTTATTCTCCATTTTACTAAAAAAAAAAGAGGCAGGTGAGTCAAATGAACTCGATAACACAAAAACATGAACACGCTTTACAGTACTCCCCTTAAAACCTTATTCATGTACTTAGAAGTGGGCCGTTTGGTAAGGATGGTGGTACACACAAGACATGACTAGCTACTGCATGGAGAAAACGGCGAGAAATCAAAGTGGTGGACGTAAACTGTTGTGAACTGAGTTATCGATTATTCTCGGGAAATGACTGTATAGCTATAACCACTGCCTACCAAAGCTGTAGATTGCTGCGGTGTCAAAACGTGTACACAAAGAATCGAAATGTTCAGGCTCTTACCCCTTCTTCGGCAATAGTTAGCTGCCAGCCTATCTTGACTATTGTTGAAGAGGGTATATGAGCCTGAAAATTTTAGTGCTCTATGTTTGTATGTTATTTAGCGTTTCAGTGCTGCAGTAATCTACAACTTTGACCAGGGGAGGTGGGTTATTCTCCTATTCAATTATAGCTTCTTTATAGCGCCTTTGTTTTCTATGAGTTATCAAGTATCAAAAAGGGATTACGAATTAGGATAGAGAAATGAACCACAACTAACTTTAGACTGTGGTTGTGTGGTGCGAAAACACAAAACAGACAAAAGCACTAATGACATAGAAATTGTCAGGTTTTAGCTCTTTGTCAACTAGAGAACACTGGGGAGGATGCTTGTTATAGGAGACTGCCAAGTGACTGTCATCCAGGAACATGGTTGGGATATATTAAAAAAAAGGGGGGAGAGGGGGTAATAACCAATCATTGCAAAATATCAAAACTAATTAATGGTGGGTGATAAGAGCCGAATAGTAAAATGTTAACAACGTGTATATAAATAAAAATTAATAAAAAATTAAGCTAAAGAATCCATGAAGTTGAACATTGATTCTGGTGGTAGTTCAATTTGTAGAGAGGAAGGTAAAGGTGATGACTGGGGGTATTAAATTAAGACCAGATAGTTGCCACGTGTCCAGTTTGTATTGGTAGGCAAGTTCACACCTTCTAAATTTAGAGGAGCTGTTGCTATTTGGGAGGACTCTGATAGCTTGGACCTTGAAACAAGAATTTAAATTATTAGTATCATGGAGATGGCATGGATTTTTGGTGAATACAGTCTGTCAACCATTTATTCTAATGGCTTGTGAATTTGTGGTTACAGTAATGTATGAAGTCAGGTGTTGGTTGCAGGTTAACTGGTATGTTACATAGGAGGTTACACAGGTGGCATGTCCTATCATGTGAAAGCTTACAACAGTGACGGGCTAAAGATCAGGAGGCAGGCCTAGAAGCTGCTGGCCCTGGATACGTTGGGGGAGCCCATGCGACTAGTCAGTCTTATCTGAGGTTGCAGAAGATAGGCTTTTGTGGTGATATTATTGCAATAAAGCATACCTTACAATGTGGGATGAATGCTAGGAAGAAGTGACACAGTTGGTGAAAATGGAGGTGGTGTGGTATATGTTGCCCAGCTAGCAGCGGGATTTGTTGCATGGGAAAAACCCTTTGGTGCTGTGTGATGGGATGTGGAAAACTGTTTGTGGGCTGAGTGTTGGTGGAGGTAGAGAGGTGTACTAAAATAAGTTTTGTGAGGGGCAGGGAGGATTTTGGGAAGAATGGATCTCATTTTTGGGCAGATTTGCAGGAAATCGAAATGCTGTTGAAAAATTGTCATTGTATTCGAGGCCTGGGTAATATTGTATGACTAGGAAGAGAGTATGGTTAGTTCTCGAGGGTTCAGGATGGTCAATGGTCTGATTAGTTTGAAAAGTGGCCTGTGAAAGTTGTTAGTGAACCAAAGCTGGAGGATAGTTGACCACATAGAAGCAAGAAGTTGAAAGAATTAAAAATGTTAATACCCTATATTAACATTTCTCTGCCCTTGTCAAACCAATACTGGAAAATGAGTACACAAAGAGCAAAGGGTGGAATATTTCCACCCAATTCTGGAATATGGAAGAATTTTATGGTCACCGTTTATAGATCAACATATTAACTATGTTGAGAAGGTTCAGCATAAGTTCTGCAAGTTCCTGCTACACTATCTGCATGATGAAAACATTACTGACATGTATCTATTATAACATTAATAGCCTACATAGTTGAAGGCAATTGACAGACTTATCCTCCTTCTACAAAGTTGTCAGTGGGCTTATTGATTCACCAGAAATACTGGAGCAATTCCTATTTAATTGTTCTATTGTAGCTCTTCGAACAAGAAACCTGCTGGATGCTGTGAAACCGAACAAAAACTATGTTGCTTTTGGACCATACCAAAGAATAGTAAGTCTAGTTATCTTACAAGCAACGAATATCAGCTGCTTCGGACGATCTTACCCTGGACTAATCTCTAATTTTAAAAGGGCTAAGGGAAGAGCAGTTAGGCTTCAGATCAGGGAGATTGACGGTAGATCTGATACTTGATATGAGACTGCTGCAGGATAAACCTGAGTATGGGAATGATCTACTGTTGGTATTTCACAATACTGAGAAAGCATATGATTGTGTACACAGGAGTAAGGTATGGAAGGCCTTGGAGAAGAGATGAGTTCCCAAAGAAAACATCAGGAGAGTGACGGAACTGTACCAAGGAAGTGTGAGCTATGTGAAAATTGGGGAAGGAAGATCAGATTGGCCGAAAGAAAGGAATGGACCAAAACAAGGAAGTGCTCTATCTTCACTACTCTTTATTGTAATCATGGATGAAATAATGCAAAAGGTGGCAGTGAGGATGGGAGAGGAAAACATGAAGGTGATGGCTTTTACAGACGATCTGATGGTCTGGGAGGTGATGAAGAGGAAGTTCAGCAGTAGTTGGATGTATGGACAGACAGTGTGGATGAATATGGCCTGAAATTTAATGTAAAGGAATGTGAGTACATGGTAACAACCAGAAAGAAGAATAGGTCAACCTAGGGAATTGTGATGGCAGAGGAACAACTAAAGAAGGTGAACAGGTTCAATTACGTGGGGAGTGTATTAGAGGAATGTGGAGGATATGATGGTGAGATAAGTGAAAGAGGAAGACAAGCAGAGGCATTTCTAAGGAGCATTAGAAGCCTGATATGGAATGAAGAGGTGCCACAGAGAAGCAAGAGAGTAATCTATCATACATACTATGTGCATATCTTGACTTATGCTGCTGAAACATGGACAATGAAAAAGCGGGACATCGGCAGAGTACAACCAAGCAAAATGAAGTTTTTAAGAGGTAGAATGGGAGTCACTGCAATGGACAGAATAAGGAATGAAGTGATTAGACGCACCATAAAAGGGAACCTCTACAGGAAAGGGTAGAGAGCACCAGGCTGAGATGGTATGGGCATGTAAAAACAATGGAGGCTCAGAGAATCCCAAGAAAAATCCATGAAAATAAAATGCATGGTAAACGGCCCAGAGGAAGACCAAGAGATGGATGTCTGAAAGGAGTGGAGGAGTGTGATGATAATATATATAATATATATATATATATATTAGACATTGGGATAGGAGAAAAACCACCGCTTACCAAAGATGAGGGCTCCAGCGGCGTCAAAACACGAAAAAACACACAAACACAAACATAATACAAATTTTCGAGCTTAGCTCTTCATCAGGTTGTAGGATGAGGTGGCTGCCCCGCGGAAGCTAGCAACCAACTGAGGAGACCACACGGGGTGCACATGGTCGACTGGTCGGGGTGGGGAGGGAGGGGGGAGAAACAACATGGCGGGAGGTGGGGGTGGAAGGACCTAAGCCCGAAAATGATAATTAGACTGCACAGTGGAAACGCGGTTGTGGTCATAAGGTCACTGGCATAAAACAAACCAAGGAAACCCGGGGGGGGGGGGGTGGAATCTACTGAAAACGATCTATAAGTGCCCCCATAAAAAATTCCACACGCAAAATTATTGAAAATATTATACACGAAAGAGTACTACACACGGAAAAAAAATATAATAATATAAAACACACGAGAGAAAAAAAAATTTTTTTTTTTTGCAATAGATCTAAGTACAAAAAGAGAAAGCTCTGGTGAGCGATGGTTTTGTGGGAAATGATGGCAGGTAAGGGGCAAAGGTCGGAGGAGAGAGGAAAATTGGAGCTATCTTAAATTTAGTCCAGGTGGTTGTCTGGTCCCCAGTTGGTACTGAAAGGCCAGTTTCCACCTTCTCAGTTCTGAGATGCTGCTTTTGTCTGGGAGTACTTTGATGGCGCGGACTGTGAAGCAGGTTTTGAAATTGTTGGTGTTATGAGTGGTGGCATGAAAAGAAACAGGGTGGTCAGGGTTCTCAGTCCAGACCGATTGTCTGTGTCCATTCATCCGGATGGCCAGTGGATTTGTGGTCAGACCTATGTAGGAGGTTGGGCAGTGGTTGCAGGTAAGTTGATAGATCAGGTGAGAAGTTACGCAGGTAGCCGATCCAGTGATATAGAAGCTTTCCCCTGTTACGGGATTGGTGAAGGTGGTCGAAGGCGGGGTGCATCATGCAAAGTTTGCAACGGGGTCTGTTACACGGAAAGGATCCTTGGGGCTGTCTTGTGGGCTGAGGGGTTCCATGTTTATGGACCAAGAGTTGGTTCAAGTTGGGGGTCTACTGAAACAGGTTCTGGGGGGCTGGGGAAGGATTTGTGGTAGGAGTGTTTTCATTTCCGGGCAGGCTCGGAGGAGATCATATCCTTGTCTTAGGATCCTGTTGATGGATTCTAAGCCAGGGAAGTAGCGGGTGACCAAAACTGGGCTTTGGTTGGTTCTTGATGGTTGTGGGGTGTTGATGGATTGTGTCGGTACTGATGTGGCTCCTGTAACTTGTTTATGAACTAAATCTGGGGGTAATTGCGGAATATTAGGGCTTCAGAAATGTTATTAGTGTACTGCTTAAGGGACTGTTCGTTGGAGCAAATGTGCCTGCCCCGGATTCCCAGGCTGTATGGGAGGGCGCGTTTGATGTGATTAGGATGGCAACTGTCTTAGTGGAGGTATTGTTGTAGATTGGTGGGTTTTATATGTACCGAAGAATTGATGCCGCCATCAGAGCGGGACAGGTCGACATCCAGGAAAGTGGCCTTGGTGTGGGAGTAATTCCATGTAAATTTCAAAGTGCTGGCATTATTGAGGTTATTGAGGAAAATGAGAAGGTTGTCTTCCCCGTGGGTCAGACCATGAAAATATCGTCAATGAATCTGACCCATAGCAGGGGTTTCAAAAGGGCTGCAGCTAAGAAGGACATTTCTAGGCGGCCTAAGTATAAGTTGGCGTATGAGGGAGCCATGCGGTGTGCCCATGGCAGTGCCGCTGACTTGTCGGTAGATTTTGCCATCAAAGGTGAAAACGTTGTTAGTTAAAATTAGTTTGGCCAGTAGACTAGGAATGATCTGGACGGAAGGCTATTAGGGGGACGCTGGTCTAGAAAATGTTCCATGGCGCTGAGGCCATGGCAGTGGGGAATATTGGTGTATAGGGAGTCACGTCAACCGTAACCAGAAGGGAGTCAGGTGGAAGAGGCACGGGAACTGTGGATAAACGGGAAAGAAAATGCCGGGTGTCTTGATGTGGGAGGGGATCTGGCTTACAATAGGCTGTAGGTGTTGGTCTACCAGGGCGGAAATGCGTTCGGTCGGAGAACCATAAGCAGCAACTATGGGGCGTCCAGGGTTGCCCGGTTTGTGAACTTTCGGAAGTAGGTACAAGTAAGGGGTGCGGGGCTTTTTTGGGATAAGGAGTGAGATTGAGTGGGCAGTGAGGCCTTGGAGGGGTCCACAAGACTGTATATAATCTTTTATACTGTCATTAATTGCAGCTGTAGGATCATGGTTAAGGAGGCGGTATGTGTTGGAGTCAGCCAATTGACGGAGAGCTTCGCTGAGGTAGTCACAACGGTTCATGACTACCGTTGTGGAGCCCTTGTCAGCCGGTAAGATAATCAGGTCAGGGTTAGATGAGAGTTCCCTGATGGCTCGGGTCTCTGATGGGGACAGATTAGTCTCACTCGGTAGAGATTTCACAAAACTAGGGGAAGCCAGACTGGTGGAAAGCAGATCTTGGAAAAGTTGGAGTGGGTGGTTTTGTGGAAGGGGTGGTGGGTCAAGAATGGAGGGTGGCTGAAATTTCTGAAGGCTCGGCTCTAGGTCATTTGGAGTGTCCGGAATGCTACTTTTCATGGCAAAGTGGTACCTCCAGCGTAGTGTGCGGCAAAATGCTAGGGAGTCTCTTACTAGGGTGGTCTGGTCAAATTTGGGTGTGGTGAAAAAGTGAGACCCTTGGCCAGAACCGAAAGTTGTGGATCTGAAAGTGGAGAGGATGACAGATTAATGACAGACTGTTTGGGTTTGGCAGCTAGATTTGGATTGGCTGGGCGAGGGGTGGGGTTTAATGGAGGTGGTGGAGGTATGTTGAAGAGTTGGGCAAGAGATGGACGTGTTGAAATGAGGGGAGGTTGGCCCCTGGGTTGGTGACCAGGTGATTTGTATGGAAGGGGTTGTCCAGCTTTGAGGTGGGAGTTGTACAGAGTGGATAATTTTCTAAGGTGAATCTGGGCATGACTGTTCATAGACTCTGTGGCCTGTTGAATAATGTGTTGCAGTTGAGGCAGAACATGTGGGGAAGAAAGCAACAGTACTTTATTGAGAGACATAAGGTCTCTGGAGTGTTGGCTGGCCAGGTTAATGTATTCTTGCAGCACCAGAGATGTTAGGGCCAAGGACTGTTTGTATCTAAATGCATGTAGGAGAGGGTGGAGTTGTGGTGGACAGCCAAATATGGGCAATTTTATGGTGAGGCCATTAGGGGGAATATTGAGGTTCAGGCAAGCTTTAAGAAAAAGGATGTGTGACTGTAATTTCGCCAACTGAAAGGCATGGTATTGAAAACCCGAAAGGTATTTGGTCACTGGGTTCATATTCTCGTGGGGGGAGAAAAAAAAAAGTGATCAACTTACCTGCAACCACTGCCCAGCCTCCTACATAGGTCTGACCACAAATCCACTGGCCATCCGGATGAATGGACACAGACAATCGGTCTGGACTGAGAACCCTGACCACCCTGTTTCTTTTCATGCCACCACTCATAACACCAACAATTTCAACACCTGCTTCACAGTCCGCGCCATCAAAGTACTCCCAGACAAAAGCAGCATCTCAGAACTGAGAAGGTGGAACTGGCCTTTCAGTACCAACCAACTGGGGACCAGACAACCACCTGGACTAAATTTAAGATAGCTCCAATTTTCCTCTCTCCTCCGACCTTTGCCCCTTACCTGCCATCATTTCCCACAAAACCATCGCTCACCAGAGCTTTCTCTTTTTGTACTTAGATCTATTGCAAAAAAAATTTTTTTTTTCTCTCGTGTGTTTTATATTATTATATTTTTTCCGTGTGTAGTACTCTTTCGTGTGTAATATTTTCAATAATTTTGCGTGTGGAATTTTTTATGGGGGCACTTATAGATCGTTTTCAGTAGATTCCACCCCCCCCCCCCCCCCCGGGTTTCCTTGGTTTGTTTTATGCCAGTGACCTTATGACCGCAACCGCGTTTCCACTGTGCAGTCTAATTATCATTTTCGGGCTTAGGTCCTTCCACCCCCGCCTCCCGCCATGTTGTTTCTCCCCCCTCCCTCCCCACCCCGACCAGCCGACCATGTGCACCCCGTGTGGTCTCCTCAGTTGGTTGCTAGCTTCCGCGGGGCAGCCACCTCATCCTACAACCTGATGAAGAGCTAAGCTCGAAAATTTGTATTATGTTTGTGTTTGTGTGTTTTTTCGTGTTTTGACGCCGCTGGAGCCCTCATCTTTGGTAAGCGATGGTTTTTCTCCTATCCCAATGTCTAATATATCCGCCCTCAGCGCCTTTGTTTCCAAACAATCTATATATATATATATATAGGAATCAAATTAGGATAGGGATATGAGCCACCACTTACCTTTAGATGATGGATGTGGGGCGCGAACACACATAAGACACAAACACAAACAATAAAAAATTTTCGGGAAAAAACCCTTCGTCAACGAGAGAACATTATGAGAGGTGGGTGCATTCAGAGATTGCCTCACAGAAAGACCGCCGGTTGAGTAAAATGGTGGAGTAAATTCAAACATCGGAAAAGTAGAGGGGCAGTGAAAAAGAGATAATACCCGAACAAAAAAAAATATCCAAACTAATTTCTGGTTGGTGGGAAGATCAAAATATAATTAGAACTAAATATATATTGAAAAAATATATATATATGAAGTAAACATCACCTCACCTCAGGTTAGTGGTGGTTCAGTATAGGTACTGGAAAGGAGAGGAATAAAAAAAGGTTAACATATGTGTTACTAATAATAATGACCGGGTATTATCTTAAGTTGAGACCAGGTGGTTGCCTTGTGCCAAGTTTGTACTGGTAGGCAAGTTCCCACCTTCTGAGTTCAGAGAAACTGCTGCTATTAGGGAGAACTCTGATAGCACGGACTGTGTAACAAGAGTTGAAATTATTCAAGTCGTGGGTTATGGCATGGGCAGCAACTGGGTGCTTTGGGTTCTGTGTGAATACCGTCTGACGGTGGCCATTCATTCTTATGGAGAGTGCATTTGTGGTCAAACCTATATATGAAGCCAGGCAGTGGTTGCATGTTAACTGGTATATTACATGTGTGGTTTCACAGGTGGCGTGTCCTATGATAGGGAAGCTTTACCCTGTGACCGGGTTGATGAAAGTGGTGGAAGCATGGTGTATGTCACACATCTTGCAGCGTGGTCTGTTACATGGGAAAGAGCTTTGGGGTTGACTGTTAGGAAGAGGAAGACTGTGTTTGTGGACTAGAAGTTCGCTGAGGTTAGGAGGTCTGCTGAAACAAGTTCTAGGAGGGGCAGGGAGGATTTTAGGAAGAATGGATCTCATTCAGGGCATGTTTGTAAGAATCATAGCCCTGCCGGAGGATTCTGTTGATGGAATTCAAGGCCTGGGTAGTACTGTGTACCCAAGACTGGATTGTGGTTGGTTTTTGCGGGTCTGGGATGATTGATTGGCTGATTCAGTTGTGATGTAGCACGTGAAAGCTGTTTGTTAACTAAAGCTGGAGGGTAGTTGCGAGATATTAATGCTTCTGTAATACTGTTTGAATAATCCATGAGAGACGGTTGGTTAGAGCATATGCGACTACCTCAAATGCCAAGACTGTAGGGGAGTGAACGTTTGGTATGGTATGGGTGGCAACTGTCGAAATGGAGATACTGCTGAAGATTGGTTGGTTTGATGTGAACTGATGAATTGAGATAGCCATTGGATAGGGACAAATCAACATCCAAGAATGTGGCCTGGGTGTGGGAGTAGGACCAAGTGAATTTCAGCATGCTAAAGTTATTGAGATGGTTCAGGAAATTTAGCAAGTTCATTTTCTCCATGCGTCCAAATCATAAATATGTCATCAATGAAACGAAGCCAAATGTGGGGTTTGAGAGGGACTTCCTCCAGAAATGTCTGTTCCAGCCGGCCCATGAACAGATTAGCATAAGAGGGGGCCATGCGGGTACCCATGGCAGTTCCGCAGGTTTGGTGATAGATGTTGCCTTCGAAGGAGAAGTAGTTATTATTAAGGATAAGGTGGGCTAATTTGATGAGGAAGGATGTCATGGGAAGGCTGTTGGGAGGGCGCTGGTCCAGAAAGTGTTCCATGGCCCTGAGGCCATGCCAGTGTGGAATGTTTGTATACAAGGACGTGACGTCAATGGTAACCAGTATTGAGTCGGAAGGAAGAGGTGTGGGTAAGGTAGAAAGCCGGAAGAGAAAGTGCTGGGTGTCCTTTATATGAGAAGGGAGCTGATTAACAATGGGCTGTAGGTACTGGTCAACCAAGGCAGAGATGCGCTCAGTTGGCGATCCGTAGGCTGCAACGATAGGGCGTCCTGGATTGCCAGGTTTATGGATTTTGGGCAATAGATAAAGGGTGGGTGTACGTGGATTTTGAAGAGTGAGAAGCGAAATGGATTGTGGGGTGAGACCTTGGAGAGGTCCACTAAACTGTACATATTCTTGTATTTTTTTGTTGACAGCAGGAGTTGGATCTTCCGATAGGCAGCAGTAGGTTTTGGTGTCTGATAGCTGACGAAGAGCTTCAGCCACATAGTCATTCCTGTTCATGACTACAGTGGTTGAGCCCTTGTCAGCTGGAAGGATAATGAGTCTGAATTGCTGGAGAGTTGTTTTCTGGCACGGGTTTCAGCTGGGCTAAGATTATCGGTGTTTGCTAAAGATTTAAGGAAAGTGGGAGAGGCCAAACTGGTGGAAAGGAAATCTTCAAAAATTTGGAGGGGATGGTTCTGGGGAAGAGGTGGAGGGTCAAGTGTGGATGATGGTTTGAATTTCTCTAGACTTGGTTCTAGGTTGTCCTGATATCCCTGTTCACTGCTATGTGGCAAAGTGATACCGCCAGCGGAGTGTACGGCAGAACGATAGAGAGTCACGGACTAGTTTGGCATGGTCAAATGTGGGGGTGGGTGAGAAGGTGAGTCCTTTGGAGAGTACAGAGAGCTGGGATTCAGATAATGGTGATGAGGATAGGTTTATAACTGACAGTTTAGGCTTGGGAGTAGGACTTTGGTGAGAGCGAGGTGCAGGTTTTAAAGGGGGAGGTTGAGGTATGTTGAGGAGCTGGGCAATGGACGGTTTTGAGGAAATCAGAGGAGGCTGTGATTTTGATTGGTAGACCATTGGTTGGTGTGGAAGAAACTGCCCTAGTGCAAGATGGGACTTCAGCAATTTGGATAACTTCTGTAAATGTTTCTGGGCATGCATACTGCTGGAGTTAACTGCTTGCTGTAAAATATGCTGCAAAACTGTAATGACTTGTGGGAATGATAACATGAGTATTTTGTGTAGGGATATGAGGTTTCCAGAATGTTGGTTAGCCAGAATGGTATATTGTTGCAGAACAAGGTGAGTAAGGGCCAAAGACTGTTGGTAGCGAAAGGCATGTAGGGCAGGGTGAGTTTGTGGGGGACAACCAAATATTGGCAGTTTGATTGTAAGACCATTTGGAGGTATGTTGAAGAACAGACATGCTTTTAAAAAAAGGATATGTGATTGAAATTTGGCGAGCTGAAAAGCATGGTATCTGTAGCTATGTATGTATTTATCAACAAGTGGCCTATATAGTGATGTCAGTGGAGGCATGTTGAAAGCCAGAAATGTTTATATAGGAGAATGCAAATAGGGTTCGTTGTCGGAAATGAGGTTTGAATTGTAGTAAGATGATCAACAAACAACAAAAAAAAAAAATTAAAGTGACTTCAAATGTGGGTTCATAGTTAACAATGAGCTTTAAGATGCACGCCGATAAAAGCGAGAGCGGTAAAAACTGGAAGGGACAGTAATAAGATATTCAAAGGACGCTCAAAATGTATGTAACAATTCAGGTATTTGCGTGCGCGCCGCCCTGGAAAATTCCGTTGCTCAAGTGGAAATGGGACGCTAATATAAAAACATATATATGTAAAATTTGAATGAATGTAATGATTATCAGCAGAAGTTACGCAGTAATAAGATGGAAACACTGTCGGAACGGTAGGTATCGGTGCGTGGAGAGTACAATATGCCGTCGACGGTAACAATGATTTGATATACGATGTGAGGTTATGTAGTCGGATTTGTATTTTACTTTGAAACGGCGAAAAATAAAACGGAAAACAAACAAAAAAGAAGGAAGTAAAGAAAAAAGAACACAAATTTAGTTACACATAAGGGACAAAACAGAAGAGAGCCAGGGCGGCAATATGATAACAATAAGAAAAAGACGCTAAGTAGTGGAAAGGAATCAAATTAGGATAGGGAAATGAGCCACCACTTACCTTTAGATGATGGATGTGGGGCGCGAACACACATAAAAGACACAAACACAAACAATAAAGAAATTTTCGGGAAAAAAACCCTTCGTCAACGAGAGAACATTATGAGAGGTGGGTGCAGCCGGAGATTGCCTCACAGAAAGACCGCCGGTTGAGAAAATGGTGGGGGTAAATTCAAACATCGGAAAAGTAGAGGGGCAGTGAAATCAGAGCTCATACCCGAGCAAAAATTAATATCCAAACTAATTTCTGGTTGGTGGGAAGATCAAAATATAATTAGAACTAAATAATATTGAAAAAATATATATATATAAATAATAATAATATTTATAAGTAAACATCACCTCAGGTTAGTGGTGGTTCATATAGGTAATGGAAAGGAGAGGAATAAAAAAAAATATGTGCTACTAATATAATGACCAGGCATTATCTTAAGTTGAGACCAACTGGTAGGCAAGTTCCCACCTTCTGAGTTCAGAGAAACTGCTGCTATTAGGGAGAACTCGATAGCACGGACTGTGTAACAGAGTTGAAATTATTCAAGTCGTGGGTTATGGCATGGGCAGCAACTGGGTGCTTTGGGTTCTGTGTGAACACCGTCTGACGGTGGCCATTCATTCTTATGGAGAGTGCATTAGTGGTCAAACCTATATATGAAGCCAGGCAGTGGTTGCATGTTAACTGGTATATTACATGTGTGGTTTCACAGGTGGCGTGTTCTATGATAGGGAAGCTTTCCCCTGGGACCGGGTTGATGAAAGTGGTGGAAGCATGGTGTATGTCACACATCTTGCAGCGTGGTCTGTTACATGGGAAAGAGCTTTGGGGTTGACTGTTAGGAAGAGGAAGACTGTGTTTGTGGACTAGAAGTTCGCTGAGGTTAGGAGGTCTGCTGAAACAAGTTCTAGGAGGGGCAGGGAGGATTTTAGGAAGAATGGATCTCATTTCAGGGCATGTTTGTAAGAAATCATAGCAATCATAGCAGTGCAATATTTCAGCATACAGTCTTATTCATGCAGAAGTGACACACCAGGTGGGGTCAGGTGTGTCTGGTGAATCTGTGTTTGGTCATATTTTCCTATCCTTCCTTAATTATATATATATATAAATCTCTCCAAAAATGTCGGGAGGTTATAAGCAAATCACTTCTCTTTAGATGATAAGCTGCTCATCGGTGTAGTAGTCCTTGTGTGTTCCTGTTCCAAATCAGACCTGAAATTCTTGATTTTATTTCTGTTGTTCCACATCTCCTGTAGAGTATGGTAGTCTTCAATAATAAGGTTCAATCCTGTATGTTCCACTCCATGTCACCCATTTTCTGTCGCACTTATCCACCGCCAGTCGGATACAGGCAACATTGTGTGACACGCTATATTTTTGTCGCAAAGTGGTGTATTCGACTGGCGACATGGCCGAACTTCTGGAATGCGTCATTGTTGCTTGCTTCATGTCGCAGCGTGTTGCTTCGCTTGAAATACTCCTTGTCACATGTGTCAGTGCCGCATGCCAGATGTTGCCCAGAAGTTGCCTCAGTGGAAACGTAACTTTAACTCTGCTCCATCTTCTTCAAATGAGCAATAATCATTCTTTCACTGCAATTGACAACTGAATATTTGTTACATAACTCAATGTCCTCACCATCCTTCTTACTTGACTCAAACATTTTCAAACCTTTTTCCTGCTCCGTTGTCACTTTCTCTACATCATTACCCAGCACTTTATCACAAATAAGACATACGTTTGAAACCACCTTGAAAACCTACAATAACAATGCATATAACGTAGCAAGAACACTACAGGTGTAAACAAACGGGTGTAAACATTTGTGTTTAATTTAATTGCATTGTCCTTAGATTGTAACAGTGAATGGAAGTGAGTGAACTTCGTGAACTCCTTCCTTCACACTGGTGGTGATCAGATGGCCGAGGTTGGATTGAGGGGGCATATGAGTAGAGAGGGGAGGCTGCCGTAGTTAACCTAGTTGGCCTTAGTGTGCTAAAGGGGATGGGCCAGGTGCGCCCTCCTCTGCCACGTGCGCAGACATCAGATGGTCAGTGTTGCCTCATTACTGGATTAAATAATATTGAATGAATTATTCTTTGATAACTCATAGAAAATATAAAGTTCTCAGATGTTATGTATGAAGATCAAGTTATTGAATGAACACATTGGATGTAATGGAATAGGAGATTAGAGGCTCACAGTCAGGCAACATAATTCAAATGCGTCAACATCGACTTTAAAAATTGATATTAATGTTGAAAAAATGAAAAGCAGTCTACATCGTATTCAACTGAAAACTAGGATTTCACTAAAATTGACAGCCTCTTATAATACATTGAAAAAGTGGGTCTTTGCAGAGACAAAGTACGGCAATTTTAATCTAGCTTGTAGAACACTAAGGCAAACAAATAGCAATATTGGGCATAAAGTACATTAAAATACGATTCTTAAGCTTCAAAATAATATATTTATTTTTCGACATAGTCACTGTTACGGCTAATATGTTTCTCCCAATGTGTGACAATTTTTTTTGTATTGTCACTAAAAATTTTTTAGGACTTCTCAAATCCAGGATTTGACAGCTGCCTTCACCTTATCAGCCGAGATGTAATGATTACCCTTGAGTTCCCTCTTGAGTAAGGGAGGGGGGGGGGGTGGGGGGAATATAAATTGCAAGGCGCAAGATTGGGTGAAAAGGAGAGTGTGGAATTGGTTCGAACTTCAGGTTTTGCAGAACCTCTACAGTTGTGCACGTGGTACCCATGTCCAAATTTTATGGTAGCCCATTCAAAGCCAAAAACGTCTGCAGATATGCCAGTGTGGTTTGAGATATGTTTTTGAGTGATTTTTCCAGTTAGTTGAATCGAATCGTCAATGAGTGATTGGGATTTTTTGTCTGTGACAGTGATCTGATGTCTGCTGAGGTTTCCTTAACAATTATAGCTTTTTCAGGCTCGCAATCACAAATTTTACCACCCATCTATTCAATAGACCTATCGGCAGCGTTGTCATCGTAATCAGCCTTTAAATGTTTGAGTCTCAGTAGGAGTTACCTTTCTTTTCCCAGCAGTTAAAAGAATGCCAGGATGCTTCGTTCAAAAAGGCCGTGTGCAAATTCCTTTGTGTTTCTGGTCCCCAGTCCTAGAGAGGGGGAATGTTACTTCCACATGCCACCGAGTTCACTTCTGGAGGTCACTTCACTCACTCTGTAAGCATGTGTGCATTTCTTTTCAGCCTAAGCTATAAGCAAAAAACTGCTAAAAATGAGATTTTTGCCCTTCATTTTTTTCAATGTTGTCATGAAAGTTTGTTAGGAAACTTCAGATTAGGAGTCAGCCCCCCCTCCCCCAAAATATATGGAATGGAAGAAATCAAAACTTCCCCACAATTTTCCAACTAGGGCCCTTTCTAGCACAAATTGACTGGACTGTGTTAACTACACCTTGTATCATCCCATCAAATTCTTTGATATCTTTTATTGACATGGGATTTTAAATCAATGCCAATTTGGTCATTAAATACATACATTATCAATAGAAAGTAATGTGCTCCTATAGTTAGTAGTGGGAATATAACTTTTTTTGTGATTTTGTGAAATGTAATAAAGTATTTCCTTTTGGAATGCTGAAGAGTGTGTGAAGAATCTAATATGTTACAGTGCATTGAAACTCTTGGACGTGGCTGCCTGAATGCAGAATCTGTTGGGGAATTGACAAGAATCATTGATAAAATCATGAAAGACCATTGAAAATGCAGCTGCTCGTCAAGAAAAAAGGAAAGATGAAGACTATGATGAGGTAAATTTACATCTTGTTTGATTTTTATATTAGATGTTGCAGCTTAGTAATAGGCATTTTTGACAGTTATATGGATCAATCTAACTTCAAATATTTAGAATGATTGTTTGTGTAAGAAATCTGTGTTTGTTGTGCTACTGCAATTGAATTTGGTTTTATTTTCTCCTTACATGTTTCACTCCATGTTCTGGAGTCATTGGATATCTGTTTGACAATTTGTATTTCTTGATAGTTGCATTGTGCTATTAATATCAGTATGAAGTATGCAAGGACATATATGCACATTTGATTTGGAGAATAACCCGCTTACCAAAGTAGAAGATTGCAGTGGCATGGACGCATGAAAAAACATGGAACACACCTAGAGCGATAAAATTTTTGGGCTCAGACTCCTCCTTCAGCAATAGAATGTGGTAGTTGTCTGATGTAAGCTGGCGGCTAACGGAACTTGCAGAAGATAATCTGGTGACTCTTGGTGGGGGGAAAATAAACATGGGAGGAAGTGTGGATAGTAGTAGAAACGTGTAACCGGAAAATTATGAGCCAATTTGTGGGAACCAATCACAGTAATGTGGCAGGTCAGCAGCAGTCTTCTACTTTGTTAAGCAGTGGTTATTCCCTTACCCAAATATTTACTGTATCCAATTTATAGCATCTTTTTTTCCCCTACAATATATAAACATTTGGATTGGAGAAAAATCACCACTTACCTAAATAGAAGTTTGCTGTGGCATGATCACACAGAAAAACACGTAGATACACGGAGTGACCAAATTTGTGGTTCCATAATCCTTAATGAGGGACTGCATTATGGAAGCTGGCAGTCAACTGAGCATGCAGAAAGTACGTCAGCAGCTCGTCATAGGGCAGAAACAACATGGTGGGAAGTGTGGATGGGAGTTGAAAGGTGTAAACCCAAATTTATGAACCATATCACGGGAACCAGTCGCAGAAATACTGCAGAGGCTAACAGAAAATATTTTCTTATCATTTAAATGAGTATAAAACATATATAGACAAAAATACACAATTTTTGTCAAAGTACAAAGATATTACACATTACTAAAAAATTAGTAGGGAGAAGATAAAGGGTATGCAAATAGTCGGAAAAGAAAAAAGAACGCCGAGACTATCATAAATGAAGATCTGGCAGCTCTCTAGTGTATAGTGAAAACCAGTTCCAACCTTATGAGTTTAGAGATGCCACTTTTATCCGAGAGAACTCTGCTGACAGGAACAGTGAAGCAAGCATTGAAATGGTATCGTGCTGGTGGCATGATAAAATACGGAAGGTTGAAGTTTTCCACGTTTATTGAAAGTAATTTAAACTCTACACAGTTCTGTCCTACAGCTTTTATCTCCATTTTTGTACACTGAAACTGCTTGAAAATACTGACCTGTACCACCCACTGTATATCACTCAAATGTTTGTTTACATTTGGGTATCATGGTTTAAGTTGGTTATGATGGTCTTCTTTGTGTTAACCTTGCTGATCAATGGGACTTTGAAATGGCTTACCTGTTAGTATACAGGGTGTTACAAAAAGGTACGGCCAAACTTTCAGGAAACATTCCTCACACACAAACAAAGAAAATATGTTATGTGGACATGTGTCGGGAAACGCTTACTTTCCATGTTTGAGCTCATTTTATTACTTCTCTTCAAATCACATTAAACATGGAATGGAAACACACAGCAACAGAACGTACCAGCGTGACTTCAAACACTTTGTTACAGGAAATGTTCAAAATGTCCTCCGTTAGCAAGGATACATGCATCCACCCTCTGTCGCATTGAATCCCTGATGCGCTGATGCAGCCCTGGAGAATGGCGTATTGTATCACAGCCGTACACAATACGAGCGGTGAATCGAGGAAGTACAGTACATACTAACGAAACTAAAATGAGCTCTAACATGGAAAGTATGTCCACATAACATATTTTCTTTGTTTGTGTGTGAGGAATGTTTCCTGAAAGTTTGGCCGTACCTTTTTGTAACACCCCGTATATATACAGGAATTACAAAATAGGATATAGGGAAATGAACCACTGCCATAGATGATGGTTGTGTGGCACACACGAAACTGACGAAAACAAATTTTCATGCCTTGCCTCTTTATCAGCTAGAGAACATAATGGAGGGGGATATTGCAGGAGACTGTTTCACAGAGTGACTCTAGGTCAGGAACAGTGGTGGAGATCAATTAAAACAAAGGATAGGGATAGTGATTTTTAAGGTAATACCCAAAAATTTCAAAATATATCAAAACTAATCACTGGTGGGTGAAAAGAGCAGCATAATATAATAAAATGTTAAGTATGTAAATATGAATAAGCAAAAATACAGGGTGTCCACAAATGAATATCAGGGTTTTAATGCTTTATAAGATTTATTACATTATCCTTACAGTTATAAATGATATGTCAAATAAAAGAGCAACTCAGTTTTGTTCGTTGGCACTAGTGCGCATGTGCGTGAAATGTTTCCGCTGCGATCCGCTAGAATGCGGTACTAGCAAAGATGGCGACTAGTGAAGAGAAAGCGTTTTTTTGTTTTACAGTTTGCAAAGACTGAATCTGTAGTTACTGTGCAGCGTGCGTTCCACATTAAGTTCGGGCGTGATCCTCCAAGTGACAATAACATCCGTAGATGGTATCATCAGTTTGAAGATACAGGCTGCCTTTGTAAAGGGAAGAGCGCGGGACGACCAAGAGTTAGCGAAGGGACTGTTGAGCGAGTGAGAGAGTCGTTCACTCGTAGCCCAAAGAAATCTGTTCGGAAGGCTAGTCGCGAATTAGAAATTTCTAAGTCGACTGTTTGGAAAGTTTTAAGGAAACGCTTGAAACTACGTCCTTACCGTTTACAGTTGTTACAGGCTCTATAGCCAGCAGACCATGATTTACGTGCCAAATTCGCTAAAGAAATGTTGTTACATGACGAAGATTTTCTACATCATGTTGTCTTCAGTGATGAATCGACCTTTCACCTCAGTGGACATGTTAACACTCATAATGTGCGGATCTGGGGCTCAGAAAATCCTCAAGAGATCGTACAAGTGCAACGAGACTCCCCTAAAATCAATGTTTTTTGTGCCGTATCTCGGCGAAAAGTTTACCGACCTTTCTTTTTTGATGAACCTACTGTAACTGGTACTTCTTACCTTGATACACTAGAGCAATGGCTCTTCGCTCGGTTGGAACAATATGAACCAGAGAACTTCATTTTCCAGCAAGATGGTGCGCCACCTCACTGGCATAACGAAGTACGCGGTTGGTTGAACGGAACTGTATCCCACCGCTGGATTGGCCGCAAGGGGCCCAATGACAGAGCTTGCTATGCGTGGCCTCCACGTTCACCTGACCTAACGCCATGCGATTTCTACCTTTGGGGTTTCATCAAGGATCGTGTGTATGTGCCTCCGTTACCAGCCGACCTCCTTGAATTACGACAGAGGATTGAAGCAGCTGTTGCAACAGTTACTGAAGACACACTGCTCAACGTTTGGGAAGAACTCGGCTACAGACTTGATGTGTGCCGTGTGACAAATGGTGCCCACATAGAACACTTGTAAGCTTGTATATAAAACTGTTTGAGTTGCTCTTTCATTTGACATATCATTTGTAACTGTAAGGATAATGTAATAAATCTTATAAAGCATTAAAACCCCGATATTCATTTGTGGACACCCTGTATATAAAAATTAAACCAAACATCTGTGAAGTTGAAAATCACCTCAATTTATCTAATAAGGATGGGGACAAGGATAGGATGGGGAAAGGAAAAGTAAAGACTTGGTATTACATTAAATTTAGTTTGTACTGGTAGCCCAGCTCCCACCTTCAAAGTCCAGAGGAGCTGCTGCTCTTTGCGTGTACTTTGAACAAACTGTAAATTATTGGTGTCATGAAGACATAGACAGCTACTGTGCACTTTGAATTCCTGGTGAATACAGTCGGTCAGTGGCTATTCGTTCTTAGGGCTTGCAGCAGGGCCAGTTGCATGGGAAAGAGCCTCGGGTCTGTTTGTGGATTAGTTGACTGAGATTAGGAGAGTTGCTGAAACAAGTTCCGGGAAAGGTGGGGGAAGATGTGCAACATACACCGTGCTTCCACCACTTTCACCAACCCTGTTCCTCGGGAAAGCTTTACCATCATAGACCACACCATCTGTGAAAGCTCCCTTATATCAGCTAACCTGCACAGATTGACCACCAATCCACAGATGGTATTCACCTAGAATCCAAATACTTCCAGCAGCTGTTCAAGTGTCTCATGGCGCCAATCATAAACATTATTTCTAAAAGTTTTTTTTTTAAATTTTTTTGTCGCAAGCTATTATCTTCCTTCATACTCAACCGAAATTGATAAATGAGGTATCATTTTAAAGATTAAGGTATCCACTTTGGTCACATAATATTTAAGAAAGTAATTTTTCCAAATTTGACCCTAAAATGGGAAAAATGTCAATATTACTAAAATGCGGTTTCTTGTGTCGGGAGCAATTTATTTCCATGGATACCTAACTGAAATCAATAAATGAAGTATCATTGTAATGTTGAGGTCTCTGCTTTGGTGAAATCGTGTATTAAGAAAGGACTTTTTTGGAATTTGATCCTGAAAAATCAAGACTACCAATATTTCTACAGTGTGTTTTTGTGTCACTAGCCATTTATCTCCCTTGACATGTGACCAACACCTAACTGAAACCAAAATAGACAAACGATGACTTATCATTGCCACTCGGGCAACATTAAAAATTAAGAACAAAATTTTTCAGAATTGACCGTTAAGGATGAAAGTAATAGCTGTGAAAGTCGTGGGTATAAGACAGTTCAGAGCCAAGCCGCTAGATAGCAGCAGCAGCACATATCACAGATACTAATAAACTGATTCACTGGCGTCGATTTTTTCAGTTTACTTCTAATTTAGTGCTCTTTCGTTTGGTACTAAGAAAGTCGTGCTTACTATTTTCTAACAGTCGGAAGCAAAATGTTAATTTCAAAACTGTAAATAACTACCAACATCTGAGAGACATGTTTTAAACAATTCTAAGCGTTTTTATTTGCAAGTTGTGTAAATTTAAAGTCGCTACCTGCTTTCTTCGATTTACTATAAATTTTGCAAAAACCTTCACGTGGAAGATAACTACTCAAGCCATTTTGTCATTTCATCATTCCGGCCAACCTCCTACAAAAATCTACTTTCTGTTATAATTGACCCCATGACTTAATGAAAACTGTTTGTATTTGATTATGCTTTATTTTCAATATAGTTTCTCCCACTGAATTTACTTATATTCTAAATTGGTTGTTTCGATCTTTACCCACGTGTTCAAAGTTTTTTACAAACTGCACAAAAATGAACCTTTAAACTTTAGTGAACTTTTCAAAACTTTGATATGTAGTGTATGCCAAAATTACGTTTCCTTCTTGCTATAAACTGACTTTATATCTTTCAAAATACTACTTCTAGAATTTTAAAATGTGCAATTACGTCTTAGTTTTCCATACCGGCTCTTAACTTTTATGGTTTTTAAACTCTTTAGTAGAATTCTCTAGCTACAAAATTTCTATCGTCTTTATTATTCTAAATGTCTCTAGAGATGAAGGAAATTTTATCTTTTACAAAAATATTCTGAAACCATGCTGATCTTATGTTCTAATTTTCTATAGTTGTTTAATTTGATTTAAATCTTGAATTGACTAGGTAACTGACTTTAAAACTGATGTGCCATGATATTTAATTGAGCCTGCTGTTCTGTGAATAAATGTCGTTACGCAATTTGCAAAATTTTAGGTTACCTGCTAAATTGTGGAAATTATAAGCATTTTTTAGCTAAACAATTTTTTTTATGGCCAAACTATTAAAGCTACGAAAGTTTTCGTAAGGATCAAAATTAACACGTATCAACCTAGCTACTGCCAAAATTTTAGATCAATAGGAATATTTTGAGTCACTAAGGTTAAAAGTATGACGAAATCAGATGCCGCAGGGGTACATCTTTTTTATACTTTGGGAGGTCACATGGCTGGCTTAGGCGCAAGAGTCTCGACTGACCAGCGTTAGGCTACTTATAAAGGAACGGGGACTATGTGTTGTCTGTCACTGGAAACCACTGGAGCAGAATATGTCGATTTCTGGAGCATTGTGCGCTATAAGGTGGGAAGTGGAAGCTCGGTGTAAGGCAGTGTAGACAGTTATCTTAACCCTTTCCTCCCTGACGGTATTTATAAGTACCACTGTATTTACCATCATATAATTCGACAATACCAGTGTCCACTGCGTTGTTAAGCCTGTTGATGTATTGTTGTATGATTAAGTCAGACAATGACAACATTTATTTTTAAATTCTGCGTGAAATTTCTGAGAAATTAATTTTCTAAGTTGGGGCTTGACAGCATACTGACCAAAGTAACAAGTGGTACATTACAATGAATTTTACTTGGTAAGTGTCAATTTCTGTTATTACTATTTAATTTAGTTTGAACATTTAACCATATATGTTTTACCTATAAAATATATTTTTCTAGTTTCTTTACTAAATAATCTAGAAAAACCAACATGGACTTATAAGTACTGTCAGGGTGTTGTGGGTAGTTTTATACAGATTATTGGTGAATAGATTTAGCAAGTATGCAATTGGTTTTATCATTGTTTTAGATATTTTCAAATGGATATTTCTATGAAATACGCTCTGATTGAAGCTCTTCTCTTAGAAGTTTATAATTTATCAGCTCTTTTCTTAGAAGTTTATAATTTATCAAGGGAAAAATGAAGAAATGACTGGAATGTTTCAGATTACTCATTAGGTCAAAGAGTGGTCTTAGAATTGACTGAAAAAAATGGAGCAATGATGATATCTAGTATTATCATTATTTTTCATCAGTTTCATTATTAAAAAACTGAAACAACTTTTGTTTGTGGGAGAATCAGACCCTACTGCAAGGGACTTTATAACAATCTTCTGATGGAAAACTAAAATGAGGAGATTGTGACAATGAATTTACAAACCTAGGTATTTGCTACTGCAAATGGAAGGATAAAAATGTCATACATTTAGTATCAAATTTTCATGGCAGCGTGAAACTCCACTACCCTGGCTGGGGTCAATGGCAACTTCAACAGATGAGCCCTCTCTCGGGTGGATTGGTGACCTGGTGGATCTTGGACCAGAGGGCCTCTCTGGCCGGTCATCGGGGGCCACCTCCGGCAGTAGGTCCCGTAGAATTTTGTCCATCCTGCCACCCTGTTGTTACACCACTAGTTATATGCAAAGAAAAAGATGGATTGAAGTCGACAATTTCATGCTCAGGAGTCGTCAAGGACTACAATACCTTCATGTGTGGGGGTTGATACTGCTGATCAGCTGATGACTTTGTGCAATACTGACAGAAGATTACCGAAATCATGGTAAAGATTGTTTTTGGGAATTCTGGATGTTGTATTTGTCAATGCCTATAACATAAATGGTCCGATATTTGAAAAAAAAAGTCTGTAAAATTTTTTAGAAGAGCCTTTGCACAAGGTATGATGACTATGAAGGATATCGGTAAAAAGAAAAGGTCATCTATATATATTTCACCAAGCCCTCATCCATTCAAACAACACAAGTCATACAATTCCAAAATGAGAGATGTAAGATTGGGAAACAGAGGTATACTCTGTCCCTAAATTGTAAACATCAGATGAAGATGTGAAGTATGTAGAATGAAGAAAATACAGTTAAACATCATTCCAAATGTTGCATTTCAATGTCTTTTGTGTTTGAATGAGCAAAAAGAATTGTTTTTTAATATCATGAGGCAAAAATTTCATACCAATATGAACATAATTGATTTCAATTGCTATGGCTGTACATCCTGTGATACACAAAGTCGCTGACGGTACTTATAAGTACCAGTTTATACAAATATATAATTGAAATTATAAATTTCCCTTTTTTTCCAATAGCCGGTAGGAAAGGGTTAAGATATTGTAGGGTGCGGCAGAACTTTTTAAGATTTTCAAGGGACTATCATGCAGTATAGGGGTTTGGTCTGGCCATCATAACCTGCAGTCAAATTATTTGGTAAAGATTTCCGATTGCCAGTGACATTTTGAACTTCAAATTAGAAGCATTGATTTTTATTTATTTGATGAACCTACCTTTTCCATTTTGAGGGTTTCAAGATGGTTGCG
The DNA here is from genome assembly GCA_031002005.1 of Vandiemenella viatica. Classification (NCBI taxonomy): domain Eukaryota; kingdom Metazoa; phylum Arthropoda; class Insecta; order Orthoptera; family Morabidae; genus Vandiemenella; species Vandiemenella viatica. The sequence goes on from JARYHS010008074.1 coordinate 182,026,347, forward strand.
ACCAAAACATTTGAATAGTCTAATATCTAAGGCGCAAAACACAGTTATAGTTGAGGTGATAACTGTTTATCCTAACCCCGGTAAGCATTTAATCCTCACAGTACCAATTACACTAAACAAATAAACAATTGATACAAACGAGAGGATTATTCTTTCATCCTATGACAAACCATCAACCTTACTATTCATCGTATTCGCGAAATTTTCGTACGGGTCATCGAGTAATTTTAATTTTTGTTTCTTGGTCCGTGCTATCAGAGTCCTCCCAACAGCGACAGCTAATGTGGGTAGGTCTTTAAGAGTCATTTTGTTTTGTCAATGGAAGTGGAAATTATGACATTCCAGTGTAGCATTGTGTAAATTCATTTGAATAAACATAGAAATAATTCAACCATCCAACATAACAGGGAATGCTGGGACTGGGATGAAACTTAATATGATGTAGTAAAATGTGTAAGTAAAATAATGTCTAGCAACAATTTCTAACTCCTTTCTCCGTAAAAATTATCCACATGTACTTAACATTAATGCTGAAATGTGACTAATAGGAACAAGCTTTATAACATGTCATACAGATATCTGATGCTTAAAATGGAGTGAAATGTGCAAGGGAAAAATCTATTGTATTAGTGTAAATATTATTTACACAAGCTGATTAACTTTCAGTTGTGGAAATGGCCAATCAATACCCTGATGCTTAAATCAAATTGTAATTATTTCCTGACAAGTTTTTGCTTATAATATTAGCAATAATGTTCATTTTATAAAATCTTCCAAAATGTGACAGTATTATTGAGTGGTAGTGCAAAAAAATGTTCTTCTATGCTGTTCTTGTGCAAAAAAAAAGGCAATGTATGTTTTTCTTCTAATTCCAGGTTGTTGAGGAGCAGCTTGTTGATGAAGATAATGAGGATGTTTACATTTTCAGCAAGGTGGCTGATATCATACATTCCTTGTTCAGTGCATATAGAGAGGAATACTTTCACTTTTTTGACCAGGTGGTTGGTCATTTTGTCAAATGCTTGGTAAGAGTCAGTAATTAATACATTGAAGCTTATTTTATTTTTGCGTATGCTTTAGCTTAATTTGTGGCTCGAAGATTCCCCTTTTGAATCCAGGTCTTGGCCTGAATTTTTACGGCTTTAAAAGTATCGGGTAAAGCTTTGCTTCATTCATGTGAAGTATGCTGGCACTTTTGTGGTTTGTATTCTGCATAAAACTTTTTACCTGGAAGGATTACTTGGTTAGCCAGGCTGAGTAACAATGGCAGAGGCACAAGAATGGCTCACTCAATAGCCAAACTACATTTTAGGGTCATATACATTTACTTTTAATACATTGCTGCGAGGATTGTTGTGCAATTTAATTTGTATGTTCAGTTTGCTAACTGTAGAAGATTAGAGTAATATTTCTACTGCCCTGCTGTGAGTGGTTACTGAGTAGCAGATATAGTTGGTTTGAATGGAAAAGATTCATCTTTGAACTGAGTACAGTGGAAAAGTAAAGTGACAGGAGGTTGCAGAGATTTCAGCAAAATTGTCTACTATTACTTTCAGTGATGGTAACTTCATTTCACTGATACTGAAGATCAGAAAATTTTCTCAATAATGGTGCAAATAACTTGAACCTAAAGTGTTAAAACATTTAATTGGTGGCACTGGAAATTAGAAGACCAGGTCTATAAGTTGCTTCTTCCCTAGAGAAGTGCATAATGGTTTGAAAAATGGTTATTTCTGTGAATTTCCTATCAGAAAATGAATGTTACTGTTTCGTTGTGATGGGAAATCTTTTGTTCTTTATTAATATTATTTTAACTAGCTGAAGATAATTTGAGTAGATGAAATGTTAATAAGTGTACTAAATGTTAATTGTTGAGGAGAAACATAAAGCAATTCTTGAATATCTCCCTGTATTTGTGAAAGTTTCTCACAGTGAAGGGTTAAACACAAAATTTCCTACAAATTGGATTATTCTTCTGTCTGCAATAAATTTTTAATGCTTTACAAACTAAGCAACAATAATCCTTCACGTATAAAATCAGCTGTGTGGGAGTAAATGTAATAATTTCTAACAAACCATGAAGTTTATATATTAATGTCAATTATTTTTGTTCTGTTCTCAAATCTCGATTTATTGATATGTATCCCCGATGAATTGTCACAAAATTCATGATAAATTTTATTAAATTAATGCTGGTAATGCACGAAGTGAAGAAAAACCAACCAGACGGTTTTTTGGTCCATGTGAACAGTCACGGGCACTGCTAATAGACTAGATTAGTGGTTCCCAATTAGTTTTTCCCCAAGTAACACATCAAGAAATGCTCGATCCTGCGTACCCCTTATAGCTGCCGGTGCCACTGCATTCATACCACTCGAGTGGTTCACACAACCACAGCATTATGGACATATAATTCACACACACAGTTTGACTGTCTTAAAATATATTTTGGAGATAGTAATGTTTACATAACTTTTTCTTAATTCCTTAATTCCTTAGATGAGATTACCGCACATACCCCTTGAAGCAATATTTTGTACATTGGGGGTACATGTACCAATAAATGGGAACCACAGGACTAGATTATTGCTTTTCCAGGTATGTTTTTGGTGTCTTTTTTGCTTTGTTTACTCTTACTTTCTAAATAATGGAATTCCAGTTTTTCACTGAGCTTGGTGGATGAGTGGTAATGCTCTGGCGTTGCATTTGGGAGGATGCAGGCTTGAATCTGTTAGGCTATGGGTTTTCCGTGGTTTTCTAAAATCACTGCAGGGAAATTTTGGGATAGTTCCTTCAGAAGGCTATGGCCAAATTCCTTCCTTTTCCTTTCACCAGTCCTTTCCCACTTTTATGACCTCGGACATCAAAAATCTTGTTTTTCTACTACACAAGTTCTTGTTTTGATAGGCTATTCTTCTGCATAGCTCTACTATTTTTAAACTAATGCTTATTTCATGATTTAGTAGTATGAGATCTAGGAAATAATGTATGGCAGTTCTGTTGTAGAGCATGTTACATCTGGTCTTAAAGTGTGAACACAGTGCTTGGCTCAAGATCGGTGGATGTCTTTCTTGGTTAATAGGTTTTTGTTTATTATTTGTATAACTTCAAATTTTGGTGCTTTCATAGCATTGTATGTATTATTCCTATGTTTTGTTCTAATTTTCGCATTTATATGTCTTACTTTCATTTTTTCAAAATTGTTTCTTCCTACCTTATGGTGTATCTACTCTGCCTGTATTCAGTTCCTGGTCTTCCTGATTTTTCAACCTTCTGTCATTAGCTGAACCTGATGGCTGATTACTAATGTTCCTGCCTCATATTCAGGGTGACTCTAGTTTAGTTCCCTGTCGAGCCCCTATTATGCAAGTCTTAAGTCTAGTACACCCACGGTACTCAATTTTGATACTTGGGAGTGCCGCAAGTTTGGCACATTGTAAACTCTTTCTAATGGCCACCTTAGGGAGTGACAATAGAAAGTTGTCTCTTTGAGAGCAGGGATCTTTGCTTTAACGCCTGGATTGCAAGGGCTATATGAACCTCAATAAAAATCATAACCTCAAGATAATGTGACGAGGAGGTGAAAGGGTTGAGGCAGTTAGTAAAAAGCTTAGAACCTCCAAGGCACCACTTTCTGCACTCTATTTGTAATAAGCTTTCCAATGTGATGCGAGGATTATATGTGGCTTCACGTCCTATACTCTGCAGACAATTTGAAACCCCCTTGCGTCTAAGGTGGACCACAAGGGTCTCCTAATGGACTCAACACTTTGAAGTGGGCAAGGATTAGGAGCCCTCCCATTCAAATGGAGCAAAGAAACAGAAAATCTGTTTTCGTCAAATGCTTTTGTTATAATGCAAATAATGGAACATTTGAGAAAAAATTCCCTGTATAGAAAAAGTTTGCAAGGACTACTGGGTGCACTGAAATTGTATAAAAAGTGAAAAACAGGACACTGTTGCTGGGAACATGTACCAGGAGGCAGGTTTTCTAATCCTTTAACTTAAGAAACTTGGAGAGAGTTTGCTGTAAAATGCGAACTCTGTAAGTCCATAAATTGTAGTGAAGGTACTATCGGCTGCCATGTTAAGGATTTAGGTACTGAGGAACTCATTAATGAGTGGGAAGCAGATAAATTTGTCAAGGTTTGTCATATTACATGGAGAGTAAATGGCAGTTTTGAGAATACTGCCACCTTTGTCCTGATTTTTGACACTGTTGCCCAAGACAAATTAGGCACTCACTGCTTCTAGTACCAGAGGTTCATCATATGATGGCGTCTTGCAAGGGCAAGTCAACCAACGCTAAGAGTGGCTTATGGTGCACATGAGTTGGTTAGAACTTTCACTTTACCACAAGTGTGAATCAACTGCTCTGCTTCACAGCTAGCCTGGAGCAGGGAGTGTGGAGTGTTTCTTGAAGAGTGGAAGATATATACTAGTTAACATCAGAGCAAACATCTTACGGTCAAGCAAAGAAGTCAGTTAAGGCCTTTGGCCCATTAGTTTTCTCTAGTAGCTTTTTGAAAATAGTTTGTTTCCTTCAGAAAAGAAAGAAAGTCTATTCAGACATCACACTGCAGATGTGAGCACGAGTACAATGTACTTCTGAGCTACGTCATAATATCTAAGACAGCAGATGTTTGTAGCAGCTCATTTGCAACCTCAACCACTCCAGCAGCAGTTATAAAGGTTCCACCACCACCAACAGCAGCAAAAACAGCTGCATGCTCATTACTGCTAGCAACTGTGCCTGCAGTAGCAACACCACCTATTTTCAAAGGGAGGAGTTTGATCAGAGGATTGGGGTACAAAGTTTATGTAGACAAACCCAAAGAAATTTGGTATATTGTCCTCATTGTCTACTCCCAGACTACTTAGTGATTGAAAAGGAGGGGAGGGGGGGGGGAGAGGGAAGGGAAGAGGATGCCTAGGAGAACTAACCTTGTAGTGTTGGCACGTCTTCATGGATCTGGAAAAAGTGAAGTAGTGGTGGTTGAGCATGTTTCCATTCCTCAACAGAAACCAATTAGGATCTGCCTGACTGTGGGGAGGTGTTAGAATGGTAGGATGGTGCCCATACTTCACTGGAAGTTAAATGGTTTCATAGCTCACAAGGAGGAATTACAACTCTTACCATGGTCTAATCCTTTGTATCTGTCTTCAGGTGACACATTTTAGACCTGTACGGCACCAGTGTTAAGATATGACGTATTTAGGAGACCAAGAGAGACCTAGTGAAGTGAGGAGTGGCTTTTTGTTTTATTTCAGCATTAAAAGCAGTTGCAGTGAAAATTATGGTTTAATAGAACTGGTTGTGGGCTCTATAAAACTACCACAAGTGCACCAGTTGATTACCATCAACTGAATAACATCTTGCGACAAGTAACTCAGCGATTTCTCCTGTTCGGAAATTTCAACATTCATCGTGCGTTCTTGCATTCAATCACAGATTACCCACATGTAGAGTAGTTAACAGCTTAACAGAGAAGAAATATGTATCCTCAACACAGGCCAAAAGGCACATTTTACTACTGCTTCCAGTTCATCCTCTGCCATTAATTTGCCTATCCTTTTATTGCTATTCTTTTATTGCACATTTTATGTAATCATGGGAGCAACCACTTTCCCCTATGGCTTCATGTTTGGACATGAGTTGGCAACAGCTGACGCAAATGGAATGTCAGCAAAGCCAATTGGCAGATCTACTGCCATTCACTCTTTCTCTAGCAGTTACAACATAGAAGAGAAGGTGAATTGCTTCACAGAAATGATTCAGCAGGCAACTAATATTTCCATTCCGAGAAGTTCAGGAACCTTGTTAAGAATATCTGTACCATGGTGGAATGATGAACACCGTTTCACTATTTATGGTCATAGACGGGTGTTGCAACCAACACACTTCATTGTTCCAAAATGCAACATCTACTGCATGTCATGTTAGTAAGTAGACCAAAAATACATAATGCCAGAACTTGTGAACACCATAAACAGTACCACACCATCATTCTTGATTACCAGTAACTGGATTATTTGGTGAGGACGCATAGTTTGCGACAAACAAATTATTAGGCAACTGATTATAGATTCCTTCACTCTTATCATTTCATCTGCCAGATTGGATGTTAGGGTCCAGCAATGAAGAAATGCTGCCGAAAGACTCATTTTATGCTTTGATTTGTTTAATACTTAGGTGGACAGTAGCCTGTACAGAACATGGGACATGGAGTCAGCTTATAAACAGTTCCAAGGCACTCCACTAGCATCTGATCTGATCTGATATAGTAGCAGATGGTGAGGCAAAGATGCTAAAGAGTATCTTCTGGATATTTTATTACAATATTTGTACTGAAGGATACTTTCCCAACTCATGAAAAGATGCAGTACTAGTAACACTTTTAAAACCGGGCAAATTTTTAGTTGTCTTGGTTGTGTATTAATGAGCTGTATTGGTAAGACATGATATTGCGTGGTGAATTAATCTAGTGTCCTGAATCCCAAAATCTGAGCCATTTTCAGTGTGGATTAAGGAAATTTCGATTCATCTTGGATAACAGGATCTTGCTGGAAGTGGCAATATTGTACGAGTTTATTTGCAGCCGACAGCTTGTGTGTGTTATTTATGTCCAAGGTGGCCACAAATCAGGAATATCGGGAATTATCTTGGAATTTAATGCAACCTGGAAATATCTTGGAATCCAGGGAATTTCAGAAAGTATCAAGGTATTTAATTGCGACCACCCAAAAGTTAAGATTTTTTTTGTAATGTCTTGAATCCTGAAGTTTGTTATTAAATAATTTACCTTTCATATTTTTAACATAAAATAACCAAGAAATGCCACATTTACTCGTTTTTTTTTCTTCCTTACAAGAAAAGTATGAAACGTGTTTCAAAAAATTGTGTGTAAAGACTGGAAAGTCTTTGAAAATCTGTAGAATTTCACATGCACATTTTGGACTTTTCAGAAGAATTAAACATTTAATATAAAAACAAAAGACTAGATTCAGGACACCAATACCAGCAAAAATGCAGTTAGCCATAACAGTACAGTTTTATAACTTTTTTTTTTAATTGTCACAAGGCAAATAAAATCATAAATAAAATGTAAGATCATGTAAATATTAAGCAGAAGTCTAATTAGACAGGATTCAAAGCTGTTGCAAATGCTGAATCAAAGCGACCATGTAAACAGCATGGTTGTGCTTGCCACTAATGCCTTGAAGTGCCTAAAAGACTGATGCTGAGACAAGTGGCACTTGCAAGCAGCCACACGAGACAAGCCTGTGCAATCCATAGTTTGTGCTATTTTGCATTGACTGATGGTATGCAAACACCACTTCAGAAGAAATTGAACATCGAACAAAAAGATAACCGAATCAGAAGATTTTAAAAGAAAAGTAACAAAAATGGGCATAAAAAAATTTAATTTAGCTGAGATTCAAGTTATTGATGATCAATTAAAAATCTACAATAATTTTATCTACTGAATATCTTGTATCTTTAAACAATCAATTGTTATATATATATATATATATGGATCTCGGACTCTTAACGATTTAGATGAAATATTTAGGTAATGTTTGTTTTTTAAGTTTATCTAAAAGTTTCCCTGCAAAATGAGATTTTACAGAGAATTAGCAATTCTTGTATTTGGTATCTCGGAAACTGTGTTAACGCCGTCTCGTAAACGTTTCAGTAGCAGTAAGCTGGGCTGATGTTAGTTAAGTTCTCTTTGATTACAGCAATGAGCTCTTATAACTTTTGTACACTAGCCAACGCGTGTGAGTAGTATGGTGGTCAATCATCGAATGGTAATAAAATAATGTGGAAATAAGTAAATGCAAGTATTTATTAGTGAAAGGTATTTTATTCTACGCTAAGTGTTGTAAAGCTATCACACCCTTCAACTACTGTAAAAGGGCTATTTTAATAGAATGTGTATATGATATGCTCAGTTTTGATCACCTGGGTCCAGTAGATCTCCCTGGCTTTTGAAGAGACCCATACCTGTCACGGTACACAAAGCTGTTTCCCACTTAGCGTTTTTATTAAAGTTTCTAATGATTATTTTAAATTAGTACCATAAATTTACCCTGGTATACATGGATTGGTCTAACCAAGCTATTGGAGTAGGTTGCTCTGTAGTGTTCCCTGGAATTCTTATAAATACAAGCTTGATAACAGGTGTAGTATATACACCACTGAGTTAGGCTTTACTAAAGTCGTTCCAGCATATGGAAGTAAGTCTCTATATGAAGTAAATCACATACTGCAATTACCTTAGATGCATTAATGCATTGGGAAATATGTACCCTGCATACTGTTGCCCAAGACATACAGGATTACCCTCCACTCCCTCCAGTTTTGTGGAAAGGAGATTTTATTCTGCTAGGTTCTTGGCCACGTGGGAATAGGGAATGATGCAGTGGATATAGGTGTCAAGTTAGCCTCTAACATCGTCAAAGGTGTAAGCCTAACAAGATCCGGCTGGTCTAGCCTACTGTTCAGCCATGAAACGGCTCCAAGCTGTGGTTGAGAATGGCTGAAGTCCTCCTTGCTTGCCTCCACATAGGGCACCCTCCTTTGACACACAGTTTTCACAGTTAAGGATCCACTGCTTTATGATGTGCCCCACATTTTAACAGATTGAGTTTTATTTCTTGTTTTCTCTCTTATTTTAAGCAATGGAACTGACTAAGGTTTTAAATTTCTTTCAATTAGCTACTCTTGCTCAAAAAAAAAAAAAAAGGGGGGTGGGGAGGTTTAGAACTGTCTATGATAAGACTGATGAGTGGCCCCTGTAGAGTAGTCTACCCAAGTAGATTTTTGTTGTTGTTTTAGTGTCATGTTTTATTTCTAGTTAGTCTTTTACAAGCTGGACATTATTTTTGTAATGTGCTTTACATCTGGTTGGCCACTCTACATGCTATTGTTGTTGGAGTTCAAGGGCACGTGGATGGTGTGGTCATTAGTGCCCTGGCCACTCTACAGCCAGCCAGCATTTTGTTGCTTCAGTGTCTTTTAAATCTGATTGGTACTTTATCTACAATTATTGAAACTTTACAGTCCCTTTCTTTCTCTTTGCTCAGTGTTTATTTGCTTCAGTTCAGTGAAATTTTGTTTAATCTAAGATGCTTTAATTTTGAAATTTTGTATTTGTGTTGCTTCTTTGTGGCCTTCAGTTACCACATGTATTGATTGATATTTAAACAACTTCCCAATGTCCAATTGATTTGAAACTTTGCATCCTTTTCAACGACAATGCAATATTCCGTAATTATAATGACTAATTTTTCAGTAAGTAAAATTTGAATAAATCACCTCACAGTTAAAATTTTTACCTGTGTGACATAACAACCCAATCAAGTAGGCCTTTGCTATTTAATGCCTAAGTTTAAAATGTTGAGAACACTGGGAGCACACTTGTTGAATAACTGGACTGCTGCTCAGTCATTGTTAACTTGCTTACTTATTTTGTATAGAGGAATTGCTTGTATATTTTGCAAACCTGATCAAAACACATGTTTATGGTTTTGTTGAACATTACTATGCCTGCTGTTAACCATGTTTGCCATTGAAAATGTTGTGCACAGTCTTTTTCTGCATGTTTGTCATGCTATTTTAACATTTCAGAGGTTCTAGTGCTATAAGTAATTTTTAAAATATGTGTATTTTAATTTTGGCTTTTCAAGTACCAAATTGTGATGAGAATAAGTATTTCACTCTGGCTGTGGTTGATTTATAAAATCTTCGAACCATCGCATGGGACAGTAGTAGGCAAACCTTTATCTACTTGCGACGCTCCATAAACTGTCCATACACATCACTGTGAAATCAATTAAAATTAAAAGCTGAGAGTTAGATAATTAACATTTAATTTCTTAGAATATGACAATATGTAATTATTTTGCAGTACATGAAACACAGAAATTGAATTAAAATAAATAACAGCCGATCCCTTAGAACAGGTAAAATTTTGTGGTACACTTTTCATCTTGTGGCAGCACTCTGGTTGTGGACCACTGTGATAGGATAGAAGGCTTCGAATGATAAAGTAAATCAATATAAGGTTTTTCATGTTTTATCTATTTTGTCGGCAACTCCTAGCAATGTTGCTAGGAAATACTGATTAATGTATTAGTTTGGTGTTGTAATTTTGCTTGTTGTGCTGTTCATGGTAACTTAAGCATTTTATGTTTTGCTTTTTAAATTCCACTTCTGTTACTCTGTTGGCTTTTTAAACATTGTGTTTAATATTAGTTGTTCAAACCAGAAATTCAGCAAATCCTACACTTAAACTTTATGGCTTATAGAAACTTATAAAATTGTAGTCTTTTCCTTAAAGATTTTTTTTGTTGGATCTAGTGTTGTAAAAAAAAAAAAAAATTTTTTTTTCTGGCTTGAAAAACAACTTAGAAAAAAAAACACGTTTTTTTCTGGGACACGTGTTTTTTCATAACTACTAAATCTCAAATTTGTAAGGCTTTCATTGATTAATATGACTGTTTTAGAGTTTATTCTAAGTACTTTTCTTAATTTTTAAATCTAATATATTTTTCTGGTTCAGTAGAAAAAAAAATTACGGAAATATTGGCAACATTGACTGAAATTTTCTTTTATGAACGGGGACTTCCCGAAGAGGCTACGTTGCGCGAGAAGAAATCCCCGTTCCCCATTGTTTGGATTGATACTCGCTATTTGAACTAGTGCTGCTAGCCCTACAAATTTATCTGGATTCTATGGATTTCTAAAAAAATTAGGAATTTAAAATTTATCTATGTTTTTTGCCTCTTTTTATTACTTAATGTGCTTTCGTTGTATTCATATACTTATTAAACTCTCAGCGTATAGTGATACTGAGTCATTAAATTGTCAGTAATTATGAATCGTTTCCTTGCATCTTTTGGCGTAAACCAACGATTGAAAAGAAATAAAGCTCCTATTTTGTATGATAATAGATTTAAATTCAAACTTAAAAGACCGTAATACAGAACTATAGGCGCAGTCTTTAAGCACTGTGTGTACTTTGCTCACATTTTAAAATTGCAATCTCAAAATCTTTTGTGTACAATACAAGAACAACCAGTAAAAGAAAATGTAACTTCTTCTGAAGTTACGGATCAAGAGGAGACAGAAGAAGATACAGAAAATTCCGACACCGACTGAACTAGTGATGGTAATGCTGATACTAGTGAATGTGGTACTGACAGAGGATGAATAAAATTGTTACCTATATAGATAAATTTATGAATTATTATGTAAAACATTATATGATTCAGTAAGATTTAAAACACACTTGTAAAATGTAAGTTTCGTAAATGAAATTATAATTTATCAAATACAGGGCGTTCGCCGGGAAACGCAACCCACTGTTAGCGCTACAAGGAAGAAACTGCTCCCGGCGATCGAGCGCTCAGTTTCCGGCATTGTTCGACCGTCGGCCGCGGACTATTTCATAATAATTACGCTTCATAAACTTGTGTGCTAAGCATTTAAATGTGACTTAATTCATTATCTTACCTTATAAAAGATGCTGGAAGTGTTGACCCTCTTGTGTAATGCACATTTCACATCTTCTGAACATATTTCGAGACACACGCTGCCCTAACTGACTTAATGATTTTTTGGGTGACTGTTCTAGTCGAAAAGCGATATCGTCAATTTTCTCCTCTGTGAGAATACGGTTGACCGACAGTCTCTTTTTGTTAAAAAATGAACCCGTTTCTCTTACTTTTATAACCAGACGCAGAATTGTTGATTTAGCTGGCAGTAAAGCGCTAGGAAATTCGCGACGAAATTTACTGCGACACTTTTTAAACGACTTCTTCTTCACATATGTATCGTAGAGAAATATTCTTTGTTGCAAACTGTAACGTACCATAATTTTACTCACACTCAAACACGGTACAGATTAGTAAGAGTATGAAGCCCCAAACCAGCCAAACCGCAAAGAAACGTTTGTTCACAACACTGATTAATAAGAGACTGAAGTCACAAACTATCTACAATGCAATGAAACCGTGTGTTTTTTTTTTTTTTTTTTTTTTTTTTTTTGTTTTTTTTATGGCTTTTGGCTTCGAGGCCATACAGCCAACTCAAGTGTATTTTGAATCATCCAGTGTATTTCATTGCATCACAGTGTATTATTTTTCCAAGTGGTTCTATACACAACACGATGGACACGACATAGAGACAACACATACACTAAACACCCATGCCCTCGGCCGGACTCGAACCGGCGACCTTCGGCACGTGGAGCTAACACTCTAGCCCCTACGCTACCGAGGCCGGCCAATGAAACCGTTCTTAACAATGTAAAGGTCACTGCACTGCACTGTTGGGGCAGCGGAGGTGTTAAACAGTGCGGTGATTCACGGTGCTGCGTGGCGGAAACTGCTGGCTCTACTGACCGAGCAAGTTGCCGACGGCAACAGACTGGGAGGGTAGCGTTTTCCGGCGAACGCCCTGTATAATGTTTTCTGAAAAAAAAAATTAGAAAAAAAACAAGGGTGCTAAGTTTTTTTTTCATGTTTTTTTCACAAAGCTGAAAAAAAACATTTTTTTTTTCAATTTGCAACACTAGTTGGATCCTTTGTGATAATGCTTCAAAACATCAAAACTTGTGGCAACATAATGCACAAAATCGGGAAAACGTCTTGGGAAACAGTCAATAATCAGAGCAACATGTGGAATATTGTGTGTATTTGGTACTGAAACTACAGTTCTCGGAACACGGTCACACAACTCATACCAAAAAAATCTGAAAGGAGTGCCGTGGAAGACAGTCTTGCGATTGTCAAGATGGGATTGCTTTCAGTTAAAGGATTGAGAAAAAATTGGTGCAAGATTGAGCTTGTCAAAAATAATGGTTATTAGAATACAAGAACTTTGCCCCTAAAATGCATTGATGTAGTGCAGAAGCCAGAATAGGCAAATTGCAACCGAGTTTCTCATTTTTCATTACCAGTTATACTTTGCTTCAAAAAATCTCTATCAGTGTGCAATTGATTTTGTGAGCCAGATGTGGCTCCACTTTTTGGCATTCAGATCAGTATTTCTATATTATTGTAACCATTTTTCATTTTAATAAGTTGTATATAATGACTGGCCTCAATAATACATTTTTCTTTACTCTCAGTCTCCAGAAATGCCCTGGACAGACCGTCAGTGGGCTTTGTGCATCTTTGATGATGCTATTGAGTATGGTGGTCCAGCTTGCAGCAAATATCAGAATTACTTCTTGGAGCCTATGTTGTCTTTTATAACTGATAAGACATCTGAAGTACGTCAGGCAGCTGTGTATGGATGGGGTGTACTTGGTCAGCATGGTGGTGCATCATTTGCAGGTAATTACTTTAACTAATCAATAAAAAATGGAACAGAAATAAATTCAAAATGCTATATGAGAATGATAAAATTGTTGTTTACGCTAGGCTGTCTGTTGTATACTGTGGGGAACAGAAGTAGTTATGAGAAGTGCATTAAGAAAAATTAGTATTTCTTTCATCAAACAAATTTAACAATTTTTTTCTATCACTGTGTGATGGCTTGTACTCAACTGGACATTTGTATTATTTAGAATTTTTAAGTACTGTCATTGAGCTAAATAGTCCTGTACAACGATCAATTTATTCAATTTCCTTATATTCTTACTTCAAACCTTTCCCCACTTCTATAGTCTTGGAATTCTACATTTCTGTCAACAGAGATGTAGTTTTGTGCAGAAAAGTTCCCACACATTAAATATTATAATCTTTCATAGCATTGAGTCTTGTTGAGCAGTGATTTACTGTGTTGAATCGGCTGCCGTCATTAAAACATTTTATGACACACACACACAACAGTTAATAATAACTTATTATGGAAGGATTTGCCATGAATAACAATCCACATAACTTCATCCTGTACTTGTTTAGTAGTGGTGTAAAAGTTCATAACACACTATAATACAGTTCCTGCTGGAGCTAAAAATTCAGGTATGATCTAGTGAATTTTACCTAGCTCAGCATGTAAGTATTGGAAGTCAGTAGTCCGTAAAGTTCTTTTTGGGACTGAAGTTGTTGACATTTTGCCATCCACAAGACTTGCTTTCTTATTCAAGTCTGATACTAAACATGTTCTGTACTGATAGTACCTAGATTTTTGGGTAATGCTATGCTTCTGTTTCGTCTAGTAAGCTTTCGGTCTTCTTCATAGTTACTACAGCTGTGTTTGTTGAAATTATTGCTATATCCAAAATTTCTAATGCCTCCTTTAAATGTAAACAAATTTGATAACTCTGAAGAATGCTGCAGTATGTGAACTGAACGCTTATAAATTAAATAAAAATGTGGCATTACCGGGAAAACCTAGGAATTAATTGCCACCGAGCATGGTGGGTGAACGGTTAATGTTCTAGCCTCGCATTCGGGAGGATGTGGTTCGAATCTGTCCAGCCATCCCGATTTGGGTTTTCCAGTTTCCCCAAATCACTCCAGGCTAATGCCGGGATGGCTGAATTCCTTCCTGTTCCTTGTCCTTTCCTGCCTCTAATGACCTCGACATCAACAAGGCATTAAGTCATAAGTAAAAAGAAAACAGAAAATGAAAGATTGCCAGAAAGCCTTGGGGTAGAAAACTGTCCATGTTTCACAAATCTCAACTGTCTCTCCCACACAAAATTGACTATAAAACATCAGACTCCATTAATAGTATTCTCCTGATTTCTTCTAAACGTTGTATTGCCAATATCTTTAAAATCCAACCCTCATAAATTTAGCCTCAATGGACTTCTCAAGCCCTAAGTGTTGGTGATAAACCTTTCTTCTCTTTTCACTGTTTTCTAAAAAATTCTTATGTTTCCTGCAACACTAAAATTCAATCATACTAGTACCACCATTAAACATGATGATGCCGCTGTGAGAGAATAGTGGTAAATCTCCGGTCTAGCATTTGCGATAATGTGGGTTCAAACCTCATTCTGCTACCCGGATTTTGGTTTTCTAAGATTATGTGAAATCACTCTAGGTCAGGGTCAGAATATCATTTTCATAAAAATACAATGAGTAGTTCCTTATCCTCATTCCTCTCCCTCTAATGATTGGGATGAGGCATAAAGGTCCAAAGGGAAAAAGGCAACAGGTTAATGGAGGATTTAAGCCCAATAATTTCAAAATGGTTTAAATTAATTTTCTGTTTTTTCTTGCTGACCTGCCATCACCATATATCTCTCCTTATTTATACACTGGTGGGAATTAAAAGTGCAACACCCATACAGGAATGGTAGAATTTTAAGAAACTTTGTAGATATATCCAGGGTCATACACAGAAGAAATAAAAAAAATTGAGTTTTTTACCTCTAGATACGGTTGTCAGTAGCAAGTGCGCCCATCTTGAGCACATATACATTTGTGGATCCTTGCTGGCATTGAACCAATAAGTGTTCAGATGTCTTTTTGGTTTATGTGTCTCTATGCCTGCATGTCTTGTGCAGTCAGTTGTTGCAGCAGACTTTGTGCTGGGAGACCATGTGATCTAATGTGTCTAATCCTGGCATCCCAGACTGCTGTCCAAATTGTGATCGTAACCCCTTGCAAGGCTTGTGTTGTGATGGCCACAGTATCACTAACATTATCCTGTTGGTGACTGCGATTTGGATGGTGGACATGAAGGGTATCGTAATATGGTGCAGCATCTCGCCCACATGGTGGGCTGTCATTGTGTCTTTAAACAATTACCCAGGGTTCCCACGAGCCTTAAAAAGCCTTAAAAAGGCCTCAATTTTCATTTTGATTTTTAAGGGCCCTTAAAAGGCCCTAAAATTTGCTCAAAAGCCTTAAAATCTTTGAAAAAGCCTGATTTTTTAACACTGAGATATACCGTAATAAATTTCACTATCCCAGGGACACGCCGATCGGCATATTTCTCTCTGGCTCGACCTTGACCAAGTGTGAGTCAAAGTGCTTATATTTCAAGCAAGTAGTAGTCTTTGCAAAGAACCTCTCTTATGTAGTTCTGCTTCGTACATGCCTGCGTCTTACATTTCTTGGCATTTTCTCACTAGTTTCTTATTTAAATATTGTTTTATTGTATATTACAGCTTAATTTACGTTCCCTATTTATTTTTTTGTATGATTTACGATGGTAAAGTGTACATTTAATATCTTATGGTTAAATAAAGAAGATTACAAACATTGGCTCGCTCCATCCCGTGATAAATACAAAGGATATTGCAGTGTTTGCTGTAACAGATGAAGGCCAAAAATAGCACCTCTACTGGGATACAAACATTTTTGAATGCTCAGTCGAAAGAAAAACTTCAGCCTGTCAAGGAGACATCAGATGCTGCTGTTGTATCGGCTAATTCTTTGGATTTTGCTGTTCCTCCTCCAAGTACAACAAATACTTTGACAGTTCTCAAGAACTCAGTACTTGATGCTGAAATAAGGTGGACTGTGAATTGTGTGACTAGTCATTACTCGTATAATTCTTCAAAGACATCAATTTGTTATTCCAAGAAATGTTTAGTGATAGCCAGATAGCTAAACTATTTTCCTGTGGACCAGCAAAATGTGCTTGTCTGCTTTGTTTTGGCCTTGCACCATTTTATAGAAATTTGTTGTATGAGTCTCTGAAAAATTGCAGTCATTATGTTTTATTGTTTGATGAGAGTTTAAACAACTTCTTGCAAAGTAAACAACCCGATGTCTGGCCCAACTTGTCTATGGATTTAACTATATCTGCAATAGAAACACTACACTTGTCATTAGTACTGATGTGCGCAGCTACTCTTAACTGACGACAGTTAGATTCTTAATTGCTTTTGGAAATGGCATGCATGATACGTTGTACGGTTGTTTTTGGAAGACGAACAGAATAAACATTAGTATGAGGGTCTGCATTAATCTTTGTGGCTAATTCTCGTAGTGGTTTGGTTGGAGCTGCCAATAAATCTTTTCCTGGCATCGCTCGGAATCTGCGAACAAATCTTCCCTGCTGCATTTTTGGGTCATCGCACTTAACTCTTTGGTCACCTGCAAAACTGAAAACACATTACTTAATGGCAAGATATCATTTCCCCATCGGTTATTTGGGAATTTCAACACATTTCTCCAATCCACACGATGCCAGATGTTTTCTGCAACAGATACTTGAAAATCCATACTTGCCGGTTCTACTACACTTGGCTCCGGAAATTCTTCGACTCACTGCCGCTCCTCATCTAGGATGTTCCATACCTGTGCTTGAAGAGATGCTGCAGTAGTAATAATCTCTTAGAGAGCAGACGCCTACTGCAACACATTGGAGAAGCCATGTCACCTGAAACGAAAATGGAACTACAGTTCAAACACACAAATCGGCGACTGCTGTTAACAGCTGTGGAACATCAACTGCATCGTTCACTACGTACACAGGGAATATTCAAAGATAAAAACAAAAGCTATCTAGCACACTATAAATCACTCACAAAAGTTGGTGAATGCTGCTAACAGCTGCTGAAGCTCAACTGGCTGCTCCACTAGCTACACAGGAAGCTATCTAGCACACTTTAAATCGAACAAAAAATTCATCGACTGCTGCTAACGGCTGCTGAAGCCATTACCTGATGTTTGTGTTTTTTCTTTTGCACAAAAGATTATATTATGCTTCTGTTTCGAGACAGTTGTTACTGTCTTAGTATGGTATATATACGGTCGTTGGACTGAACGTTCAGCGTGTTAAGCCATCTGCTCTGTTAATATCGACGAGCTGTGCCCTAATTATACATGTTCTAATAACCCAATAACAGTCTGATTTGTAAGTGTAGTGATCTTCATTTCAAAGCCTTGCATCTCCTGTGGACTTGGATTGTATTCGAGCTGATAGAAGATCTTGTGGATGGTATAGGCCTCTGCCATGCTGACATCTGTTCTGCACGTACAGCTTGGTATTTATGCTACTGCTGGCCGGTTTACTGTTGTCGGATACTACACTTGGCTGCGGGATTGGAGATTAACAAATTTATTACGGTTAAGTTCCCCACAGGGAGTCACTATTTATTCGTGGTTTTCCGGATATTATCTATGAAGGTTTAGTAAAAATGATTGAAATTGAAGCCTGCAAACTTTATTATACATCATTATTAACTTTTCATTGAATTATTCATCAAGAGAATTTATGGTCCAAAAAAATTCTTAAAAATGGATCTTATTGCGAGTGTGGTTATCGAAACAGTGAATTTTATTACAGTGAAGTGGTTGAGCCACCATTGGTTCCGAGAATTCCTGAAGCATTTGGAGTTGTGAGTGTAATTACAACTTACATTGATTTAAAAAGGTTGACCCATGCAAAAATGTTGAAGAGAGTGTTTGATTTGTAGTAGGAAATACTTTTTGGCTTGTTTGTATAAAATTATTGTATCCCAGAATTTAAAGAAATGGAATGGGTTTGCAACTTCACATTTCTAGTTGAGGCAGCTAGCTTCTTAAATAATCTGGACATTCATCTGCAAGGCAAAGATGAATCATGTGTATTAACTTGTTGCTGCATTTCAAGTGAACTTTTGGCTTTGGGAACAACAGATGAAAAACAAAAGTTTGACTCGCTTCACCATACTGTCATTGCATGCACAGGTGTTGGCGAATAAATACAGTTCGTTAATATCAAACTTGAATGTTGAGTTTGTAAACGATTGCAAGATTTAAAAAAAAAAAAATCATGTTCTTTTATCTGCAATGCCATACTCCATGGAGGTAAATTCGTTGGTAGAAAAATTGTGAAAGGCAGTTTAACACACAGCTTGAGGAGAAATTACACCAGGTTGGTTTGGAAGAATTATACCAGAAAATACTTGGACAAGGGGCAATATCCAGCATTTTTGCCAATGATTTTACTATTTGGAAACAGTTGAAGTTGTGAACAGCTTGTCGGTTGAAGAATATTAAGTACAATACAGAACATGAATCACTAATATTCATTTGTAGAACTTTTTATGAGTAGCCACAACTTCTATTGACATCAACATTGATTCCAAAAAAGTAAAAAGTCTTATATTTGTAATACTTCATTAAATATGTATCATTTTAAGTAATTTTTCTTGGTAAAAATTTTTTTTCCAATGAAAGTAGTACATGTGGCCCATTAGAAAATTCTAGTTCTACCCAACTGCTGAAAAATTTTGCCACTAGTGCAACTAAGTATGCTTCAGTGATATCAGTTGATTAGAACACTTATTTTAAGCTGAAAAGTTAGTGTTGATAGACATAAATTAATTTTTACAATGGAAAATGTTGAAGAAAAAAAAATACTTGTGATTTAATGTGAATGCAATTGTGGTCCTGTAGAACAATGCACTCAAATTTCATTGTGTAAATAACAAAATTTATTAAGTTACATTAGAGACCAAATAGTTGTTGAAATTAAAATACAATAGCACTATGTTCTGCAAACTATTGTGTTTTTGTGAATAACACTTTTTTTACATGATTGTTGGGCTTTTCTGTTTTTGTGGGTCATCTGGCACACCCTCTTCCTTGTCTGGTGGTCACTCCATTTTTTGCCCACCACTTGTCTCCAAACAACTCCCTTCGTCGTCTCTTTCTTCACTTGGTCCATCCGTCTTGGTTGTGGTCTCAAATTGGACTCCTTCCCTTCACACTGGCCAAGAGAGCTGGCTTGGACATTCTCCCCTCCTCCACCCTCACAACATGCCTCTGCCACTGCTTCTAATGCTTCAGCTTATAATCTCTCCCTGATGTTTTCATTTCTATATTTATCTTTCCTTTTCTCTCAGGTACCTATCATCTCTGCCACTTGTAACATGCTATCTCTGTTTGTCATAGGTCAGTACTGGCTGGTAATATACAGGGCATATCAAAATGAATACCAGGGTGTTGTGGCTTTGCATAATTTTTAATTATTTGACTAACAATTATAAATGATACAGTACCTGGGTGACCGATCTTTGCTAGGCATCTTTAGATTTTTGTTCAGTATGCAAGATTTCATCAAAATCCTTAGAGACATTGGTGAGAAATTAATTTTATCGGGGACTGAACCACCTTCGCGAAATTGGTAGTAACCTGTTGAAATATGTTTTAAATGTTTCGTCATTATGCCCTCTTTGCGTTTTGCGCTCTTGCTTTGCGGAAAACTTGCCAGGAATTTAAAATGCCAAAATACGACAGCGACGCACAGCCGTTGGATGCTGTCAACGTTGAAAAATCAGTGATAGTCTCTTAATGTTGATTTAATCTTTTAATGTAATGTTTTCGTGCCGTTTCAGCTTTTCTCCATTGGAAACAGTCACATTTAATTGATAAATAGACAATTTTTTATCTGAGTTTTAATACGATGCCCCTCATCTTATATAGAAACCAGCATTCAGGTAATGCTTCCATTGTAAACAAATACTGTACACCATTTCCTATGAACGCTGCAGAATGCAAAATTGCGTAAAAGTTTTCTCTTGGTCCTGGCTGTATTTCAACCTAACCACGAAATCAGTGACGAAACGAAACTGTTTAGGTTGATATGATCGCTGTGCCGATATTTTTTTTTGTTTGTTTGTTATTTTTGCAGTGCTGATAGCATTTCACAGTTGCTCAGCCTCATGTTTCGGCATTTTTAATTTTTCTAGCGACTTTTCCGCAAAGCAAGAGCGCAAAATGTGGAGGACATGATGACGAAGCAATTAAACCAAATTTCAACAGGTTACTATTAATTTCGCCGAGGTTGCGAAAGTGGTACAGCTCCCATTTTATCTATTTTCAAAAGTTTCTCATATAATAGTATTAGATTAGATAGAAGGAAGTATATTAAGCAATTCTATCAGAGGTAGGACGGCCAGTTCCTTTTCTCTGGGACCTAAAATTTAACCCTTTGACTGCTATTGACGAGTTTACTCGTCATGCTGCCTGCTGCCCCCGTGTGCTAGTGACGAGTTTTGTCACAGCCGCCGGTTTTCCCCTGAGTGCTGTTGACGAGTTACGTCGCACCTGTCTGCCACTACCCGAGTGCTGATGACGAATATAGACGCGCTGTTACCCGAGTTGTACAGCGGATTTCACGCTCCATTTCTCAATAGTCTTTCGCAGTTTTGGTCACTAGCTTACGCTAACTACAAATCGCAGTAAACATTCAGCCAATATCGAGATATTTTGGGAATCTAAATCTACAAGATATTCCGCAAGCCAAATTTCGGTGTGTAGGGGAGGCTGCTTGTACAATTGTCATTTTCAGCTGTCTTTTTATATTAGTGAATAGAGCGAGGAAAAATCGGATGCCTTTGACTCACTGTATGAGTTTGAATATCTCTAATTTTACAGTCGTGGTCTGAACGCGGTATGTAAGTGTGGAAGTAAAATATTTCTAGCATCTTCTTTGAATCTACGCTCTTTAAATTTCAAAAATAACACTCTAATACAGTAAGGAACCTATAGAATATTGCAGTTATTATAAACGGGTATGCAAGGAAGAACAGTAAACCATTGAGGTAAATTTAAGAATCACGACGCTTTCGACATAAGCTGCAAAAATTGAGTAAAAACTACAAGCAAGATATAATTATTAGTGACAAAAATAGGGTTAATGATTCAGTTTGATTCTGCAGTAATTTATTTGCAGAGAAACTATGTAGTGAGAAAATTTACTGTGTATCAACTGTGAGAGGTCACAGTGCTTCACCAGGAATATTCAGCACTGGGCTTGTGGGGCTGCGCGGGCCGTTCCATCCCCAGGAATAATCACTTAGCACAGGTAGCAGTCCTTGGCGCGGCAGGTAAACGATCCGCCGTCAACAGTCAAAGGGTTTACATAGAATCCCAAACACAGAACGCCCCACCGTAGTTCATATGGTTAAATACAAATCTTAAAAATTCTTGCTCCCACCGGAATTTGAACCTGGCATTGTAGCAAAAAATTTTTAAGAGCTAGTGCAGTAATCACCTTTTTCCCTCCACTAATTACATACTTGTTATACATTCAATATATTTCCTTCCTACCTACTTGAGAACTGCAGTCGGTTAAATAAATATCGTGAATAATCGTCAATATTTTCTTGAATGGAGTCTTCACTGGGCGAAGTTCGAGTAACTTGGTTGAGACGATTTTCTATTAGGTTCTCTTGAAATGATTCCATTATAACTGCTAAGAAGTTTTTGTCAAATAAAGTATCACTTCTGACAAAGCCAAATTTTAAATATCTTCTTTTTAGATGTTTTACAATACAACTGGTAGTAATAAATAACCACTTTTTCAATATTTTTTTTTCAAATAAATTATGTAAATATCTTCTTTGAATTGTTTTACAATTAAAAATTCAGCACTAGTATTCCCTTGAGTCAGCTAGCACACAAGAAATATTCATTCAAATATATAAGTTCCTTGAAACCAAAGAAAAAAATATTAGTTAGCTTCCTGGTACCTGAATCATCTACGAGATAGCGTTTAGAGCCGTTTTGGAGCCATTTTTGTGATGCCAAGAGCAAAAATTGTTTGTATTTTGTATTTTTTTTTTCAGTGAGGAACACTATTTCGATAATTTTAAAAGTCAAAATGTTACCTAAATATGAAATTTAAACCAAATCGTTAGCGCCGTTCCCGAGATCCAAATATATATATATATATATATATATATATATATATATATATACACACAAGAATTGCTCGTTTAAAGATATAAGATTAAATGAAAATCAAATTAAACAGTTTTGTTGAACCCATGCAAATGCAGTGTTTCCTCTATCTTCTGCTGTAAAGCACTAGTATTAAAGACCGCGACTGCTGAACAGAAAGCTGTTTGCGTTTTACAGTTATTATGAACAGTTTAGTGACAGGATTATTTTGATGAGGTTAAAAACTAAGCCCGTCCTAACCACATTAGTACAAGTGTGTATGCCAATGTCACAGCAAGATGATGATGAAATAGATAAAATATACGCTGAAATTGAAGAATTAATCCAATATGTGAAGGGGAAAGAGAATATAATAATCAAGGGTGATTGGAATGCAATAGTGGGAGAAGGAAAATGGGAATACTGTAGGAAGTTTTGGTCTAGGTGAAAGAAATAAGCAGGTTGTTAGAATTTTGTGAAATATAAGTTAGTTGTGATAAACACACTGTTTAAGAAGCACATACACCTGATATTGTCCTGGGGATACGGGCAGATATCAGCTAGATTATCTTATGATTCAGGAATCTAGTTCTAGACTGTAAAGTGTACCCAAGAGCAGACATAGACTGACCATAATTTTATATTAATGAAGTACAGGCTGAAATTCAAGTAAAGAAGGAAGCAGTATAAGCAGAATACACAGGAAGTGAATAAAATGAAACAATCAAGCACGAGAAAAATTTGCAGAAATGGTAGACTGAGGTCTAAGAAGTAATTCTAAAAGAAGCTCAAACCCAGGATGAATGGAATGCATTTAAAGACCTAAATAATGAATGAAGAAATTTATTTGGAGGTGATGGATCAGAGGAGAAGCTACAAAAATGCTTGGGATGAATCAGGAAGACAGCAATACAGGCAATTTGGAAATCAAATAGGAAATGCAAAAAAACAAAAGTGGCTAGAAGAAAAGTTTGATGAAGTAGAAAAGGAAATGGTCGTAGGAAAAGTAGATGTTGCATATAGAAAGGTCAAACAGAATTTTGGAGAAATGAAGAAAAGAGGTGTGAATATCAAAGCTGCCGATGGGAAACCTCTTTTTTCAGCTCATGCAATAGAGCTAATCGATGGAAGGAATACATTGAGAAATTGTATGAGGGGGAAGACTTGAACAAAGGCGATATCGACATTGACGACTTAGGAGATCCTGTTTTGAGGATAGAATTTAATAAAGCTCTGAATGAATTGAAAGCAAATAAGACCGTTGGAATTGATGAGATCCCTGAACTTCTTAAATCCCTAGGAGAAGAAGGAATCGAAAAATTATTCAAGCAGATATCAAAAAGTTATGAAACAGGAGAAATTCCAACTGATTTTAATAAAAATATAATCTTCACACTTCCAAAGAAATCGCAAGCCGACAAATCTGTGAATTATTGCACCATTAGTCTAACATCACATGCTTCAAAATTACTGACCAGAATAATATACAAAAGGATGGAAAGGGTAGTAGAAGAGATAGTAGATGAAGATTGGGTTGGGTTTAGGAAAAATCGCGGTACAAGAAGATTAATACTCGAAGGGCGGACCGAGAAAAACAAAGATACTTTTATGGCATTTGTTGATTTAGAAAAAGCTTTTGATAATATTAGGTGGGATTAGATGTTAATTTTTTTTAAAGAAGTCAGGTCTGAAGTATCGAGATAGAAGAATGCTCTATAAACTATATAAGAATCAGGTGGCTGTAATAAAAGTAGAGAATCACGAGAGACATGCATCAGTTAAAAAGGGTGAGAGACAAGGTTGTAGTCTATCCCCGTTGATATTCAACTTGTTTGTAGAAGAAGCCATGAAGAAAGTCAAAGAAAAATTTTCATGTGGCATAAGTGTTCAGGGAGAAAAAATCAGTGTTCTACGATTTGCTGATGACATTGTCTCGTTAGTAGAAAGTGCTGATGATATTGAGAAGTTACTAAGGGCATGAACAAAATACTGAAGGAAGATTTTGGACTGATTATAAATCAAAGCAAGACAAAAGTGATGAAGTGTAGCAGAAATAATACCTATACTAGTAGATTAAATATAAAAATCGGATCAGGTGCAATAGAAGTATGTGAATTCTGTTACTGGGGAAGCAAAATTACAACTGATGGCCAAAGCAGGAATGACGTTAAAAGCAGAATAGCACTAGCAAAAAGAGCCTTCATGAAAAAGAGAAACCTTTTAGTTTCAAATATTGAATTAGAAAACTTTTTAAAACTCTTTGTGTTGAGCACAGCACTTCACGCTGGCCAAACATGGACTTTAGGAATACTGGAAAGAAAGAAAATTGAAGCATTTGAAATGTGGTGCTACAAAAGAAAGCTGAAAATTAAGTGGACAAAGTAAGAAATGAACAAGTTTTGGAAATTATGGCTGAGGAAAGAAGTTTATGGAAGAAGCTTACAGAAAGAAGAGACAGGGTGGTAGGTCATATTTTGAGACATGCTGGATTAGTTAATTTGCTGGTGGAGGGAACAATCGAAGGAAAAAACTGTAGAGGAAGACAGAGATTAAAACGTGATAGGAAAGGATGGAGGATTGCATCAAACCAGTCGAAAGACTGACGGGCAGCAAAAAAAAGGGGGGGGGGGGTTGTGAATCTGTAGCTTTAGTTCAACAAGCATTCCCTATTAAGTGCCATTGCAATCTTCCACTGATAACATCATCTGTAGAATGTATCATCTGTTTGAAGACGCCAGATGTCTTTGCAAAGGGAAGAAAGAGTATGGGAGTATTAAGCCTGACCAAAGAACGTGTTGAACAAGTGAGAAATTCTTTCATCCATAGCCCCAAGAAATCTGTTAAGATAGTTAGTCATGGATTAGCAATTCCAGTGACATTTTATGGAAAGTTTTTAGGAATCATTTACATCTATGTCTTTATTGTTTACAACTGTTACAAGCTCTAAAGCCTACAAACTACTGTTTACGTGGCAACAAAATGTTGCTAGATGACGAAGATTTTCTTGATCATGTCATTTTCAGTAATGAATCATCATTTCACCTAAGCGGAAATGTGAACACTCACAGTTTGCATGACTGGAGTCAGAGGGAGGTAAGTTTATGGCACTGTGTTTTTTGCAAGGCAAATGTAACTGGTGTTTATATTGGTGTGCTATAACAATGCCATCTTTCCTGAACTGGAAGATGATGGTCCAGAGAACTTCATCTTGCAGCTATAGAGGACACAATTGGTATTGAAAAGGATTCGATGATCATGTTTCACTTCTTGACACCAGTGTAAAGGATTGGCCGTGGTTACAGTGGTCTTTCAATTTGTGGGCGTTTTATGATATTATTATTAGATTGGGCAACTATCAGGTGGGTAGATTAATATAGAATTATATTGAATCGTCAGTCTGACACCAGGCGACTTTAAGTGAAGCAGATTCGCCAACTGCGTTAATTAGTAATCATTACTCTTAACAATAGATAAAACATGTACTTCTTACCTTGGGGACCTATAACCCACGTCATATACATTATACCTGAAACAACTGGGTAACTTATTCTAACGACTGTTAAATGATTTGGGAACACCAGCAGAAAGGATTGAATGAGAGTATTTATTAATTAGATGCCGAACATAATATATGCGTCCGCCTTTCCAACTAAGTTATGACGGGAGGAATAACACGTGCAGTAGCTCCATTTACCAATATGTTATCAACAATAATGGAACTAAGTCTTCTTCAGACTTGAGATGCTGATGTAACTATGGCATGACTCGGAAACAATGATAACTGTTAAGACTGTGAGTAACCAATTAAAACCCGACACGAACATTATAAACCAGTGATGCAAGAGACTCAAGTTACAAGTTAAACTATGAATTTAGGAATGCATAATAATTCTGGTACTTAAGACAGACGAGCTACGGAACAGAATGAAATACTAATACTACAAGAAGACTAGAACAGATTATGTCTAACTGCCATGCGGCAGCAGACCGACTCGCAACTATTACCTTGCTGCATTGTGCCAGTCTGTTGGTCAACTGAACTGCAGAGAGTGAAGCAATATGGTTTCTCCCTTTAAATACTATCAAGTCACTTATGCTCCGTGATATGTGTATGGCATTTGCGACTCAGCGCCTAATGCCCTTAAGGCTGCGCATTTGAGTGGAGTAGCTCTCTTAAATGTTCACAAATCAATCTTACAACATTTATATTCACACCCATAATAATATTTGGACCTTTACAGTATAGTGACGTTGCACTCAAACACCATGGGCAGGATGACAGGTCTTGTTTTGCATGGTCTTAAAGTTCACCCTACCTGATGGCATGCGATTTTATCTCTGGGGCTTCATGAAGCATCATGTGCATGTAATTCTGTTACCCAATTTAAGGAACAGGATTAAACCAGTGCTCCAGATAAAGGTATTGACTGGATGTTTGGTGTGTGATGAATGGTGCTCAAATTGACCGCTTGCAGGTAAAAAAAAAACAGTGTTGCTCTTTCATTTGATGTATCATTTATAATTGTAAGTAAAAAAAAAAAAAAAATTCTGCAAAGCTTCAAAACTTTGATATTCATTTTGAAAAGTCCTGTATTTTATACGGCAAAATTTTGGCTTCCTTCCCTATGTTCCACCTCCAGATTTCATCCTTTATCTCATCAAACAATAGTCCACTCTTTCTTATTCTCTGCGCTATTCTTCCTCTCATATTTCTGTTTTTAGTTACCTTGCTTCACAAATGCACAAACCAATCTACACATTCTAATTTCTTGCTATCAAGTAACACATCCTTTGATGGGCCACAGCTTCTTCATTATTATGTTTTTTTCTTTTTTCCCTACACTCATCACCAGATCATTTCCCTATTGCAGTTCACCGTTTTCTTAATTCTCTCTACAGATCACTGAGCGTGTTGGGTGAACAGTTAACGTTCTGGCCTTGCATTCCGGAGGACGGGGGTTCGAATCCCCATCTGGGCGTCCAGATTTGGGTTTTCCATGTTTCTCCAAATGACTCCAGGTGAATGCCTGGATGTTTCCTTCAGAAAAGGCCATGGCCGAATTTCTTCTCCCCAGTTCCATCCCGCCTCTAATGACCTTAGCCATCGACGAGGTGTAAAGCAATACGTAAAATAATAATAATAATAATCTTTACAGATTCTGCTCTCTCCCCTCCCATATAATTGTTACCAGCATATGCAGCTATCTTTAGTTCTGCTGGGCCTGTCGCTGTACCCCTGCAATGATTTCATCTAATACAACATTAAACAGGTGACAGTACTCTTTCTTTCCCGACTCTCCTTTTGGTGTGAAACCATTCAGAGTGTCCAGTATCTGTGCACGCAGTTCTCACACTTCTCATAAATGTTCCTCATTAGTTCCATGATTCCTTAATCAATTCCTGTTTTTTTTTTTTTTTTTTTTAAATTTTTACCGTATTCTTTCCCTAAGTAATTTATCATTGTCCTTTTTTTTGTCAGAAGTTAGTATTGTGTCCAAGCCACATTTCTGCTTCTCAATGATTGGTATGAATATACAAATTGCATCTCCTGTTGATCTTCCTTGCCGGAATCCTTCCCATTTTCTTTGATTTTATTTACGATAATGTTTTCATACATTTTCAGGCAGTGGCTCAGCTGCGCAATTACCGCTGCAGTTCTCAATTTTTGATTTCCTCCCTTTTTTTTATGAATAGGTGGGAATATTGGCCTTCGCCTATTCCTGAGTGTCTCCCTTATACCCCTATGTGCCAGCTTCCGACATTTGATCCTTTGGATCTTGTTGTTTGCCGCTTTGCCCAGGATGCACAGAGCCAATCGGTGAGCTCTTAACACTTGGTATGACTTTTGCATCTGTTAATTTTGGGTGAAGACGTGTGCTTGACAATATTAAGACTGGAGGTTTTCTTGGCGTTGAAAATGAATAAAATTTTCTCAGGGAACTAGCCGAGTTAGTCCATCGATCAAACACGACAGTCACTTGACAGTGGCGGCAGAGATTGTGACTGCCGAAATGTCGTGTTTGATTGATGGACTAACTCTGCTAGTTACCTGAGAAAATTTGATTTAATATATAGTCTACTAGGCTTCTACTCTGATCATCGTAGCTGTATTGGGGGAACTTGTGGCTCTCTCTTCTCACGCCAGGTGGCGTTAACAACTAATTAGTTCTGCAGGCATAAATTTAGAAGACCACCTCCCTTTATATCCCTTTGTAATACATCATGCGTCTCCATATAATCTCCATATCCTGTTCGGTCCTTACCTACTCTGGCATTTAAATCTCCTTCTATGGATAACCTTTCCTGTTTGAAGCTGTTACATAAATTATGCACTCAACTTGGGGACCATATGCTTGGATGATCTCTACTGCCTATCCATTTAACAGTTGTCAGTTTCAATGTTCTTCCATTGGTTTAGCTAACATTTGGCTTTTCCCACCCATCTTTTATCTAAAACAATTGCTACGCCATTATGCCCCTTATCTAGTTTGTCCAGACTGCCAGAGTCTGCACCATTTTTATGTTTCCTTATTTCCATTTTGTTTCACTTCTAGTATGCTTATGTTTGTCTTTTCCATTATACTGATGATTGTCTGTACCTTCCCCTTTAGCAATGAGATGTTTATTGTTTGTACTCATAGTTCAGTCCATTGCCAATTTCATCGTCCATAACATCCACCCTTTTGAGGCTGCGCTTAGTTTTAAAAGCTGGTCTGTCGTAGCTTCACCAGAGTCCTGTTGGATGCTATTTTTCAGGAGTTGAGTAGGGCCTTTGCAGCTACCTGTAAGTTGTTGAGTAGAATAGGTTCCAGCTGTACTTAACCCTACAGTCCAACCCCTACTTTGTACCATTGCCCATCTCCTGACATGTGGAGGGGGGTTGGACTCTTGGTACACCTTTTTTTACAGGAGCTATTTTTGCTACTTTCTGGCTAACTGAATCACATTACCTTTCAAATATATTTTGGGAAACGGTGATTTCTTCTACATATTTCAAATTATTGCTCAAAAGAACAAATACAAGGGATATTCTTGATACCTGTTTATAACTCAGTACTATTTGCTGTATAATACTCCTGCTGCAAGTTTAGGTAACATTTTTATTAATCATTTACAAACAAATTTTGAAAGACTGTTTCAACATTTTTCAAACCTGTTTTTCATTGGAATGAAGCCTGTTTTAGGCACCTAAAGTAAGATTTTTAGAATCTAAGGTACATACCCATATTAGTTTAATGGAAAAATTAGCTTAATTTAAGAATATTCATCTCATTTAAGCTGCCAAAAATCAATTATTGTACATTTGTAATCTGCTTGAAATTCTTATAATCAATTGTCTAACATTGGCGATACCAGCTGAAGTCTCACAAAGAGAAATGGAGTCCTGGTACAAATACGTAGTTTGTTGATTATCGCTATGAATCTGTAGTTAGATTTTTCTATGCATGTGTTCTAACACTTGCCACCTTTTTAATTTGTAGTCAGATCTCTGTTATTGTACTGATCATTGATATTCAGATTCTCTCTGAATTTATTTTAACCATCGTGTTCGATGTCCCTTCTTCATTACACATTTTAATGCCTTATATGGCTCTTCTGACGCATATTTTGTATCTTGCACAAATATTATCCTAATCCGCATCATCACCATTATCTCTAAAATGTTTAAAAATTGTGCAATACAAGCTAATGAAGATATAAGAAATATTTATTTCGATATGTATCTATAATTTTAAAACTTAAACGAGAACTGCAGATATTTATTTAACCATTAATTCTACATAGGTTGTAACCAGCAGCAATTTTAGAATCAATTCAAGTAAAGTTAACCTTGATGGTAGTGCTGAATATAATTCTTTTATAATTGTTCAAACAAAACCTGGTGCTATCAAACTTTTCATTTTGACCGAGTTGATACAGGTGATACCACTGGAACAGGAAGACATTCTCAATGTAACAAGTGTTACTTGGAGACCATCAGACATGCTAAGAACGGATTTCGATCTCCTTCATATATTTTGAATGGTACACAGCATAAATGTCTGTAGTATAGTCATTTTTCAAAATGCACCCTAGTTTTTTGAGATATTCGCATGCAAAGAAACAAAAAAATTCTGAATGTCATCTTCATTCTGAATTATTGCCCCATATTATCAAATGGTAGGGTAGTAGGTTCATAATTTTCTGACATGAGTTCAAATCCCCGCAGAATCAAATATTTTTATCTTCAGAAATAGTCAAGCTTGACTTTTTTATTTTGTTTAAACTTCATTTACATACTTTTACTGTGTCAAATAATATTTAAAACAAATCATTAACTACAATTTTTTCCCCCTGAAAATCTATTTTTCGTAATGAATTCACAGGTCTACTGATGGTTTGTCTTTTCATGACACAAATCTGCCACACACCCTTGAAAACTTCATTGCTATCATACATCAGGAAAGTCTCCATTCTTACCTTAATTTTTACCTTTTGTTAATGAGTCTATTGTTTCGGTGCGTTTTCAATTTAAATAGTTACTATCATTTTATTTATTTCTTCTTCGTTTCTGTACTTGTCATCAAGAGGTATTTTAAACAAAATACGTAGCATTGGGAAGATAGTTTTTGTTTTTCTCTTCTACACTCGATATTTTTCCAAGAATTGTTGCATGTAAATAGTTTAAAATAAAATAGTAGGCTTATCTGTGGTGAAAAATGGAGCTCAACAAGGAAATGAATGAACAAGTGATAAATGCTTATAAACATTGCAAAAATCTAGTCAGATTTCAGTTTATTAGCAGATTTGCCTCCTGACTTAATTTCATTGGGTATGGGCAAGGCATATTACTAAGCCATTGCTGATATATTGGCCGAAATTACGTTTGGTGTATCTGTTACAGGCAATGTGATTTGTTTTAAATTTTATTTCGTGTAATAAAAGTGTGTAAATGAAGTTGAAACAAAATAAAAAAGTCAAGATTAACAATTTCTGAAGAAAATATAAATAAAAATATTTGAATGATTGAACTTGGGTCAGAAAATTAAGTGTCTATCACCCTATCTCACAGACCATGCTGCCATTTAATAACATGGGGCAATAATTTACTATATACACGACATTTAGAATTTTTTGTTTCTTTGCATGCGAATATCTCTAAAACTAGGGCGCATTTTGAGAAACGACTATACTAGACATTTATGAGGGAGATCGAAATCCGTTCTTAACACGTCTGATGGTCTCCAAGTTAGGTTATTTGTATTGCAATGGGGAATCCAACTGGTTTACTTATTGTAGTGATGATATTAGAAATGCTTACAACTGATAAAAGGGGTTAAATACAAAGCCTTTAATGCCACAAATTAATAATAAACTTTTGAATCAAAATTAAGCCAGTATTGTAAAAAGATACGGATAATCTTTATATATATATATAAAAATCTCACGTCACGATGTTTGTCCGAGATGAAATCCGAAACTACTTAACTGATTTTGATGAAATTTGGCTTAGTGTGTGTAATTTGGTTCATCTTAAAATATAGGATAGTTTTTATCTCGATTATTGACCTTAATATTTATTATTGCGAATTAAATGTTCGTTCAGTGTTTGTCATAGTACAATGGTTTGTAATTATTTGTAAGTGCCGTATGTTTGAGTGTTCTGGTGACTCAGTGATTAAGGCGTCTGACTGGAGATACAGAGGTCCATGGTTTGAATCGCAGTACAGGCGGGGATTTTTATATGCACTTAACTCGGCCTTCACATATGGCGCAGTAGTGGAAAGTGCAGCCAATAGAAAGCCTGTCACCAGGTCATTGCCACCGCATGAAATTATTATTATAGTTCAATAGGTTTCCAACAGATGGTGACGTATTAATTTATCGACACAACACTTGGTTATCTAGGTTGGGTAACGATCCATTAGATGGCGTTGTGTTTTGATTTATTTATGTTACAGTCTACGCGACATCATATGTGTTTATGTAAGACATAACCCAGTTTCGTGAATTTTTAGTGTAGTATCATTTTTATAATTGTGCTGTGTATCGTTTGTATGTTATTATATTCACACACATGAATATAACATTGAAGAAAATGTGACGATAAATTCAAAAATGTGTAAGTATTTGTTGCTTGCTTCTCATTTTTCTTCTTCTTTTCGTTATGGTCAGCTAGGAACCACGTGTCAATTTCAATTCTTCCCCTGTTGTTTTTTTCCTGTCTCCCTCTCCAGTACTCCTTCATTATTGCACTGTGTTTTATCTTTCTCTCTTCAGACCATTTTGCACCCGTTTTCCTCTCCTCTCTACCTTGGAATCCTGCCATATTCGAAATCTGCTTTCGGAAATATTTTCTTTCCATACTGTTCAGTGATATTATTTCGTTTCAAATCTTACTTAACATCTTGAATCCCAAAAAATATTTTAATATCTTTTGTTTTGTTAGCCTGCTGTCATCCATGCGATAGATGTGTCGAAAAAATATCATTCTTCTTTTTTCTGACTGATACTGTAATTTTTTCAATGTTATGATATATTTCCTCATTAGTTCTTATCTTCCATTGTATTGTATTTTTCAATGGACCCAACATTTTTCTTATAATTCTCTATTCCAATACTCCAAGCTTATCCAATTTCTAATTTAATAGTGAGTGGTCTGGTGGCTAAGTGGTTAAGGCGTATGACTGGAGATCTATAGGTCCCCGGTTCGAATCCCTGTCTCTGAAATTTCAATTTATAAATAAATAAAAAAATAATTTATTTTTATAAATATCAATTTTTTTATATATTTTCAATTAAGTAATTTTTAATAAAATGTAATTAAAAATTTTTATATTTGTTTGTCCTCAATTTCAACTATCCGAAACTATTTACCAATTACTTTTTAATTTTCAAATCGACTAAAACGTTTTTGTCTTTATTAGTGATTATTAATTTGACTACATTAGATAGTTTAGAATAACATTGATCCAACGTAATGTAACTACTGAGTCACAGCAACGCGTATATATCATAATGCTAAAGTTTAGGAAGTTAGTCTTTAATAGCACTAACAATGGAAATTAATGTGGCAGTCATTTTGCTATAGTGGTTGTACAGCCTAGGAATTTTACTAAACAAAATAGGAATCACGTTAAACAATGAAATGACAGTCACTTTTTATTTGTTATATGGCAATCAGTTTTGTATGTAAAGAAATACTACTTCTCATCGACATATAAGGTATGTATATGATTATTTAATTCATAAAAGTCTTTTATTGTCGGAGATTAGTCCAGCATGAGATCCTCCAAAGAAGTTGATGTTGGTTGCATGTAAGTTAATCAGACTTACTATTTTATGGTATTATCAAAAAATAACATGGTTTTTGTTGAGTTTTACAGCATCCAGCAGTTTTCTTGTTCGATGACCTACCCTAGAGCAATTAAATCTGCATTGCTAGAGTATTTTTGGTGAATCAATAAGTCCATTGACAATTTTGTAGAAGGAGGATAGGTCTGTCAGTTGCCTTCGACTATGTAGGCTATTAATGTTATAATTGATACATATCTGCAATGTTTTCATGAGGATAGTGTGATGGGAACTTACAGGACTTATAGTGCTGGTTGCGACGTCGAGAAAACACCGAGATAGAACGTTTTTTAATATTAAGGCACAACTTATTTTCCTGACACCATACGTCTTGCTCGGAAATATCTCGTTGTAGAATATCAGTGTCATGATACTATGTATTGCTCTGAAGATCTTCATATCGTCAGCATATAGTAGATACACAAATTAAAATTTTTCACCAACGTCATTTATGAATATGGTAAATAGGATTTTGTCCTAGGTGGAAACTTTGTGGTACAAAAGTGGTAACAATGTACTCGTTTAACAAATGACCATTCACACATACTTGTAAATCCTGTCAGTTAAATACGAGTGAAGCTGGTCCAAGGCTTTGGATCGTACTCCATAATGACCAGAATATCATGGTTAACCATGTCAAAGGCCCTGCTGAAATCAGTAAATAGTGAGTGCACATCATGACCTTTATTCAGTGCATTAGGTATGACGTTAATGTAGAGGTAGAGAATAGTTGACGTAGATCTTCAGCCAAAGAATCCACGCCTTCTTGTGGTTATGATATTTTTAAATGTGAAAGTAACCTGTGGCACGACGATTTTTTCCAAAAGCTTAGCAAGTGATGATTGATTGCATATTGGCCTATATTTGCTGATGTCAGATTTATCATCTGATTTATGCATGGGTCTAATGTAAGAGGGTGGCCCAGAAACTAATGCACCACATTTTTTCCTTTTACAATTATTTATCAAACACAATTAAACATACACAAGAAAGAATGATGTTTCTTCTACACTCCCTGTTTTTCTACGTAATCGCCTTCCCATTCTATGGTCTTTGTGAGAAACTAGGCTTGCACTGGGGTGAGTGCATAAACCTTCAGTCTCAACTGTGACCATGGATAACCGTGGTTATTATCAGCTTTAGCTTTGCTAAAGTAATGTGGTCACCACTTAGCGTGATAAATCCCAAACCAAGGAAAGGTGATTGATAATAAAATTCACAAATCTATTGCTGGTGGATATCCACTATATTCTTGAAAATTTTAGCAAAGTCACAAACTGAAACTGCATCAGACAACATTTCTGAAGATAAACTGCAAATTCGATTAACCGACTCGAGTCAGGCCAAACCCCATAGTTCAAAGCACAATTAGTTAATTTGTGAAAGCAAATAAAAGTTCAACACACGCTTCTCCTGTTCGACTTGTTTATCAAAAACCGACACTTGGGTTATACCGACGCACCACATGGCGTAAAGTACTGCTTCAGAACTGCATAGTAATGTTCTAGCTGAATTTGAAATAGTAAGCATGTCTACATTGAGCCAAAATAACACACCACCGAGTGTGGTTATGCTCAAATTGTGTTTTGCTGACTGTGGGAGGCTGCATGGTGGCAACACGGTAGCACAGTAGTGTTCTAAATGAAACTGGCTGGCCAACTGCAGGTCTCTACATCTCGATACAAAGCAACATAGTTTTGCTCTCACTAAATCTGACTGGCCGACTGCAGGAGTCTACATCTCGCCAAAATTACCACAGTAGCATGGTAGTGCTCGATACAAATCTTTCTGGCTGACTGCGGGAGGGTGAGGAAAAGTTTGGTCTAATATTTATAGAAGCCGACTGTGGGAACGCAGGAGACTCACAAGAATATGCTGGAAAACTGATCAGATTCATATCTCACGCCTATAAGCTTGCACAAAATATTGACCACTAAAAATGTTCCTATTATTCTGAAATTTTGAGAATAGCAAGATTGTATAAAAAGTGTTAAATATTATCCTTATGGAAAAATTTTGTATCTTTAATAGCATCACAGTAAAAAAATCATTTTAATGCGATTCCCAAGACCTGTTAATAACTTTCACAATTTTGTTATTACTAAACTAAAATTTTATTTTACTCCCAAAGGGCTACTCTTTTATTTAGTATCAAGCAAAACATGATTTCTGTTTCAAAAAGGTGAAATAAAATTCGTAATCAAAAAACAGAAGTTAATTAATTCCTATTTCAGAAGTTATCGATCTGAAAGTAGCTTTAATCAAATCTACATATTTAAAAATGGTTTTTGTGCAAGAGCGTATCCAGCATCAGAACTAGAGGGGGGCAAGATCTGACTTGAGGGGGGGAAGGGGGGAAACTCGTATTTTTTACGTGGAAGTGGGGTGGAGGACTGAAACATGACGATTTCTTACTAAACTAATACCTGTTGAGGAAATTATTTTTATTATTGATTAACATAGTAATCCAACCACTTAATCCAAGGACCTTAATTAATATTGTAACTCAATCATAGTTTTATTATGTAAACATAATCGTCTGGGATTCTGAGAATTTTTCATTAACTTAATTTGACGATAGCTCACGTTGTACTTTCACGAAATTTCGATGCACAGTCATCAGGCACAATCTAGTCAATTCTTCCTGTCCCATAGTGCTTTTGAGCCAGTTCTTCACTCGTCGAAGCATACTGAAGGCAACTTGATTTTTCTTCTAAAGGGGGGGGGGCAGCAGCCCCCCTCTGCCCCTCGCTGGATACACCCATGTTTTTGTGTTAAATTGAGATCTCTGACTGCTTTCTTTGATTTATTATTATTGTTTCTATAAACTCCTCCAGGTGAATACTTGATGCTGATGCAACAGAAAATACTATCTCAAAACTGTAAAAATCTGATTTCTAGCTTGAATCAACTTGGTAACTGGCTTTAAAAATGATATGCAATATTATTCAGTCTAACTCGTGGTTCTGAGAACAAATTTTGTTACGCAGTTACAAAATTTATTAGATACCTGATATGCCATTCCAAAATTGAAGTTATTTTCCAAAGAAAACTAACTTAAATTTTTAAGAAAAACCTGAAAAACTGAATCTTCCCTCTTATCTATGTACTGGTGGGGCTGGTCTGCCACTCATACTCCTTGCACTCTCTCATTTATTCAACAACAATTTGCAAAATATTATAGCGAATATATCATCAATATTATCAAATTTCAACTGTTTCACAAAACGTTCATCATTGGTAAAATGTCAATTTCAAATGTTTTCGTCACCTGTGATTGTGAAAGAAAAAATGCAATCACTTTTTACACAACCCCATATTGGGTCAATTTTGTTAAAATTTCACTTATGACTTGTATGGGATGAAATATCCCAGTCCTATTATGGTTGTGATCTTAACTGGGGCAAAAAGAATATAATGCAAAGCCCCACAGGTTTGGGTGCTGAGTAACAGTTCTGTCTCTGGTGCCTGTTGCAGCAAAGCTGCCATGAGACCTCAAGTCAGCCACTTGTCAAAGAACCAAAAGAAATGAATTAATTTCAGTCCTTATCATAAGTATACATTCTAAGAAATGAATATAAAATACAAGTAGAAGTGAAAAGTTCACTAACATAAGTATAAGATAATTACTTGAGATTTGCACAAATGAAATGACAATCAAATAACAAATTAAAGCCTTACAAAGTCAATAGTGCTACAAAATATTAACTTTACCAATAGCAAAGCATGAATAGCTTTCAGAAAATTAGTGTGAAGCAACAGGCGAAACTTGGTGTGTAAGTTGTACCATTAATATGAAAGTATAAAACAAGTAGGTTACAAATACAAATCCACCTAAGTATATAACATAGGGTATTATTTCCTAGAGCATTTTGGTGAATGTCTCTGGTATTGCAATTGTATATGAAGTCACAATGTCACTTAGTTATGCAGAGAATTGTGGTGAATGTGTCTGTTCTTAATATCACATAAACAATGAAATTTAAAATTGCACAAAAGGATAATATTCACTTTCTTGAAAATGGTAGAGCCTCAAGGCTAAAGAAAATTGAATGTTACCATACTAAGCTATATTACAAAATGGTAGCATGTTGTACATACAAATATAATAATAGTTTTAATATGGAAACACAGTTTACTGCTGCAATAGAAATCAAAACACTATTATTTGCTAACACAACAAAGTTGTGGACACCAGTATACTGGTGTATAATGAATTAATGGTTAGGGCAGATGTATGAGTATCATCGTAGATAATGTGTAGTTGGTATGTCTTTCTCTGTAAAGATATGGAGGATGTAGGCTTGTAGCTCGAAAAATGTCTCAAATTACAGCACACTCGGGGCATTATGTGCATAGAAGCATAAAGAAATCCTCAACATGTGGGATATTATGAGAAAATTCACATAGCATATGTAAACATTGAAAGTTAAATACAAAATGAAGTGTTACAAAAGTATTAATACAAAAATCCTATAATACAGAATTCTTATAATGCAAAAAAGCTTGGAATGTAGAAATCTATTAAACTGTGAAGGACAAAAAACAAAGGAAAGTTTAAGAATATGTTTATATTGTCCTTATATAGCATTTTGCTTCATTCAATATTGGTGATGCCCCTCCATGAGTGCATTGTTTCCACCAAATCCAATTCTATGGTATCTCATAAAAACATCTGAGATCAGAACATCATTATATTAGTTATCCATGTATTCCTCATAAACATAAATGTTGCCTGATTGAAGTATCCTTCATCCATCTCAAAGCATCCATAGCTTCATCCAACTTGCAATGTATTAGTTGCAGGCTCCATAGACTGTGGTTTACTAACATTTTCCTATTTTCTTGGTATTAGCTGTAATGTTGTTACCCCGCTAGTCCATATGATGCTAATAATATGTCAACCCAGTCTTCGCTGGTGTTGCATATGTCACAGGCGATGTCTGTTGCCAGGTGTCCCTGGACTGAAATAATGTAGTACCCCCATTTAATATGCTCTCTATTTATGTTGGGGTGGAGGCTTTTGGCAGTGGGGTTGGGTGGGGGAGATTGAAAAATGTGGGCAAGGCGAAGGGTTTGAAAATCAAGGAAGCTGTAGGAGCGTGTTGAGTATGATTGGGATGTTGGTGAGGTAGTGGTAGACCCATAGTCAGATAACTTTTTGCAAGAGCAGAAAGCTTGCACAGATGTTTTTTTAACTTGTTTTGCTTGGACCTGTATACAATCTGTTAGAATCTGCTGTAACTGATTAATTAAATTTAGGGCAGACAGGCAAATAATTTTGTGTAAGGGGATAAGCTGGGCAGAATGCCAGTCTGCTTTGTACAAGAGCTGTTGAAGGACAAGTTTGGTGAAGTTGAGTGATTGGGTAAAACGAAAGGTGTGGAGTGGTGGGTGGATTTGTGGATAGCAGCCAGAGATGGGGAGAGTTTAATGGTGAATCCATTTGGAGGAATATTTAGAGAAGGGCAGGATTGAAGGAAGAATGTGTGAACCCAGTTTGCCAATGCGGAAGGTGTGATGTTTGAATCTATGGGTGACATGTTAGGGGAATTTGTTCATTCTTGTTAAAATGTCTTAGAGTTTTAAGACTCTTTTTCACTATTGCCATTATAGCAATGTGTTTAAAAATTACTTTGTTAATCATGAGCTGTAGAATGTGAGCAAAACAACATATAGAAAGGAATTCTCCACGACACATGGTTGCATACATATTTGAAGCATTATTATTAATACCAATATGGATCTTTGATTTTGTATTTTATTTGGTAACTTTTTCAGTGATATTTTTGTGCAATATAGTGCCCTGAATGATTTTTGTTCCAACACAGTAACTGCCAGTATTCCATTTTTGCTTTTGGAACCTTCGGAAATGCCTTGTGCCGTTACACTGAAAAGTGAACATGTGTTTGTTTACTTCAGATGTCAGTGGTAAAAGTGATCCATTTAGGTTTTTCTAAAAGCAGTATAACTTTACAGTTTACTTTTTCGTACATATCTGACATTAAAGTCTTCTTAAAATATTTTTCTGACTTTTGTCTGTACCTTGGTGGAGTTTGAGGATCAGTAAATTTAAGTCTGGGAAGTGTTTCTCCTTCAAGGAGGTTGTACGGAAGCATGTTTACGATGAAGTCCATACATAGTACATTTATTAATCTACAAAGAAATCTGATGATTATCCATGGTGGCGCTACTTTTTTTTTCCCTATGATATCGAGAAAATTATATTGTTGAACTTCTTTTTTAAAATCTTAGAGTGCATACATGACCTAATTACTTTGATTTAATCAAGCTTTGGTCTTTAACACTGACTTCACATTAGACTTCCCACTAATTTTTATTATTTTTGCAAGTGGTTCTTTATATTTGCTGTAGTCTGTTGGCGCACTACGCTGATGGCATTCTTAAAGGTTGGTTCATTTTTGGTGATTGGATGTAAAACTTTGGCTTTGGTCAAAATCAGCCGAATGTGCGGCTGAAGTTGCTTCCCCCCCTCTCCCCCTACCCCAGAAGCTGAACCTTTGGTCGGACTCTTAGAATTGAAACTGATATCAGATTATTGAACTTTAGAAGAATATAATGATTCATCTTCCAACAGTTTCTTTTATTTCTATGTGGAACATTTCATCCATTATCTGATTCAGTAGGAATAAAACGGTATGGCAACCTATTCCAGTAACAGATTAATTTCGCAAATACAGCTGCTTATAAGAACTCTCACTCATCCCAAGTGAAGTCATATCATAATACTCAAACCTAATATGATTGCCAGTCATTAATCTGGCCCACACAATAAACATGTGGGGTTCATTTGAAATAAAATAAACAGCACTGTTCTTTGTGGTCAATACCCAAAATACAATGATAAAGTTATGCGAAACAAAACATGTTTATGATTGAAAATCTGATTTGGCAAAGTTCAGTTTTGGAAACCATAATTTGTTCACTTTTGAATGAAGAAATCTTCTCCTGAAGGGGCTTGCATTCAGTGTTGACTGGTTCTAATAACTGGATAAACTTCAAAACACTATTTCCCAAGTTACTCTACCTGTGAACAGAACACTCTCTCTCTCTCTCTCTCTCTCTTGATGAAAACAGTAATTTGATTGAAATCACTTGTAGCTGTGATAATAAAATACAAGAAAACTTGTGAATAATGCTACTTAGCAATACTAGTGGAGTGAGATTTGAAACTAACTTTTATGGGCACATTCAATGTGGTGTTAGGTTCGATGGTTTCAACACGAGGAGTCAACGTAAGTGATTGTCTGCCAAACCCCTCTGCTTGATTCTTTGGAGTAACTGGATATTGGAATGCCATTCCTGTAATTTTCCATGATTTGGCAATATAATGGAATAGGTAATGGTGCTATGAGGCATATGAATTGAAAAGATGATAGAGACACAACCAGCAAACATTTTGGGTGACCCTTAATCATGCGAAATACCGAGAGAACCTATTGGGGTTCACATTGCGAATTGTTCAGTAGCTACTGCTTTAAGTACCTGTGTCAAGATTGTTGTTTTTCAGTGTCATATGATTAGTCTTCCAAGAAATATTATTTGTTTAGGTTTGTACATGTTTAGCTTTGGTAAAGTAAGGATTGTTACCACTATCTCTATCGTATGTTTTGATTTATTTGTCAAATCTCGTCACTTATGTTACAAACTTACTGAACTTCTAACTTTTCTGCAGAATTCACACATGGTAATGTTTGTCAGCATTTACTTTACCTTTTATCATGGTAATAAACTCTGATTGATGTTATAGATAAACAAGGTCAATTGTTTTCTATAAAATAAGTTTATTGAAATTCAAGTACCTTTATCTCCATTTTAGGTGCCTGTGCCCAGGCAATTCCAAGACTTGTACAATTAATCACTGCTGCAGATTCTAGAGCAGAAGAAAATATCAACGCCACAGAAAATGCGATTTCAGCTGTTACAAAAATTCTCAAATACAACAGTACACAAATTGGTGTTGAGGAGCTCCTTCCACATTGGTAAGATCATAATTTTTTTTAAATATTATTTAAGCGATGTATTTAATAAGCATTATTTGTTACTTGAATAGTTGTGAACTACAATACTTTTTGATTTTGCTTATGTTCCATGCCCTCTGTTTTAAGGGATATTTAATCTTTCTTTTATATAAGGTTAATGTTTTGTTTCCATCTTAGTCACTTGAGTTGAAATGATTACAAACATTTCTAATTTGGTACGAGATCTCAAAGCTACTACGTAATATCAGGATGACATCTTTGTATATAAAATTCTAGGCGTGCATAAACCGTATCATCACTAAGCCCCGGATTTTTAGGATCTATAAAAATCAAATTTAGGTTTATTCAATTCACGTTTTAGGCTTTTACAGGCTTTTAAAATTCTGATTTAGGAATTTACACATTTTTAAGGGAATCAAAATTTAAAATGTGCAATACATACTGCCATAGTGTTAAACATGTTGTGACTTTGTCAAGTACTCCTTAAAAACTGCTAACATGACATTGCTCGTTTACATTAAAACATGTGACATAAACCACTATTATGTTCAAAACATTTTGTGTTTATTGTGGATTGTAAACCATTCATTTAAAATTCTAATATGACACTGAACAATGAAATATTTGACAGATTTTCAGGAGTAAACCCTCTTCTCTCTCCCGTTAAAATTCTCTTGAATGCAGAAAAACTACGCTCCACGTCACATGAGGTAAGAGGTGTAAACTTCATATCAACGATTTCCTTAGGATGCCAAGGCAGTACTTCTTGCTCCTTTAGTCCAGAGAGAACACAGCCTATTTGTTCCATCCTCTTGAAATCTGGACTGCGGGCTAAATCAGCCTACAGCCTTTTAGCTACAGACACCCAAACTGGTCCAGGAGCCACTTTGGCCCTCACTTCTTGGATGATTTGAATTGCTTCTGTTAACAGTAGAGTGCCTCCTTCCAACTTCTTGATTGAAATTTCTAGGTTGTAAAAATTTGCCTTTATAAATGTCAACTCCTGTACAGCTGGTACTGAGTGCAATGCATTTACTATAGCAATAGCTTCGCTTTCATCTAATGCATCGATGACCTCCATGATGCTCTCATAGTTTTCTGCATAATATATTGCAG
The DNA here is from genome assembly GCA_031002005.1 of Vandiemenella viatica. NCBI lineage: Eukaryota > Metazoa > Arthropoda > Insecta > Orthoptera > Morabidae > Vandiemenella > Vandiemenella viatica. The sequence goes on from JARYHS010008074.1 coordinate 182,069,372, forward strand.
TGGGAGCCAGGTCCTCCAAAGTGTCACTACTGGCTCGGGAGGGATATGTATTGATGGAAGGTATTCCCTGAATGTAACTACTTGACTTGGTGCTTTCAGGAATATTTTCTTCACTAAAGAAATTATCTCGTTCAGTACAGGGTGCTGTCCCCGAATTTTTTCAGCTACCTAGACAGGTGACATGTGCCATTTGAGGACAGAGTGCCTTCAAACATTACCCTGGTTTTATCATATAAGTTGCACTGTCTGTCACCAACAACCGCAACTTATCTTCGTGTTCTGGATCTGGCCACAACAGCTTTAATGCATCCCTTACAGTAATTGCCACTGTAGGGTGGTTTGTCATTGGAAGTTCTCTGTACAGAACATGGATTATACTAGGTTCCTTACATGCAATCTTGCCGAAGTATAAAAGAGATACATATATAAAACAAATTAAACTTGCTGGTTTTACACATACTTGGCAATATATAATTTTCCCATCTGTAGAAAAGTTATTATCCGTTCCAATCCACTCTCAGAGGAGACTGAGGATTTCTGTTTAGGCATGATGGCTTTTAATGAAGGAACTAAAAATATGTAGGCCTACACAATGTTTTAATTTCCATTGTTACCACTGAAAGATGACGGTATACAACTGTTAATTTGTCAAAAAGGGTTTGCGTTCCTGAGATTGTTAACGTTTAACATGCTATGTTTAAAACTTTCTTTGTAGAGTTGTTTCTACTGAATGCAAGCCTTTGTAATAATGTGAAGTTGCCGCACCGCACTGTTATAGCTTTTCTCAATGTTACTGTCATCAATGAGGTTAAAACACATCATTTAATATTATGGTGGATGGTTTAAATAAATTCATTTGTTTTACACATAAACATACTCTGTTTACCCTCAAAGTTCGGCTTCACCCTCGGACTCTGCGAGGTATCATTCCTATACCGCTTGCAGTGTCTTGGAGCTTAGGATTCACATAGTAATAGATACATCTAGAGATGGTGACTGGCCGGATCACCCAAGTTACATTAACTTGGATGGATGTAGAAGGAAAACGAAATTTTTGAGAAGGTAAGGGGAGAGGAAGCTACCATAGCCTGTCAATAAGGCACTGTTACGGCATTTGCCTGGAGGTGAAAAGGAAACCCAAGGAATACCATTTCAGAACAGCTGATGGTGGTGTTCGGATCCTAAGAGTTTCCCGAGTCCAAATTACTGAGCCCATGCTCCCTATCACTGAGCTAATCCAGCCGGATTTTTTTTTTTTTAAGTAACAAGTCAGATTGGATCGGTACATCAAATTAGGTCCTTTTAGGTTCTGAAAACCGAATTAGGTGATTTTAGGTCACAACATAAAAATTAGGTCATTTTAGGTCCTATTAAATTTACGAATATTATTAGTTTATACAAAAGACGAAAAAGAAAATTAAAATTTCAATAATATTAGGTTGAGAACAAAATAGGTTCAAACCTAAGAATCCGGGGTTTAAACCACTGGACCGATTCAGGTATTTACACAAAATCTTATTGAGGTGACATGAAAGGTTTTATATTTCATTCCGATAGGTGGTATCGAAAAATAATTCTTGTATTTAAAATTGGGTTATGCGGACAATGATTCCACAGATTTCAGAAGCATGGGTCCCCAAATTTTACACAACCACTGCTTTTTTTTTTTTTTTTTTTTTGCCCGCGGATTTATGTTTCTCATAATAATGAATTTTTCAGTTAGTGAAATACGTTCATTACATTTAGTATAGATTCTACGGTAACCATGGCGCTGCAATTTGATGATGGATTTTTATGTAACTCGAGACAAATTGAAAGTGTGGAGTAACATTTTTTGATATCTTGCTTAGTTCTCAAGATAACGATCTCAAAATAGAGGTAATTGTGTTAAGCTGCAGATTGGACGAAAAAAATTTAAACTTTGAACCTGCACAATAGGTGTTTTGTTTTCTTATTATTGGTGGTAGGTAGGTTGAAATGCGGCATAGACCAGAAGTCAAAGACAGTAGGCATTTACGTATAACTTTTTTTAAAGAATCGATATCTTGAAAACTAAGAGTGATATTAAAAAATTATTGTTCTTCACTTTGTTTATGTTGATTGAGATGCCACACAAAATTCTGTTTTTGAGAAGAATTGCTCACAGAAGTTTACACACTACTGTTTTGTTTTTTGAGTAAGGCTATTTATTTCACAAGTTTTGTTAAATGTAGTAGGAATATTAAAATAAAAAAAGTGAATATGTTATTGTATGCAGTAAGCGTAAGAAATATTTAATTTACCTAAACATGACAGTAGTGCTCATGCATTCGAGCAGAAAATATTTGTGTTGCAAATATGTTAATAACCTTGAGTTCGAATTTGACATAAGACAATTTGATCATGTTAAGTAAATGTTCGCTACAATTACACTTAAAAGAAATTGCGTTGTGTGTTGTAACATGCAGTTCATAACAACAGTATTTTCGTTTTTCAGTAGAATAAATTTTACAATTAGTGAAATAAATTATATTTAGTAAATATTTAAATTCAATTTCATATTTTGTTACATGCAAAATAGAGAATCCAATGGTAGGTAAAATAGAGTATGTTTTAGTTTGATGTTTGGAAATCTGAGACCAAGCGTGGTGGGATGGCAGTTAACACTCAAGCCTCGCATTCGGGAGGACGGTAATTCAAATCCCCGCCCGGGCATCCAGATTTGGGTTTAACATGGTTTCCCCAAATCGCTCTAGGTGAATGCCGAAATGCTTCTTTCAAGAGGCCATGGCCGAATTCCTTCCTATTCCTAGTCCCCAGTCCTTCCCGTGTCTAATTGACCTTGACATCGAAAAGGTATAAAGCCACAAGTGAAAAAGAAATATGAGTATTAAAGATAAAAGTTTCTAAAAATCAGCAAACATGTTTTTGCAGAACACGATTTACACATCATATTAGTTTCTTTACCCTACTGGCAATGTTAATTGTGACTAAACCGGTTTTAAGAGGGAGGTCCATGCTTACCTTATGTGAACAAAGTTGTTGGTGATACATGAAATTTCATTGATGGTTTATCAATGAATTAATAGTACAAATCTCAAATTCCACGTGAACAAATATGTGGCTACAGCTAGTTATTTAATAGTTTTTCCTGTTCACATTACCTAAAAAATAGCAAAGATATGAATAAATGTTTGATCAGTGACAATTGAGTGCTTATACAAGGGAAGATTACACTAAGTTTTCTAAAATCCTGGGTCTCTGGAGAGTTTTGAGCCGAAATTCAGCAACACTGCCCCGATCCCACCCTGCCTGATAATTGTGCTGCAAAGTATTAGTTCAGCAAATGATTTTGATGGATGTGTACTGCTAAATGCAAAATTTGTGCAGTAGTTTGTTTTTTAAATGCGAAAAGAGTTCCACCTATAGACATTCGCTGACAATTGACAGAAGTGTATGGTGAAAAGTGTATGGCTGTTCATCATGTCTGCAAAAGGTGTAGGGATTTTTCAGGTGGTCGTACAGACATCCATGATGAAGAACGGAGCAGGAGACCTTCAAATTGAAGGAAAACTTTGGACAATGCTTAAACACAGAAGACAATGAAAAGGTGAATCATGATCTCAACAGCTTGGCAGTCCAATTTTATGGGCATACAAAAGCTGGAAGAGAATTTTCAAAAATGCTTGGATTGAAATGACAATTATGTTGAAAAATAGAATGATGTTTAAGATTTCAAATGATGTGATTTTGAAACTAATCTTGCTATCTATTTTTAAGAAATTAGGGAACTGTCCTCGTAACTTGAGTTTAACTATGAAAGTTAATTATAAATTCAAACAAAAGTTAGGAAAAAATCTGAAAGCAGAAATGTTCTGTGTTTCTTCCCTTGTGAAATGTGTAATGGCTTGATATACTTAAAGGACAATTGAAACATTGTTTCCAGTATAACAGTCTTAAAAAAATCAAGTTTCTAAACATTAAATAGCCATGTGTCAGTAAAAAAAAAAAGATAGCTTGAAGCAGAGCAAGGAAAATTTTTCTGCAAAACAAATTCCTAGAGAAAATTATAATTTGGCAAAAGGTAGCTGTCTATCTGATAAATATCGCTTACATTCCTGTTTTATCATGTTTATAAGGAAGAAAGCAACCATTACTTACTCTAAGTGATGGATTATGGTGTTACCATCCTCAGTTGATTCAAGAATTGCTTCAGTTTAGTTGTGGAAAGCCATAGTGCAAACTAAATACTTCAGCCCTGTAGAGTCTTGGTAGCCTTAGATATCTTTTTATCAGCAGGCAACCACCCTACACCCAAGAACTACTTCAGTCGTGACTTATTTGACATAAGCCCATTACAGCTATCAGACAGTGATAATGCCCATAGTGCCATCCAGTTAAATGATTTCCTCTGAGAGACTTATCCCAGTGTCCATCACTTTCTTAAACCCCGGAAACACTATATCACTTCCATAAAGATCATATCTTAATGACTTACAGTTCCTGCTTTAGGTTTTGTAGATGTGTGTATTTTAGTTTTTTTTTTATCAAACCCTGCTGCCTTTGCATAATAATGTTCCTTCCTATACCTGCCAAATCCTGAAATGTCTTTACATAGGCCTCCTGCTACTTCCTGCCAGCTGTATTCATTTTAATATTTATCACATCTCTCTCTGCCATTAATTGAGCATTGCTATCTTAACATCAATTTTACAGTTCTTTGCCCTGTTTGTCCTGCAGTTGCCAAATTTATCATCAAATCTATGACACTTCCATTAATATATAACTTACTTCCTTTTGTGAGCTTTAACTGCCATTTGAAAATAAAATTCCTCTGAAATTCATATCGCTACTCATTCTCAAGTAGTTTTATAACCTGAACACTTTACCTTAAAAGTTTCAGCGGCAACCTTAAGTAATACCTTATCCCGACCTCAACATTGTCCTGTTCCCACACCTTCACAGTTGTAGATAACCTCGATATTTTAACTTTCATCAATCCAACCTACTGCCTATAATTCCTCCACTTTATTTTGCTGTCCAGTAAAACTCTTAATAGCCAGTGTTCACTACTTTCCCATGCAGCAATCACAGGCAGTACATGCAGTGACCATCCCCACTAACAGTAGTCCATTTTATGTAACTCTTTCCTTGAATCTACTATCATACTACAAGGTTACAACTTCCTTCGTCCAATCCCACAAATTTTCTTTGCTCCTGCAAAAGCTTGTTTCAGTCCATCCTTAACTTCAGCCACTTACAAATAGCAGTAAAACTCGCCCTGTAAAACTATACAGTCTCTCAGTTCCTTCCCTTCCCTTCCAGCACTCTTATTTCAGTCTTCTTCACTCACCACTGGAGAACTTTCTCATAGTAGGACATGCTGCAAATTAATATATGGTGCCAGCAAATTCAATTCTAGCTCCTCTCTTTGTGTAGCGTGACACATTCCTATCAGCAGGATGTGTGTGAAGTTGGTCAATCAGAACAGTGCTTACAATACATACTGAGAACAAGGCATTCCTGAGATTTGAAATTGTTCTTTTTTCTTCTCTCTCTCCTATTAAATAATTGTGTTTTCCTTTCAGCAACAACAGAGTAGGAAGAAATGCTGTGAGGTGATATTTATATTGTAATGAGAAACTATAACCACCACTAACCTAAGATATAGGGAGCTATCCTAAAACACAAAACCATTGGAGGTGGTGAGGACAGCGTTATGTCCCTTTTTATCTTATTTTAATTAATTTCTTTCCTATGATCAATATTTCCAATGATAATATTGTTGCTTCTCCACCACCTCCAACAGTCAAAACCATTATATATGAGGCAGCATAGACTGTGGGAACTTGTACGAGCTGTCACGTTTCTGTTTTAGTAGGAAAAAAACTTGCATTTTTGAAGAATTTTTGTTGCCGTTTCCCCCTTCCCTACAATTTATTCTTATCTTTGTTACTTTACTAGTTTATTTTACAGACAGGAACCACAAACTACTATAGTAAATATTTTAGTGTTTTATTTTCATTAAGAAAATGAGGCTGAGGGAAGAAACTTAACATGTGAAAGCTAGAGGCAAAACATAAAAAAACTCAATTTTTATTCATATTGTAAACACTAAAACTACTAATGTGATCGTGGCGTAGCTGGTGTGATGAGTGGCATACACAGCAAAGTAACTTTACCACCAGAAACTAACTATTGGCATTAACATTTGTGTGCTTATACATTTTTTGAAAAATTGCGATAAAGAGTTCAATTTTGTTACTATTACACCTCGGCATACCTGCTGTCTTTTTTGCCATTCGTGGTTGACTGATGTAAATGTACCAATAGGTTTCTGTGCAGGTGTATTGATGTACTGTTGTTTGATAAGACCCCCCCCCCCACCAGTTTTATTTAAAATATAAAATTGTAATATCGTCTTTGGGGGGAACTGCCGGATTGTAATGTATTGTGAAAACTCTATTTCGACTAGCTCAGTTGCCTTTCTCAGGTGCAAAAACACCTGTACGGGTCAGCCAAACAATTCAGATGTTTTCGCACCTACATGGTAAATCTGTGTGTATTAATGATGGAGCACAATCACTGTAGTAACTCGGTACTGTTTAAATTAATTATTTTGTTTCTCCAGTATTTGATCTTAGAATTAAACACTAAAATGTTACAGCATAAATTAAAAATGTGTGGTAAATATTTGTTCAGGTACACGACTCGTGATATATTTTGTAAGGACAATAGGACCAAATTAGCTTATTATTATGTTTGGCTTTATCAGGCTACACTTTTGAGGTAATTTGTGTGTGGTGTTGGAAATGACTGAAATGAAATGGCATCTATTCTAAGTTCAACAGTGTGAATTTTGAATATTCAAAACGACTTTTTTGGGGTGGGGGCAGGAGGATTTATTGTAATATTTATTGGTAAAATACATTGCCACAGATTTTAATGCCAATAATTGGCTTCGAGCAATTGTAATTAGGTTGAAATGCTGCCTGGACCACTCATTATGTGCACAAAATGTAGTTTTGCTGTGTTCACAGTGTGAATTTGGATGGATGAATGTTGAAAATGTGCAATCAGTTTCAATTTATCCAGGTTTCGAGAGTTTAGTAACACTTTTTTAATTGCATGCTGAGTACAATAGCATTTTTCTTTATCCATTTGTTGCTACATCAGTGTATCATTAGTCATCAATATTAATGAATGTTTCTTTTCTTAATTTTGTTAATCTGCTTCCCTTTCTTCTTTAATGGAAATGCATACCTGCCAACTTTTACGGTTTTTTCTGTAAAATTTATGGAAAGGACTGTATTTTATGGTTTTACGGATATGCTGTGTTATTTTACGGATTTCGATCGCTTAGGTCTGATCTTAATTGGAACAATGTTATTGCGGTTTTTATGGACAATTGCGTCAGGTTTTACTATTTTTCATTGTTTTAAGTGCTCTTAGATAAGCGTTAAGACTTCTTTCATTTGACTCTTAAATTAAACCACGATATGCTAATTTTATTGTAGTCAATAATTAATCGATCTCTCTCTCTCTGATTAACATCGATACTTTTTTAAAAGTCGAATCAGCAATCGTTTGAATATCGTTTTCGTATACTTTCGAGTTCCCAACAGTCCCGCGTGCGTTGTTTGGTTGGTTGATAGTTTGTGACTTTGTGTAAACGGTGTAATCATGAGTAACGCTAAGAAGCAATATTTCCATACATTCAGGGAAGCGTATTCCATAGAGTTTCCGTGTATAATAAAGTCAAGAAAAGGTGTAAAATTTGCGTTTTGTACAGTGTTTGAACAGTCAGCGTGTGCAGTAGCGTATTTTGTTGTTGTTTTTATATCTGTAGTGGTGTGGGTATTTGAATAGTGTAATCTCTGAGTGTTTACATTTTGTAAACAGTGGTCGTTAGTAGCGTTTGAACAGTCAGCGAGTGCAGTAGCGTATTTTGTTGTTTTTATATCTGTAGTGGTGTGGGTATTTGAATAGTGTAATCTCTGAGTGTTTACATTTTGTAAACAGTGGTCGTTAGTAGCGTTTGAACAGTCAGCTTTATATCTGTAGTGGTGTGGGTATTTGAATAGTGTAATCTCTGAGTGTTTACATTTTGTAAACAGTGGTCGTTAGTAGCGTTTGAACAGTCAGCGAGTGCAGTAGCGTATTTTGTTGTTGTTTTTATATCTGTAGTGGTGTGGGTATTTGAATAGTGTAATCTCTGAGTGTTTACATTTTGTAGACAGTACTAGTTAGTAGCGTTTGAACAGTTGCCGAGTGCAGTAGCGTATTTCGTTGTTGTTTTTATATCTGTAGTGGTGTGGGGATTTGATTAGTGCAATCTCCGAGTGTATATATTTTGTAGGAAGTACAGGTTATTTCGAGTTTCTGTTCCTTTTTCTGTACTTTTTTTGTTTCCTTTCTTTTTGCGTTTTTCAAAAGCAGTATGTCTAGGGACTGTGATTGCTGTGTGCAGACGCGAGCTGAGGTGGCTGATCTGCGCGCTCAGCTTGCAGCTGTGTTAGCGAAAGTTACGCAGCTGGAAGCTGCCGTAAAAGGCTGCAGCAGATGTGATGTTGGGGAAACTGATATAGCCAAGCCTATCACAGATTCTCCCATATCGACTGTCGTACCTGCAACCCAGGCTGAAGTGTTGGATGCTGTGCCGCAGTCGCCTGTTGGTGACTGGCGTATGGCTTCTAGACTTCGAAGCCGCACACGGGGGCAGTCGAACAGGCTTAAAGGCCAAGACGCTAAACTTGTTCGTCTGTCCAACCGGTTTGATGTATTGTCGGAGGCTGACTCAGTCCCACAATTGTCATCCTGCGAGTTGACGGCCCCCCAGCCCGCCAGGTCTGAGCAAACGCAGAAGGGCATTCTGGTAGTTGGGAGCTCTAATGTTAGGCGGTTATTAGAGCCCCTTAGGGAAATGGCGGATTCCTCGGGGAAGAAATCCAACGTCCATTCAGTGTGTATTCCGGGTGGCCTGATCCGAGATGTGGAACAGGCCATCCCGGATGCCATAGAGGGGACGGGGTGTAGCC